>LR990939.1:11739711-12939711 GCA_905163415.1 Noctua fimbriata
TTGATGACTACGATTTGTTCAAATTTTGTGCGCACTTACGCACATATTTCGGAGGTTTGCCGTATCGAGAATACTTTTCAAAAGTCTGATGCGATTAAAACAAATATTTTATACAAGACTCAATCTAGACGATTGAGTCTTAGTCTACCACATTCTATCCAATGTATAACGGATGATGAACCACACGAATTAAAACAAGTAAAAGCATTGTCTAATTCGTTTTTAATATTCCATCATGCGAAATGTAATGTATTGAGAAACTTAGGCAGTAAGATTGGCTTGCGGCAGAAACTCCACAAAACAATTCTGTTTAACCATGTTTATTTTTAATAAATGTTTGTCACACACTTTCTATTTTATCCCTCCATTTGAATACCCAAACACCAATTTTGCAGAGCAAACGAAAAGAGCATGGAAAGGAAACGAAATTCTTTTTTTTTGTCATAATTTATTATTTTACTATTTTATGTAACAATTGATGTCTTATCTGGAAACAAATTATCTCTGTCAAAACGAAGTTTCTTATGTGTTACAAAAATGTCTGGTCACCCTATCAGAAAGAGACAAAGGGCTCTGTTATAAATATCTCTCTCGTCACGTTTTTCTGGTAGAGTGCTCAGTCCAGTTTATTATACTAAGTCCATGGTATAGAGGGTGCTGCACTGACCGACAACAAAAACAAATCTTGCATTTTGTTTTCAGTCGGTCACATTAATTTATCTTTTTCATTGTTTGTTTGATATTAGAAAAGTCACTTAAATGCCAGGTGCAGTAGTTGTAATGTAAGCAATAAATGTGAGTTGCTAAAAAATAATGTTCATAAAATTTCTAATAAATGCGATTGCGTTCTGTCTGTCTAAACAGTCCCTAAAAATTTACGTCACTTCAGTTGACTTTGACATTTAAAATAGCGCGCCAAATTGCAACAAAACAAAGGAAAAGAGGAGTGAAATTCTTTGATTTTAATGACAATTTACTATGGATAATAGCGGTTACCTATCTATATCAGATATCCTAGTAACAAATGAGAAAATTCCTTGCAAATTTTTACATGACCTTCCAAAAATGGGTTAGTAAGACTTAACCAAAACCGGCATTTGTTTGTGCTTATTACTTTAAAATGTTTGTTTACTTTCCGTTTCAGGCTTCTTAGATCCCTCCGCTGCAGAAGATGATTTAAAAGCAGGAACAAATGTGGAAATACCTTTGTGGTTAGCTGAATCCTTATACTCCAGAAGACCACCTTTGGTTTCTGTGGAGTTACCCAAAATTTATAAAGATTCGTACAGAGAAATTCTTAACGCAGATGCTTGTACTGTAGATATGCATAAATTAAGTCAATATTTTTATGAATTTGGATGTTACATAGCAAAACATGATATAAAAGGTGAAGTGTCGTCTACTCTCATAAATGTAAGTACCTAACAAACTTGATGCTATTTTGTCAACCTAATACTAAACAAGGGCATGCCGTGAATTCAGGAAGAATCCTAATCAAAACCGATTTAAATATGTCTGAAGGAATGGCCCTGTAATTATTTATTAAAATTGCTTTAACCTATGTACACATGTAATCCTTGAAGGGTCAGGCCATCAGGGATTACAGCTGTGATGTTATAAAATTATACTTGAGTTCTTTTTATAAAATGGAATCACTATCCCATTATAAACCCCAATAAATTGTCTGTGCTGATTACTAATCTTGACTTTGCTAAATGTTTCAACCAACATGTGAGCAAAAGCAACTACTTGCAGAAAAAAAATTCAAACATGACTAAAAAACATCGCTCACATTATGCTGACAATGAAATACCCAGATTTGTTCAAAAATATTACCAAAAAGCATTATATTTCACAACTTTAGACATAAATATCTTGATCTCATGCTATAAAATAAAATATATCCATCAAATTCTTACATTAAAACGAAATTATTCTTATTTCTTTTTCAGACATTCAGGCAAAGATTCCGAATGCTGCTATCCGCCAGTGTGTCTACAGACTCAGTGGGTGCTATACAACCTCTGTCCGTGAGTGAACGCCTTCAGGCCGCTGAGGCTGCGAACACTGAGAGAGCCATCTCAACCTGGCTACAGAGGGGAGAAAGTGTGCTTACTACTGCTAATATGGTGGCTAACCACCGTAAAAGAAAAAGGGCTGAAATGGAAATGCTTTAGCTATAATTATTGTTTAAGAATCTTTTAATATATTGGTTTGAGTTGAACAGTTATTTCATTTGTAATATGATTACAAAACAAATTGAAGTTCAGTTAGATTTTTTTTATCATCTGCATTTGTATGGAGTAATTCATTCCAATTGCTAATAAAACTTATGTTATCTTTAAAATAAGTAAAATTATTTTGACTCTTCAGGAAGGTCCAGTCCAAAGTACAGACACCAGCACATCAAGCTACTGCCATCTGTCAAATTTCTTTAATAGATTTTTAACTTTATTGCTAAAGTATTAGGTTCAAGGTTGATTGGGAAAATTTGACAGTTTCGGGTAGCTTGATGTGCTGTACTTGCAGCCGGCGAGCATATATGCACGAGACGAAAGGAGTACCTATGTAAAGGCGCTCTCTGGGAGCATTTGCCTGTAATATAACAGTTCACATTAATTTAGCACATTCAAGTTAAAAATAATTTACAGTTGTAAAATATTCAAATCAAAAATGAATGTTTGTATGTTTGACCTCTATGCATTCCTAAACTACTGATGCGAATGTGATGAAACTTTGGTGTGTTCTTCTATGTACGTCCGCGAACGTTCCTGGCCCTAGAAATCATACAACCTATTTAACTTTTCGAGGCATTGCAACGCATGACAGCTAGTTTTTGAATAAAAGGTCAATAGAAAAGCTAAGTTATTCAGTGGGGTGCGAAATTTTCGAGCTCTCATCGCTTGCTCATGTAGCGCAGGCGTCTTTCATTCTTAGGCTTTTTTTTTGAAGCAACGAAAAAAAGCAGGGGTTTCTCAATTCGACGCCTATGTTTTTTTTAATTTATGATCACGCAACAATTTTAAAAGTGGCTGTACACTCTCGCCGAGACAATCCGATGCAGGGCGAGTGCGAGAGCGGTATCGATAAATGATGTTTATTTTGCAAATAGGTTTTTACAAAAACTTTTGCGGTGGTAGTCCTAATCTCAAGCAAACACTTGCTATACAGTATGTACTTACGTAATTAAATAAAAAATCTTTGGGATCAACAATTAGGCATAGAATGTAGCCTATAAATTCTAAGTATGTAGCCGCCAGCTCCAGTCAGAGGTAAGCTCGTATCTCCCGGGATTCCGACTCATGGTAGTAGTAGGAGCCCGATATAACCCTCCATTATCCCCAGACGAAGAGTATCCATGAGAAATTCCCTGCACAAAAAAAGATACAGGTACACGGCACCTTTTCTCCCAGAATTCGATTACCCTAAGAAAAACCAATGTTGTCGGTTTACCTGGTATTCTTTATTGAAAGTGAGGTCTTCGGTTCAATTCCCAGCAAAGCAGCATTATTGAATTTTTCATCGGTAATATTTCAGTTAAAGTCTGGAGCTCAAATGTGTGCCAATAGGTCGATAGAAATACATGGGACCTTAACATTCTGACAATATAAGGATATGTACTCTGCGTACCTTTTCCAAAGTAAAAGATCTAAGATAAGCTCTATGGCTTACCCCATTGATAATACACGCATAATGTTTTGCTAAAGCCTTCGTATCTACCTACTAATTAAATTAGAAGCTAACATACCCTTACTAGAGCAGACGACAAGTAAACAGGAAAGACCTAATTGCCCGACAGAAATTCGATCATGATTCTAATAATAATTCGATCGGAACAGAGGATCAGCGTTTGAATGTCAGGCTATTTATACAGTTGAGAAAGTTCGAGCGTCCAGCCGTCAATCAATGACTGGTGTCGATGTTTGTTACGTAGGGGTGAACCATGAATTCAAAAGTTTAAGGTACCTACCAACCTACGCCAAGGCAGACTCCAGTTGGCGCTTTGGTGAAACCATCGTCATTACATTCCTCTTATTAATGGCAATAGGGTAGATAGTAAACAGAAATTTGAGCGCTAGCATCTGCAGTTACGGAGTTTAAAATGAGTATATCTTTATCATCTTCACGCTTCTTCATAACGGGGTAAGTATGACTAGGGATGAGAATGCCACGTTTTACGTTCCTTGCCAATTTAGGTACTCTTAGATTTATGTTTATAACATACATAGGTAAAAAATTCGTACTTTTCTAGTAAGAGGCAACCATGCCAAATATTTAGTATGAGAAGTATAGTTGGCTATAAAAACGGTTGGCAGAGTCTGATGCGGCTCAGTCGTTGCTATTGTTTACTTATGTTCGAACGTCGCACATCGATATCATAAGATGGCGTTCCCTAGAATAATTCCAGGTCGGTGGCTATCAGACCATAACTTTAGCATGTGCATGCCACCACAGGACTTTCTATATCCATTCTACGATACGAATTCCAATTATTTTCGTTCTTGGAAGTGTTATGATAACAGCCAAACTATTTCTAAAGAATTCGGATCCACAATAGAAAACGAGAAAGGTAACTATAAAATTACATTGGATGTTCAACATTTTCGTCCGGACGACATCAGCGTGAAAGTGTCGAATACTGAAATAATAGTTGAAGCGAAACATGAAGAGAGACAGGACACCCACGGATTTATTTCGAGGCAGTTTAAAAGGCGCTATCCCTTGCCAAGCCATTGTCCGGCGGAGAACGTCGCCTCTACAATGTCTTCAGACGGTGTCCTCATTATTATTGCTGAGAAGAGATCATCTAACGAAACGGAAAAAATTGTACCAATCAAGATGTGTGGCACGAGTTCCAGAAAGACTCAAAATGAGAGCAAAATGTCTTCAGAAATTATATCAACACAAAATTCTGCTAAGAAAAATATAAGGGATACTGAAGATATAACGTGTAGCAAAGATAGAATTCAAATATTGCTGAAAGAAGACCATAGTCGTCTGCTAAAACCAGAACTACTCAAGGAGGCAGTCTTAAGTACCAATGGGGAGAAGACGTCATCCAAACAGGTTTTAGAAATAGTTGATGTATCTGAAAAAAAGGACGCCGCGAATGTTGGTGCTACGTCGAACAAGATCGAGGAATCACTTGCGAAATCAAGTCTGGGGATGTCCGCGCTGACTGAACAATTGGAACAAACTTTAGCTTCTACTTCAGACATGTGTGGAATGAAAGGCATGTCTGGCATGTCAAAGACATCAATAGAGGAAAGTTCATCGTCATCTAAGTCCTCTACCATGAAAAGCAGTGGGAAGATCGGTGAATATGCCAGTGACATTATCAGCGCGGAACTGAAGGAAGCTGCTGAAAACATATAAACATGTTGGCTGGTTTTACAAAGTTTATTACTTAACTATAAAAGATTTTGTTTATTACAAATTCGAAACTTACTTTATATTAAGTATTAGTCATTGATTTGTAAACTTACTAACAAGAGTGTTATTAATTAATTTAAATGTCTATAAACTCATAATCTCTTTAATTAAACCCTCACTTTGGTGAAGCATGTTAATATCAATACAATAAATAAGCAATAAGAGATCATTGAAGACTAATATCAAGTATACATCAACAGTACAAGCCTAGCTTGTACAACTTCACGATAATTATTGTTATCTTGATGATGCAATGGAGGTCATTTCAAGTCAACAATTGATTAGTATGTACAACTCAAATAATATTAATAAATACTTACTTCTTTCTCAATTTAATGTCTAATAATCTCTAACGCTAGCCGCACACTAGACATAAAATTACTGAAAAAAAAAAAACATAACAGAATAACAACCTTAAAGACAAACATCACACTGACTACAGTTATAAATTCACTGGGTCCACTATACGTATAAGAGTCATTCTCCTGATATTCTATTTAAGTCTCTTCGTCACAACACTCTTGCACCTCATCATTGTTTTTATCACTAACCAGTAGTTCTGAGGTGCAGCGGTAAGGACGTATTGATTGTTAACATCTGTCATTCTTGACTGACGGGTTGAGGTCGTGGAAGTAGGCATGGGCCATGGCGTCATCGGCAGGCATCCTCAGTGCTGGGTTGCATGTAAGGAGGCGGGCAAGAAGGTCCCGCCCTCTGGCTGGCAGGCGGGGCACTACCTGGGCCAGCCCTAAACTAGGCTGATATATCGGCAGTGGCTTGTAGTCAGGCAGTTGAGTCACTCCAGGCCATGTGTCTTCATTTGGAGTACCTGGAAATTGTAATCAAATAAACAGATTAATACTTGGTATTGAAACACTTACATCTTGTTAAGAAAGAAGACTGACAATTTATTTAATTGAATAAGAACAGAACTGTGGATATGCATGTTTTATTTCTATCACTTGCAAAGCTTGCTTGCTTTTGTAAAGCAACTTATATTTATAGTAGTTTACTGATGATTTTGAAAGTAACATAAATATAATTTATAACAATTACTCAGTTCATTTCAGTATAATACCAAGTTATAAATTAATTCACAGTACATACATCAAATTAAATATACCACCAAAACTGTATTTCTGTCCATATAACAGCAACCCTTCTAACAAGATAAACATTTCTTTTGCCCAAATTTGGGTTTTAACTATGGGCCTTAACTGTTTGATGATAGAGTAACATAAAGTTCAAACAACTACTTACCAAGAAGTTTGAAAATCCTTTTCAATTGATCATCAACATCAGACCCAGGGAACAGTGGTCGTCCAGAATTGGCTAGCTCTGCAAATATGCACCCTGCTGACCACATGTCAATGCTTGTCGTGTAGAGCTTGGCGCCGAACAGCACATCCGGGGGCCGGTACCAGAGCGTCACCACCTCCGCCGAGTAACATTTCACAGGAATACCAAACGCTCTAGCCAGGCCAAAGTCAGCTAACTTCAGTTCCCCATTTTTATTAATCAACAAATTCTGAGGCTTCAAATCCCGGTGCAGAACATTGTGACTATGACAAAAGGCTAGTCCTCGGAGCAGCTGATACATAAACGATTTGACGACATCCAATTCTATCTCACCATTCAAACTGTCGAAATACTTCTTCAAATCTTGATCGCAATGCTCAAATACAAGAGTTAATTTCTTTTCACTGTGCAAGACGTCGTATAGCCGAACGATATTCTTGTGCTTTAACTCTTTCAGAAGGCATATTTCACGTAAAGCAGAGGATGGTACTCCTTCATCATCGTCATCTAACCTCACTCTCTTCAGGGCCACTATTTCATGTGTCTCTTTGTTTTTAGCTTTGAACACTGTGCCGTACGTCCCCTCACCAATTTTCTCTAATTTCTCATACTTCTGCATTATTTTGAATTACAAAGTAAATCAGCAGTGTAAAATCGATTGTTTATTCCGCTTCGCCAAGTACCTCCTCCCAGGATTTATGACATTGACAAGTTGACAACTGTCAACTGTCAAAGCAAGTTTATAAAGCTTGTTAGGAATGACTTATGAAAAAACAATCGTTGTAATTATTATTTTAAAATGTTTTTTCAAATAAAAAAATCTGACTGTGATGTGATACTAGCGATTTGGACTACTGATATGGACGAATTTTTCACAATTTGCTACTTCAACTTAAGAAAGTCTGTAACTGTCTTTTAAACGTGTGCACGTTCAGAACATTTCACAAAAACTTTGTGCTCTTAGTTTTTAATATTTCATTAGTTTAGTTTAGTTTAAGATAAACAACGTATTATTTTATAGTCAGCTCTATACTATAATGCATTATTGATATCACACAGGTACACGTTAATCAAAATATGCAGTGACAAAAAACTATTTGTTTCTATATTCGGAACGCCTCCTGTGTTTGCAAAATAACATTCATTCAATGATCAATCAAATCAATTCATTCACAAAAAACTCAAGTCAAATCAAAAAAGTTGAATTGTCATATTTTCATTATTATTTTTTTTGGAAAGTGATCTATATTTTTAAGTATTTCAAACATTGAACTGTTAAGGTAAGAGTGCTGTAGTTATTTGATAACATTTTGTATTTTTTTACGACGTATTAAGATGTGTTTAATGTATGGAAAGTAAACATTATTACGTATTAGTTGACGATGAACACATTATCACGAGCGCGTGTTTGTAGATGAGCGAGGGCGAAGGAACACTGGTGGACAAGTCGGAGAGCAGCTCGTTCGAGGACCTCGCAGCTGCGGCGGCACATGAGATCGAGGAGGCGAAGCTGGCCGAAGCAGCCGCTTCCAAGGAGAAGTCAGATGACACAAAAACTGATGAGTGGCAAGATTTGCTAGGGTCAGGCGCACTACTTAAAAAGGTCAGCTGAGACTTTGCTTAACTTAGTGGATCCACAATAATATCATTATCAAATATTTTCTATTTGTTACTTGTTTGGTTTAGATTGTAACAGTTTCATTTGGTGCAATGAAACATTCAACACTCTTACGAGATTATTTTTAAACTCACTAGAAACTACTGGAGAAAACTTCATAATTCTGGGTCATTTATAATGTTTTGTAATTTCGCTTTTCTACTTTGGACTAAGTTTTGATAGTTTGTATGTAAAATTATGTAAATAAGAAACATCATTTTCTTACCAATCATGATTTCTTTTGTTTTGATAGTGATTCATATGACAATAATATTACATGATTTAAAAGTCATTGGTGTTCACATTCAAATATTATTTGCTTCTTGCTCTTAAGACCTGATGTATTTAACAAACAAAACATATTAGCTTTGACTTGACAACATCCTCCATTTTTGCATTAGTTAAAAACCAATTAATTTTTTAGAAATTCTTTTACAGATAATAAAAGTAGGTGAAGATGCAAATGGTTTGCGACCCCACAGAAGTGATATTTGCAGAATTAGTTATGAGGTCAAAATTAAAGACACTGACAATATTGTGGAAAAGCGAGATCATGTCAAAATTTACTTGGGTGACAATGAAGTAAGTATATTATTATCTTTTTTGGTTTTACAGGCTTTTTAAAATATGTTACATCTTGTATAAAAAAAAAAATATTCAAAGTTATACAAAAAGTACCTGTATGATGTTATGGGCCTCAGAAATGCTTGCTTGCAGGGAATGTTCATGTAAAAAATATTATCCCCCTATTGGGCTCCATTCTGTGACAAACCAAAACACAAGGAAAGGCAGGGATGGAGAAGTTTGTTCAGCAGGTTCATAATACAGGTTTTAAAAAATCTAGATACATGACTTCAGAATTAAAAAACTTTCATAGTTGAGATAATCGGCAAACTTGAGCCAAAAAACACAAAACTTGCACTTGCAAGTTTTGTGTTTTTTGGCTCAAGTTTGCAAAATAATCCTTTCATAGTGACTTCACTATGAAAGGATTATTTTATCCTGTCATGATGAGAAGCAACTTTTGTATTGAAGTTATTGTTGTTAAGCAATGTTATGAAAATTATTTAGTTGCTCAAATTCAGTATGAGGTTTAGTCATGAATGGATAGAAATATAGATGTTTAGAATACTCTGCATTATGAACACCATGTAGAAAATATAGAATATATAATTTTTACACAGGGACACAAAATTTAGTAAATAATTGAATAATATCAGTATAAATGCACTAATATTATCAAATTATCAGGTATTGACTTAGTATTCCGGAACAATAGAACTAACTATCTAATCTTACATCTGCCTATCAGCGATAGCAATTGTTCCAAAAGTTTATTTGAGTTGCCAATCAAAGAAAGTGTGAAATAGTCCAGATAATCTTATCAGGTCTTTATATAAGGATTCTATTGTTTATATTGGTATATAAAAGCATGTGATTGTTATTCAATTTTTTTTTAATATGTGCTAGATTAGGTGTTATGTTAGGTATACTTACGGGATGTATGGCTTTAGTAATGACTTATAGGTATGTTATTATTCTTAAATCTATAGGCTAGATTGTTGCTGAATATAGTAGACAAAGGCTATTGTTGTAGAAAAAGTGGATCTCTGCCAAATTGGAACAAAGAAAGCACTTTAAATAGTGCAGAAGTAATTGAGTAATCATGACATAATCATGTATGAACCTTACTAATATTATAAATATAGGTTGACTGGTAGAAAATGTCTATGGTATTAAGTCCGCCTCTGTACTTTTGTGCTTGAAGTGTTAAATAAATAAATGCGAAAGTAAGTTTGTTTCTTGCCTTTTCACGGCTAAACCACAGAACCTATTATCCTGAAATCTTGCATGTACATTGTCAGGTGTAGAGAAACGGACATAGGGTACCTTTCATCCCGAAAAAAAGTACTGTTCCCGAAGAAAACAACAATAAAGTTCTAATGATTGACGGCACGGTTGGCGCAGTGGCTGAATGATTGACTGCTGCGCTGCATGTCGCGGGTTCGATTCCCGCACGGAACAAATATTTATATGGCCTACAAGTAGTTGTTCCGGGTCTGGCTGTTTGTGTATGTGAGTTTAAATGTTTGTAAACACACCCACGATACAGGAGAAATTCCTAGTGTGGGGCAACGTTTTTTTTAAAAAAAAAAAAAAGATTATAGATGGCAGCACGTGTCTTTCGAATAATGATTGAATTATATTATTACAAGCAGAGTGCAACCCGAATTGATTGTCAAATTCAAAATTTACGCGAGCGAAGCCACGGGCGAAAGCCAGTGTTAAGATAAATTTTTGATGGTGGCAATATAAACATTTGTTTTATTGCTACAATTAAATTAAATATTTATAACTAATTAGAAAATATTTAATTTTTAGATCCTACAAGGCCTGGACTTAGCAGTAACAATGATGTACAAAGGTGAAGAATGTCTTCTACAATTGGCCCCACGATTTGGTTTTGGTGAAAATGGCCTGAAGCCTGGTGAGAGTTTGGGCCTCATTGGTGTGATTGATGGACCCAAGTATGAGGGCCCGGTCATAAATGGGGAAACCTGGCTCGATGCCCGCGTTGAACTTCACGACTGGATGGAAGAACCTGAACATGAAACTTTGTCTGTCGTTGAGAAAATGGAAACTGGGTAAGTCAAAAAAACCAACCAACATTGTTTTTATGAAGATTCATAACATGATGAATTCTTTAATTGAAAGAACATAAGCAGTTCATTTGGGCCCAAACATAGCGTTTGAATAATTTCGGATGCATGAACTTGAAAATGAAAAGCATGGTTTACTTTGGTACGGTCCGAAATCTGAGAACCGAGACAGACCCAATATTTATCTTCTAAAACTCATTTAAGTGTCTTGAACCTGTACTTTGTAAAACATATAATTCGCTGGTTGTTGTGCCACTTTTTACAACGAAACAGGTTATTCAGGTTATTGACCTTAACA
Organism: Noctua fimbriata; assembly: GCA_905163415.1. Lineage (NCBI taxonomy): Eukaryota > Metazoa > Arthropoda > Insecta > Lepidoptera > Noctuidae > Noctua > Noctua fimbriata. The sequence continues at coordinate 11,751,059 of LR990939.1, forward strand.
TATTATCTTGGCACGTAATTTGATTAAATTTATAATATCTAAAATAAGACTGAAGATATAAGTATTGTGTAGATATGCTAATTATGACTTTGTGGTTCAGGTTTATTTTAAAGTGGTAGGTAGTGGGACTTAGATTGTTCTTGCATGTCAGGTGCAAATTAAGCTAATCATAATGGCAACTACATTATGTACTTTGTTCAACTGTTCACTATGTGCAAAAACAATACAGTAGATATTGTAAAATTAGAAAGTTGTCAATGCTATTGTCCTGTTCCCTCTTTTATTGTCAAATCAAACAAATGTATTAGTCTGTCGATTGTTTCAAAGCAGTCTCGCCCTTGAAAATATTAACATAAAACTCAGTTTGATGTAGATAGCGGAACCTTGACACATTAAATTGAAACGTTGACAAATGCTTGCTTTATTGTGATTACTTATAAATATTGGGGTCAGTGTATATGCGTATCGTACAGTTTTCTTTATCGTGCGTTTGGAGGGACTATCAAACTAACAGATATACTGTATTTGATTTCCGAAACAATGATGAGCGAAATATTCTTTACGTTCGTTTTGTATATTGAATTAACAGGGCATTATTAGATTACCGAGATCTTAGATCGCCTTAATGCTTTAGTTTGGCTTTTCCGAAACTACATTTTATTTTATGGTCAGCTATATGCTGTTTTCATGGCTACAGTGGCCATGAAAGTGCCAAAAAGTCCGTTTTATCTTAGAAACAACGCATTTTGCAGTAAAAAGCTAGTTTACACTTGCGTCACACTTGTTGACCTTTTACTTTTGATGTCTCTTATAGTGGGTGTGTCTTTTATTTAAATATGGAAACAGCTGCGTAGCGATTTCGCATAATAAGTACATATGATTACTTGTTCAATTTGTGAGTATGTAACCAGGAAGTAGCACAGGAAATTACAATATATTCTGTTGGGGATATTATCTAACTAAATATTCAAAACATTGGTTTATTTATGTTTGGTGAATTTGACGTAATACTAACTATGATACTATATACAACATTAGTTTTAGTATATGCCAAACCTGAAACACTTGTCTAGTATTTTTATGTAAAGAATCTATGTTAAAAATTTCAAAACGGTATCATGAAAAATTACCAAGTTATAAGCTTGTTCTGTTGCCTGATTGTCCGCGCCAAAACGTGGCCACCCGCACACGCGCCTCCAGCGTCGTCCTGAGTTCATTAATAATAATAATTTGGCAGTAGGTACCTAAATTATTACGATAGGTACTTAATGTCGCTCGGTGTCCAACTTGTAACTTTTCTAAAATATTTTTGGGGCAAAATATAACATGGTTTAAAAATCATTGGAATCGATTCAGTTACTTATTCTGAACAAACTATATTCAGGTTTCGCATATACTAAAAATAATGTTGTAGATGTACCTACGTAATATGTAGGTACTGGCCTAGCTCCGAATGCTCGACAGATCTTAGTAACTCCACTGCCCACCCAGAACGTTAAATTTAAGACCCAATTATTCGCACTTATTATTTAGACTAGAAACGGGATATTTACCATGTTTACTGTTTATGTTAAGTTCCCGATATTTCGGCGCTGTTGCAAGCACCATGAGCACGGATAAACTGAAGTTATTGCGGGTGGGTGTTTATGAGCAGACAAATCGGTCTACCCTCCTTGTTCGTTTTTTGCACGCAGTACCGCTACCACTGTCACTCACAACTCGATTCTGTTCCCGACACACGAAACTCACTGTGTCTGGTCGCGAACCTTTTTCCGCACTTTTCCGCTTTTTACACAACTGGACCACTGGATTCCAAGCTCTCGACAGTTGAAACCCATCATCCCGGTTGAAGTTCCTATATTTGGTAATCTCAATAGCTTCTCTAACCAGTCTAGGAATATAGTGGCGTTCTGCCGAGATGACCTGAGGGTTATGTAACTCAATCCAGTGGAATCAGGATCGAAATCCGAATTCCAGGAGATGTTGAGCTATGGCCGAATTTTGAGTGTCGTTGTTCTTCACCGCCCTGATATGTTCCGCTATTCGACAAGCTACCGATACCGATAATAATGTTAGTGACCATGATAGTTTAAAATCTTATATTCGCACTTAGCAATTTCTGAAAAATATTCAGAGGGATTTTTTCAAGTTGCGTGGATAGCCAAATCGGCGGGGATCAATACTTAAAGGAGTCTCGAGTCCGATTTTGATTTTTGAGAAATCTATATTCATACACCATTTGATAGTGTCGAATAAGCATAATAATAAGCATCAAATTCTGAACAGTGTACGGCAACTCAAGGAAAATGTTAAATTTTAATAAACTGTGTAAAATTAAAAAAAAAATCCGTGATGATGATACCCGCAGTGCAGTCATGTTCACAATATTGTTCAAATTTTAAACTTCTATACAAAAATATGTAAACAATTGAAATTAGAACCAATAAGTGAATTGACGCCAATAGTGATTTTGATCGACGTTTCGTTGATCACTATGTAGGTACTACTCTTTTCGTATTTTATCGAAAATGAGCTCTTTCCTTTAATCAAAATCAATAGAGTCGATTCCTGGCTAGAATTATTGGTTTTTTAAAAATCCAATGATAGCCAAAAAAATAAAATACCTATTCCTCATAGTTTGGGATTTGGCCATCCATGCCCACTTGAAAAATTCACCCTGTATACTATCATAAAAACATTGTTAGGTCTGAAAATCTTGCTTAATTGCAGTTTTCGTTGACCTATTTTGACCCTACTCTGCATACTCATAAGGTCAACTTTCTTCCAGCGTCCGTCGCCGTGCCCGCGGCAACTGGTGGTATGGCCGTGGGGAGCCAACTCTAGCCGTTCAGCTATACAGGCGCGCTCTAGACATCTTGGACGAGAACGATGGCGGAATCACTGCGCCGACGCCGACTGGCGAGATCCCGGCCACGTCGGATGATCTGCAGGCGCTGTTGGATGAACGACTCCGGGTACATAACAATATGGCTGCCGCGCAGTTAAAGGCGGGAGCGTTTGAGGCTGCTTTGCAGGTATGTTGGAAAATCTATGTGAAATAAAGAGATGTTCATCACTCACCTTCAATTATATAACAGCCTAGTCTTTTACGAGTAAGCGAAGTAGCGACACAAAGTAGAAGACGTGCAATACATGTTCATTATTATTAAGTTTTAAGCATTTCCTATATCAACCATGACGACCGTCTCTCACAACCAGAGGAGGCAGAAGTCTTTTGTCTTGAGTCCAGATGCAGACTTCCCGGTCAGATAATTTCCGATCTCCAATATCATAAATTTTGTTTAATGTTACAGGCAGTAACTCGAGTGCTAACCTGCCAGCCGCAAAACGCAAAGGCTTTATACCGCAAATCTCGCATCCTATCCTCGATGGGACGGAACTCGGAGGCCCTGGAGGCCGCGCGGGCCGCTGCGGCTGCGGCCCCGGAGGACTCGGGGGCCCGCAAGGAACTGCAGCGTTGTGAACAGAGGGCCACTAGGGAGAGATCGGTGGAGAGGAGGCTTGCGAAGCGTATGCTCGGTACCACACAGCCGAAGAGCGGTTCGCCTGATAAGAAACCTAGTAGATCCAAGGTGAGTTTCTTTTTTAAACCATCGACGGTGGAAAGGGGAATGCCGATTTTAGGCCCAAGAATTTTTTTTTATTAAAAAATCTTATGTAAATTTTACGTAATTAACTTTGCTATTCACGACGCGATAGAAGTTAAATACCTATTTGAAAAAATAAAAAATATTGAAACAATAACGAAATTCTTTATCTGTGGCTGTACTGAATAAAGTGGAATTACGTTTTTTTTTGTGCAAATAAAAAATCTCAGTTTCATTTAAATAGAATCATCATCATTCTCTGGCCCTTATCCCAATTCATTTGGGGTCGGCGCAGCATGTCTTCTTCTTCCATACTTCTCTATTACTCGTCATCTCATTAGACACCTCCTTTCTTGCCATATCATTCTTTATACAGTCCATCCATCGTTTCTTTGGTCTTCCTCTACTCATATACCCATCCACATTCATACTCAAAACTTTCCTCACAACATTTTCCTCATTCCTCCGCATCACATGCCCATACCACGACAACCGATTACCACACAACTTTTCAGTCACCGGCGCCACTTTCAGACTTCCTCTTATATACTCATTTCTTATTTTATCCATTCGCGTAACACCACACATTCCCCTTAGCATTCTCATCTCCGCCACATGCAAATGCCTTTCATTTAAATAGAATCCTGAACCTTAATAGCGCAAAATTTAAGATTTGTTGAAAAAAAATATGCGTTTACACATATTTGTACTTTACTTATTTTTGTCCTTTCGTGTAAAGAAATTCCAATGCATTTTATGTATAAAATATATATTTACAATATACTTACAATACATAATATAATAAATTCTATGATCTACAATACGCGCCGATGGGAAAAAAAAAAACCCATTTTTTTTTTTTTAAATCCTTATAATTTGAAAACTGATTTTTTTCAACAATTTTCTTTTGTCAATAAATAATTTGTGGTGTATAGTAATATGTGGGCACTCAGGGCCTAAATCACTATGGTGGCCTGGCATTCCCCTTTGAGCGTGCTTTTGCGTATTCAACTTACAGCGCCAAGCCGAATATTGCGTATCCATCAGCATACTCGCTCAATACCCCTTCATATCGGATCGCATCGCTCGTGATGAGTGAAAGACAAACTACATGCAAAGCAGTTAAAGATTCTAATATTATGAACTAGGTATAAAGACAGGAAAACTTGAGTAATAGTGTGGCGTGGTATAGACACCTTTATTTGAATGAAAAGCATGTGAAAAGAAAAGTATCAAGTAAACATGGGATTTAAGAAAATATGGATGGATTGTATGAAATGAATAAGAAGATAATATGTTGCGCTGACCCCCAATAAGTTGGCAAAGCGCCTGGACAATGATTATGCTGATGTATGTTTCATTTTGAAACTACTCTTTTTGAAACCATAACCGTGTGACGGTATATATAAGGTCTAACTATTCATACACGAAATATTTTCGAGAATCATCTAACGGCTATAACGCAGCCATTTCAAGGGATTTTTTTTAATCTGGGTATATTTTTTTTTATAAAAAATAAATAATTTAAAATTACTTGACCCACAAAATAAATCATCATCATCATCATCAGCCTATAGCAGTCCACTGCTGGACATAGGCCTCCTCAATCGCACGCCATTCAACTCGACTTTCAGCACTTCTCATCCAGTTTCTACCAGCCACCCTGCGAAGATCGTCACTCCACCGAGCCTGAGGGCGTCCCACCTTACGCACAAAATAAATACTGACTCCTTATTTTTAAACATCCATTACGCTAGTTTATTACGTCGTATTTACCTATTGTCATTGTTATAATATGGGAGTAAATGTTTTATGCAAAAAGTCTAAAAAAAATTAGAATTATAATAATTTCGTAAAAAAAAACACAGAGATAATTTTTTTTTCGTTGCTATGGCGACTTTACGACTTATAGAAGTTACTCTTAAAATATTTCGTGTATGAAAAGATAGACCTTAGATAAGTAATATTATTCTGCGCACAGATGTTGGTGTGGGGCTCCATCCTGCTGAGCATCCTGATGGGCGTGGCGAGCGTGCTGGTGTACCGCTACAAGATGCAGGCGCACTGACGCACTGACGGTTCGGCGCGACCTGTACACCACAAGTAAGTCGCGTGTCGCAATGCCTCATCGCCACCAGCCTGAACAATCCTCTGCTCGATTCTCGGCAACTCTCAACCAGCTGCTACCAGCGACCCTGTAGAAATTGACGTCCTTCAACACGTTTATTCCACAACAGTCATCGCTTCTACTCGTCGCTGCCTTTTAGCGAGCAGAGCTATAACTGCAATGAATTCGGCATGATTGGCGCAGTGGCTGAGCGATTGGCTGCTGCGCTGCGTGTCGCGGGTTCGATTCCCGCACGCAATCAACATTTGTATGGCCTACAGGTAGTTGCTCCGGGTCTGGCTGTTTGTGTTTGTGAGTTTATTGTTTGTTACACGATGTAGGAGAAAATCCTAGTGAGGGGCAACGCAAAAAAAAACTGATATGCGTATATACCAAGCGAGCGTTACTGTGCGAGAATGCTTATTGCAGAGAGTGGTTCTCGACGACACGGCGGCAGTGTGCGATCAACTATTATAATATGTACCTCTTTTACTGGTACGGACCTACATTTATAGTACGTTTCTTGAGCGAGAAAATAGTCGACTTATATGTTTTTAATCCTTACGTTTCCTTCCAGGTAATGGAGAGTCCAATGGTGTTATTGGAGGGGAATGGTGCACACTATACTTAAGGCCACGTCATATCTTCGCTGATAAAGAATCATAAGCCTTCGTTAATCTATCGGTCTTTACCCTTTGTATTGATAACGAGAGAATAATATGTATAGTTATTGTTACTGCTGTAAATAATTACTTTAAAAAAAGTTCTCGTTAGAATTGCCAGAGTGCAATCTCATTATTTTTTTTATATTTATACAAGTTACGAATTATTTTGTCTTTGACAAATACAACAGACTTTAATTATGTGGACTTCCAGACAGTATTTGAATAGAACAAATTCGGAGAGGTGATGATATTACACGGTAACAGCTGATTTAGTTGATTTAATATGCACGTCTAGTTATGGCGTTTTATGTGCGTAATATTGCACGGAACAAGACGGATCGCCGTATTTAGACTGGCACCTTTAACCTTTTGTACGCCATTGTAACATATACGAGAAGGTGGAACTACGTGGGGTGCTCTTGGAAGAACGCACTCGCTTTGGGAATACATCTATCAGAGATACTACCGGGATGCCGTGCCGCCACCAACACCACCACCTAAATCACGCCCGTGCCCTGTACGTCAAACGACACAAATATTTGACAAAATGGTAGGTGAAATAGTGGCTTAGAGGGCACGCGCGTGCGTTTATGCTCTGCCGTTCAAAAGGTTAAAGATATATCAGTAATCTAAAAACTTTCCATATTTTCGTCGTATTTTACAATCCTAAATAAATCTAGGATTCCAATAATAATTGTTAATTTTTAATAGGCAATACTAAATGTACCTTCTGTATTGTAAAACGGGGATAGGTGTAGTTAATTACATATTTGCAGTTATTTTAATCATTGGCTTTTTCGACCGTTCGCCACTATGTGCATTTACGTCTAAATTTCTATGTCTTATATATTTATGTGTGAATTGTGTTTATAGTTAGTGCCAAAATGTATCAATTATGTGTAGGTATATATTATTATGACAGTGTCTGAAATCGGATTCTGCAGAAGATATTTATAGGAAAAACAAAAGTCTAACTTATTACATATTTTTCGACTCTATATTTGAAAAGGAAGAAGATGGAAGCATTCGGGTAAATATTTGAAGCATTCCAACTTGTTTTTATTTAGAACAAAATATATATATTTTTTTTTTATGACACGTGCGGAGGCGCTTTCCTCCAGTTGTAAGGGTGCTTTTCACTCGCATTTATGTATCCATTGCAGTTTCAATCCCAGGTAGCTATACACTAGATAAATTATGTAGTTTTCACGTTTATCTCCTAGATATCGCTTACAGGTGGTGAAACTGCAGATCAACAATTCAGTGATTATTTTCACATAGTAAAATACGTATTCTTCGAAATATATAGTTATTTTTGTCAATTGAATTAAAATGCACACAAAGTAATGTAAAATTAGTTTTATTTAGGACATCGGTTTGGTTAGGGGTCGCTGCGATGCCTATAGAATATCATTATCAATAAAAAAAAAACAAAAAAATAAATGGTGGTTCCAGTATACACTTATACTAATAAAAAATTGTTAAGATAATTTGTTTATTATTTTTGTTCCTGTAACATGAATAAATTAAAGTAGCATGCTGTTAATGCAATAAAAATATTTGTAACAAAGTACAAAAATATTTTGTTCAAGGAATGTCACATGAACTTTTTTCTTCTAGTATCTAATCGGGGTGGACGACGACGTATTCAGTACATCATTCTGAACCCCCAAAAGAAAAATCTGATGATTCATACAAAAGTGCAATAATACTCGAACAAAATGTATGGAAGAGCTAAAAAACAGCTGTTCCATATATTTTCACCGTGTAGGTGAAAACTTTTGAATACACTCACTTAACACTTTTGTGAAAAATTCTAGGTGTGGGGGGTTTCATAATTATGTACTGAATCCGTGGTAACCCTTTGTTTGTCGGTGTCCCATGTTTCACCCTGTATAGATAAAAACTTCCTCTAAATTACGTTGTTATTGCTATATTAATGTACCATCATTCTAAGTACTAAATATATTGCAGCATGGTACTGTTGACGCTTGGCCATAGTCGGAACAAAGGCCACCATCTTATTTTTTATAGCCAATTTCACAAAATGTTTACCAACACAGTCTTGGAAATGTCATTCATGTGCCGACAGAATTATGATACACCATCATACTTATTAGTTAGCCTCTTATATTTAACGAGAGCTTGTACTTCCACAAAGCTTCTTACAACCCATCGTGTCACTATAAAAATAACAACATCACGCCTGTACCCCGGAGGGTACGCCACGACGACCAATCAAGCTATGCAAAACCAAATTAAGGTGATCTCTCATTGTATGGGAAGATCATAGAAAGTAAGATCAGGTCATACTGAAACTGTATAACTTGATCGTGTCGCCGTGTGTACTATAGCACACTCATTATCATCATTCTCATATAAATAAATAAAAATTTATACATTAATTCACGAAATAATGGACGTTACTATAATATGCGGCAATCACATAAAATTAATGGCAATATTTAACAACATTTATGCGTATAGTCTCACAATACACTTAAGGGTTTCGATAACATAGAATACCTTTGGTAACTATAAGATTTAACTATATCACAGTCTTGACTTGAAGGTGAACATCCTGGCTAGCCAGTTGATGATATGTGCTAGTGCTTCTAGCTGTGCGACCGTGGCTAGTGCCTGGATGCTGAACAATGTTGCTACGAAGTCGTACACCAGTTTAGGCGAGAAGACACTCCACACAAACAAGTGATTTCGGAAGACTCTCGCCACCAAACAGTACACTAGTACGGCGTATATTCGGTGTAACGCGAGGATGTTCGTCGCTCGCCATATTGTTTGTAAGTATCTGGAAACAATTAAAAGTTCTCACCTAGATTTATCTGAATATTCAACTACTGTGTCATTGAACCCGTGGTATGTCGGACGTGTATCACTGGTTTTGCTCGAGGCCCAGAACTGGTCCTTGTGTCACTCTACCTATAATAGCAATATTTCGCCCAATAGACTCAACTTATTTATTTAAAATTCATGTACAGACTCCAGCACATCAAGCTACTAAAATCTGTCAAATTTCTTTAATAGATGTTCAACTTTATAATTTAAGCATTTGGTTCAAGATTGATTGGGATAATTTGACAGTTTCGAGTAGCTTGATGTGCTGCCGTCTATACAAGAGTGGTACATAGGCAGACTTAATGCCACAAGGCATTCTCTACCAGTCAACCTTTGGGTCAAATAGGACAGCATTGTGATACATAGTCCAAAAAAAATTAATTAACAAAAATAGTATTTTCTTTGCATAAACTGATATAGGTTAAAAGGTACATGCTACATAAAACACAGATAAAATTATATATGGTCTTACTATTCATACACGAAATATTTTCAGAGAATCATCTAACGGCTATAACGAAGCCTTTTCAAGGATTTTTTTTTATCTGAGTATATTTTTTTAGTGGGACAGAGCAGGCAAACATAAAAAAAAAAAAAAAAAAAAAAAAATAATTTAAAATTACTTAACCCACAAAATAAATACTGGCTCCTTATTTTTAAACATCCATACGCTAGTTTACTACGTCGTATTTACCTACTGTCATTGTTAGAATATGGGAGTAAAAGTTTTATGCAAAAAGTCCCAATTTTTTTTTGAAATTATAATAATTTCGTAAAAAAAAAACACTCAGATAACTTTTTTTTCGTTGCTATTGCGACTTCACGACTAATAGAAGTTACTCTTAAAATATTTCGTGTATGAAAAGATATACCTTATATACAGGGTTATTGAACAAAATTGATTAAATGTGATGTAACAAAGCTACCTGTAAGAGATTGTTAGTGATTTTCCAATAACCCTGTATGTTATATCTATTATTCCAAGTATTTATAGTATACTGTCCCTCCGAAAGGATTCTATGATGGTAAAAAATGAAGATATCAGAATGGATTTAATCCTACATTATAACCGCTTAAGTCAACCCTATCAAAGGCTTCTTGGATGTCACAGCCCAGTATTGTTACCAACCTGGGTGAAGAGCAAAGTTAAATTTTGATGTGAAACATCTATCGGCGCGCCCCGTGGGTAAGACTGATTCGTATGCACATAGCAAGCGGCAAAAAGCTCTCTTATGGTGTTATATCCTTTGTCCGCCGCCGCTCTCTATTCCTTTGTTTTGTTCACACTTGCTGGGCTTCCCGTGACGGCCAAATTTTTTAATCACAGGGTTTAATAGTTCAATACTCACTGTCGCCACGTCTCGGCACGCGCGGCTATGGCACAGAAGAGCGCGGCGCCGGCGAGCGCGGGCCCGGCGTACGCGTGCAGCCCCATGCGCAGCGCCACGCGCACGGGGCAGTACTCGCGCAGCCCCACGTAGCCCGAGCCCAGGTCTACTGACGATAGGCTGTTGGAGTTGCCCTGCGACGAAGGTTATGGCTATAGAAGGCGTGGGGATGTCTGAAGAATCATTTCCATTTTGAAATCAGGTCAAGTTTTGGAAGGTAACAGCGCTGTAGTTCATGAGGAATTTTAGCTTGATCTCTATGGTTGGTAACATTTCGCCGCCGAATATCTTGGTGTTGCTATACTACAGATTTTTATCAGTAGGTTATAACAATTTTTCCTCAATTAAAACCTTGGCTAAATTATTATTAGAAAAACTGAATTACATAGTCTAATTAGCCAAAACTCACCTGATAAAAGAAGAACAGGTTCCCGATCCACATGTGCACCAACGTTCTACTAATAATATCAACAACTTCACTCTTTCTAACCGACTTAGAATGTAACAGTTTGTGGTCCATACAATCAGAGGTCAACATACTCGTTATATAAATGCTGGGCACCATTATCACATTGTGTGGTCTCATTAATAACAAAACAATCAACATGAGATCGTTCAACATAAGGTGGCAAGCTGACCGAACAAGATTTAATTTCACTTCTTCAACATTCCATGGCTCTTCGATTAAAGTATCATAGAAGTAATCCTCAGTTTTCGCCTTTGGCTTATTATACACGAACTTAGTAGCGCTTGAGTTCGACAAATTTATGGGTTTCGAGCCGCAGTACTTCAACGATCCGACATACGAAAACATTTCAATTAGGAACTGGACTATAAGTATGGCCCAGAACATATTGACTATGAGCACTGGATCCCAAGTCTTGATACTTTCGATTGGTGTTTCTAGGGCTTTGGATGCGATTCGGTAGCAAAATATGCATCCCACCGCGCCAATGGTCAACCCTGATTGGATGTACACGACGTTGTTGAGGTAGCGAAGATTCCGTAAACATATTACTAATGTTGCTATTGAGCCTGGAAAATGAAAATAAGGTTATAGAACCAAATTGATAGTGGTAAATTTTCTTTGGAACTCATTTATGTCAGACTTTACCTATAACTAAGTGGGCTTGAAGATAGAAGGCATTTTCTGGTGCATTTAACCAGTCTGCTGTATCTGGGAGGAACAACCACCGGTCCCCAGTCTGGTTCATTGTTCTTAGATACCTGGAGCAATAAGTTAATAACACCAAGATACGTTATGACATCGCGACAGTTTATGTCGAAGATAAAGGACTCCTTAATGTGCTGCTGATGTTGATACATCAACAGCCGCACTCTGTAAAAGGGAGGGTTCGTACGTCGAGTACGTACATAAATATTGGTATGGTGGCTTTAAAAGAATCGAATTATGAAGAATACAAGCCAGACAGAAAAAAGATATAAAAATAGCATTTACCTATGTAAAGCTATAAGCAGCACCCATTTGGGCAGTATCCCCACTCCTATCGCACTCATCTTCTGCGCTAGCTCCGGTTTCTCCTGCACTTCCGTAGCGCCACTCCATCTCTTACTCAAGTACATAAGCAGTACCACCACCGTCCTCACTAATATGAAGAACATCAACGTATTCCAGAAGAAATACCACGTCATATGCTCTTCTTCAATGAAACTGGTTCCGAAGAACGACCAGCAATGGAATATCGTCGCACCGATTAGCAAGTACTCTGTTGCATTTAATTCTCTCAAGGGAGATAAATCTTTGATCCTTTCTATACCAGTTTTTATTAAGAAATACGCCACTGTAAATGTGCAGGAGGTTGCAAATAAAGCGAAATTCCAAGGTGGTTTGAATGCGCATAGTTGGCTTTCGGTTTCCGAGATGTAACAGGCCGTGATAAGGCTTGCCGTGACTAAAACTAGGACGACAATGAAAGCGAGGATGGATCCCGCGTGGGAGCGGCGCATAGAGTGGCTGGTGATGGTGTCTTTGAGACGAGCATCTGGTTGGAAGGAGTATAGAGTGACTAGTAGTAGGCATGTGGCGATCTGAAACAAAATATTATAAAACTTCAAAATTTTATAAATTAAAAGGTACACGTAACATATGGTCTCCAATAACTGTATGGACAATTAAATTTATATCGTCGTTAGCGGATAATCACATCAATTCTACTTTAAACTCGAGAAGTAGATTTATCTTCTGAAACATTCTGTTCTTACATACATACGTAGAACTTCTGTCTGTTACATTTTCCCGCCTTTACGCCAGGTAGACCATGACCTCGACATCATAGGACTTGCGACGCCGGCAGGATTATTTTCAAGGGGATTTTTATTCCTACATACAGAACGCAGAATAGGAGTACGAGCGAGCGAAACGAGCTCGAAAATTATTCCTTGCCGCCTCGGTTAACTTGGTTGGTCTATAGCTCATAGATAGTTGCCGGAGATTTCGGGAGTTTGAACCTTCAAAACCCTCCCCCCGTCTACAGCAAAGACGGTGGGAGACGCGAGGCTAAGGTTACTTTTGTCACGACACCGGGCTCGACCTCCACGCGGGTGAAGGTAGAGCCAAAAGTAACTTACCAAATAGAGGAGTACAATAGCTTGGTGGATAGCGAACAAGTCCTGCTCAGTCTCGGTCCCGGCTAGCAACAGCGACATCTGCTTAAGCGACTCTTCGTAGAAGTCCTTGGCTATCTTAGCAGCGCTCTGCTGGCCGGTGGCGAGGTAGTGCGCGAATTGCTTCTCTGCGCGTCGAAACTGGTTGTAGTATTCTACAAATGAGAGTTGGTGTGGTAAGAACTTTGAGCGTGTAATTAGAATAAGTGCATCGACGCACGCGCAGTTTGTTCTTCATGCATGCAGAAACTGAAGAACATTGCTAAACAGCATTTTTTATTCAAACATGAGTTCCGAAGGCGTGACACCATTAATGACCTTTATTCATGTAAAATTGCTTTTACCGTTCAAGGGTGTTCTAATATTAAGTTCGAATTCGTTAGAGTTGTTTTTTGCTTTTCAGTCGATTTTTTTTATAATTACTTTGTAAGTTCGAAACCGCGCTAACAAAAATTAATTAGTGATATCCGGAAAGGGAAAACGATAAAGAGAGTAAATCTGACACGTTGTTCAGTTAGAGAGATTCTTGGCACGAATATATCCCACTTTTGTAGCGGTGCCGTTCGGACAAGCAGTTCCCCACTAATTAAAGGTCATTAAAGATATGTGTGACATCAATTAAGACTTGTAATTACTACATACCCATATCAGTAGGCAGTTGTTTCGAAAACTGCAGCGCATGCACATGTTGTAGGTACAGGTACTGCCGTGTGTCTTGTGGCATTAAGGCAGGCAATATTCGGCCTGCGTTGTCCTTCGGGAACTGAACGCCCAGCAGCCAGGATATAGTGGGCGCCACATCCACTTGGGCCACTGTTGGCCCTGGGCCTGGATAGCTGAGGAAGTTAGAACGTTGCTTCGGAAATGGTGGATAACTTTCATAACATTATTATGTAGGGTGGTGGGACAGTTTGGACAATTCGGAAACTATTATCTAGTAGTAGATCATTTTCGGAATTTTAAAGTTAACAGAATCATAATAGAATAATAATATGAATCACGTTAAAATTCTTAAAATGGTCACAAACGCAGTTAATATTATGAATTGTCGCATTTTACGAATTGTAACGTAATTCATATTATTATGCCATTAATCCGGTAAAGCGGACATTTTAAGCTCCCAGTTTTTGCCAACTCATATGCACAGCAAGAACGAGTTCTCACATGAGTTGTCACGCCTTTTTCCAATGAGGATAGGCAGAACCCTCAGAAAGCCACCTACTACGATCCTTCTGCTTTCGCCTCGTTCACGTTCATTCATCTGGTCCTACACATATGCGAGTAATACGCACCTGACTTTTCTGAAGAACATCACTAATAAGGTGTATGTCCTTCTTGGGCGTGCACTCCCGGCGTTGCCTTGTCAGCACCTTTCACTCATCCTATCAACATTCATATCTTAATCAAACTCCTAAAATACCTATAAAATAATACAAGAGGCTATACATACGCATGAGGACACTGGAAGTCATGACTCCTTATTAAAACGAGCGGTACCAGCACTTCACTGGGCGTGGAGCCGCCGTGACCACCTGCGTCCAGCATGCCGTGGTCTCCGCACACAATGAGGACGCCTGTGCGGTCCTGGAATCAATAGGCCACTTGTTGGTTTTAAATTGTGTCGACGCAATCGGTAAGATTCATCCATACTCATCATCGCGAGAGTCATAGAGTCGTATAAAGGCTAGGCTTTTTCCGAATCTGTTGAGGCCGGCTTCCAGTCTAACCGGATGCAGCTGAATACCAGTATTTTACATGGAGCGACTGCCTATCTGACCTCCACAAACCCACTTTAGTACTGAGTAGTACCATACCCCTTGGACAAGACTAGACAAGACTGGTTCTCAAACTTTCGAGCTACTGATACCTGTAACGACTGTCATAGATCTGCAAATGACAACCAGGACCAACGGTTTAACGTGCTTTCCGAGGCACAGAGGAAACTCGGTATGTAATGGGTGGTCACCCTTCCACGTACCAACCTAGGCAGGCGCGGCTTATCCTAAGATCGACCCGAGCGGCTATTATTATTTACGAGCGAGCTCCTCCACACTAATATAATAAATGCGTAATTATAAAGTAACTCTGTCTGTTTGCCTTAACGGCTGAACGAAATTCTATGAAATTTGGCAATCCCGTTGACCATGACCTGGGTTAGGACACATGATATTTTTTTATCTCGGTAGGACCTATAAAGCTAATCTATATTAATAATAAAATAATCTCTGGAACTTCTCATCCGATTTACAAAATTCTTTCACTGATAGAAAGCAACACTACTGCCGAGTGACATAGAATGTGTTTTCACGCGAGTAAATTTGTTAATATAGGTACATAGCAGGGAAGAAGGTACCAAAGAAGCCCATTCCCACCGGCTACCCTTCAAAGCAGGAGCAATTCCAGTGTGGAAAAGAGATGGCGCTAGACGACCTGTATAGCTCTGTCTCTTTCCCACACTGGAATTACTCCTGCTTTAAGACGTCATAGTAACCCCCCAGTACTGTTAAAAGTAGTGTTAATTACATACTAACCCATTTCTGCATGGCAGTGTATATCTTCTTAACAATATCGTCCATCTCCAACAGCTTTGGTTTAATCTTGGAACTTCGCGCGCCCTCCAAATGTCCGATATGGTCTAATCCCAGGTAATGTAATACTAGGAAGTCAAAATTGGGCTTCTTATTCTCGTCAGGTGTTAATATTTTGTCTAGATGTCTTGTTACGTTGTTGTCTACCTGAAAAAATGTATTTATATTGTAGAATTATGAAATAAACAGTACAACTGACTCCGAGGGAAATGCGAATTCCAGAGTCACAATCCGTCCTAATGCAATTGAATCTCTGAAAGATTTTTTGACTTACGTCTTGGTATTTATCATTATCATGACATAAAACTGGGCGTATTATACGCCCCGAAATTGTGAACGAAGTCATGCCATTATGAACCCATTGGAAGCAAGGATTGAGCTTCTTTTTCTATGATAAGCCGACAAATGAGATCAAAGTTATCCCAAAGCTCAGGGTAACTAGGAATAGGAACTGTCACCAATGTAAAGGTCGGCCTCTAATAAGTACCTCTGTATAATCTGAGACGTAGAAGGAGGTGGTGCCATCGGACTCGCTCCAGAGCCCCGGGAACAGTCTAAGCCAAGTGTCGTCGCCATACATCACTGTACGGCGCCCCCTGGAGTTGGCTACGCGCAACACGCTGTCGCCACGCACGGCCGGCGCGCCGAAGTTTAGAGCTACGTCCGCAAATGTTGACACACTGCCTGTCATCATGGCCTGGTAGAAACAATATTTAGTTATTATAAAGACAAAATCGTTTTATTATTTATCCATAAAACGTAGTGCTACACTACGTTTTTTTTGCTCCGCTATAGCCTGATCAAGAGAATTAGACAACTGGGTGAATTGTGATCTCGCGAGGCAGTAGCTGCGCGTTTACTGCCTTAAATTAATTACACGTCATCAGTCTTTACCATACAACAGACAGTTATCTAATTCATTTGGTCGGGTAGTACAGAGTATCCCAAATGATGCACATACAGCAGTCAGCACAAAAATGACAGGAACAAAACAATAATGTTACTAAAATTAATATTGGTGTTATATTTTCGTTTCAGTGTTTAAGTGCCATCAAAATCAAGCCAAGAAAAGAGCAATGATATTATTGTTATGACGTCTAATTTACTATATTCTGTCGTGTCTTTCGCTGCGACGCAGATAATTTCGACAGTTATTTTGCTTGATTGGTCGTCGTGCCCGTGTACGCACGACGACCAATCAAGCTATACAAAACCAGTTTATGCGGATCTCTCATTGTACGGGACATCTAAATAAAGCGAGGCCATGTTATACTGGTAATGTCTAGCTTGATGTTTAAACGACAAACATTTAATGAGCCATGCAAGTTCAAACATATTGCCGGGATATATAGATTTTCATTAATTTTCAGACATAATTTGCATCAAAATGGTATTGTGATGGCCGGACTATACCTACTTGACAATATTGTAGCTACACATTGCATTAAAAATTTGTCCGTATAGGAGCTCCTTTACTAAAACAATGGCACTAAACACGCATAATCTAACACGGAAATCTATGAAATACGACCGTTCTGCCTTCTTCTACGAAAAGCCCATAATTGTAAAGCCAAGCCAACATGCATCGCGACAAAACGTTGTTGTAGCATTGTCTCGTGACGAAGCGAGATGGAATAAACTTCGTTTCGACATAATGCAACGACAAAGTTTTGTCGAGAATATTAGTAATGTAGAGAAAGGGAGCAATAAGGAAGAGAAAGTGCAAAAGATATCAAAGTAATGCATGCTCTTCCTAAGGTGATGCGCATGACTGCAGCAATATTAACGGTGTGCAATGACTCGGACCCACAGGAACTAATGTAATATTGGTAATTAATTGAGTAATATCCATTAATTTAATAGGTGAATAGCCGTTCTAATTAATTTTTGTAGCCTTAATTAGTGAGATTCCAAGCTACAACAATAAGTGTGGAAAAAGAAAATGGGAGTCTGAACGTGTCGGCTGTTTACTGCCCCTGAAAACATAAAATAAGCGGCACCATTTCACACTTCTGTCTTGGTTATGTCATTTGGTAACCGTTTTGTTACAGGAAGCGACTGGAATGCGAAGCATACAGCTTGGGGTTCGCGGCTAATAATCATTCGAGGTAGACAACACAAACTGAGCATTCAAGAAAACACAATGGCTTCATAATTGCTACAAAAAGGTCGATCAAAGGCGAAAAATTAAGTTTGGTATAACCAGATATTGCACATTGAAAATATTATACACATTTTTAGTTAATGCATCTTTCATCAAAAAATTAATAAAATACAGGCAGCTGTTGTAACTATCTAAAAATTAATGAAGAAAATGTACTAACTACTGGCATATCTTCATGCTACACGCTTTTAGACACGCTAGTCATACCAAAACACGCCAGGTATGCTGTACCTAAAGCTGATGTTAAAATGTAGCTTAGTTATGAAACCTTAAAATACAGACATATTTTATTCTATGTCTGTGGCACAAGCATGCAATGTGATAAGTGTTCATTCCCAACAAGACAGTAGGTATAATGTTAAACTGTTCTATAATAAGATAAATGATTGATTCAATGAATGATTTCTTAGGGTGTTAACACACCAATTGATCGATGGTAGAATGGATTAGTTGAAAGAGAGAAACTATTGATCAATGTCGACTAATCCATTCTACCATCGATTGATCAATTGGTGTGGTAACACCCTTAGAAGTTTGAAGTAATTTGAGTGTGTGGCATAGGAAATCATAGAAAAAAAAAATTAAAACAGCTGGTGGAAATTGGACAGTTAGCCATGCAGTAATTAAATGGGCGACAAAAGCACAAATAAAATAATTATTCAGACACAAGACCAAAGAAAAAACATGTACTTTGAGACAGATTTTTTGGACAAATTGTATAATAATATTGTAAAGTATTGATTTCAGCTAAGTTCTTTGTTTTTTCTTTGTCTCTACGATCATGAATGGAAAGCTGAATAAATAGTACTATTCTTAATATGTAAAAGTGACACTTGCAAATGTATCCCGCCAGAAGTTTATTGTGCGCCTCCACTGTGCCTTTTCCTTCTTTCTCTCAGGTGACTGTACACAACAAAATTATTGAGATTTTTTTACACTAATTATAATACTAATTTAGAAATAAGACACTGAAACTTCAATTGAATTAAAAACTTTTTTTCTTTGGTTTTGTGATTGGAAATAAATTAAGCATTATAAAATTGATCTTTTTTTAAAGTTTTTAGCATCTTTTCTAGTGGGTATCAGTTATTTATGTATTAAAGTTAAAGTACACACAAAACAATATATTTTTTTTTAAGTTGTTGTTAGTATTTGCTTTTAAACCTTATCTTACCTTAATCCTAGGCATGGTGACAGTCGGTGGTTCAGCCATGGCTACATAAATGCATGCAGACTTATTCTTAATCATCTGTCCCGTGTACGGCATGTAATCTTCTGTTACGAAGTCATAACGAATCCCATCTATCACCATGAGAACCACACTGTTCTCACCTGAACTGTACACTTGCTGGCCATCAATACTGCAAGTTTGAAAAAAGAATAATAAAAAAATGTTACTAGCATATTCAGGAATAGGGTCCAAGCTACCGGTGGTCAGGCTCCAGAGAGAGGAAGCTTGCGACAGTTACAGTGCGAACCTTCTCAGGTTTTGGTCGAGGCTCTTGCTTATTATCTTTCTTGAATTTAAAGTCCGTAGAAAAACAATAAGTTACCTACCTAAGTTTTCAGTTTGCACAATTTGTGAAAATAATAATCTAAAAATAAACAATCAAACTAACCTGACACGATCTATGAAGTTTGGTAGATCATCTTTATCTGATAGCTTCCCTGAATCGAATTTCATTGGGAAAAACCCATACAGGAACATCATGAAGGCTAGAAGGCCCGTCACAAGGAGACAGAGGCCGGTCCATCGGTGCTGTATCCAAGGCAGCATGGTGATCGACCTTTGCCGCGTTCTAATCACTTGAATCATCCACTAAGACTAATATTCTGAATTACCGGCACTCGACGAATTTTACGCTACGTACACACACTTTCGCTTCTGCAATATTTCATATCAGTACATGTCTTCCCGTTATAGGAAACCGCATTGTGCAATGAGGATGAGGTTTACTCCATTCAATACACAACGACGTGTATCTGCCTGCGCACCTATTATCAGCAGTACTCGCGAATTATACGACAATACGATAAGATCGGTAGTTTTTATCACGAAAGTACTTCACGTTGAGGTTACCTAAATAAATATAGTTTAATGGAAGAGCATTACTTTAGAAGAATATAAGGACATGAGCATAGGACAGAAGCTGAGGTATTTTAGTCTTTGAAAAGCTGTACTTTTCGAGAGATGAAGAAAATAATACTATGGAAAATGGAAAACAATGGAAGTTAGAACATCAACTAGGGATGGTCGATATTCATCGATGGTAGATAAACATCGACGTTATTAAATCGATGTTTATGCTGGTCAACATCTGTATCAACAAAGGAGAGGATTAAAACACAAAACACACACGCACACAGTAAGTTTTTTGGTAACTTCCAAAAAATTTGCAGAGTCCTACCCAAAATATACAGGACACGTTTTTTTTTTCCTAAATGGCGTAATAAGTAATTAAAAATAAAACACAAGGCGATATGTGGAATGTGAACTCGGCTATCATTGTAACGATTGTCGTTACGGCCAATGGCCTAGTCGCTAAGAGCCTCGATGAACATTTTTCGAGGCTCTCGTTTGGAGGTTGGATTAATGGCCTGATTCAGAAGGCAGTACTCCTCGATACGACTCACATTGTAAAGAGATTCCTGTCTCTGAAGCCCTAACTACTGGTAGCTTGGACCCTGCTCCCGACACCAGCGGACCAATATTTTTGAATGTTTTTATAGGTCTTTTTAAGAAATATAATACAAACCAACCATCTCCATCCATCGTACTCGTCCATCTTTTTATACCATGTTTTTAAGCAAATAAGTATTATTCTATTCTATTCTAAAAACGTGATGATTAAAGAAATTAAATACTTGATGTTTTATTTGACCACCTAAAATGACCGAAGTTTTGGGACATCGATATATAAACATCGATTATTGTACACATCGATGCTTTTGATTCGACGATAAATGATGTTTATTTTGCAAATACGTTTTAACCTCCGACTAAAAATGAGGGGTGTAAATGTTTTTAGGTTCAGTGATCACTATCAGTGGTCAGTTACTTATATTTTCAGCAGGTCAAATAGATTCCTTGTTTCGAGTTAAGTTGTTAAAAACTTATTATTATTAAAAATGCGTACGATGAGTACAAGCCACGGTGCTATAACATCATTCTTATAGAACCTGGACCTTTCCAGGTCCATCTATGATAAAATGATATTAAGTAAAAATGAATACAATCGTTATCTTACATATTATCGTTTTAACTTTTTTTTTTGGATGTTTAATCATCAAATGACCCCCCCCCGCTCTGGGCGGAACGGAAGGGAGTGTCAGACTTGTACTGACTAAAACCCATCCATGTTCCTTCTTTGACCTTTGTGTTCCAGGCCGCGGTATCTCTTTCGTACAGACCCGCAGCCCTGGCAGGCATCGGCCCATGCGGACCCCTACGTGGTTACTGACATCTCTTTGAGGCGCGCGTGGAACACGAACGCGCCGTCGGCACGGCCTGTCGTCATAAGACGGCCGGACGGCGAGCTAGCCCATAACTCGCCGACCACAGGACCGCGCCTACGGTGGCCGGGGGCCACCACGTGACCCCCGACCCCCAGGGCGTCTCCCGCGGCGGCTGGGACGTGAGGCTCTTTCCCTCTCACGTCCCGCCACCTCCTTCACTATCATGACTGCTTCGCAGAAGGAGGTGACGGCTTCCCATTCCCTCTTGCTCCGGACAATGGCTTGCGCCAATCGCCTCTACAAGGACACGGCGCTGCTCCGCCCAAGCGGGGCAGACCTCCACAGTGTGCTGCACCGTGTCCTCCGGACGATCCTCGCAATGGTAACACCCGCCCGATTCGGTGCAGGAACCTCCCGAAACAACCGTGTCCGGTGAGGACCTGCGTCAGGCGGAAAGTGAGGGCGCCGTGGCGCCTCTCTAGCCACTCCTCAAAGAGGGGACTTATCGCCACTATGATGGCGTGCCCTGTACGGGGTTGCGACAGTCGCTCTCTCCATGTCAACATGAGATCGCGCCGGAGGTCTGTCCGCTGAGCGGCGATTTGCCGCGGCAGCGGAGTTTCCCCCGACGTATCGTTATTACTGACCTAGGTACGAAATTTCGCTGGCCACTTATAATATTGTGTATTTATTTATTTACGAAATTAGTCAAGTAAAAGAATATACAATAATAATTTTTAGGATTCATTCTTTCATTGTTTTCATGGATAACGAATGAAATACCACTACACTACACTATAATGTAGACGGACTATGACATCATCACATCACTAACTGATGGGTAACGTCCTGTCGTGTTTGTTTTGCTGTCAGTGACACTGACAGTGGCATAATATGAGACACTGACAGTATTTCCAGTGGCTTTTTTAGTAGTTGATTACATAAGTTTGAATACTAGTCTTTTTAAAGCTGGTACCACCTATTTTATGGGACTTCAAACATGCCTGACTGACAGGCAAATTGTGAGTATTCTATTAGATACAGTCACGAGCACCAGTATGTACAAGTTCCTTGGTATGTACAGATTTAACTAATCATTTTTGATAAAGTCAAAAACGATTTCTTAATACATATTTTATAATACATAGTAAGTAGTATGTGCCATGTAGTATGGGTTTCAAATGACTAAATGTATGTACCTACTTTGTAACAGAATACAATTACAATTAAAACATTAGGAGAAACGCACTTTTCAAAGTTCCTAAGTGTTACATATTGGTGTTCGTGACTGTTCGTACTGTACCTCTGCGTTCTCCCTTTGCCTCTGCCTTTGGGGATTACAGGCCTGATGTTATGTTATGTAAGTATGTCAGGAATTTCTTAGTAGCAGCCCGAAGGCGGAGGCTGGATTGGGCCCGGTTCATGCCGGTATAGCATATCATAAAATCAGCCTATAATGTTCCCGCTGCTGGGACACACGGCCTCCTCTTTATGTGAGGGCTATAATCCACCAAGCGGGCCCAGTGCGGGTTGGTAGATGTCAGATGGCTTCGAAGTTTGGTTTTAGGACATGCCGCTTTCCTCACGATATTTTCCTTCACCGTTTTGAGAGCAGTGCTGATGAAATAAATTAGACAAAGTAATGCGCCTGCCTGGGTTCGAACACACGACTGACTGTAAGTTCGTAAGTCGGGGCCGCCACCACTGGGCCACCGCTGCTCTAGACGATATGCTTGCCAGCTATTATACGGAACTTAAACATAACTGGTGAAATGTGTAAGTGTAGGCTAGTTGTATATACAATATTATTTTTAGTATATGCGAAACCTGAATACAGTTTGTTAAGAATAAGTAACAAAATTGATTCCAATTGTTTTTAACCCATGTTATATTTTGTCCCAAAAATATTTAAAAAAAGTTACCAGTTGGATACCGTATCGCAATTATTTAGGTACCTACTGCCAAATTATTATTATCAATGAGCTCAAGACGACGCTGGAGGCGCGCGCGCGGGCGCACTGCGTGGTTACCACGTTTTTGTGCGGACAACCAGGTAACAGAACAAGCTTATAATGATACAGTTTTGAAATTTTGTACATAGATTCTTTACATAAAAAAAAACACACACACACACACACACACACACACACACACACACACACATACATACACACACACACACATTACACTAACACACACGCACACACACACACACACACACACACACTTCAAACTTTTTTTTTTTTTTTAATTTTCATTTTTTTTCATTACTTTTTTTTTTTTTTACATTTTTTTTTTTTCTTTTGCCTTGTGGCATTAAGTCCGCCTATGTATCACTCTTGTACATGAAGTTTAAATAAATAAATAAATAAAAATACTAGATACGTATTTCAGGTTTGGCATATACTAAAAATAATGTTGTATAGGTCGGTACTACATCTCTCATCGTCTAATGTTATGTTATTCTTCTTCCTCGTGATCCTCTTGAAAGAGCGGTTGTGGTGAACACGTAGCGACGTCTGTAGGGGCAGATGTAACTCGCCGTACGATAATTCGCCACTTCTTCCTGCTGGCCGAGGTCCTGTTGCACTTGTGCAAGCTGGTCCATCGCATGGGTGACCTTCCTCGCCCCCTGGTGCATATACTTTGCCCTGCATGACAAGGCGCTAGATGGAGTTTCTCTCACGCCGGCTGTACTACCGCCGACGTAGGTGCGAAATTAGATCCAAGAGACTCCCAGCATTTGCCTCCAGCACCACATCTCCAGAACATAATTATGGTCAAAAACAAGTGTCAACGAACCGCAGCTTTAGTTGTTTCGGTTCTCCCATATTTTGTTCAGCCTGTTCATTGCACTTCTATCTAATGTCATACGTGGCTTTACGTCTACGCAACACCATTGTTCCAGATTAAAGCTCCAAGATAAATGTTAGATTAGTGAATTCGGGCGAACTATTGTCGGCTGTTCTGTTATATTCCAAACTACTTTTCTAGACACCAACGGTACACACCAACGCATTTAATCAAACCTGTGGACATAGAACTCCTTGGCATCGCTCTAAAAAATATCGTGAGTATTCGGGAGACATGATTAACATCGTATTTACACCACAATCTTATTCAGAAAGCGTTGGCCGAAGTATTCTTCACGTCTATTTATAATCTTATACAATCATCTACTCTTGTATTGGGATAAAATTGTCACGGACTAAAAATAGGGGGTTTATTTTGATCACTCGTGTAGTCGTGACGTCAGTACTTGAGATGACAATGATTCAGAATACAGTTTACTATGATATGCAGTAGGTGGGTGATGTCGTAGTTAGCATCATCATCATCCCACGTTTTTCAGGAAAGTGGATTTGTTCTCGAATGACGCCTACTGATTTTCCATGGGAAATTAAAATCGTCTACTAGAGTCATTATGGTGACCATGATTTTTATATTCTCCTATATTACCTATGTTTTGAGGATATGAAATGTGTACCTGTCATATCTGGTGGTTTTCAACCCCTGACAGTGCCCTGTGAAAAATGTAGTTGTCATATAATTCCTGAAATGATCGAAAAGGAGCGCCCGGGAAAGGAGAAAAAATACATTCGTGTACTCGTAGCTGCTATAATTCAGCGGTGCAAGTACTTTGAAAATTTAGCTATAAACTGTGGTAGTTCTTAGTAGGTATTGAGTTCTCGTAAATTCCGAGATAGATATTTTTTAGGGTTCCGTAGCTAATGCCAAAACACTGAACCCTTATAGATTCGTCATGTCTATCTGTCTGTTAGTGTATGTCACAGCCACTTTATTCCGAAACTATTAAGACTACCTATACAGTTCCAAAGTAAGTTGTTCCAAAGTAGTGGCGTCCCCTCCCCTCTAATTTCTAAAGTAAGAGGAGGATTTTCCGAAAAAAATGTAAAAAGGATTGTAGAACGTAAAAAAAACTTTCAACGAATTTGGTTTGAATAAGATTTGGTGTTTAGTTTTTGACATGTGAGACTTTTTCATCAAACTACAGCAGTAACTTTGTTTTTCATTTACATACTATGAAAAACAAATTTAGTTTTGCTGTTGAATGTAATAAAATACAACATACGAATGAGCCTTCAAAATATTTTTATTATATTGTTTGGTGCTACGTAACCCTGTGTGCGTGTGAGTACGACTCGCACTTGACCGGTTTTTTTTTATTATATCAGCGTTGTTTATCCCACTGGGCAAAGGACCCCACCATGGCTTTCCAATTTTGTTTATCATTTGCCTTCTCCGACCAATTCATTAAGAATGAGTCAAGATCGTCATGCCAGCGTTTCTTGGGCCTGCCTCGGTTACGACGGATAGATACCTACCGTCGTACCTTATATAACTTATATCGACACTGAAACGGTTTCTTGAGACTGCTTACTTTTTGTTACTAACCATTTGGAAACCAGGAAAACCCTCAACATGAATCGTGGTTACCGTCACAGGTATCTATTATCTTTGCTAGAAAGTTCCATCGACCATACACGGCAATTTCCCGCCCAAATAGTCCGTCGTACGGTAATGAATGATGCCGTACCTATAGCTTCAAGTTCAAGGTGTATCCTCGTGAATCAGCTCGTGTGGGCCGCTGAAAATTCTATTTAAATCACATTATATGGCGTTCGTCTCTAGTCTCGAGTCCAGAGCGGCGCGCGCTTGCAACGAACTAACAACCACAAAGGTGAATTGTTTCTTTTTTTAATAGTGATATCGTATTGTAGTGGTGTTTTTCTTTTGTGATTTTTAAAGGTAATGTAGGTGTGTTTATGGTATTTCAATTTGTTATTTATTTCGATAGGATTGGGAGATGCGGTTAGTTTTTCTACCGAAGAAAATATGAGATTACGTGTTATTGTTCTGAAAATGAAAATATCTATGCAGCATTTGAAATAATAGTTGTGTTTGAACAGGTTAAAAATTTCTTTAATAAGATCAACTACGTGTTGTATCTACATTTAATTAGGTAGTTACTTAGTTCATACATTTTAACTCGTAAACTCCTTAGCACATAAAACAACTGAACACATAAATATGTCCAGTTTCAAAAACTCTCTAACGTTCATGCATCCCACCTGTAAAAATGAAGATACTACGCAGATACGCATGTTTTTGTACAGGTACTTCTATAACTAAACAAATCTGAAACATCTCATCCCGAAGATATTCCACCTCACATTGTTTACATCAACACTCGATCTAAATATATTCTATTACAAAACTAATAATGTCACATAACTTTCATCATAGCGTAGCGCGAAAACCGAATGTTTTCACGCTACGCTATGTTCAGCGGGTTGCATCAGTTCTAAAACGGTTCCCAGGTGACTCATGCACGGTGGAATCGTTCCAGAATTTCGTTGATTATTGTGTGCACGTATTATTGCTTGCAAATGTAAACAAACCCGGTGAACTTCAACAAGCTTTTCGTTGTAGCAATAAAATATTAGTTAATGTTGTAATTGAATTTAGTTATTGATAGTGTTTTGTAGAATGTTTATCACGATACCTGATACGCCTCCTTGATTTCTTGCGGGTTTCCTAATCTGGAAAAGGTGAAGGTGAATTGAATAACGATTTAGATTTTTGGAATCAGATTAGTTTTACAAAAACGGATAACAGAACCTGAAACGAATATTTTTCCAGGGTTTGCTTATTTCAATTAGTTTTGTTTCTTCTTTATTAGCATTTTTGGCTGATCATCAGTTCATAGCTAAGCTGTTAATTGCTTCTGATAGGAGGAATTAAAACAACTTTGAATTTGAGTTTTTTTAGCAGTTTTTGAACTTACGCACTCTCTGTTGTCAGTCGTTTCGGACGCCCTGACCTTTGGGCTCGTTTCTCGTTTTAATTTTCGTAAACAAAAAGTTTTAAAAATAAAATACCTTTACGTACTAATGCGCATTCAAATAACATTGGCCCGTCATCCATTATAAGTGCATAGGATACCTTTGTAGCCGCTGAAAATAAACGCGCCATGAAAATATTCGCCATTTATATCTACGCGATGAATAGACAATGTTGTTGATTTATTTCAGTCCAAAGATAAGTTTTACGAGTGTTCGCGTGAGTATCGACTAGTCTATGGTTTCCATGACCGATTTGATTGTTGTTTACGACTTGGCACCGTGTAATGTTATAGGACAGTCATGAGGATGTTTTATATTATGAGTTTTAGTTATATCGTATGGGGAGGAGTTGGTTTCATGGAATCTTCGGAAGGTGACTGGAGTTACACTTGGAAAATATTATTCGGGATTAGAACACAATTGTTAAGGAATGAGATTGGAAATAGGTTTTACTTTTATAATCCAATGAGCGAAACTTTCGGTTTCTGAAAGGGCCTGTTGATAGATAGGTACGGTAGTAGGTAATATCATAAATAATTTAATGACGAGTTGTTCAACTTGACAAGTCTAACTGAAACCAGTGGTTGAATCCTTACATTCCTTGTCCTCTGGACAGTAAATTAATAACATTCCCAGATAGCTTCTAACACACTTATAATTATTATATCCTCTATTTCCAGATGTCGATAGTACCTCTGATGTTCCGTGACTGGTGGGACGAGTGGGACAGGCCCTCCCGCCTGCTGGACCAGCACTTCGGCATGGGGCTGAAGAGGGATGAGCTCCTGTCTTCCCTCTCCACACTGCCAACCTCCTCGCTGTTCAGAAACTCGTACTTCAGACCCTGGAGAACGAGTCTGACGAGGCAAGAGTCTGCTTCTACTATTAACCTGACTAAGGACAAGTTTGAGGTAAGATAGTCATAATTTTTTTTTATACCGTTCGTGCTAGGGATCTTTGATATTAAGTATAATTCTTTTACTCCGCAGCAGTTTTCAGAAAAAAAAGATCTTAAATTTGGTTTAGTAGGTATTATGTATTTGGCTATTTTTAAGCCATATGAATTCAGCTTAAATATTCGCTACTCTACTACCTATTTAGCGTCGTACCTACGAAGTCTGTCAGCACCGGCCTGATTAAATTTGGCACAGTCAATAAAGCGAGTTAGGAGTGTTTAACGTGGCTTGTTATTACATTAGTTAAGGCCCCTGCCTGGCTAACAGTTAAATTATTCCGTCAACTCTACCTTTATTATTATTAACTCAATTAAGGAAGTATACCCTGTCTTCTAGCTGATAAAGTCTTATTTGCTGATCTGCTCTATTCCAGGTAATCCTCGACGTCCAGCAATTCACACCTGAAGAAATCACAGTAAAGGCCGCGAACAACAGCGTAGTGGTCGAGGGCAGGCACGAAGAGAAGCAGGATGAGCACGGCTTCATCTCTCGTCAGTTCACCCGCCGGTACATCCTCCCCGGAAACTACGACGTCCAGGATCTTGTCAGCACACTGTCCTCGGATGGCGTCCTCACCATCACAGCCCCTAAACGACCCCCTCCCAATGCAGGCGAAAGAATAGTCCCCATCACGAAGACGGGCCCCGCCAAGCAACCTGAACCCATCCACATCGAACAACCTCGCGAACAAACAGTACCTATCGTTACTTCCCCTTAATTTTAAGATCACCCCTTCATTAAACGAGACATCGATGCTCATCAGCAATCGATGTTCAACGATCGAATCATAAATAGCATTTATTATAAGCGCCGTTGTTGGCCAATAACGACTAGCGATTCGAAATGAACGAATTAGGTTTTTTATATTAATTTATATAAAAGAGGAATGCAATATCATTGTTAAAAATTGAATAAAGATTCCTATCATCACTGGTTATTTTAATATTGAAACCGGATATGGAGTAGGACTTTCGAAGACTAAACTGGAGGCATATTTGGTGAAAAGTGTGCGTGTCTTATACCATAAGTTTCAAGAGCGCCTAGACAAATTGACATTCAGGACAAAAACCGGCTAAGTTCGAGTGGAACTCGCGTGAAAAGGGTTCCGTACGATGAATATTTTTAATCCACCATGAACTTAACATTGCTAATCGTAGTCAGACAATGTGGCTACGCCGTCTCTTGGGCACATTACTAGCTGACAGTTTTGAGGAAGAGTTGTTTGATGCCCTTTTATTAAATACCTTGTTTGTTGTTAGTTTAGTTAATTTAATCGATACAAGGTGAAAGGGACACCGATGCCAAAAAGATTACCACGTATTCAGTACATCATTCTGTAGCTGAACACCCCCACATATAAACGGTCAAAAGGTATGGAACAGCTGATTTTTAAAACCTTTGAATCAAACAAATAAATAAACGATTTTGTAATCGGTTTCCATAATGTATTTCCATGCTAGTCTACCTGCAAGCAGGTGCGGCAAGCGACTATTCACTCTCACGTTTATAAGTGACAGAACGCATTACTAAGAAACACTTAACCGAGGCTCGGAGCAAACCGCGAGCGTACATTAATGCTTAGCAAACGGGCTAGCCACAAAGAAGAAAGAACACCAACAAAACTATACTGAACTACAAATAATGAACAATAATTCCTGCACTAGTTAATGTAAAACACAAACTGCGGTGTGTCAAGTGTGAGCTGTCACGACTATAATGACAAACTTTCTATAAGTCAACGTGGCGAATGGCCCTGGGGCAATAAGGGTTGCGTTTGACTAATTTAATTTTCCCGCGAAGTGTTGAGTCTAATAGTATTGTTAATTTATCATTGGGACGAGGGTTGGAGCTGAGGAGACATTCCGCAAGTCAAAAATGTTGGTCGACAAAAGAAAGATCGCTTAGATATTTTATCAACCTAAATATCTGGTAAAATTGTAATTGCCAAAAGTCCTTGCGATACACACATGTCCTTGTTTTAGACTGATATCTGAAAATATCAAAAAGTAAGCTTAAATTATTATGATTAACTATCATAAACCATTTTACTGATTTATGCTCCGATCAATATGCTAACGCCATCTATGCAGCCATTGAGGAACCAAAACCGCGCCATCTATTAATCCTAAAGTGAACTTTGTTTATAGATCTTTGCATAGGTCATTATTACCAAATAGTTTAGTGGAACAGAATAAGAAACGTTTACTCTACAAGATGTTTGCTCGTGTATTTAAATATTTGCTTACAATTTCATTATCTACAGTGGACAGTAATAATGTTTAAAGCTTATAGTTTCAATGCAATAGCAAATGCTTGTTTAGTTCTATCTTTTCACATTTGAGAGTTCTTGAATAGTTATATAGAGCATTCCTGAGCACATCCTGGAGAGTAGAGACGTTAGGAGTTTCAATATAAGAGACCCACTTGTCCTGATTTTGATCTGGCTATCAACAGATTAAGGAACCAGATTAATACTTAGTGTTAAACTGGTGGTGGTGGTGGTGGTTTTAACTGGTAATAAATAAAATAAATAAATATTTTTTTCTCTGCTTAAAACTTTCTGAAAAGTAGACATTTAATGGGAACCGCAAAAATTAACCCACCAAAATGAATTTACATGAAAATCGATCTAATGCATATTCTAAAGTTGATACTAAAAGTAACAATTCGTCGATGCTCATGTTAAATGTAAGTATGCAGCATCATCATCATCATCATCATTTCAGCCGAAAGACGTCCACTGCTGGACATAGGCCTCCCCCAAGTGTCGCCACATTGACCGGTCCCGTGCGACTCGCATCCAGCGGATCCCTGCAACCTTCACCAGGTCATCGGTCCACCTAGTGGGAGGCCTTCCAACGCAGCGTCTTCCGGTTCGCGGTCGCCACTCCAGAACTTTTTGGCCCCATCGGCCATCCGTAAAAATAAGACAAATAGAAGGCTGTAAAAGTGAGTTTAGCAACACGCTGTCATCCGATTTCGTTAAGAACGCACTGTGAACGACATTTTATTTGTAACAGTTGAGATTGAGACTCCGTGGTTGTAGATCATAATACAAGTAAGGAGACCAGTCTAATGGACTACCAGCACTATGACTAGTTTAAATCTTCTCTTTATAGAGTAGTGGTTCCTTCTAGAAAATAGGTTGGTCTGTGGATGGGCGACCGCGCATTACTTACCGAGTTTCCTCGCTGCACCTAGGTTCAGCCGGCTAGAACTAGGTGTAGCCGCACTTCGGCTTTTAGCCGTAACATATACGTTACTTCGTGTGTTAAGTGATCAAACGTGAGACCTTCGAATAGCAAAAAATATTGCATGGTGATTGGGAACTGTTTTATAAAAATCGTACGAGACGATAATGGTTTTAAAGAGTAGAATCAGCTGAATAACTATCACTACACAGTTTTAGCTCCACATTTATTCAAACTTACAAAACTTTGTTGTCACTCACTTTCCTGAATTAGTGATGCATTTATTGAGAAATAACTATCTCTTAAAGTAGATCTTCTTTCTTCATCGATATTTGCGAAATTTTTATTTTTTTATTTTTAGTTAGCCCGTATTTTCCCACTCCTAAACAAAGGCCTCCCCCCATTCCTTCCACTTCTCACGATGGTGTGCTTCTTCTCGCCAATTCGTGAGGAAGGCATCCAAGACGTCCCGCCATCTTCTCTTCGGTCTACCGCGAACCCGTCTAGCTGAAATAATAAAATGAAATTATTAAAGAATAATCAAAACGAACAAGAGCCACCTTTAATTTATTTTTACATCGTTAGATAGACATTTGCTAAATTAAAATGGACCTACAATTAAACATGATAGAACCGAGTAAAATAAAACAGAGTTTGCAGGGCATTGTGGTAATGTAGCCAGGGTAATAGATCTCATAGTCATGGATCACTCGGGCTAAACGGCGGGGGAGTCCACTCCGACCGGCGAGGTGGGAGGGGGTGTTCATCAATCAGCCCGGAGCGATTACAGGGGCGGTGGTGCAAGGTAGGAGCGAGTAAGTTAAATAGTGAGTATTGTTTTAGAATTTTTTAGTAGTCACACTATAAAAAGACATAATGAAAACAGAGGATGTGAAGAGGATTTGGTAAAAAAATTAACAATTTATGTAGCTCTTTGTGTTTTTTCAAATAACCATTTTCCAGCAGTAATAGTGATTCCTACGCCCCGTGTTTACGCAGTGCTACACAGTGTCTACGCAATTGCAACGCAGTACAACGTCGTGCCTACGCAAAGCTACGCTGAACCTTTGCAGTTCCTACACAGTGTTACGCCTTGCTACACAGTATCTACGCAGTTGCAACGCAGTGCTACGCAGTGACTACGCAGTTTCACTGTTCAGTGTTCGCTTAGCTACGCGGCACAGTGCTATGCAGCTCCCACGCAGTACCGATCCGCGCCTGCACATTTACAATTATCCATATTCTGTCCAACTTATGCTTGTCCTGGATAATCGTTCGGTGACATGATACTCTAATGTGTAGACTCCGCTACTTTGATCGGCAAATATTTAATAATAATTATGTCGTCTGCTGAAATTAACTATTTGCTAATAAAGATCCTAGTGACACAATTAGGGCAAAATATTTAAATACCGTAGTGATGAAAACATTTTTGAGAGCTGCCCTTTTACCCGACTGTGGCGAAGTTCAAAAGAAGGGTCATGTATTTGGCCTATATGTATGTATGCCCGTTTCTTTGTTCCCTCGTACTTTGAATAAATTAGTTTATAAATTATCGTCATGGTTCGACTTATTTTTTCTTCCAAGTTCCTCCATCAAAATGAAGAATTTTAAAAGGTGATTTTAAAAATTTATTTAACTTATATGTTAATATATTACAATTCGAAATGACAAATCCTATAAAAAGTGAAAAAAAAAGTATTGAAAAAAGAGTTAAATAGTCTGCGAAATCTTTCATATTACGAATCGAAAAAGCTTGAAATAATAAAAATGTAAAAAAACTGCCCGTTGTAACGTCCGCACCATTGACCTGCACCATTAATGGTGCAGAGGAGACTAATTAGTTTCGTTTGCACCATTAATATTTATACAACTACTTCACCATACTTCTGTACTGAAAAAACAGAACATATAATAGAAGCAGGCGGTAACATTCCATTTTCATAATTTTATATTCAAATGGGTCTCGCCTACTTCCAACTTGTTCTGTGCTTTTCGTGTTTTTAGTCGGGTTTTTTTTATTAATTTTCTTTTACTATTTTTTCACTGGAGCATTCTCCCATACCTTCCACCACACAAAACCGCTTGCAGTGTTCGACAAGCGATTGATCTGCCGGCCGTATTAATTGTTGCTGTCTGTACTATACTACACAGTACCTATACAAGTATGTGGTACAGGAGGTACTCTTGTTTGTATTGTCTGCTCCCGACTACATCGTGAAAACGAAAGCTCATTCTAATTGAGTTTTGGATCGATTAATTGGAGTCTATTCGGTAAAATTAGATTTTTTTTTGAGGAGCTTTTTGCTCAATAATAACTACCGTTCGGATCGATCTTTTGGTTAAGCCGTGCTTGCCTAGGTAGGTCTATGGATGGGTGACCAACCATTACATACCGAGTTTCCTCCGTGCCTCGGAAAACTCGTTAAGCCGTTGGTCCCGGCTGTCATTTGTAAATCTTTGACAGTTGTTACAGATAGTCAGTGGCCCAAAAAGCCTGACAACCAGTCTTAACAAGAGGTATAGTATTACCTAGTACTAACTGGGTTTTGGAGGTCAGATAGGCAGTCGCTCCATGTAAAATACTGGTATTCAGCTGTATCCAGTTATACTGGAAGTCGACCCTAACATAGTTGGGAAAAGGCTAGGCTATGATGGTTTCCAATTTTTATTCAAACGGAATAAGAGTTATGTTACATTAACTATATTGAAAGGTTCATTAAGTCCTTCAATAGTTGATTCGTCACAAAGGATGTCCCATCTATTGTCCTGCTCTTTTTGCAACTCCGAAAGATCTGTCCGAAGCCACTAATAACGCCGTCCAAGTGGCAATGGTCGAAGCTCATCTAAAGGAATTATCGTCGAAGAATAGTTAGTTGGTTTTATGACAAATCAAATGCTGACGGCTGTTGTGATTGCTTGGCATGACAACAATAGCAATAGTGCATATATTTTTACTGATTAGATATTCAAAAACCTTACTCATTCATTTGGTATCAATGCAATATTTAGGTATTGTAGTATTTTTTTTTTTAGGATGGGAAATCACTCACCGGAGATCGTGCGGTACCCCCGGACTAGTCTTAGAGCTATCCCCTTTTGGGGCACGTTCAGGTAGCGGGCGGCTTGCCGCCTCAAAGAACGCACCCAGGGTATTGTAGTCTGGGACAAGAGCACGTAGCTGATGGTCAGTCATTACGACCGAGACATCTGCATTGTAATTTGGAAGATAACAGGTATAGATATAGTTATTTGTTTGCTTTATATTATAAGTTTTTGTTTGAATTTTATACTGATTTTACTAGTTATTATTCTCATATCACATTATATTCCCTAAGAAGCAGGTGAAGCTGTAAAATGATGGGTAAATCCACCACATTTTTCAACAACCATCTATCTAGTTAAGACCTAGGTAGGTTTACTAGATAATAAAATATGAGAAGTCGCTAGAAGAGTTGGATTCCTCATCCTATCTACGAACGGACACGAAAGAACTATAACAAAACAGTTTTTTTAAATATATTATGCGTAAAACCAGCACTATTAGAAAACCAAACCACCTTAAATTGTTGTTCCTTGCTATTTTCACATTATAATTCCAATTCATGAAATTAAGAGAAGATGAGAATGTCACCACAGCCAAATGTGAAGTTCATACGGCTTTTTTAGGAAGCGACATAAACCCTGTGCTCGCAACAGAAAAATTACAAACAAACCTTAACGATATTACAAAATGGCTCCAAAAATGGAGAATAACGGCTAGCCCATCAAAATCAGTACATGTTCGTTCACACAACGACAACGAAATATAAAAAAATACTACACTCCCTCATCAAGACAGTGTAAGATACCTTGGACTACAACTAGACCGACGCCTTACACGGAGATACCATATCAAAACTAAGAGACAAGAACACAAACTTAACCAATAAAACAGCAAACGAAGTGTAGACTACAAACAATACAGGGTGTAAACGGACCCTCAACCAAGCATTCTATTCACCAAACTAAGTAACTTCACGCAAAAAAAAAACGTTTTTTTTGGTTTTACGGTAGGGCCCAATGTAACGCACTCAAAACATTGTGCTGATGGAACGATTGAATAGTACGGGGGTCGTGGAGGTGTTTAAAGTAAAAATCTTATATTAAAAAGAAGTGTTCAAAAAAAAAACTTGTCAATAAGTTGGAACTTTGACCCCCAATATCTCCATAACTAGAAGGTTCCCAGGTATGGTCTAGAACAAAAAAAATATCGCATTGACGAGGAGAACAAGTGCCTTTCGGCTTCGTTAAGGGTCTTGTTGCATCCTTTATACAAGAGTGTCCTTAAACCTGCCAGGATGTATGGGATGGGATACACCTCTGGAGCAGCGCTTGCGACTCCAATATTATAATAATACAGCGAATGCAGAACATAAGTACTCAGAAACCTATGCAATGTCCCATGGTACGCATGACGGCCAATCAAGTTTTACAAAACCAGTTTACGCGGATCTGTTATTGTTTGGGAAATCTATACAAAGCGAGGCCAAGTTATACTGGAAATTTACAGTTTCATGTGTCTTCAAACACTTAACAACTTTTAAAAGTGTTTTTCTCCTACTGTTGTGATTAAAATTTCATGTTGTTACGACCACAGTATTCTGGAACTCATATTTTTATGAAAAAGATCCTATCTCCAGGTTACAATCGTTATTTCTAGCGAAAATTGCTTTTAAATTTAAGAAAGTGTATATATATTGGTGCTGGTGACTATACATCACCAACTCAGAAATACATCATCATCTGAGAATGAGCACGGTGAAGGAAGAACAGTCATAATAAAACTACAAAGACGTACAAAGCGAAGCTGGCAAGATACCTTAATAAATTGGCTACTGCGCTAACAACTCGAAGATACAAAAAGCGGCTAAAGCGGGAAGACATATTGACCATACAATCAACTACTATGCTCTACTGATGAGGAGATGGCCTCACTGAAGGACACACTCGAGCTGCCATAACTTACACCATACCTGCATATAGCTAATGCTGATTTCAGATAAAAAAAGGAAAAAAACACCATGAAATTAAAAAAAATGCAGTTTTTCGTTTTTGGTTTTTAATTACTTCCTGTACCTTCTTCCAGACTTTACGTTGATTTTTGAAAAATCAATATTCCTAGCTTGTATTGCCTTTCCTTTAGTTTGCCTCTCAGTAATTCCCAGAGTTTGTTGCTTATTACCGAACTACCGATACTGTAGAACGGTATATTAGGTTAAGTTTGTGTTTTTTTTCCTCCAAAATCAACGGGTTCGATTCCTGGCTAGGAATATTGTTTTAGAACTCTTCAACATGGGGCCCGTGACTCCTTTGAGTAGTTTTCGCTATTCCTCATAGTTTCGGATTTACCATCCACGCCCACTTGAAAAATTCAACCTGTATGTACTGAAAGCTTTCTGGATAATAAATAATGGGATAATAAAGTCGGTAAGATAATCAGCAAGTAGAGAGAGAAGTAGCAGTAGTTTCGGCTTTATTTCAACTAAGGTCCAACGTCCGGTGTAAGGTGTGTCATAATAATTAATGCATGTAAACTCTAAACTCAGAATCAAATCATTTATTTCAATTAGACCATTACAGGCACTTTTGAGTGTCAATAAAACAAAAAAAAGCGAAGCTACAGTCACAGTCACAAGGCATAATAACTTGAGAAAGTACTGTAGTTGCACATTCCAAAGCGTAGATCTCTATGGAGAAGAATGGACAAGTAACACCATGGACACTCTTTTAAATCAAAATTTTGTTACAAAATCTTAGTTACATCATTCATGTTGAGATTATACATATATGTGTGCATGAGAACGATGTAGAAAGACGAGAATAGAAGACACACTTTTAAAAGACTAGGATATTACATTTTAATACTAGGTAAATCTAGGTAGTATAGGTACCTCCTACTAGGTGGACCCATGACCTGTTGAAAGGTTGCAGGGAACTGCTGGATGCGAGATGCATGGGGCCGGTCAACGTGGCGACACTTGAGGAAGGCCTGTGTCCACCAGTGGCTGAAATGATGATGTAGATCTAGGTAAACCAGTCTTTGGGGGAAAAGCCTGTACGAGGCTGGCATGCACGTAGAGATTAGTACGAGAAAAGAGAGCCCTATAATAACTAACAGTGGATGAATTCAGGCGGTGGGTGCTGATGGCGGTGGTGGCAGTCAGTCGTCTAATTGAAAAAAAGGTCACACGTAACTATTCCAAATTGAAAAGTAAGGGGCCTAGGAAGGACCCTGTGGAAAGCTCATAACTATGCCAAGGTGATCACTTTCAATAGTTTGTAGATTTAGCGTTACTTTTTGGGTACTTAGATAAATATGTATTCTTCTTTAATCTTTTCCAGACAGTCATGGTACTGCACTTTTAGTGCAATTTCGGGGATTTAAAATTTTAAAAAGAAAATTTGCTTAAATTAAATCAGTT
This sequence comes from Noctua fimbriata, assembly GCA_905163415.1. Classification (NCBI taxonomy): domain Eukaryota; kingdom Metazoa; phylum Arthropoda; class Insecta; order Lepidoptera; family Noctuidae; genus Noctua; species Noctua fimbriata. The sequence goes on from LR990939.1 coordinate 11,788,994, forward strand.
TAAATCAAATCTAATAAATTTTCTTCAGCCAAATATTGAAAATCTAAAAATGTTTTAAGTTTATATTTATACTTAGATACCTACGTTATATCTTAGGTTACCTATAGCTGTCATAATTATACATTTCGATTAAGTTATTATCTTTTCTACTACTTTTATACCAATATTTATAATACTCGGTGTAATTAATTGCCAATTGGGTTATAATTATACATGTGCTTATAAGCCAAGTAAAGACTTCAACGCGTTATTTTTAAGTAGCCACAACCGATACCATCCAAAGCTATTCCTCCTATACCAATCATATTAAATTTCCTAAGAACCAATTAAAATGAAACAGATTGGTGAATGAACGGATTGTTCATTTAACAGCCGACCTCATTCATCCGATCCATTAATCAAACGGAGCTATACGTACACTAACAAAACTAACACTAACAGGCTCATTAAATGTGCAAACGAAACCCCGATTAAGGCGCATTAATATCGCGTTTCACTATCGCTATTAATCACAAAGAACGATCAATGCCACGCGATTATTTTATAGCTTGAATAAAAACAATATAAGTGTAGCGGGCGGAGCGTGAGGCTGAAATATCAGTTTGATATCGCGCGGTTTGATTCGCCATGACGCGGCCGCCTCTAGGCGGGGCCTCTAAGAGAGGGGCGAGCGGCGACCTGGCGCGCCATACCATTCCGTGCGAGCACACGCAACGCTCGTTTCTCGCCTCTACGGCCCGTGATCTCGTTGTATGTCCGACGCGAGTGTGTGAGCTAAGCACGTGCCCTTCCGTGGCGTATTAGTTGCACCGTGCTTTGTAAAAGCCGCCAAGATTCGGGTTAAGAACCGTGAGCCGGTGCCGGCGTACGCCATGGCCGACGCCGACCGTGATTCGGACCTTGGCGACGACAGTCCAGTGGTGAGTTGTCTTTTGTTTTAATTGACTCCTAACAACACAGGTGACGATCAAACTGTTCCGCAAGTTTGGCTGCTCCTAACAACGATATGTGGGTAAATAAAGGTTTTCTGCCTCTATTTATTATTAGCTCTTGGTCCTGTGTTCCCATGCGGTTGTTTCCCGTCGTGCTGTCAGTCTGTCGGCATCTCCGTCAGCCGAGGAAGGTATGTTTGAAGTGTTGTTAGCAAGCGTATTGTTGAGCCGGTTGCGACGCGTTGTTATGTTGCCGACTGCAACCGGTTGTTATGACAACAGTAACCTGATAAGCTACCGACTTATTTGTGTGTTTTTGATAGAAGTTAAATAATTTGATTTATGTTGATCAGTTTTTAGAAGAAATATGTTTTGATATGAGGGTAGGTCGAAATTTATTGACGATGATTACTTGAGCAGCTTTAATGACAGATGTTAAGAAAAGTAATTATGAATGATGTTTAAATATAATTACGAAAATAAGAATAAATAAATAATGTAAAAAAACAAACATTATTTATGTCGTTCACAGTTTTTACGAAGTAAAACCCAAGAGCCATGTGTTGTCAACAAAGCTCCGGCCGATGTTAGGCGCAAAAATATTCGTTCACAACATAAACCTATTTATTTGTACACTCATAAAGAAATATGTACATACGCTATGTTTATATGTCCTAAATATGAGTACGGCTCAAGTATGTAAATTACACATAAACATACATACACATGAATGCCATTTCACCGGATTTGTTCAGCAATATTATATTAATTTACATTGGAAAGGAGTTTCAATAGGGACTTTATAAAAGAGACTATGAATTGAATTTACTTAATATTTTGATGAGAAGGCGAAATCTATGTGAAAATTATAATATCAATGATTGAGTACTTTGACATTTTAGCCCACAGATTATATAACATTCTGACATTAGAGTTTCAGTTAAAAATAATAATAAAATCTTACAGATAGCCGTAATTTTAGCCTTGCCCCATATTTTATGGTATTACATTAATTTATTATTGACCACCCAAGACCATGTTTGTATACTCCTTTATTCAGATTTTCTAGTATCATTTACTCTATCAATAGTATTTTCAAAGCGACTCTGCTGATTAATGTCGTCTTGCATCTTTTCAAGCATTTTATCTGACCATGTATAATGTTTTAATCAGAAGAACTTTGTATCAATCGTGTAGATAAATTAATTACTAATTATGTCAGATAAGGGGTTTATTAATGAATAAAATTCAGTATTACATTTTGTAGTTTCAGTTACATTTTTCTATCAAGTTTGAGAGAAAAGAAAATATGGATATTTTGTAATAAAAGATGACTTTGCTATATGGGAAGCAACCCTGATGGCTAATAGAAATACGACATACTTATGGATGGGCTAGACTGGATGTGGAATACGGAGCACCGAATGTTGTGGCGTGGCTTGGGACAAGCCTTCCTTTGTCCACCAGTGTGATAGTCTCAGTTCATTGATTTCTTGGATGCCAGTAACTTTTGAAATAAGCATAATTTTGGTTAATATTCTCTTCTACCATTTATTTATTTGGGCAATAAAAGGAAGCCCTTCAAACATGATTTCAATCCCTCGTGGTGTTTTCTTCAATAGCAAAAAAACATCAATTGTTTTGTACCGATAACTGCGTCTGCGCCTCATCTGGGATCCTATTCTCCTATTGTCATAGTCAGGTACTAAAAGTTATTGTACGTAATCCTTCGTTTCGATGAGAATGCCCTGTGGTCTTTTGTTTCGTAAATAATAAGCCGAGGACCGCTACTTTTTAGTTGTTGCGATTGGTGTTTGCACAGGACAAAGTTTTTTGTCTTGGTACACGATATTCTCAGTTTCTTAGGCTTGTGGACCCTTCAACTCAGACTGAGTCCCTAAAATTCAACAATTTCTGAAAATCCATTCGTGGGAAGTCGAATGCCACGTTAAAAGTGCTGAAGTTAGTTTCACTAGTGTGAGTGACAGAAAGCATGGAAGTGATTACAAAAAAAAAGATTGTTAATGCAAGCAGCCCAATTCATGACTAGTATAACTGACTTCACATAGTTTCTGACGATAATTGCACAGTGGAGGACACTAGCACAGACAATAATTCTCTATAAAAACTATACTTAACAGCGAAAACTTTCAAAAGATAAATAGAATTCGCAGCTTTAACAACACGCAGTACACAAAAATGCATCTTTGGCGACATCTATGCAACACATGTGTCGCCGTCAATGTGGCGGCTTCGACAAAATGGCGCCGATATGATTATTAATAACGAATTCGGCTGCGATTCGGTTTCAAGCTTGTTTTATTGCAGGACGAAGGTTCCCATCTGCGGCGGCTCTACGAAATTTGACTGCATATTGTTTATTTAGCGGAACTGTTTTTGTCCATGTTCCTAATTCGTCAAAGGAACGGCCTCGATTTTTGGCGTCTATTTTTTGTGCTCCCCGCAAAGGCACCAGTTTATGGTTTCTATGCTAATAGTGACGTTGTCATTGATAAGATGTTATTTAAGTTATTACTTTATTAGTCTTGTAATAATTGTTGTTATCGAACCAGATACCCTAGTGCTAAATACGGCACCTGTGATTCACGAAAGTCATACATTTAGCAATAATACACACGCTGTCACATGATTTACTGTTTCCAACATAAATATAATAATAGAATAATCTAGATTCGAAACTAAAATAACTGAAGCTGCATCAAATGTACCCGAAACAAATATAATCTAAAACATTTTGAGCGCGTCAGAATTGATGAACAATCCGGGAATTCTAATGATGTAAAGTAAGGAGATCTGAAGACTTTATTATCGCTTACCTGTATAACACATCATTAGCCGTTTATTTCTGTCCCGACACATATAATGTTTGCGTTTGACTCAATCATTTATTCAGCGGTGTGTCGGGCTTTGGCGACATCTCACGGGAGGCCAGGACGCACGATTTATTATCCCCACTCGGCGAATAGAGGGCCACGAATTAATTAATCAAGCCTAGCTGTCACTCAGTGCACAATCGCGGACTATACTTAGCTCATATCCCGAACGCACGCTTCCTTTTCCTGTCGACACCGCGACGTACCATTAATTGAAATAATTGGCGGGCTTGAAGATTTTATTTTTTCGCGTTGACAACACCGCTTGGCGGTTTGCATTAATTTTAATTAACTATGCTTGTGTGGCACTTATTTTTACCCTATTTCTTGGTATTCGATGAAAAATTACGTTATTCAGTTATGAACTTAAGAAAGTTATTTTTGAAAAGGTGATGACTTTTGCTGTCGTACTTTAATATGACATATTTATTTATCAACGTTAAAGTGGAGTTATTTGGGCTAAAAACATGTTTGCTTCGTTGTTTATACAAGGAAAATATACAATTTGTTACTATTTTTTCCTTTATATTAGCATGTCTTATCAGAAAATGGAAACCCTGGTTATCTACTATGTAATATTTGAACGCGTGAATCAGTTTATTGCATAACATTGCGCGTTAGAATATTTATTTGGCTTCATTTCAAATGGAGATGTATTCTGTAGAGGAACGAACTTTAGTTTACATAAAAAGAGTCAATATAATTTAGTTCTATCGGTACATCAACAGAGCAGATGTTTCTAAATCACGAATCAATTTGGATTATAAAAGAGAAATACTGAAAGATTTTTTTTATCTTAGCTATTGACTAAATCTTTAATTACAAATTATTTAGTTATTTTATTGGAAATGAATCGAAAATCAGTTTTAGATTTCATCGATTACAAAAAAATAGGTTTATAAGAAAACTTGGTTTTAGTCTTTCTTTAACACTGAGTTAAACTAAAGCCACATATATACCTATCGGTTAATAATAATTTCAGTACATTAAATATTATGACGATAGTTTTTTTGCTGACGTAACCCACTTGTAGCACAAAGAGGTGTAACACAAAGTTGTCGGCAGGTGGAACGCACCACGCTACCTGGTCGCGTGCTGGCCACAATGATAGGTGGGCTATGTGGGCATCCACCCTATCTCATCTATTGCTCTAGTCGTATTAGAAAAAAAAAGCATTCACACGTTTTTAACGTGACTTGTTAGTGCAACCTATAATAATAATTCGTTTGTTGTGCCTTTATTTGTTCAAAATAACGATAAGTTAAATCATTGGCCAATCAGTTTGCAGCATTCATCATGACTTTTAGTAAACTGAGTTCATCTGACTAACAAGTCAAACATAACGGTAATATGTAGTGTCCGACCGAAGCTTCGGCGTCGGCTTTTGGCCAAAATGGGCCGAAGTTTTGGCCGAAGCCGAACGTTTCTTTCTAGCAAGCGCCGAAATTGAACGAACTATTACGAATGCGGGAGAGCGCGGTGGAAGAGCTACACGCGGGGGGCGGGGGACACAAAATTAGAAGTGTTATTATTTTTGTCAAGTTCCAAGAGCCTTTTAATCAAGTGTGAATTAAGTTTTTCGTAAACTTTTAATTTGAAAGTTGAACAAAAATCATCTTAGTATTCACTTCTAGCCGATCAATTCTTAGGGTTATTAAACTTTCGGCTTCGGCCAGTAATTGGTCTTAGGTCGGACACTAGCAGAATGCGATAAATTCATCTTCAATCCATCTATAAGTTTGAATTTGAAGCTACCTAGAAATTCCTATTGATGATATTTCTATTGTTTTATACATGTTTATTTATGTGACCCTGTACTTACATAATTCCCAGTGTTTTCGCTTTACTGTTAACTTATATTATGTAGGCATTTACCTACATACCTATCTCTTTTGTATTTTTTATGCGAACCTGCATATCAAAATGATACTTTTCATATGTTCAGATATTTTGATTATCCGACACGAACGGCCTTTTGTTGAGCATTTTAATTTGCATACAAATAAAATGGCTGACTCGACAAAAGAACCATTGTCACTGTTCTTTATACAGAAATCGAACTTGATCCTTTATCTCTCATTTATATTCAACATATCTGTCGTAAATAATCGTATTGACATTCAATATTTATAAAGGAAAGGTTGCGTGGGTTCGCGTCGGCTGCCCCTCACACCGACGCGTAACGCCCTGAAGCTATTCTATTATTGCAGTATTGCTACTATCTGTGATCACAGGATTTAAGTCCGTATTTTGCTCAGTTAATCCTAGCTAATTCGTTAAATGTCAGTGTGTATGTGGGTTTGTTCGACTCTTGATAACTCAGCAGCTTATCGACATATTGGTAACAAATTCTGTTTGAAATCTTTGGACCACATACTAAGACATTATAAATAGAACAATTGTGTAACATCCCACTATACAATCTGAGCACGTCCTATTAAAGAAAACTATGTACTTTCCTCTGTACCACTGAATAACGCTACATAGTGTGAGGTGGCGACCTCATGTGTAACTAGTCACAATAGAGATGTATTATTCCAATAATATCCCTGTATATCAGAGGCAGCATCAGTATTCGCATCTCGTAATGTTTACTCAGAATATCGGAGAATTACAATAGTAGTTTCACTTGATATTAATGATAAAAGGCGCTTTCCTGTGTTTGTCGTTTACTTCATAAAAACGTATTCTTTTTGATTTGGATTACCAACGAGTCACATTACAATTTATCTAATATAAAATGAAAACTACTACAGAATACACGGCCTTTAAAATCAATTACAGGTAACCACAGCTTAGGTACACATTATCGAGTACACATACGTATGCATGTATTGCGGTATTCATAATCTAGTGTTGGTGAGAGGTACCTACAGTTAGATACAAGCATTTCGATATAAAAAATAGAAATATTTTATAAACACACCCAAAGGATAGAAAACTATACTAGGTACGAGCTTGCAACTTCAACACGAACGTTTATCAAAGAAAGAACTAAAAAGTAAATTCCATTGATAAATATTTTGGTATGACATTCCGGATGTTCTCAATTATTATTTTTAATTCACTCCATATTGACATTTGCTTTGCTGTCAAACCGTGGATTAGTTGTAAAATAACACAAGTGTGCACTATGGTTTGTTTACAGCACTATGTAGTATTTCATTACGTGTTTGCATATCAAAATGTCTATGAACCGTGAAAGGAAATTACTTTTCTATGTTTTCATCCATATGGCGTGAACAAATATTAAAATGTTCTGTTTGAATTTGTAAAATAACAAGTCTTTTAATACGTGTGCAATCCATAATCCACAATAATTTATTGAATGGCTTATAGTTTTTGCAGAATTTTTCTAAATTGTTTTTATTAAAAATGATTGATGGCAATGTCAATGGATTAAGGGGGTAAATTGATTGACATTATTTTGTATTTGTACGTGGGACTGCGGGCAATGAATGTGAATGGTATTTAAAATGATCATCAAGCATAATAACGGTTGATATTCATTATTGACATACGTAAATTACGTATCAATTCTAAGTACTTATAGTAAGACCACTTTAAGTGTGCAGTCCAAGGTGGCGTTGCTTGTCATAAAAATTTGCATCGATATGTCAAACTTGGCCCATTTAGTTTAGTTGTGTGTTTTCCAGCCTGCACAGATTAATTGGTTGAAGTGTACGCACGACGGCCAATCAAGCTATACAAAATCAGTTTATGCGGATTTCTCATTGTATAGGAAATCTATACAAAGCGAGGCCAAATTATACTGGAAATGTACAGCTTAATGTGCCGCCGTGTATACATACATAAATTATATTACATATAATTTTTGGCTCCTGCATAATTATACCAGCATAATCAGTAGATTATATCTACACATAACCCTTACGTTACTTAGCTATATTTGCTTAAACTATTTGTTTTGTTTTATCGAAATGATTGCTCTGTATAATAAAATGTACCCATTCTTCTTTGTTGTTGTATCTGCATTATCTGTTACTTGTGAAGTTTATGGAATCAGCTTCGACTTTTTCATAGTTATAGAATCAAATATCTACGAATATTTTGTAGATTAATTAACTCTTAAATAAACTCTTCCCTCTCCCTCTCTTCTCGCTCTCACTCTCTCTTCTCTCTCTCTCTGTCTCTCTCTTACTCTTTGGTTATTATGCGTAAATTGTGTAGTAATTTAGCATTTGATACATTCTTTGTTTTTCTTTGCTCCAGATTGCTGGTCTGGCAGTAAAAGAAAGGAACGGCTTCACACTCAATGTATGTTGTTGCTTTTTATATAACGTCCTTTTTTATCGAAATAAGTACCTACCTACATTTTGTCATATCAATATTATTCGCCAAGTAATTTCCAACATGCGTAGAGCTGACAAAACCCGTAGCAATTCTTAGCAAAACATTATCGGTCACTATAATATTTTTCTATCAACCATTAAATTATAGGTACTATTACAATTCACTATTATTTATAACTTACACATTCTATAGAATACTGAAATGACATTTATTGTTGTCAGCATAAAGTTTATTTTGGAATGTTGTTCATGTGGTGTTATGATGTTTTGCTAGGTCAGTTCGGTGACGCCGGCAACTGCGCGGGCGCCCGCATATTCGTACTTAACAGAAACAATTTATTCCATAATACCTTCCCTATTGGTTAATATAGCATTCCTATTAATATCGTTGATTAACAATTCATGTTGGTTAACGGTTTTGCAGTTTATAACGAATTTTATTGGTTTTATCGATTGCATGTTAGGCCTTTCGGGAGCGTCAGCTTTAGCAAAAACTTTATAGTTTGACAAATAATCAAATTATTAAGTTTCTGTGCTGTCAGTTTTCTTTTAGATAATTGTATCTTGTCTCTTCTAACATAATTTCATAGTTCGATAGTATTTCTAACGATACATTGTATGCATCTAATGAACCCTCAATCATCTAATGCCCTCATCTAATGAAGTCGGCACCTCCGCCGTTTAATCACATTTCATTGATCGTGTATGTTTGTCTGTCATTACATAGCGTCTCATTTGCACGTTAGATGACAGAGCGGGACACACCGACCACATTTTATTCAAATCTAGCTGAGGAGAAATTGCGAAGATTCATTTACTACGACATCTCCACAAGCTTTCTTCTTGCATCTATTCAAACTAACTAGCACCTCTGTTATTAAATCATGTCTTGTTTATGCTGAATCTTGATTCATTAATACTGTATTCCAATCGAACTCTGAAATTGCTTTTAATTTAAAATTATAGCCAATTTTATATAATGTTTATTAGACATCAACGGTTTTAATTTATTTGTAAGCACAAGATTCTTGCTTCAAGGGCTACACAGTGATTATTCAATTGTTTTATCTGCTCTGACGTCACTAATGAACATGTTGGTCAATTATAATTTTATGTTTGGATATTATACCGTTTGTTAGCATGTTATTAAGGTGTAATAACTATAAAACATCTGGGTTTGGTTCTAAGATTCAAGCGATACATTGTAACAAATTGTTCTAATGTAATTAAGTGTAACATCTCATCGATATTTCTGCGAAATCGATGATTGTATTTCATATTTCTATGATACATCTAGTTAGTCACATAAAATTATGTCTGATACGCAAATATGTATAAGATTGCAAACATTCGCACCGTAACGGATCATAAATGTCGCCAGCTAAAGAAATAAACACCTTGACTCATTCAATTTAACTGTTAAGGAAGTAATATTTCACACAATTGTGTTAAATCAACATGAGAAAAACATCGTCACGCTTACAGTCGCAAAAGGGATGAATAGGAAAGTTCAAAACCTATGTGTCTACAAATGCATCAAGTTTCCAGAATTTGCTAGTTTTTTAACCTGCCAATTGTTATAGCCAAATAATCCTACCGAATTCCTGAACTATTATTCCAATCGATAAATGAAACCTATTGGAATTCACAAGGGCGGACGCGTGGATATGTCAGGTAGACCGAAAAAGGCAAAACGTTGATGATGATCAGAGTTTACTACGGAAATGATCCCAAGGGATGTTCAGGAATTTTAGCAAATTTTCACAATAAGGGTCATCCATAAATTACGTGACACGAATTAAATGATTTTTTTTGACCGCCCTCCCCCCTTCCTTGTCACAGCTGGTCTCATTTGTGAGACTGCCCCGTCCCTAGTGCGACGTCACATATTTTACAAAATTTACATGTAATATACAGATAGAAGTTGAAAATATTTTTTAAAATACATAGTTTAAGTTTCGTGATTTAATATTTAGATATGTTAGATTTTGAAAGGTGACGTCACAAAATTTAGGAGCCTTCCCACCCCTTGACACAGAATGCCACACTTCGTCGACCCCCTCCCCCCCTTAACGTGTGACGCAATTTATGGATGGCCCCCTTACTCTCAGAATCTTTGCTGTAACACCTGACCTGCAAGATAACAAAGTAAGAAATAGGAACCGGCATTAATTTTGACTGATGCACAAATTGCAGTGCACACAAGAATATTGATGATTCAAAGCTTAAAGCTGTTTATTTTACAAGACCTAATGCGTTGGGAGAGCAAACAAAGATCGATAAACGCACATACGACACGAATACCGATGCATTAACATTGCTTATTAAAGGCCTTTCTCTAACCGGAGCTTATGTTATTTTAATAGAAGATGTTCGTTCGTAATAAGTGGTGGATCTAGGGTTAAGCTACGCTTGCCAAGGTCGGTCTGTAGATGGGTAACCATTCATCACATATCAAGACTCCTCCGTGCCTCAGGAAGCACGTTAAGCCATTGGTTCTGGCTGTCATTTGTAGATCTTTGACAGTAGTTACGTGTGGTCAGTTGCCTGAGATTTTGACAGCCAGTCTTACCAGGGGTATCGTATTTCTAGAAACTGGGTTGTGGACGTCAGACACCTAGTCGCTTCATCTATACTAATTTTATAAAGAGGTGTAAGTTTGTATGTAGGGGGTGATCTTCGAAACTACTGCTCCGATGCCGAAAATTCTTTGACTAACGGGAAGCTACATTATCCCCGAGTGTCATAGGCTACATTTAAAACGTCTCCGTGGGTTAATTTCCATACAAAACGGGAGCGGTTCCGCGAGCAGAAGCTAGTGTAAAATATTTTAGGTTACACTCAAAGACGACCCTCAACATGGTTGGTAAAAGGCTAGTTGATGATGTTCGTTAGTAATAACAAACATAGCGTTATGTAAGGCGACACCACGCGTATCACTGCACCGGTGGGTCTTCACGAAGTCATACGAACATTATAATCGCGTTCCGATATTGCGATCAGTGCACGCCTGTCCTTAATTAAAACGACGCGCGTGCATGTCGGACTTTACCCGTCTAGTGTGAAGGAATTGTCTTTGCGAGAACTTTCCTATTGCGGACTGTTTTCCTCTTTCATACTTGGGAATTTTTGGATTTGATTGGATTTTCTCTTATCAATCTTCGGGTCTTTTGCTTAAAGAAAACTAAAAAGAGTTGTAGTTAGATTTTCTAATGAAGTTTTTTGCTTTATGTTCTTTGGTAGATCTTCTTCTTAGCGTGTCGATGACAGTTCAAATTGAGTGAGCCCAAAATTTGGCGACGAGTTTAGTACCTAATTTTAGTAGCGTCCATCAGATCCTGTGATGTGCAATCAACAGGACAGATAGGACACAATATCAAGTTTCTCAACGTTTGTGGAGCAGCACCACATTTACACTCCAGGGCAGCGTCATCTATGAATCTCCTATCAAGCCAATTTCTTCGATATTATTGACGAAGTGCTGAAGCATGCTGTTGACCATTTGTCAGTTTCAGACCACACACCTACTAATGCCATTATGATAAACAACAATAGTAAAAAACTAGAAGTAATCAACGTACTTTAAACTGAACTAACACTAAACTGAAGTGAAGCTAAAGAAGAAACGTTACTAACTCACTAATGACGTTTTACATGGCTGATAGCCAATATTAAGGTAAAAAGTAATGGCGAAGATGCACGATCGCAGTGTAGGGGGCGGGGTGGGGATGATTGATACAGCCGCATGCGCGCGCGCAGCTCAAGCGGTCACGACGCGCAAGTAATCGTTGCTTTTAAATATTTTCATAATTTTCTCCTTGTTGAGAGTTTACAATGAGTTTCGCAGCTTTGCCGAGGTTGTGGTGGTTTGATTGGATTAGGTGTCTAAAGTTGAATAAAGGTTAATAGGAATTGATTCTGATAACATACAACATGGCTGTAATTCCCGAAGGGTTTGGCAGAAGTGTAGGGAGTAATCGAATATTACGTCATTCGTAGCTCACTTATACCACCAAATACTTCTCTAATTCTTCAGTGCTAAACTTATGTATTTGAAACATCGTTCTATTCTTCCAATCCTTTGAAGATGACCTAGACAGAAATATGTTTTTTTTTTTAAATTGGAACAATACCGCCACGTTATTCCCGAACTGAATGATGCTGTTGCAAGTATTTAGTGGATTTATGGTGCAATCTTAAAATTCTCATAGTACACTGCTCAAGCCTTTAAGCCCCTAAAAAGTACTTTTCTGTATCTGAATGTGAACGAGTAGTTCAACAGAGGTGGAAGGCATTGATTTTCTTAATCAGATTTATTCAATCACTTCCCTTGGCGTGTCAAGTTTATAAAGTAACTCGATGCTTCTTACAAGGTAGGTCGTCTTTATCGATTGGTGCAATATGATAGTGATGTGAGCATTGAACAATCAATACTCCTTGGTGTGTTACTGTCAGTATCCTAGCTCTGGTTCAGGAAGTGAAACATTTTATTCACAAGAATTTCTGTAACAGTAGGAGTTAGTATTCGAATGATAATATGTAAATTATTAATAGGATAGGAGAGTGTTCTTTGCGAATTTACAAGACTTAATTTGAAAAGTAAAGTGGTAGGAAAAAATTAATTGTCCATAATTGGTGTAGTTGGTTTACGAATATAAAACGGTAATGTTTCAGTTGTGATTCAATTATGACGCAAAACAGGGTCAAAGTAATGTCAAAATACTGTAAGTACTTTATCTAGCCAGCAAGAATTTAAAAATTAAAGTAAACGTCATAATAAAACTCATAAAACTCCTATTTATAATATAATTGTGGAAGGTTTTGATACCATACCTTGCAGATTAGATCGCATTACCCAGCGTAGGGCTTCCCAAGACTTCTTGCTTGAAATACGATAGGCACGGATTGAAATCAATAATATAATTAATATATTGCCACAAACACGGAACCGTTTTGCTGTGGTTTATGTATGGACCAAGGTTTTTAGGCGTTAAGTAAATATTTTTGAACCAAGTTTTATATATTAGCTAACATTTACCACTTAAAGTACTACTAGTAGTACTGAATCAGTTATTTTTAATCGAATCATCGTAGTACATCTTCAGAACGTCATTTTGTAAACAATTTTTTTTTTCATCATCATCGTAATTATTTTACTCTTTGGACAGATTATAAAACAACACAATCATTTTGTGTTTTTTTGAAGCATCTATGATTTTTATTTTAAGTAGTTTTTATTTTATCTAATAGTTTTAGACTTTAGACATTTATTTTCTCATTTATTTTTTTATTTTTATTTTCTCAAAGAACAAATTACAGTTCACTTAAAGAGAAACTTAACTAAATTAACAATAGGTTGTGTTACATTATCATTTAACACTGTGATTTTTTTAAAGTAGAAAATACATAATCTGATAATCATGTGTAATAATTAAATATCATTACAAAAAATAACTGTCTCATGCTAATAGGTACCTGTACGGAAACCATTCTCCATTTCGATGACATTAAACGCCAAAATGAAAAAAAAATATTCATTCTTAAATTGCTCTAATACCATCTGACGATTTTTTTAATGAAAAGTGGCCAGTAGTGATGCGTTATACGAGTATGAGAAGGTTGAATTTAGCACTAACCTCATTTTAATAAGTTTCTAAAGAGTTTGTATAAGTGGTCTGTTTTCCTTTTAGTCACAATGACATTGTCACCGGACGTTGTTGGTAAATATTTGTGAAATTCATCGTGTATGACTTCCATTGTAACGTTATTAGTATATTTTTTTTAGGAGAAGATTATTTAAAGAGTATTGTTTTATGATGAAAATAATAAAATTCTCAATACAACAGAACACTGGCCAATCATAATCATCATTCTCCTGCCCTTATCCCAATTTGTTTGGGGTCGGCAAAGCATGTCTTCTTCTTCCATACTTCTCTATTACTCGTCATCTCAGTAGTCACCTCCTTTCTAGCCATATCTACTTCACACACAAATAATAACACAAACACTGGCCAATACATCCAGAAAAACATTACGTTGACAGTAACCACAAAGAAAATAAAATCACTTACTTTTTTTAATTTTAATGTCACCTGAAGGTTTGTATTTTTAAATGTGGCCAGTAGTAACGTAATTTACGAGAAGGTTGACTCTGACATTTAACTGTTTCAGTAAGTTTTACAAGGACTTTGTAATAATAATTGTTTTCTTTTTTCCTTTATTTACTAAGAAGGTACGTATACTTATATACCCAACTATTTCGTATTCCATTGTTTAATTAAAGTCTTATTTCCCCGCCATGATTACGCGCGCGTGCGGCGTCATTCAATCGACGTTGCCCACATAAACTACTCACTAAAGAAGCTTCCTTCGCATCAAATTAGGCGCTTTAATTATTTACTAGCACTAAAACGTACTGTTAACACTTACAAAATATAACTTGACCTACCCTCACCCTCTTTTTACTACCGGGGCGAAGAGGCGGAGGGGAAAATAAAAGGCTCTTCAAGGATCAAATTAGGGTAGTCTTTTCGGACACTAAACGTTGGAGGAAATAAAAGTGATGCGAGGAACAGACCGCTCAGGCAGGTGTATTTTTCCTTTGGGGATAAATAATTCTTTCTTTAATTTTGTATAAGTGCCTACACGGGTCTTACGTCTTCATATTTGAGTTTGAGTTGAAAATACGACGAACAGTAATTGTTGGTTGTAGAAGATAATTAGTTTAAGCATTAATATCGAATTATCTAAAATGGGAGTTTTCCATTTCATTAGTAAAGCTTTTGGAGATAAAATACCATTATTTATTACGTACGACCATACGAATGTAGCAGGCAAGTGAGGCTCATGTGTCAATCGCACATACCATCTGTAGAACGCTTGTCATTATAATAATTATGATTTGAGCTAATCTCGCACATATCCTACGCATCAAGATTTGCGTCATTCATTATTTACGCTGCGTGTGCGACTTTACAACATAACATTGGAGTGCGCAAGTTTATACATTACACAAAAGAATTTAACAAGTCGTCTAAGAATATGTTTGCATTTAACGATTGATATTACCGATACTTTAGATTTGCCAACGCCACCTTCGTAGGTTTACCTAAAGCTTAAAAGCCGTAGGTTTTATGTGTTCTATTCAGCTGTGACTAACAGCAATTCATGTTTGACAATTTTACGAGCGCGACGATTCACCAATGGCGTCCAC
The DNA here is from genome assembly GCA_905163415.1 of Noctua fimbriata. Classification (NCBI taxonomy): domain Eukaryota; kingdom Metazoa; phylum Arthropoda; class Insecta; order Lepidoptera; family Noctuidae; genus Noctua; species Noctua fimbriata. Next base: position 11,804,346 of record LR990939.1, read on the forward strand.
TTATAACTGCCGGTTACGCTCAATAAAATGATCATTTATTGCGTGTATGGCGAGTTAGTTTTATTGGGAAAATGTTCTAACATTTTTGTTGCGCTACAAGGAAATTTATTTGTAAACACATTCGCTATGTACGTAAGATGACGAGATTTATTGATACTCTTGCAAAATACATACTGTAAACTGTGTAGGTGGACACTTGGTTTGCAAATTTTTTGAAGTTCATCATTCTAATTTTGAAAATGCTTGTGTTCTAGTTATGCGGAATTTTGTGAGATTTGTGAATGTATTAACTTGGTTCAACGGAGTGATTGATTATATCCACCAGTATCAGTATTGTGCATTTGGAGGCATTTTGAATTTGAAGAGAATTTGTATAATTCAGAGTACAAAAAGTAGTGAATAAAGGCTTTCACATTAAATGTTATTATGAAAGCACACATATACTATTCTTAAGAAACTACTTAAAGATACAATATATCCATTATCACTTTGCGTATATCCATCAAATAAATAACTAATAGAATTGTGTGACCGTGTTAGTCGACATGGATGCACAAGTATGGCCATGTTGGCACACTCTGGTATCATGGCATGCTGTTTACACAAACACCACAAAGGTGCCGCCCTACACCGAAATGTAAAGAGACCATAGAGGAGGGAATGTATGGAGTAGCAGTCCCCTAAAAATTGAATGGTTTCAAATTGCGAATCCAAGTCTAAACTAGATGCCAATCCCTTACAGTTTATGTCTAAAACGCGAGTTATGGAATCAGGTGTTACTTTGCGGAAATCCTTAACAGTATTTTTGCATTTGACTGTCTCGTTGGTCTAGTAGTAGCAAGCGGGACTGCTGACCATGGGGTCCTGGGTTCGATTCCCGGGTCGGGCAAAGTGTCATTGGGTTTTTCCATCAGGAATTTTTCAGTAGCAGACACGGAGTCTGGATTTGTGCCCGGTTGATGGCAATAGGGTAGCCCCTTATTACATGGGACTTTAACATTACTGGCGAAATGTGGGTGTACTATTAGGTACACCTTTGCCTAACCCCTCGGGGATTACAGGTGTGATGTTATGTTTTTTTTGCATAACTCTTTATGTTATGCAAAAATATATACTAAAAATGTGCCTAATTTGTCACAGAAATGTACGGACCTCTTAGTGCACGAGTCCGACTTCCACTTGGCTAGTTTCTTTTGGTTGCTACCGACAGCAACAAGCGCACAGTAATCCGTAACACATAGTAGACTCCACAACATTTTCTTTTTCAAAATAATTTGTTGTTTTTGTTGTATGTCAAGTTTTTGCTGACAGGATGGAAAAATTAGATGCTACTTAGTACATTTCCATACTAATTTGTATTAGTTCAGGTTCATAATACTGCCATACTAATAAAATAAAACTGTATAAGAACTCTGAAAACATAGATCTCAGTGTTGCATTAAATATAAAAGATTGCTAAGGATAGGAAAATTACAAAAAAAAAAAAACTATTAGCAACTAGATTTGAGATTTTTATTTTGAGTTTACCTTATTTATGTTTGAAGTTGAAACGGTGCAATAAAGCCCCGGCTACATAATACACGAAAGTATTAATAAGTAAAATAACCAATACTTATAACACAAAAATATACCTACCCTTAAAACACTTCATAATTCTTTAACAAATTCATCTTCTGAAAAGTTAAGAGTAGGTATACAATTTCACTTAATTTTGGAACGTTGAATGATAAGCAGTTAACATCATAGACAAAAAACTTTTTTTTTCTCAACCTCCATTGTTAAATCTATCTCTGATACTTCTCCGAAGGGTGTGGGGTATTTCCATTACGTCACTAAGATGCCCTGTTTACATCGCTCAACCAATCTTGATCTTTGACACATTTATACGATGATTGCTTATGATAATTATGTTTATCGTAATTTATAGCGACGTAGTTAAAGGTAATATTCTTTTGTTAGATTAAATGCATAAAGTGCTCTGAGAACCTCTCGCGCATGCATGTAACACTTAAAACTCACCAGTAAAGACCGGATTATATGCAACTTACAATCGCCGAAATATGCATAATAAAATATGTAAAACGAAAATATTTTTTTTGTGTTTTTTTAAAACATTGCCCCACACTAGGACAAAATATGTAACAAATGTTCCAAAATTATGCAACATGAAATAAGAATAAGCACTACATAATGGTGTTTTATTTAATTTACTAAATTTTTGACGTGTTATTATTATTTGTATCTTGAAAACCTGGTACTGTTCAAAATTATCAATAGTATGATTGAGCCTTAATTTGTATAACTTGAAAACGGTGAATGGGCACTATTTGTATAGGTGTTTTTTTGCGGGTCTCACCTGTGACATATTTTTTTCAGTTTATAGATAAAGGTCAAATTAAAGGTAACAAAAATGCACGATATGTCTATTTTAGCCAAAATAAACATTATCTTTAAAAATCAGCCATTATATGCAAATGCATTTGCAAATAAGCTTTTGCATATAATCCCGTCTCTAACTCATCATAATACAACTACTCATAAGATGAAGTTTTGAAAAATATTTACTCTTGTGCGTACATAACATTTGTAATATATTTGTACTTATTGTTAGAACTAGTCGTAGTAGGCGTATTTCGTTATTACTTATTGTGAAAATATTAGAAATTTGCAATCACCGTAGTTTAAGATTACCCGTAGGGGCGTGTAAACCATGGCTTATCGGCTTAAATCTAAGATTAGAAACCATAGAAAATGGTCTTTGTTCTGTCCTCATTATAAAACGTGATGACGGGTAGTTATTAACGATCAATAATAATTTTAATGATTAGCATACACTTCAAACCTAAATACTTATTTGTTGATGTCATTACTTATTCGATTGACGGAACATTAGCTAGTATCAAGTAGGTTAGCGTGGAGTTTTTGCGAGGGTTTGAAGTGTGATCTCTCTAGTACCGTTAGCGGTCGAATATAAGATGTTTGCGCAAACTATTTCACATGTACTTTACATAAAGTTTATTGAACGATGGCCGAATGTGATTCGAACTGAATTACTGTTACGAGACATGACTTGTGTTTGATGTTTCTCTTAGAGTGGTCTTTCTAAGTGGTATACATTGTCAAGTAGGTAAGGTTCAGAGCTACCTATAGGAATACCGAACAAGTTAATACTACCCACCATCACTAGCTACTAGTTGTAACTGAAAACCTCTGAAGGGGTCATTGTACACTTTATTATGAACAAATATTAAAAAAAAACTCATCGTTTTCCTACATTTTCTCTACACTAATATTATAAAGAGGAAAGATTTATATTTTTGTATGTTTGTAACGAATAAACTCAAAAACTACTGGACCGATTTCAAAAATTCTTTCACCATTAGAATGCTACATTTTCCTTGAGTAACATACTATATTTGTTAATGTTTAAAAAATAAATGTCCTATGACACATGTCTAGTCGGAAAATAAAAATACCTAAGAAGCAGATGGTTTTTTTTTCGCGGTCCCAGATTTGATCCCACAGTACATAAAACTAGTTTCAGTTTAACCTTGTACAAAACATTTCGTAGGTAGTTCAAATTAATTCACAATTTGATTTAATGATACTGAAAACCAAAACGAGCGAAAGTGTTCACCTCTGCCAAACTCATCGAGTTCTACAGGTGTGATGTTATATTATGAAATTGAAAAAATAGACCAGCAAATGTCTTCGTATAATAATCCAATCAATTAAAAGTCCCTCCCAAAGCGTCAGGATCACGGCTATCAAGTTGTTTATAAACAGTCGGGTTTAGTAACGACGCGTGCGCACTTTGATCTCCCCTCTCACACCCACGGAGACGATTAATTCGTTCTCTTGTTTGTTAATATGTTACCAAGCTTTTATAAGGAAGGGTTACATTTATTGTTTTAATGGCTATAGTGGCGTTCACATAAGTCCGAAAGGTATTTTGATTTGGCTTAAATATACAAACTGGTCCTCAGAAATAAAACTTGTAAAGAACTTTTGATACATACATTCTTTTAATAAGCGATATCGTGGAAACCAATTGTATATTCAAAAGAGTTGTCTTTGTGACACATCAACATAATAAATGAACATCCTAAAGCCCTCACACAAAATGTCAACCATTGCGAAATGCCATTTCATCTACCCGACCAAGTATTCAACTTTTATTCATCATGAATAACAAATTCATCAGCAACGCACAAAAAAATATTAATACGACTTAGTAACAAACAAACGCGACAAAAACGAGCGACCGCATTAAATATAATTAATTAACGCCACATAAAAGAGCATTAAGCGATCTTCACAAACGCTATTCAATGGCCGAATGTTTCTTTTCAAGTAGCTGTCTCTATAAACGCGCGGTGCTAGTGATGTGGCGCATGCGTAATCGACGTGATTAATTGTCCAATCACAGACCGCTATAAAAAATCTCTTTATAATTTGAAGGCAACGTAGGGATGGCGACATTAAGATTGAAATGATAATCATGAGCGGACACTTGCGGATTTTTACAACACTAATAGTTATTTTGTATGATGTGCTTGTAAATATTTATGAATTTGATTACTAATTTTGACAAAATTGATAAAAAAAAAACATGAATGTGTGCCTCCTACTCATTAAAGCCATGTAATAACGTGTTGAGGACACACATTCAAGATGTTTCGTCATTCATGATTGTACTTAAATTCGTCAGAGACTTGACAGCTATTTCTTATCAAAACTTGGTCCTTCGGACCTCAAAATATTTTCTAAACCTGGTCCTAATCTAAGCAACACGTCTTTTGACGCCTATTCAAAACATCAGTAGCCCAAGTAGCTCCATAACCAAACAAAACAAGAACAGCATGACATTGATCCGCCGTCAATCTAGCAGGTACGAGATATCGCACAGATTCTCACGGGCCGCTCACGCCACCGGACTGTAGTTAGCGGGATCATGCAGACGATCCCGATTCTCGGAATAATGATGTGTATCGCAGCCCTAATGATATGTTTCCTATGCTTGAAGATACAACAATCAAAATCTAAACGGAGACTGTTACTTACTATAGACTATTTGGTGTTTGTTTTTAATGAGGGCAGAAAAACAACTCATTGTTTTTTGGTACAGAATTATTAAATGATTTGAACCTTTTCTAAATATCTCGAAAAAAATAACCTGAAAAAGTATTATTTAGTATGAACTCAAAAGTCATTATGTTGTTGCCCTATATTTCCTTACTGTGTGTACATAACTAACGAATTTATGAATAATAATAAAAAATAGAACTTTGAATTCAACAACTTTTTGTATTTAAACTGCTTAATGCTTTTATCTGCAAAGCATAATCATAACAGTATTAGGTAGTTCATTAACTCTTCGGAATAATCAAAGAAGCTTATCATTTTATCTTCCTATCGACGTTATAGCAAATAGACGAGTTCGTAGAAAATGTAACATGTTACGAATACTCAGTAATCATTTATCGGAACAGTAATTCACTAGAGTCAACATTTAATTAAAAGTTTATCATCCATTGACATTCAAGTCCCTATGTATATCTATTTCCGCATCTAATAAAACATCTTTGAGATAATAATTTACCAACGAAGCGCTTTCACTAACTTCGAATTAAAGCTTCGAAGTGAGCATGTCACGTTATTTGAGAAAATATGGCGACCAGATATCAACGAAAATTTCATTTGGAATGGTATGGAGAGATATCAATAAAAAATGCTATGAAGACAAAATTTTCATGGCAACAGCCAATAACTAAGCAAGTTTGTGTCAGCTAAATCTCCATAGAGTTTATGTCCATATTGTGTTGTGTTGCTACTGTTTAATAGCGGGCGTTTTGATAACAGATTACAGTAATTACGTATCTGGATCCCTCACGAGACACGCGCGGCGGAGGGCGGAGCGCACACGCACGCTAGCGTAGCGTAGTCACTACACATAACAGCTAAAATTGAAATATAATTTTTGTATTTTAGAAATTAAAAGCAAATTCGAAAGAAATTGGAAAGAAAAAATGATGGCCAATGTCTTGAGCCAATGAATGAATTCTGCCGCATTGAAGTCATCTACGGATTTACGGAACCGTTTCTGAGCTAATGGCTTGAAAATCAAATAAATGCAAAACGTCGATTATGCGTCCAGTGATGAAAATAGACGGCAATCAGCTAACTCCGAACGCTTCTCATACATTAGAAAGCAATTATTCCACGGGTTTACGCCCATTTTACGCCACATGTAACACCGCGTCGATCAAGTGAATTATATTTCCAGTTTATAATATCCAATATTATTTCTATTGCGTTGGGAGGCACCGGTAGCGGATAATTAGAGGATAGCGGGCAGGTCGCGCGATAACTAGTCTTAATGACGTGAAATCGCACTCCGACGCCCGCCGCCATCTTGAAAATGAAGCAGCGATGGCGGGAAAGCTTGCAATTAGCCATAACCGCACACCGCTTGATCACGGCATATCGAGCTTTGCCGCACATCTCAGGAAATGTTAGGACATTTTCAAAGCTCGCAACTGTCATCAATTTCAAAGAAACTGTTCATTGGCTTAAAGCTATTTTAATTGTTTTTAGGGTCTTTCTGAACTATTTTTTATTGTAGTTAGTTATCCCCGTGTTCCAGAACACCATTAAATCCAATTCTAAACTCCCACGGGTGACTTAGACAGCTTGAGAAATAAAAACTACCCACCACTTAGATACCAATTTAATGAAAATTATATCGAGCTCTTCAAGAAAGAAATCGCATTGATGTATTTTTTGTCATATCAGACAAAGAGCTATAGAGTAATCGATTCCCACAATTTAGCAGTGAGTTTGATCGGCTGTGATCGGTTGTTCGTCTCGTCCTGACTTCGGCTCTGACAGGCAGCAATTTGGAGCCACGATCAGTGCTACTGTTCCCCTGAAGCAATGATTTGGACACGCAATCTCCAGTCAACATGGAGAAAAACGCAGCTTGAATAAATGACGATGATAAATAGATAACTTTCTTTCATGTAACGTTTTGCAATGAAAACCCTACAAACTTTTCAATACTATTGATATTATTGAAGTTCTGTTTTCAATATTGACTTCTTAGGCGATGAAGACTTGTCAAAAGTTTAAAAACCGCGCAATTGACAGTTGCAAAAACTTCGAAGGACCAAAAACTGTGTTATTACAATTTCTCGTCCTTCGTTTTTTTGTCATCATAAAATACCCAAACAAAAAAATTGTTCGCTGATTGAACTCGTTTAGGAAGCAAATAATATGTCTGATTAAAACTAGCAGTTTGATAATGATTTTAATGATAGCATCAAAATATTTTTCTGGCTGAGACTAGAATATAATATTGTCACATACTTACTGTATTTAGATTCCTAAAGCAAAGTAAGATGAGTTCCAAAAACTCCATTGTTATTAGATGCTAATTTGATAGGAATCGGTTTTCGCACATCTCTGCAAAACTATTTGTTGTTAAATTGAGATGATTATGTTCAAATGACTACTAAAATGTGGATCCATCGACAATTGAGCTCGGCTGTCGCCGCCGGCGCTCGTGATGACACGCGAATCTAACTCGATGCTCCTGCGCAACTCTATTTAGATATAATTTGAAACTAATTCATTCTCTCTAATCATTATATTTTTCATCGATGGAATGTGAAAATTGTGTAGGTTTTTATGTGAATGCAATTTGACAGCAATTACTTTTGAGATGTCTGTAAGGTCAAACATGATAAATGCATTTTGTTGCCCATTATAAGTTACAAATATGCTGGCAAAAAATATTTTGCCATTGGGAAAATCTTGGCCATTTATTACCACGTAATAATGCTGAAGAAATTTTTGAAAAGGAGCTGTTGTCAAGTCTTATGGTGCATATTTTCGAAATACATGTACAAAGTATGCATACTTGTTATTGCCAATATTTGCATTGCCATTATATGCGCTGTAGTTGGTTAATTACAATATTGTATTTATGTTAGTAGACACGAGACACATGATTATGTATTGGGTAACACTTTGGAAGTGACACAAAGTTTCATAAATTATTTTCGATTCTATAGAAATAGAGGGAGCGTGCCCAGCTCCCGCCTTTAATAATATTTAAATTTAGAACAGCGAAGGGATGGGACATGTGTGTTGTAACGCGTTTGGCGAAATGTGATTACAGTCGGTAATTAACGAGCCGCTATTTATGGGCTGGCTACGCGACATTATTTAAATATTTTCTTTTCATATTCTAAAAACGCCGTTGCGTACAGGCCTGGCCGTTTCGGAATCATACTCTTTTGTAATAATTATCATTGTATTCGTGAAAGTGTTTTACCGTTGGCCAACCGTGTCATGTCCGTTTTGTCCGGTCTCTTGAAATAAAGCACGCTTTCAATTGCAGACTAATTATTCCAACACGAGAAACTCATTCGGTGCCGTCAGTTTTTACGTGTAAAGAGATTAGTCCACTTAAACGACACTCGCACTCAAAGGAGCATTGTGATGCGGACCGATAATGATGATACGTTAAGAAAAGTATTACATTCTGTCCATAATGGGCTGTTGAAAAGGAGTGTTTCTTATAAAATTTCATTTGGATTCAGTGCTTGTCGCGCCGGTGTGTCACAGACTCCGCGTATGAATAAATTACGGTTGTACATTAATTTATTGATTGTTATTCAAATTGGGTTTCTCAATCGGAGGTTGGAGGTGATGTGTCTCGTCTCGGCTTTTTGTCCTCTCTGATGTTTTGAGGTTGCGTTGTGCTCGTTCTACGCGACGGAAAATTGTTTTCGAATGCTCAACAAGGTTTGAATAGATACCTACTCGTGATATTATTGTGATTTACTGTATCTGCGTCATTCCGCATTGATTTCTCGAACGTATCTAATTTTATTGTGTATGAGTTTGTGATTTGTGACTGACGACTGGAAAATTTATACAAATCATCATTTTACCAAGTTTGAATTCTAGAAATAACTTTGCATTAGGGATTATTTATTAGTTAATCTCTTTCATGTTTGTATGGTACATATTATGTTTACGGATTGGCCCTGCAATATTTTACATTTGGTCTACAGATCTACTCATACATTGAATCGTAGAAGTTATGTGACATTAACCGGAAAATCGAAGATGATTATAACAAAGGATGACCATTTAAGGAAAATATAAAGAAAAACTTATTTGAAAATGACTCATCTTCCAGATAAAGATTGAGACATCTTTAGAAACTTTGTGAGCGATCCGTTATAAAATGTACGTGTCCGGACTTCATTACAAATAACGTCTCGTCCTCAATAGTTTCAGACACAGTCATACGTTGCATGAAACTATAATACACAATATAGTAAGTAATTATTATATCCGCCATATTGGCGATTTGCGCGCGCGCCGTCCGATTGGTTAACGTCTGAAAACCGATTCATCGTCTATACGGAGTTATTATTATTCTTGGCGTTATGGTGTTTCTAAGAATGTTCGTCGCCTCGACTGTTTGTAATGACAAAGGCATTTTTTATTATTTGATCGCTCGCTCGTTTCTGTTAATTGTTCCGGAGACGTGATTTTAATATATCATGCATGTTGACTGGTCTCTTTTATCGTGTATGCAAATGTATCGATCCGCGTCGTGGGGCAGCGCCCGGCCGCTTGGCTCTCGGCGCGAGACCTGCGCGCGCGCAGCCGCCTGCGAATGGCACATAAAACAGTCGTTTAGCGCTCGTTGCTTTGTTTTGGGGTACCTTTTTGCGTTGAATTGAATTAGGCATTTGTTCGTCAAAGCTTGAATGTGGAACTTTATTCTATACCTACAGTCGAACAATGAAGGCATTACTTAAGCGTTAATTTGCATACAAATGGATTAATGAACTTTTAGTAAAACAGAAATGTATTACTTGGTTTCAAATATTGGTCTACTACTGCGGGTACTAAGAAATCGTCAGTATTTTTTCTTATAAAATACAATGAGTTCGGCCAACTAAAGAAATGAGCTGTATCTCGGTTCATTGTATAAATTCAGTAGCTACACTTCAAGCGCCTCCATAAGGCTTTTACTCCACTACAATCGTAAGATTACAGGCAGCTTCAAAGATATCGCTTTCGGAGATATTATTATGAACGACTTTTTTTTAATAATCTAACAAATTTTACAATATTTTATTTTACTTACTACGTTAGAGCTTTTCTTTACACAGGAAAAGCTTTAATAAAAGTACCTATAATACTAACAATAAACTGCTAATATTTTAAATGGCAACACAAAAAAAAACGGTGATGCGAAATCAAACAGAAAACTGTCGAGCAAGGCATCAATAAAAGTACAAATATATTCGGTTTTGAAAACTTCAAGCTACATTCAGTGTTACCGCATTAAGTAGATTCAACCCTAAAATGACTCGCGTATTTCTTGCTCCATTTGACTTGCTGATGGTAACACCGGTGGTCCTACGGGATGCGGGGTCTCTCCGACCTCTTCTATTTGTTAATAAGCACCCACTAGTGAGCATTCGAGGGTTCTGTATGCATATCATTATGGTAATGTTATCGTCAGATAAAACTTTTCGTTTTTATCAACTGAATTTGATTGTAATTAATTATTCAGTAGCCATTGTTATGTTAAACGTGTAAGGTTATTATTGGTTTTCAGTTCACCTTGATCTTGGCTTTCAGTTTCAAGAGAGTCAAAAGATTATAATATTTGCACTTAGTTTCGAATAGACAGATAGAGTTATAATTATACTTTATTGCAGCCGAGATTGTTACATAGCTGCTAAGTTGTAACCTACAAGTCAGGTAAACTTAGATTATGCTGAATTCGTTTTCTGTTAGTAACCTTAAAATTTTAACATGTAGTTGTTTTCCTGTTCACTTGGTCAGTATACCTTTAACGGCTAACTTTACTGCTAATTTGAACAGCTACTGCTGTAGCTGCTCTGTATTCTGCTTCACACTTTCTGGTCCTAATCACCGAAACTGGTCCTTCTTCCTCCAATTACCGTTTCTCTTCTATTGTCTTAATTTCATTGTCAATACCCGAAACCTCGATGATACCGGATCCCTCCCAGCTCGGGCCTCCCAGGAGGGCTCTCATCTGAGGGTCATCACTACCGTGTTACGGATCGCCCCCACACTGTTTACCCTCTCAAGCTCTTGGTCCACGTTGTCACATAATTGGCCACGTGTGGTCCGTAACTGTGGTAGCTCGTCCACTTGTTTGCTGTATGAACTGCCTAGTGGTTTTAGTGGAAATTAATGGACGTTTTAAGTTCTTCAAATGGATTTGTAATTAACTTTCTTTTCGTTAAAATATTTTAGCTATTTTAGCTTAAGCTAACACGGGACTCTAATGTTGATATACTTAAAATCATACCTTAATTTGATTTGAAGTCATAAAAAATTCAGAAATGCTTATATAAACCTACGATAAACTCACCTAAATCTTTTAATCTCCACTTTAGATAATGACGGGCTCCTGCTACATATTTAAGTGGCAATTATAGCATTTTTCCTTCGTTAAATATGACGCAAGTTATTAATGTCCTTATGATATTGGGAGTGGGCCCAGTGTTGCCAGTGTGTTCCCCGAACAGTCGCTAATGTGCGGCGACCACGCCCCTTCCTGTCGCCTCTCCCGGCTCACCCCCGGACACGACGGGCATGCGCCGATGACACTGCGCAGCTGAAGGTTCAGGATAAATATAATCACTTAGCTTTCAGGACTGCATCTATGTAGTTTATGATTTGTTAATTTTGGTACTGCGAAGATTTTTTATGTGGTTTAAAATGTAAGGATGATTAGAAGGGTAGATCGATGAAGATGGTGTGTTTTACCATGAATTGTTTAGAGGGCCTTCTACCAGCGATTACGATGATGGACGTAGCTAATGTCAATCATGTTGAAAATTGTTGAACATAAACGATAGACGTTGAAACTGCCACTGTTTGAAGCTCTCAAGATATAATATATCTACTGACATAGTTGACAGATTCCAAAATGGAACACACTCATTCTGTAGAAATTCGCAACCCTATTAAACAGTCCTAAAATCTTATTAAAAACTAGCTTATATTCAATAATTGTCCCATGGGATCATACTACCGGAATAAAAAGTATCCTATGTGTTAATCCAGGTAATTTGTACGCCCTAGAGGCAAAATATAGCGCCCTCAATGTATTACCAAATAAGAACTTATAATGTATCTATGTTTTACAATAAATAAATGAATCTGAATCAGGTTATAAACTATCTGTGTGCTAAATTTCATCCAAATCCGTTCAGTAGTTTGTGCGTGAAAGAGTAACAAACATGCATGCATCCTGATGTGTTTAATCCAACTCCAATTGACCGAAAGAATGCCAAAGAACCCATATCAAAAACTAGTCCCATTTATTCTTCAACATCTTTTACTATGACAAATAGTTCTATAAACGCACAGTAGTCCACTCCTCGCCATTCAGGTTTGTGATATGAAGGCTCGAAGTTTTACAATGAGTAATCGCCATTGAGTCATTGATTAATGTTATCAATCAGACTTTATAATCTGATTTTGTTTTGATCGTTAAGTCCTGGTAACGATATTATTTCTAATCTAGAGTTGGACTGGTCATTTGTATTGTTAATATTTCTACGTTAGTCGTCTTTCAAGAAAGTCCATCTTCTCTAAGGACTGAAGTTATATTTTTTATCTTCTTGCAGTACTACATCTTTACTTAAGCTGCTGGGGTTAACATTTTTGGTAGATGTACAATATATCCTCGATCAACAATCTTATTCTACTTTAGACAGCCATATTCATACATCGATGGGCCTGGTTCCCAATTTAACAGCATCCAGACCTAGTTTCTGATGTTTAATTAGCCATTTTCCTTAACTTACACCTGATTACTCAATTTAATAGCAAGATACAGCTGCATTGCTTCTGCAACGTTCAGATGCACTTAAAACGTCACTGTTCGTGACTTATGCGTCTCGTTGTCGGGTGTCATCGGGTGTCGTCGGCGCGTCTGGCTACCGACGCGGGCGCAGCTTCGCCCACACGACCTTCACTGCTTATTCAGCACCTCGTACATTAATTTTATTGTTTTCGTTACTGTGTAATTAAATCATCTGAAAACTCGTTTTCCTTATCTGGATGTCTTGTTTGCTTTAAAATGCAGAGGTTTTAATTTTTGAGTGGTTTCTGAAAGGTAGCTAAGACCATTAGCAGTATCGTACTACTCACTAAATGTTGTCTAGCAATGATAGATTACTTATCTACAAGCACCTATTAAGACAGGTTTTGAGTGGATAATGATGTCTATTGCTAGGAGTTCCGAATTCATCGCGCGTGCCTGTTAGATGTCCAAAATCTTTACCGCTTTTATTGGAAAGAGATTGCATCTCTTGATCTTCGTTAGGACCATTATTTTCATGTTATCAATATTTCTACATAGTGGGAATATTGTATTTACAATCCATAATTCGCAAATCCCTACGTTTTGGTTCCTGAATAGAAATTATTTGCGCCCACGCAACCAATTACTTTCACTTAGGATGTTTGCATCATTTTGGGCAACGCAATCGCGTATCAATTTATTTGACGTGTGCCTCCAAAAGCTACTAGTTTACCTGTAAAGTATACTAAGTGCTATAGTGTTGTTCTAGGGACCGATGTTGACTTGCGTCCGTGTGTGGTCCTATGGCCGCACGTGGTCCTAAACAAAATGCTATAACTCACCCAATTCGTCAAACAAACTTGCATCTTATTTCTACTTCGTAAAGACACAATTCCGCTCGTCCAAATATTGACTTACCTGATTGCCTCCCGAATGTTTGGCTAAATAAGACAGTGTTGCCTTTGAAAAAAAAGAAGGATAATAGCGAAAGTGTTAAGTCGGTCTGGTTTGTTAACTTTTTGTAAACACATAAATTGAATTTACGTTATTTTTAGACACGAATGACGTGTGTAGATATGCAAATTGTTTCAAATTGCAAGAGGATGTGCAAGTTTCACGCCAGACGTTGCGTGGGAGAGCCATTGTGTTCTGTGAAATACTGGCGAGCATGCTATTACGCATTCAATGTCGCAAACTTTAATTAGATCATTTAAATCGTCACATCATGGAACGATATCACTGCAGTTATTTTCTTTATCGCGATCAAATTCGGCAAGAATAAAAATTGCACTTTTTTATAAAACGAAAGCTAACATGAGTCAAAAGGGCTCCACTGTATTGAGTCGTCATGTTTGTTCGTAAAATTAATGAGTACACAGAGTGAGACAAAGGGCCAATAAAACTCAAATAACTTTTTATTCTATCAAAATGGCGTTCGGCGGCCATTAATAAGCTAATGACAGGCGAGTTTGACAGCCCGTTATCGCGCCATCTAGCGGGAACAGTTTAATATCGAGCACGTTTCTCTACGTCAAAATGTTATGATAGACGGTCACTTATTCTTTTTGATTTAGTGCCCCTCGCGTTGAGAACTGCATTGATTTATCAATTATTTCAGGTATGCGAGCTTGGTATTTTTAAGACACGATCTTACTTTCATGTCATACCGTTTGAATTAAATCATCAATTACTGTGTTCGATGCGTATTTTGGTATTATCTGATTGGTATGAGTAATACTCTTAATAAATGAAACGAGATTGAAATAACAGCGATAAAGGTGGAGGTTTTATAAAGCTATTACACGGACGAATCGGATGCGAATGTGAATGGTTGCGTGGAGTATTGTTTGTAAATGGGGTGCGCCTGCGCAGCGGGGTGCGCCGTTTTATTAGGTGACAGGATCTGTGGCTCCGAAATGACATTGTCACCTTATATTTTTTTTATCCTGTGTCTGTACCGTGTTAGTGGCCGTGTCGGTATAATTTGCGACAAAAAGTTCAAGTGTTGCTACATTCTGGATCAATGAAACTGAACGCGATTACCTCATCATAACCACGTTCAAGAGCTGTCAGTGTCAATAATCTATAGCATGACACAGAAAGCTTGAATCATTGCTGAAATTCGTCCTTGATTAGATTTCAGTAAATTAAAATTACCGATTTTTCTAAGCAATGACCAATGTGTCATGAAAAATCCATGACTTGAAAGATTAAAATCAATCGATTTATTATAATAATAATATGATAAGTTGTGTTCGATACAAATATTATAATACAATGATGGTTGACAGATTGTTGGTCTTCGATTACGATTCTTTTGGAACCCGAGATTTTTTGTCGATTTGCTTTTATTTGAATCGACATGGTTTATTTGAACGCTATCGGGAAGGGTTCACGTTATTGATTTTTAAAATGCATGTTTGTTTTGATGGACTGACTCTTGGATGGTTTAATAAAAATAATGGATTTGACGTGGTGGTTTTTGTAGCCGTACAGAGATATGCTTTTTTTATCGAAGATAACAACCAAATTCAACCTATTGAAATTCAACCTAATTGTTATCGAAGAGTAGATCTCAAAAGAAAATAGAAAAACTTAAATTATCCGCAAAATTTCAGCAGTATCTCTTAGGGTACTAAAAAGATGATCTATTTGATATCATGAAGACAGAGATGATGAAATTAACTGAGAAGTAGATGAAGGTAACAGAATTATATAAACTTTGCACAATTTTATCAACACCAGCAAAAATTAAAGCAGTAAGAATTGTGTTGAATGAACCGCATCTTGTTGACACAAATGTTGGTGCAAATATTAAGATCACGTGTTTAAATAAACTTGAAAACTACAGAAGGTGAGCCTAGACGTCATATATCTTCTAAGAATGGCGTTACATCATGATAATGATTCATTAGCTCAAAGAATGAAATAAAAATGATTTGCATAAGCAATAAAGATAAACAGAACGTTGAATACTTTTTATTTGTGTTGATATATTTCTGAAAATATTTCGCAAGAAACTAGGAGGAAAATGAGAAGAAAAAACAATAATAATTCTGTAGAATCGAAATTTAATTCATCGGAGCACTAGATGCTGTCGTTGAAAAGTTTAAACATATAGATGCTTAAATAGCCAAAGACAATAATGATTTTAGTTCTTATGAAACACTATTCAAACCAAAACTTGTAAAAATAAACAAAGCGACAGAAACATTTAAGGACCTTAATCATCTATCACCCTAACAAACACACGACACCACATAACCACATTAATATGTCCAAACAAAACAAACCATGATCGGAATCCTTCGTGTATCATCGGGATCGATATTAACGATGTCAGTGGGTCGATAAGTGTCACTACAGCACTACTCGGTACCACAGCCTACTACAGGCAGAGATTGATAATGCAGCAGGTACACATCAATTCTCTCCTTGATTAATGATACCAATGAATTGTATTGACGTACTGCGAATCGTTTTGTTTGTATCAAATTCCTGGGCTGTTGGCTTGGCTTTGATGAACTTTTCTCTTAGATTAATCACGACTTTGATATTTGAAACGATCGAAGGAAAAACAAAAAATTTGGGTGTATCTCATGTTTTGATCATGTTTTTACTTAGACTTTAGACTTTGATATTCGAAATAATCGATTTCATCAAACTCATTTGTGATTAAGTTTTGCTTAGTAATTAATCAAACTTGAAATTATTTCTTCGTAGATTTTACTGCTTTTCGATTAAAATGGTCACTATACGACCTGATTACACCTCAAGGGCTGTTGTTGATGCTATGTCCTCATCTAAGTACTTGATACAAAGTAAACGCATCCGTTTCACTAGACAAGTGACCTAGCTGCGGTCAGGGCATTAGTTTCCTGAAGTGTTTACGAGCACCGCAAGCCTTAGGTAATTAAACTTCGGTTAGGGCTGGGTTTAACGATACGGTTTACAGCCGTCACGCGGCCATTGTATGTGCCATATCTAGTGTTACCAAATGCGCAACTATGTAAATAGACAATGAGATTTCAAATATTTTGTATCGATTCTTAGGTCTTAACTTCCACAAATGTGTTCGAGAACTGCCTTTATCTACCTTTCTCTGCCTCGATACCTTGGAAATCTTCAAGTTGCGTCAAGGTTAGGTTTGATCAAGATTAAGATTCATATTTGCCTTCTTTTTTGTTTTTGGTCATCCCACGTCATTAAACCACAACTTTTCATATCTTACCCAAACATGAGTGACATTGTTAATATTGCTCAAGGCAGTCAAAAACTCTCCAAATTCTTAATTACTCATGAGGTGACAGGTCACCTGCCTATAAACGGAACGATTGACGATTTCTACAAAGGAAGTGACACAGGTCGGCCATCTTATATACAAATACAGAGAACACATCCGTTTGGCGCCTCTATTGATCAGCTTCAGTCAATAGGTACTGCGAAGATTAGTACAAATTGTTTTATTGGAAATTAGCTTTTAAACGTCCGTAATAGATTTGTTTACTGCTTACGTTCAGTTGGTTACAGTCATTTGTATGTGGTGATTTCCTTAGATGGATTGCGTGTTAAAAGATTTTCTATATGGACAAAATTTTCCTGTTTGTGATTTAATAATAAACATACATATGAGAGATGGTAGGCTTTTATCAGGGAATTTTAGGTAATTCATTGATTGGTATCCAAAAAAACGTTCAACAACTTTTTTTGCAGCATCAGCCATCATGAATTTTTTAATATTCAAATCTGTAGTTAGTGATTTCGATCATCCACATTCATGAATCCATTAGAGCTTTTGCTTGATCATTTGCAAATCTTCCTCGTCGCCCGGGGAAATTGACCCAGGGTCGCTTTCGCGAATCAGTGACTCTTCCCTTTAAAAATAGTGAGTCAAGTCAAACACGCTTAGCGTCACAAAGAACTTTATACACGATGATGGCTGTTTGCCGCTTTGCAGAATAAGTTAATAATGCAAATAAAGGCTGAGCTTGGAAGTTTACCTGACATGTTCACATTTCACACGGTAACTCCGCGATGCGTCAGCGGATCAACAGATAA
This sequence comes from Noctua fimbriata, assembly GCA_905163415.1. Taxonomy (NCBI): domain Eukaryota; kingdom Metazoa; phylum Arthropoda; class Insecta; order Lepidoptera; family Noctuidae; genus Noctua; species Noctua fimbriata. The sequence goes on from LR990939.1 coordinate 11,822,284, forward strand.
ATCGATGACAAAAGCCCTGCATACAGGCATATAGGCCGTGTGTTCCAACGAAATCACGCGTTAAGGACCGCTCCAGTTTGTCGGTCCACTTAACGTCCGTCTCGAGTTCGATTCGTCGGCAAACGACATTTCACATTGAGGTTCCTCGAAATGTCACCATCGGCCGGCGCGCCTACACACGCCGCGCAATAAAAGCGATCGATTATTACCTATATGTGTGAAAAGCGGAAGGAATAGGGCGCGAGCGTCCAGCCGCGGCCGCGTCCGCCGACGCTCGTGAGAACTGTCAATATTTGACCCCGGCTCGTTGCTACGCTTCGAAATTGTCTCAACGATTTCGATATTTTCCAATCACAAATATTATCTTAATAACTGACAGCGCCAGATTCCCTACGTATTAATCGACCGTCGACGTCGCTCGTCCGCGTCGGATCGCGCACCGCGGCTCTTCGTAAACATCGATTCATTATCTCAATCGCAATGTTAAAGAACTCGTTTTTATTTGCGCTTTCTACGCATAAATAAATATGTATAAAGGTATATTACTGCGGAATCTGGCACGCGTCAATCAAACGGAACGTACACGAAACCCAACGATTTGTCACTCCGCCATTTTGAGGCATCCACAATAACGGCCGCCATTTTGGTGACAATAATTAACAGATAGGCACTTCGTTCGACCGCTTTCTAGTTTTTGTTTTCTAAAAATAATTATCATCACAATAACCGACGCGATCTCTTTCTACTTACCGCTGTTGCGGTATTTTGAATAAAATTAAGAGGCCAAATGATTTCAAATTCAATAGCGTCGGTACGGTTGTAATGAGCATCTATTAGAAACCGTGGAACAAATGTTTATGTACCTGACACTCAAGAAACAAGTCGTACCTCCGGCGTTATCCTCTCGATGCTAAATAAAATATGTTGTGTAGTGAATCGGTCGGTGAGTTCGCAACGGCTCCATTCAACTCGGTTGCCGTCGGTCGCTAAATAGTCGACGCTGAAAATATTTCAGCGCGGTATTTGAAGCGTTAAACAGCTGTTGAACGAGAGTTTAGCGCCAGTGGCGGGTCGCGGGCGTCGCTTGGCGCGTGAGTGGTGCGCGCGCGCCGCTCGTCGTCACGCCGTCAATGGCCCGGGTTATTTACCTCTCCTTATCACCTTTTGTTTTGCTCAAATACTTGTCTCGTTTCGTGTGACACTCGCAGCTTCCTGATACGCTACTGCACGAATGCAATATGCGACGTGCACCGACGCGACTTTTATACGTCATCGTAGTAGTATAAAAATATGTACTAGGATTGTATAGACTATTTGTACATGTAAAGAGAATTGTATTTAGAAGATTCCGAATCAGGTAATCAACATGTTGAATTTTAACGTAAAAAGCTTTGAAGAGAAAAAACGGAAAAGAATCCGAGGTATGTTTGCACAAGATATCGAGGATATCGAGCATCGCAGTGAAATAGAAGAAGCCACAGCTATTGGAAGGGCTAACAATAAACGCATCGGAGGCCGATCGGCGATACAGGTCCTTGTGTCCACATTAGCATCTCGAGCCAGGAGTGTGTGCAAACACCGAGGGTCATCTGATGAAATGTTCAAAGGCTTTTAGTTCCCGAGAATTATTAAATGAAGCCCCAGGATCGTAATGTAAACACTGTGTGTTTGTCGAGCCAAGAACCTGTTGCTTTGTCGACGTTTTGATGCGTGCTTCGGCTTATTGGCGGTTATTTTATGTCTGCTAATGTTAATGCGAGTGCGGCTGTTAATGTGGCAACATTGTGACACCAAACACATTTCCCTAGACGCGGTATTTTCGCCTTCTTTGTTGGATTTCAGCTTATAACTTCGTAGTTCGTACGTTCTAGCATGATTCTAATCATATTTCGTTTTCATATCTACGAAAACATGGAAACCATCGTCCACCATAACAACAACAACGCAGAACGTCTTCAGTTCGCACAGAATGGCTGCATTTACAAGTTATTTGTGTGAAGCATCTTGTACAATCAGGATTCCCTCGTATATTACGCAAACACGAAGGCAGATTTCCCTTCGACGTCAACAATACATTGCTCAAATGAGTGTTGCAACGACCTCTGCGAAACACCAGATATGTGTGGATATCTAGGCAAATACGGAGGGGTTATGTCTAGGTAAACATGCAGGTAGCCATCCCGGGCGCTAACACTGCTAATGTGTGTGGACAAAGCTCGTCGTGACGGATCCTGCTAATAAATATTCCAGGGAGTGTGGATGCGCGAACATTACCATCACGCCGCGCCGCCGCGTCGCCGCCACCCGACGGGAACCTAATGAACTTCTTTGTCCTTTACGCGATGCTGCGATTCTGCTGAAACAAATGAATGTGTTCTTCAAGTTTCTGCTTGCTTCAATGAAAACTCTGAAGTTTGAATTTGTATTGAATCAACTCCAGTACATTTAGAAAAGTTTTCATATAATATGTTAGAAATCAGAATTACATCTCGACCTATCGACGATTTTGCATTTTCAAGTTCTTATACTGCTTGTTAATGAGTATTTCTAAGTCCTCGTGCCGGATTTGTTAATTGTCGTGTGTTCGATCAATTCACACAGTCATCAATGTTTTCACCTCGCACAGCGACGATATCTCCGCTGACATTAACAACTAAATGTTCAATATTTTATTACCACACGTATTTGTCTTGCATACCGACCAAACATGTTAAGCGCACACGACATCTTTCATTACAAGTTTCTATTTGATTTCGCCTCATAAAATCTACTCGCATAGACGCGATTATGATTTCTATCACAAATATTACATTGTATAAGTAAAGTAACTGAAAGTTTGCTTTTTATTATATTCAACGGTGTTTCGACGACATAGAGTTCAATATTAGGTGTTTTGACTACAGAATGATTGATGGCTAAGGCCGCAGCACCTGTGTCATCGACATAGAGTATATTTTCCACTAAAGCTAATTTTCTGTTGTTATCTTCATTGATATCGGTAGCTGTAAATCATGCTCTATTTAGAATTGAGCTTAATTCTGAATGGTTTAAGACCACTTTTGGTAGCGTAGTGTTGGCAGTAAAAGGCGCTAATCAACGGTGTGTCCTCCTGCTTATATCTGGGTATTACTTCGGGATTTTTCTGAGAACGGCATCGAGTCCATTCCCTGTTTATTCAAATAATAAGCAAGTGGGTTGTTTAATGGTTCCAATGGATGAATTCTTTCACTTTCCGTTTCTTTGTGGGGGTCACGATCACGATTTAAAACGTATCAGTGTGTTTTGTTTACATGTTACAAATTCGGTGCAGTATTGTGTCAAGTGTTCGCCTCGCTTGAAGACGCCGGCGACGTTTCATTCTTCATTTCCCTTGGCACCGTGTTAACGTGTAGTGAAATTCCGGTCGCTTTTATTGACTCGTCCATTACAACGTACCTTTTCATCGGCCCACTAAACAACTTACAGTTAATATTATATTATAAAATCACGCGAGGGATTCCACAAAGCTGCTAAGTTGCTCCGATTCTGTTTGTCGATGCGTTAGCGCGGGCTGTGCTAACGTTATCCTACTTATCGGAGCGTGCAACTGTTGATTTTTACAGTTCGTCATATGATAATAACATCAACATTTAGTGTGCCGTGTTTGTTTTGTCCACTGAATTTGGTAAATCCGCAGCTTATAAGGTAGACGAACTTAAAATAAACGCCTTAAGTGGCTCATTTTATTGATATAACGTTTAAATAAAATTGCGGTCACCTTAAAAAGTAATAAAAGGTGGAAGGAATCCAGTAGCAGTCTGGAGCCATGAGAAAGAAAAGTCGAATGAAATGACAGGGTGTGGATACGGGAGCGCGATTGATGTGATTATAGGGTTCCGTAGCCGGAGTAGAGCGTTTCATATGAGATTATACTCCCTTGAATGGTAATAAAGTGACTCCTAAATGTAATAAAAACTCAAGGCATTTTGACTGCAAATACTTTTTGGTGGGTCGATGACACTTGCATTTTTGTAAAAAAAAATCGTTCATCAAGCGTGGTATTTTTATACCTACAGCAAGGTTTTGTTGTTATTAAAGTACAAAAGGTGCGTACGCCATGATTCATTCTTCATGTGTAGCCTTCAGGATACATTTTTTGACGCTCAGCATTTACCCAATTTGGAAAAAAGCCGACAAGTATTCCGAAGCACGATAAATTGTTGCATATTAATTGATATAACATGCGGAACCCCGAAGTTGGCCGGTGAAGGAAGCTTGCGTGTCGTTCGGAGGCGAGCGTTTATCCGAACGAAACATTTCACCGATAATAACTCCACACAATATAATAATGCGAATAATAAATAAAAATGGAAATAAAATAATAATTTTAATGTCGTAATTGTGGGCCGGGGGCTGTGTCGGCGCAAAACGCGCTCATTTCGAACAACGATTTGATTGCGGCTCGCAACACTTGCCTTATATTGATTCCGATGGAACTTTAAGTGCATTAATACTGGGACTGGTTTCGCATAGTCGGTACTCGTATTCCTCGCAGTGGAATGATGCATTACGCGCGGAGACCTGCCATTAATTCCCATGTGCCGAGTACTGCCGAGCCAGCGATCGTGGATTTCCGTGAATCCGATTAAATTCACTCAATTGCTGTAATAGTTGTAATGATAGAACGGTAGATGATTGTATTAGTATTAGAACATGCCTAGTTGCTTTCTAGGAAGACAAATAGGAACACCTTTCTTTCTTTAGATTTTACAAAAAACAATGCTGTTTTTTTTAACTTTACAGCGTTTTTGTTCGTCATCGATTTACTATGTTGATGTGGAGTAATTCAACTAGTTGTTACAATTACAATTCTTGACTAATACGGCTGGTTTCAGCAAATGTTGTAGGCCCTAGGCGACTTATTGCGGCCGCCACATGTTACTCTGCCGATATCGTTATAAACAAAGAATAAGTATAAATAATTGAACAAATTTAACTCCTCCGGCGATCCAGGAACGGAAGCCCACGGCAAATTGTGTTTATTAAATGTAAGCATCGGAAAGTAAACAATTGTAGATTAAATGCGAATCGAAGGTGAATAATAGTTTGTACTAATTATACTAAATACATTGTTATTACTTTATTAGTTGTTAACCCTCTGTATGCCGACGATCGTCCCTGAACGATACTCTTGGAAAAAATCTTAATAATACGCATTCATGAGCAGTTTACGTCAAATATAGACATTTTTATTTATAGAACCTTATTTTAACAATAACTTGGACATGTAAAGAGTATTGTTAACGTGTCATCTTCGTATTTTTCTACATTTACGTGTAAGTTTGACGCCTTGCGACATTTATAAGTAATTGCAGTTAAACTGGTCAGTCTTGGTGGCCGCAGCTGCCATTTGCTTATAATTTAAAAATAAGTCACATTTATGAAACCTAGCTGTATCTGTAATTATCTTAACGTTATACTGGAAAAGTCTATGATTTATCAAGAAACCGTATTTCCGGATAAACCGGTGTTATTTAGATCACTGCTGCAGTTTTGGGTTAAGGATTATAATTGAATAATGTTTCAACGTTAGATTTGTTTACAGTATTGAATTAGATTTGTCTGTTTTATTGTAATTGTTTGATTAAGTTCTGTTATAGTTCATTACTTCCGCTACTAATTTATAATAACGAACTGGTTCTATTAGTAGTAGACAGCTAGTGCTTAAGTTATGTTTGGTTAAGCTAATGTAATATGTTGCTGAAATAAACACAAAAGGCGTGACTGTATAGTTCACCAATGAAGCTGAACACGATCAGCACATCTAAACAGCGTTTAAAGGGGAAGCGCCAGAGTAGCCCGCGATGTTCAAATTTTCCTGCTAATTGCAAAAAACCTAAGAAAATTTGAATTTCGCTTCCCCCTTGGAAGCATCAGCGTAGCCCGCGAACTTTCTTCTTTATCGCGTGGTTAGGGTCTAACCTGGTGTCAGAGTTTTATGCCGCCAATGGCCTCATGCCTCTGATTTGGCTTTACCTTACATGCCGTCGAGAAATATCTCTCAAGCATCTTGGTTTCCTCACGATGTTTTCATTCACCGAAGCAAAGTGATAATTACAAAATATGCACATGAATCCGTAAAATCAAAATCCATGCTTCCCTCTTAACAGCTGTCATTGTCATCATTATTATGGGATATTGACATAGAAAGTTCTTGCACGAGGTTTAATAGTGAAATTCGCCCTTAATAGCATAATTTCACGGTTTTGTCCCTAAATGGTCTTACTATTGATTTTCCTTCCATCTTTACCGAAAGAAAAGCAGACGTCTTAACGAATATTTCTTTTGTTCCAGTCCGCTCGCTCTGAAGGCGAGTCTTCCGGGGATCAATCCTGCGAAAGTTCCGACGAGGGTGTGGGGCGGGATGCTCCTGCTCCCCACCCGCACCAGCCGCATCAACCGCTGCCGCTGCAGACGCACCAGGCGCTGCAGCACCAGCCCCTGCAGCACCAGCCCTCGCACAACCTGGGCCATCACGCTTCCGTGCAGCATCAGCCGTTGAATCATCAGATGACGCATCCGCATCAGAGGAACTCGCCGAGACCTCTTGAGAGGGAACTTAAAGTTAGTCACTTTACTGTTTCTGTCCGGTTCTCCATGGCTAAGTGATCCATGGTCCAGGGCTAATTTACTTTTGAAAAGTCAATTACAACATAACTTAAGGTATGGTAACAGCAATTGTGGGATGAGGGTTTGTTTGGTTGGACTGAAATGGATGGAAGGATTTAATGTTCTCATAGCCCAAAGGCCTTCGGATCGATATCAATCTAATGATGTTTTCTAAACACCTACACGCTAATTTTGACGTGCTTATCTCGAACGATGGATTTATGCAATTTGCATCGTCATATTAATTATTGTGACAAACTCACGTTAGGTTTTGGCACAAATAATATAAATGATAAAAGACCGAAGAAAAAAAAATATTGGAAAATTTTATGGATATAATTTTATACACAACCTTATACTCCATATTCGATCTAGATTTTGATGGACATCAAGTTACAATGATTTGATTCCTCTCACCACATTATTTCTTAACCCAACCTTTCTCCTATCAGGTACGTGACGACTTCGAGTCCCTCAAGTCTTCACTCCACCCACACTTATCATCATTGGCGTCCCTAGCTCAAGGGGCCCCGCTGTCGACCCCCAGCAGTGTGTTCGCTTTAGCCGGCGCGGGGGCAAGTGGGGGCTTCCCTTATGCACCCCCCGCTTTCTTGGCCCCAGCTCCACCGCCGCCGGCGCAGCCTGCTGGCTCTGCGTCATCGTCGTCGTCAGAAGGCAGTGCTGCTGGATGGAGCTTTGAAGAGCAGTATAAGCAGGTCCGTCAGGTAAGTTCGGGTTTCATTGATTTGTATTTTTTTTTGTTAGAGATTATTCCGACTTTGAGGACATATCCACCTGAAAAAGTTAATGATTAGGAGGACGACGAATTTCAAGAGGAAATTAGAAGTGACTGTAAACTAGCCGAGGTTGCACGATTCAAACAGAAAACAACATGACCAAAATGTTTGACTACCTACATTAAAAAGACATTCAAATATTTACAAGCGATACACAAGACAAGACGAAGAAAATCATAATCCAATACTTGTTACTATTTATTAATAAGTCTCTCTGTCTAGTGTCACACGCCCTCTTGTCAGGGAGCATTCGTGTGTCAAAATCGAAAATGTACGGGGTCAAAATTTTTATATGAAAATATGCCCAATAGCCGCTCTACAAATCTTTGCTACATTATAAAATCAATAAGACAATAACCATTCCAATAGTCAAAGCAAAGTAACAACGTAATAGCTCAACCGTTGCATAATATATCATAAACGATTTACCTACGTAGAGCAATCAAATAAAATCGCACCAACCCTCACACAACCCTGCTGAATTATTCACAACCACGTGTCTATGTGTCCAATAAAATGGATTCCTAAATCGCTACATAATGGTCGGTTCAACCCGTTCCTTTGTTACATATTTTATTGGTTTTGCGAAGGGTTGTCAAAACATGTGAGGGGTCATTCGGGCCCCCGGATGAATAATAATCCGCTGTAGCGTTTGGAGGGTTGACGGCGGATTGACAATGTTCTTTATGACTTTATCGCGGTCGTAGTAGGGTTCCGTGGTGATGTTTTTATTATTATCAACTTATTAACTGTTATGAGGTGGGTTTGGTTATTTTGACGTTTGAAAAGGAATGTGTCAGTTTTTTTTTACACATGTTTCGCACCAACAAAAAGGCTGTCTCTTTTTTCTTCAAGAATTTCGGCACTATTAACTCCATTTAGCAGAAAGTTAACAAGTTCCGTAATTTTCTGATACAAAAGCATTAATAAGTATTATATTTTCACCTCACGACCTTACTGAACAAGCTGTTAAGTATTTTATCAAAGGGAAGAAAGGTATAAAATTGTTTAAATTGTTGTGGCTGATCACGCCTCGCTTCTATTGTTCCATAATTAACTGGGGGCAGGCTTGTGTGCCTTTACGTAATACAGAATAAGGTCTCCCATTCACGGTAAGACTTTTTTCTTAACGTTCCAACTGTTTTCAAGAGTTTTCAACACTTAAACAAAAAACTTAATGTGATTCTGTTTAGAATGGAAACTGAGTTCTATTAGCATTACTAGGGGGATAATGATCGTATTTTATTCCTAGCATTGCCAGAAGGAATATCATTCAAATTTAATTCTTATACTTTGTTTAGTAAGGTACAATAATGATGTCGTGATACTCGTGATCATAGTGCACCTTATCCGTGATAACCATTTCTAAATGTCCTCCTTTGGCAAGCTTAGGTGTAGGTGTTGCAAACAATTACAACATAAGCTTTATTATGATCTCTAAAGTGATGTTAATAAAGCAAAATATTGCTAAAATGATAATAAGATTGATGAAAAATTTATCAATCGTTTATCATTTGCTGGAGAGTTTGTTCCGCTACTTCTTCGTCCCAGCTACAACACTAGGAAGTCGACAACTAGTCAGTCGTCATTAGGAAGAGCAAACGTTTTGGGGAATGTCTCTTGTAAACATTGGCGTTCAAGTGCTGATTATAACAGCCTAATTTGAATAAAAGACTTTTGATTTTGATACAATATCGAAATTGACGAAGCTTGAAAACATAGAAAAATAAGGTGTTTTACGTTATTTTTTTTTGGCTTTCACAGCTTCTCTAGAAGCTAATTAATGTTTTTCAAGAAAATATGTAAGTAGCAAATGCCATAGCTTTTCATCGTAGCATCCATGGCCGCCTTACAAGCATACATATGGCGTCTTATTGAAGTCAAATTATCGAGAGGTATAGTCTCTTTTATCTCAGTACGCTCGCGTGCCCCGCGCGTTAACGAGGCTCACAATGACTCCAATTGATACCTACCCAAAGGATCAATTATAAACTGAATTTACGCGGTTCAAAGGAAATTATGGCGGCGAGATATTGTTGAAATGTATTTTTGAATTTAATGTGTACAGGCTTTTGGGTGTGATCGGCATCAATAGATTCAGGTTGTATAATGTACACCATATTTTTGCAGGTTTATAAGTAGACTACATTTAATTCTGAATGAATTATTACCCCAATTATTAAATTAACTTAATTGGTCCTCTTTCATACATTATAGTTTTTTTTTTAAGGTGGGGTAGGTAATACTTGCAAGCAGTCTTTTGTAAACTTTTGCCTTACAATCTTACATATAAATGTGACCTGACCATGATTAAAATTATACCAAAACGCTTCATTATTAATGTGACAGAGAATTTTATTTACAGACTACAATTTACAGATCTATAATAATAATAAAATATGTACAATTATCAAAAGGGGAAAAGTATTACAGGGCGTCAAAAAATTCTTCCACATCGCTGTCAACAGGAAAAGTTCTCAAAAGGCTGGCAGCATTGCCACGTTGGATGGCAATGCTGATGCTTTGGCCAAAAAATAGGCCAGCCCTCTGGTCACGTGAAAAGTCGACCACTGTGTTTCACAAGTCTTACAATTCTACCAGAAGCTTAAACACCATGTTTTCCATTTTGCAAGGCGAAAGTAATTTCGGGAACGAGCCAGTTACAGACAATGGCCCAAATATTGTTATTTGTTGTTTAATTTAGGCTTTTAGCCTTTTTGGTCTTACAGCCATAAGGTGTAGACTGGTCCTTTGTGTCTAGGCTGAAGTTTAGCACGTTAATTCGTTCTACATATCGTAATTTGCGACTCAATGTGTGAGCTAACAATGAGGACAAAGGCCCATGAGCTCTCACAAAGCAACATAGGCAACGTGTTAATGTATTGCAATTGGATGTTGACTGGTGCTCTCAGGAACTCAGTTTATGGCCTGTTATTGGTATTTATTCGGTTTAATGCATCGTTCCTTTGTGGTGGTAGCTTGTATATGAAAGAAACTACATTGTTGATTGATTATCTTGATTAATAAAAGTGTGAGGTTTTATGTAGTTTGGTGCTTTGGACAATGTTGCGGAGCAAATCTGGCGCTGCTATTAATTTTGATATGCAATGAAGACTATTTATAAAGTCTTACTGGACGAATAAGTGTTAACTCTTTGCAACAATAATGATAGTTTAGTTTAATGGTACCATAGTCATCCTTTTGCGGAGTTTATGGTGCGAATATTCACTCATTGTTATTTAAACACTGTTTTAAGCTTTCACGGTTTACAACTAAACTTGTGCTGTCACTTACGGGATATCTTCCGTGATTGTTCATTATTTTGAGCTCCCGATATTCCATTTCCATTTTTTCATTTATTGTTTCATTGTTATTTTTTGTATCTCAACGTCTAGCCTTGCCAGGAGCCTAGCGTTTTCCTAAATACATTGAGGACGGCTTCCAGTCTAACTGAATGCAGCTGAATACCATCGATTTATATGGAGTACCTTCCTGATCTCCACAACCCAGTTACTAGGTAGTTGTCGATACTTCACAGTAAAGCTGGTCGTCACACTTTCGGGGCTTTTTGGGCCCGTCACGACTAAAGATCTAATAATGATTGCCGACAAGCGCAGCTTAACGTCTGATCGACCGCTGCGTAATTTGTCACGTAATTTTCGATAGCTATCAAGGAAAGCTATTCAACAAAGCTTTCCCATTCTTACCTAGACCACACACCAACCATATTACGCTAGCAACAAATTAATTACAAGAAATCTCAGAATAGTATTTCGATAGTCGTCACACATCGCGCCGACCGTAACAAATGCGCGTCACGATAATCGCACGGCTGCACGCGGGCGATAATCGCGCATTTGACGCGCGACTGCGGTGCGTTTGCGCACACACCGGTCCACTTGCGACGCGTCACGGTGCCTTTGTGCGAATGCCGCTGTTTAGTTAGATATTGTTCTTATACTTCTGATGCTCTAGTTAATACGGCTTCAGATTTATATTAAACGCTTTATTATGTTTGAGGCCGCAGATTAAGTTTGTCCTGAATCTGACCAGTAAGTAGTATGTCTTTGGCATACTTGATATTCTTAATAGTTTATCCTTACTGTATTGAAACCTACAACTGGAATAGAAACAGAAAACATGCTGCGTTGGTCCAAATAAATTGGAATAAGGGCTGGAGAATGATGCTGATGAGTACGAAACACGAGGACACAGTGAAGTTTCTCACTGACTGTTACTCCAGGGCGGGCTTACTGTAAAAATTCTAAAGCACTATCAAGCATACTTGATCGTAGTCAGACTGTTTACTGTACAAGACATGAATAAGACGAGTCGTATCACACTTTGCTGTTATAATTCTATCACTTTCCTATATTTGATCAATCCACTTTGTAACTCCTCCCCTATTGACACAGAGAGTGATGAATTTGACGATTGAATGAAATCTCTGCCAACGTTTACTCAAGGGACTCGGTAAATACGTCCCATTCATTCGTTTCATTCTTCAATTAAAGATAAACTGTGCCGTGATTATGAGCGGATCGCACCTCTACGTGAGTTTAATGATAAGTTTCAATCTCTCGCAACTTTAATGACATAGTGGACGTTGTTTGCGTGCGTATTTAGAAAATGATACATTTATGTATAACCTTTATAAATAATGACCCGCTATTAAACGTTATACAGTTGCTTAATCGTAAATACAAGTCGTAGTTAAACGGTAGCATAATAAAGTAAAAAAATACGGCGTTTTCCCCCTCGCTCCTCCTACATAATTTCTTCCCCATGGCGAAAATGACAAGGCTGATACTATTGCGAGGTTCCGTGTGTATAAACATTTATATTTCTGCTAATAGTATGATTATCGCGCCCTCTTTAGGGCGTTGTCGTTGAATTAACAGTTATTTGTGCAAAAACCGGAAACTGTTCGATTTTCCACCTTGTGGCGAGGTGGTAGGGTTATAAATTAAAGAGTGTGGAACTAACGTGAGACTTGAAGTCCATAAACGGCGGCCATGTTGGAAAGTCCGCTGTTTTCCGACCCTAAATCATCGGCGTGGATTATTGTTGTTTCTTTTATTATCGACTACTGTGTTGCTACTTGTCTGATAGCGTATTCATAGAGTAATTTTAAAGCCTACTACAATGTGTTTACGTGTATGGGCAATGCTTTTTAGATCTACCTATTTTGTGTCACAACAACCGAAAATGTTGAGCGTTTGAGGTGTGTCGTTTCCGCTACGTCACACCTGTGTTTAGGAAACTTTCCAACTTATAAGTACACAATGTAAATAGTACGAGCTTTGTAATCTTAAGTCCCGTGATGTTGGTACTTATCCGATTCCGAATATCTTCGTTTCTAAAACTAATAGTTTCACATCTTTGCCAAATTCCAAGCAAACGTTTTCGAATCTAGAAGCATTTCGTGTCCTTGTCGTTGTTTATAAGTAAAATGTCCTCCTATAATAGTTCCTTTCAAGGGATCACATACAGATTTTAAACATTTTCTTGTGAAAATAAAACGATCCTATTTTCAATTCAAGTACAGATTTAGGGGAAGAAGGAACATGGATGGGTTTTAGTCAGTACAAGTCTGACACTCCCTTCCGCTCCGCCCAGCGGGGGGGGGGGGGGTCATTTGATGATTTCCCATCCAAAAAAAAGGGGTACCTGCACTTGTTTCAAAGACTTTCAAACTACCTTCACTTGTTTAACGGTATTATTACGAGCTCCTATAAAGTCCCTCTGTCCAAGATTCAGTATTGTCACGTCTCTGCGCGCACGCCGCTCGTCCATTACTCAGGCACCCCGCGCAGGCGCAGTGAATGCGACACGTTTGATTTTATACTATTTATCATTGCTATAAATTGCCTACATTGCGAAACACGTTGCTTGCTACAAATTGATGGGGTTATAGGCCGATTGTGAGGTTGAAATTGATTGTGAAATTAATCATGAGAATAAAAAGTCATACAAGATGTTATTTTTATCCCGCAAATACGTACAGACGCCGACGAGAGGAGCTCGTGGCTAAATAATAACAGCCGCTCGGGTCGATCTTCAGGTTAAGCCGTGCTTGCCTAGATTGGACTGTGGATGGGTGACCGCCCATTACATACCGAGTTTCCTCCGTGCCTTGGTCCCAGCTGGTCAGGGCTGCGGGACTGTTCGCTGGCGTCTGTACTATAGGTGCTAGATTTAGCTTCGAGGCAGAAACCAGCAAAAAATAATTTTGCATGACATTTTACTGTCATGGATTTCTTGCCGATTTTATAACTTAATCATGAGATGGTTATCGATTTGTTTATCTATATTTTGTAGCTGACTTAAATATAATTCTTTTTTCTTTTTTTGGTTTTTCAAAAAAAGCGCCATTTATCACCATAAATGTTTCGCCACTAAACAGTTCGTTTTCGTTGCCTTATTTTTTCTTAACCCTTAACTGATTCATTTGTTATCAGTAGAAGGTTCACTGTTTTGCTCCCTGTGGTTGGTAAGTCCATAAGATTGCAAATCGCTTAATTTTTCCCGAAAGCGTGTAGCGAGGTAGTTAAAAAGTAAACAACATCACCACACCCGAAGGTTCTGTAATCTCAAAACGTGGTTGTTTTAAATGCACGTGAACTATTAGATTCGCCGTAAACCTTTTAAAGTGGCAGTAAGGTTATGGGTGCGTTCGTCCAAAAAAAAGTTAACTTATTTTTTTAACTGGCAACCCAAACGATTAGCCAAGTGAGCCATCGTGCTGGTATTCGAGTGTTTTGGATATTTATTCCGTCTAGACGGTTTATCTAGTGGATACTTTTATCAGGATGGAATGTTTTATACACTTGAAATTGGAAAGTTAACGACGAATGAGCTTTTAAGTTTTTTTTCTGCAGAGTGTAAACGTTTAAGCCGTTTAAAAGACGAAATAATTGTCTATGGATTGCTGTTATCATTTTAACAGACACTTTTGTTTATTGTTTTGTATTTAAATATGGTAAATATTTAAGTTATGTGCCGTAGAAGTTTTTATTTCCCCTAAAGAATTATTTGGCTACACATATTTTTCTGCCAATTAGTTTTAATTTTATTGGCGTCTCGAATTATAATAAGCTCTCGTTTCGAACAGTACTTTCGGCGCTATCAAGGTACTTTCTCGTGACGTCACCCTTACAGCTACATAACAAACAAATTAGTCAAACATTAAAAAGCATTGGAGACTTCCGATCCTAATTAAGGTGTGTTCAAGCTCGTTATTGTTGTTTTTTCTTCAGATTTAGATGCGGCTATTATCGTTAAATAGTCGATTTGTCGTCGCAATTAGCCTTAAAATGTTGAGTAGTACCTACATAAATCGGTACGATTACGTATATCGGCCTCATTATCGAGCGGGCAGTCGTTTATCTTGTAACTACGTGTTACATGGACAGTTAACATTGAAATTTATATTGTTGTGACATCTAGGAGTATCTTTCTACCCACCCTTCCTATACCGGGTGCAAGGGACTTAGGCATTTTCTACCAGTCTACTTTAGGCTGATTTTTCATCGGTAAAGTAAAAAAATCTGCTGTTCCATACATTTTGACGCACTTTGCACTTTTGTAGAAAACATCAGATTTGATGTAAATATTCATAAAACTTTGAAAGCAAGAATTGAAGCAAAATTTCAGCAACACCAAAAGAAAAGTTTCGTTGTGAATTTAAATATGGAAACTATTTGTTTTGTGGCATATGCATAACAATCTATAATAATTTGGATTAAACTCAAATCTATTATGCCGTATTGTAGGCGATGACTAACCAGGACCAGCTGTAATATCGAGGATACTGGATAGTATCATTAACACTGAAAACGGGATATTTACCATATATTCTATTTATTTTGAGTTCCCGATATGAGTGTTAATGATAATGTTAGTGACCATGTCAGCTTAAAAACCGATACTGGATATAATACACAACACTATTAATGTCAAGACATAATTCAGATACAACTTTAGTATCAAGCTACAAAGTTACCTTCAGCAATGACTTCACCGCAGTTATCAATTGTTATTTTAATGTGGTAATTATCACTGATATTAACTTTGTCTGAACATACTTTAATGTATTCAACGGACTAAATACAAAATATCGATACATTTAACTAGCGAAGCAATAATTACGAGGACATTATCTAGTGACGCGCTCTGATTGGTCGATGTTGAATGTCATTCTTACTATAATGACATTTTGACGAGACGTTGTAACTAATTGCTGACAATTGTACGTACTGTTTGGTTTATATTTTTAAGCTTAGATTAGTTCAGTTTTGTTACAGATTTTTCCTTATGTTAAGCTTCATTTCTTATTTAGTTTAAAGTTGTAATAAAAAAAAAATTAAACATTTTGATAATTCAACAATATCGATTGCGTTATTCACGTTGTTGACTAGACGAATTTTGAAAATATAGCAATGAATTAACAATTGCCATCAAAATCCATCGGATTGCGATGGAATGTGTTGTTACGCAATTAGGATGGGCCTTAAAACTATAATTTTACTATAACTTATTGAGATAGTTTTCCATTTTCAAGCAAACTTCCCACATCTCACCTGCTTCCAAAAAACCATCAATCTTATCAAGATAACTTGATCAGTCTAGAGTTACCTTCTATTTGGAAGACATATCACGCGCATGCGTGGTTCTCGGCGTGATACCAGCGCTGACGCACCCCAGCTGATCGCTATTTCTGGGGGCTTGCATGGGGCCCCTACGGTGGTGCAAGTCACGCGCCTTCGGAGTCGGGAGATGTGGAGCTCTGGTGATGGGATGAGGCTAAATCAAACATATTAAAGACATTTATAAATTACTAAAGAACCGTACCGTTAAAATAAAAAAGCTAAAGTAAATAATGAAGTTACAGTCGCTTCACAGTCACTCCACCAGCTATTGAAAGTTGAATTTTGCACCTACACGCATGTGTATGTCATGTAACTTTAAAGCTTACGATTAGGTTTTTTTTTTACTTATTAAATCACATCATCTTTAAACTTGCAAAGTGACCGAGTCCACGACACACACTGCTCAATTCAATTCACTCCTTCCAATTTAGTCTCGGTAGACACACATTATAATAATTCTTGCACATATGCATCGTTTCAGTAAATATCTATTTTCCGCCAGTTTTTCTTCGGAATTCTTCAATATTCTTTTTTTGTATTTTCGTGGTTGTGGTAAGTTTCTTGATTTATTAGGTTTCTCATTATTGGTGGTGCTTCTACTATTTTTCTGATTGATGTAACAATTATATATTTCTTTTAAATATTTTCTTTTCCTATTTCATTGTACATTTGCTCAGTAATCGCTATCTCTTGTATCTTGGAGCTGATTGCATTGTCTAACGGTGGGAGTGCTATCAATGCGTGCAACATGCCGCATGTGGCGTATTTCATTAATTCGATATCCTTTTTATTCGCATATGCACCGACCAATAAATATGGTCGTTGATCAAAATAGTTTTGATTCTATTAATATTTTCTGGTGCTTTAGTACAGTTTCCAAATCGAAGGGACCAGGGATGTGTTGCTGGGGAGTTTGATCTACCACGTCTTCTTCCCAGCTACAACACTAGGAGGTGACGAAAGACGAGCGTTTTGGACTGTCTCTTGTAAATTTTGACGTTTAAAAAGTGCTGATATTATCAGCCTTATTTGAATAAATGACTTTTGATTTTTATACATTGGTTTTTAAGTTTGTTCAAGTCGTTGTTTTTGTATCTTAATGTGTTTCATCTATAAATAAAATTCGTTTTAAGTATCATAATTTGGACATTTATTATCATTAGTCATCAAAATAAATACTATAGTTAATTCGCAATGACCCTGTCCCTACAAAATGCATGATATCATTCGCAACTAGAATCAGCCCACTTGTTGAAATGCAAACAGACACAAATCTCTACTATAACACTTTCGATAGTGGAATCCAGCGTACTACAAGGTATTTTGGTATTAAATGATTACTACATCGTGAAATTATTGGCTCTTCTACTTATAGATGAAATATCGTATCAACGATTACGTTAACTTGCTGATAGACGGAAATAATATTGATGGCAAATGTATGGTAATTGAGCCTGTTGCCAGCTTTGTTTTCGCCATTCCCATAAGTACATTGTTTAAGAGTATAAACTGATTTATTATTTGATATGATCCGTCGACTGACGGCTCACACTCGCAATACAAACTTGTTAGAAATATGTTTTTATTGTGTGTTAATTCTACGTTTCTAGTAACCTGTGCGTCCGTAAGCGATTCTTTGTGATTTAAGAATGTTTATTTGCTTTCCGTATTTTTGGAACTGTGTACGTTTAGAGTATGTTTTGTATTTGTACATTTTTGTTTATCGGATCACTATGCAATTTTTTTCGTATTCTAAGAATGAATGGTTGCGTGAATGATTTTTCCTCGTGTTTCTGAAGACAGGTGTTTTTACTATATTGATCTTGTTGGTCTAGATCTTAGTTTGTTAGAACTATTGATCTATGATCTTTGGAGCACGAGACTTTCTTTCTACATAAACATCACTCGGACTTTGTAAATCTTGAACAACATTGTTGTTGTCTGAACCGAGACGTATTCTTTATAATGCTGTAATTTTCTGTATCTTTCGGAAGCAAAGCTCATGTAGTTCTCTATTAAAATTAACCAATTTTTAATCAGCAATCTAATTTCCATCTGCAATGTCGAAATAGTGTGGATGGCCATCGCCATCGGCCATCGTTGTAGACACGTGGGCCATATGTATCGAGTCATGGCGCATTAACGTGTCGGGTGACCGTCACTCCGCAACCGTGCAACACGTTATTAATAGCCCAACTGGGATTCTGTTATCATTGTTTGAGGAATCAAATGATGAAATTGATGGGAGTATTGAAGATTACAAATGGATTTGATGAAGATCTTGCGACAGTTTTGGATTGAGAATGTGTGGATTTACTAACAAGGCTGCTTTTTACTTCATTGACTAAAGGAGCTATATGAAGATATTAATATACCTATGGTGCAAAATATTGTCGCTTTTTACTGGTTTGTTATTAATTTCACATTTTCTTCTTCATGTTTGTCATCATTATCTGAGAAATTGGTAGTTTTGGCAACTGGCTTTATCTGCTTGTTTATGTCTTTGCCATCGTTCGTTAGGTCTAAGAATTTGGTCTAATTTTATATCATCCTTTTTTGCCATCATATCTTCCATACCTCACCCCATATACCTTGAATCACTTACGATACGTACATTAAATCAGTGATCTGATCTACCCCTCTTGGCCACGCGTCTTATTCTCGTGTTACTGGAGTGGCTCGCGCCGAGGGTAGCTAGGGTGGAGGCGCCATAAATAGCGCACACGCAGCATCTGCCGATATTAATAGCCCCCCAAAGAGAATGTAGTATCAAGGACGCGGACGTTTATATCGCGTGATTACTTACTATGATACGATACTACAGGATTGGACGGAGCGATGTTTGGGCGAGGGCATGGATTCATAGAAAGCCTTGAATGGTGATATAGTGATTTGTTACTAGAATTATAAAGCCTTGAAATATGAGCAGAAGCTTATGCTGTGCTATCAAATTAGAGGGATGTGTTAAGAGACAATTTAGATAATCATGTTGGGTATGATGTGAATATAAACGTGTCTCTCAACGCTTGCAATAATGTTAATGCTCTTTGGTTTTTATTTTCCCTTTGCATCAAAAGTTATTTTGTCAATTGCTTCTTCGTCTCATTCTTTGAGCTTATTTGCCAATTCAATCACTGAAGCCTGTGTTCCGATGTGAAAAACTTTATGCCATATATTACATTGTATGCAAAATACACGGACATCTTTTACAAATTGATGTATGCCTCCGTCTCTTTGTTCCAAAACCACGGACGCAGATTTATTATTTATATTACAACTTCCTTTACGTGAAACCCCTAAATCGATACGAACATTTGGTTAGCAGTTTTTGCTCCAAACATTCCTATAAAATGTTTATCACCGATGCCTCGTACACATGTGGCGGCAGCCCTCTTGACTGAAGATTATTCTAAAATTTCCAGATTGCCACCCCGAGCAAAAAATAAATAAATCCATGCTTATGGACAAAAAATGTCCCGAATCCTCGAGTAGATGATTACAATCCCCTTGAAATACAGATTTACAGTTATCGCTGTCACGAACCCTGAGAAGTAATCTGCCGTCATTTTTATGAGTGTTTTTAATATTTGTTTCATAATTCTTTCAGTGAGTGGCAATCATTTTATGTAAAGGGGGATGGATATTAAGGAATAAATTATCAGTTCGATTCATTTCATTGTTGCTGTAACTTTGTTACATAGTAAGATTATCTCTACTGTGATTTCCGTTTCTGAAATATTATTTTTATGTTAATTATTTTCCTCTACCATATTGTTGCTCTCAAATAAAGAATATTCTTTTCGGGTATTTAGAAAAGAATATTGACTTCTTCTCCAAAATAATTCATCAGTGTGTGTAATTTAATTGCCATCTTCCTCATGTAGGCGTGCCTATTTTGTTTATGTCAGTGTTATTTGCATGTGTTGGTGTGCGATGCCGGGGGTGCGCGGGCGCAGTCGACCCGCGGGTTATCATTTCCTGTTCTTATTTTAAATTTTACAACATAATATTTTTTGCTTACGGCGGGATGCTGAAGCGCTTTTATTACTTTGTAGCTGCTGAATCTTTTGTGGTCGCATCGGTATCAGACCTTTTTGATGAAAATATATTTTTAAGATGTCTTTTGCTTAATCGAAGGTCTTTTGCAAGAATGGTTACAATTCAAGAACGACTTGTCGCTTGATTTCTTTTAACGACATGAAAACATGTTCCAAGCAATTGTAGAAAGGAATCGATTGTTGCCATTATTTTTTAAATTCACGGCTTCCTCGCAATTTCTCAGCTTTGCTACATGGATTGGCGGCTCAGTCGATTCGGTCGATAAAACAGCAAACAACAATAATTTTACTGTTTATACACGTAATTGTTTATTAGGGCGAGCTCGGTCGCAAGTCGGTCGCCGGCGCCTTTTGTCGGTCGATACGTCAATATGATTTTATTACATGCGATTCGCTGCGGCCGCGCCTATGTGTAAGCACCTTTATATTTTGCGATTCGAATGCAACACTTGACCTAACCTGTTGTAAATTTACGTTTTTAATTCATTGTTTCTGTTCTTCTGCTGAAATTCGGAGCCGCCCGTTGTACTCTTTTGAAGGAGCTTAATTTCTGGTCTGTTGAGACTCGCATTTTCCTTCATATATTTTTGATTAAACTGTAGCTGCACATATTAACCAGTAAACGTATACTACATAGTTCCAATTAAATATAAAATCTGATCTTAATCTGATTTAGCTAAGTAAAGGAGAATGGGCAAAATTGCCTTAGCGTCCAATAGTAAAATTGTTCTTCCTCCCTAATTGACTGCAACTGAAGACAATACTAATACAATTAAAGAAAAGATAGTACCATTCCAATAAAAATCTTAATAGCCCAATTAGAAGAAGCACTCAACTATCAAGTCATCCCCAACAAGGCGAATGATCTACCAATGGAAAACCTAACAATGCTCATGTCAAAACATTGGTCCTTTGATCAGAGTCCAATTAAACGTTTTCTAGGAAAATCACTTAATGAGTTGCACGTAAACAGCTGCAGCTTGTAGCACTTAGAGTTGATGCACTTTACGTCTGGGGACTAAGTAGAAGAGCAGGTGCTTGGTGTCACTGGTCCTTTGGTTCGGTCTTTGTGGACCAGATTAAAGTTGATACTTATTGTTCTCTGTCACATTGAGGATCTTCAAATGATAACTTTCGTTTGGTAGAGAACTTATCATTTTCTTCAGTAGACAATTCTTATTAGATAAATTGAGTAGGCGTATTAGCTAGATGTTCTAATAATTCTAGCTTATAAAAGTTTACGACTGCCATTATTTTGTTGTCAAAAACGAGTTTTGCTGGTTGCCAAGTTGATAAATTTTACATGACTCAATGCTATAAGACAAAAAAGGGCGCGCTCGGAATATTAAGACCACACTGAAACTTTACCTCCACCTATTAAAATAAAAGCACAATAAAGACCAATCAATCGCTTGAGCACGCTTCAAGCGCTAGCCGGTAGCGTACACGTCATCCTCGCTAGAGGAGTGCGCTTGATTTGTTTAGACAGCGGCGATCACAAAGCGCCGGCGATCAGCCTGTAACGTTTCCTCTTTACGACCTCCCCAACTGTGGAACACTTTGTATAGTTATCCATTGTTTTATCAATTTCAATAATTTATCACTTGTGTCGAGAACGGAACGCGTCCGTCGCCACGTCGGTACAACGTGTGATTCTTGATATTCTTAGAAGTAAACATGCAACTGTTACGATTGCTGATGGCTTTTTTATTACGTTTCGTTGCTGTAATCTGTTTGCCGTTGTGCAAGGAGGTTTGTCAAATATTTGTAGTGTGTGATGAAGTAAATGATGCAGTTGTTTACGAGCTTCCTATGTACCGAACGTTAGTTATGGTTTCAGCATAAACAACGTGCACTGATGTGTAGTGTGGCATTTTCTTGCCAAAAAGTTTGTAAACTTTATAATCTTACAAGATACTGAACTTGCCATCTTATTTGAAACTGATCGAGAATTAGAAATTCTAATTGAAAATCAATAATTGTTCCAAATGGTAACAGTGTTGTAACAAGAGGATTACCAAATAAGAATTGTCAAGCTGAATCTTACTTGCCAAGTCGCAAAACCAACAATACCACTCCTACAGAAACTTTAAACGAAGTCAATCTAATTAAAAATCAAACATTTGTGATAGCTAGTATAATAGTAGCAACGGGCGCGCCACCTAGGGCGCGGAGCTGTAAACGAAGCGCCATTAACGGTCTGTTTATAGGCGCTTTAAACACTACTTTAATTAAGTAAGTCGCTTATGTTACGTTGCGAGTTATAGCACTTATAGCTGGTGTAACGCCGGCAAACGCATTGAATTTCTTTATGTATTGTCACGATCTCAGCTTTGAAAGGGAAATTTCGAGAGACAAGAATACCTAGTTCCTACTATAAGAGCGAAACAGAGAGTAATGTCTTTCTATTTGATAATGTCTGTTTCATATCACAAGATATGGATATTTGCTTCTTCAAATGAGCAATATTCATAATCTGGCAGGTAAAATTTACTAGATGCTTCTAGTAGTTGTTTACAATTCGTAAGTAGGGCTAGTAATGCGTTGTCGGGCTGTTATCTGTTGAAAACCATTTAACCCTCTTCTTAGAAGACTTTTACAACTTATGTGGGAAGATAAGCCGTTGATTGATTCCACGTTTAGTTTCATCATGGTAAAACAAAACGAATGGAATTGCTATAGAAATGGAGATTCATAAAATCATACTAATGAAACTGGGCGAGATAGTGACATTAAAAACTAAAATAAAAAGATGTTTTACGATTCAGATCCATCTTAAATATTAGTATTCAAAACGGTCTCATGCGAAAATAAAACTCTTTCATCAATACTAATTTTTATAGCAACCAAAGTTGTAAAACATATTTATTTTCTTTTTCTAAAATACCTTTAATCTTGACTTGGTTTAAATCTGTTGTAAAACCACAAGTGTTTACGCTTTCAGTAAATATTGACGATGAAATTATTGAATTAATAGATGTTACTCAGAAATCGGAATCAATTGGTAGTTACGTAGACTGTTCGGCTAATTCTCTCATTATATTTGTCTAAAAATGCATCACGGGATTCCCATTGACATCTTTGCTTAAAATAATAATACGTGTACATTTTCTCCTTTATATGCGCAAACATTTATGTGTTTTGTTGTAATTAAAGTAAGTAAAACTTAAAGATTAGTCATGTCATTAAGTTAGTTTTCTAATAATGCATTTGCCACTGCTATCTCTACTAGCTGTTCAAAGAGCTTTCTCTATGGCTTTCCTACTTTCTCTAGATTAATTGCATTCCAAGTATTTGCGATTATAATGATTACTTTATTTACAAACATTAATTGACCATCACCATTGTCTGTGGTTATTTTATTTGTTGTTTCATTTTCACTCTTTCGTAATGGCTCCGGATCACGTTACGGTTTACCCGCGCTCACCCAAAAATTGAGCTATCACGAGCTTAATTATACTCACGAGGAGGGGAGATTCGGGCGATCGGGAACTATTGACTATCACGTGTTAATTAAAATCGCGCGACGATAAATCTTCGCCCCGTGCGAAACGACGAGTGTTGCCAAAAGGCAATTAGGGATGATACTTAAACTATCTGAGGGTAGCTTAAATACCTATTGTTATTGTTTGGCCATTATTGATTCTAATTTCATCCCACACTACTAAGTTGGCGGAATGAATATTTTATTTGTGATAGTTCCATTACAATATACCATAGTCAGAGCTTTAAAATAGAGATTGCAGTAAAAATATTCATAAAAAGAATGCTTTTTACAAGCTTTTGTTTTCTAACAATAGCGTTATCTCCAAACTCTAATTACACGTTCCGGATTAGTGCACTGATAAAGAAATAACTAGTCAATGGCATAATATCGTAGCTTAACCCGAACTTATTCTATACAACAATGTTAATTACATAAGTATTTTTGGAATAGATAATCCTAAAATGGGTTTTAAATGTGGTAAATATCCATCTGCAGTACACATTTTTATGAATCCTCGATGTGTTATATTTATCCAGGCTGTTCCTCATCGGGTTGATGCTAAAGTTAGCCTAGACGCGCACGGGTCAATAGGCCTATGTCAGAGGTCGATTATGAACGTACTCGCATTAATTTGGACGAGTAGGCTTGATCCCAAAGCCACAAGGGTAATATAAAAAATACTGTGTTAGAAAATGCTACGGGTTAGGGCTCTAGTTCAGAAATTTGCGTGAACGCTAATAGAAAAGAAGTAGCCCTAAGGTTCACATTACTCAAAATTAACGAAAACATGACTCACAAACAAGTATTCACACAAAAATGTTAAAATACCGTGTATTTAAAGTCGAACATTTGTTTCTGATTATGTTGGAATTTTTCGTATCCATTTCTTTGTAATTGCTTTGTACTAAATCTTTATTGTACATCTTTCAACTCACCCACATGGTGAATAAAAACTATTGATGTCCGTTTGGCCCATTGTTTCACGGTTTCAAAGAATATTTCGTAAAATCATTCCCAATAATACTCCGTATCTATTGACTTCCTTTCCGATAATAAAGTTTCTTCGACGTTCTATTGTTTGTGCGACAAAAATAATATTTTAATCTCTATTTAAACTTTTTTTGCCAGAATTACCCAGTCGACCCATTCTATTGTAATTTTTATTGCAGTTATCAATTTCTATTGTTATGCTTGGGATAGTGAGTTTGGCGATAGTATTGTAGGCAATTAGGATTTCGTTGTAAATTTTATTATGGTTGGAATTGTTTCAATACATTTCCTTTTAAATTCAGGTAAGCTTTTAGAATTGACTTAAGCTTTCTGTAGGGTAGATGACGGAGAATGTTGTTTTAAACTGAACTATTAATTTTGTGTTCAAATTCACCGAAGAATAACTGCGACAGGTTTATAAAGAGAAAATGTTTTATGTTCACTACTTGCAGAAATTTTGGTTCTCCTGTTCTGTTATAGGTATTTCAACCACATAAAGACCACATGCTAAAATCGAGAAAATTTACAAATAAAAATTTTCACAAACAAAGGCGAAACAAGTCTCTAAAATAAACTTAAGGAAAAGTCAACCGCCGTTAGTTCAAAGGGTGTGCTTCCCGATCCCATAAGGGATGGGATGACGTCACCGGGATTTTTTCGGCGTCTATTCAGTGGATTCCCGAAATAACGGCACCGGCGGCGGTCGGGAATTTCAAGGAGAGTTATTGGAATTGTGGTCAATTACGCCCTCTTTTTTGCGTTTATTGGATGCAAAACTAATCATGTAATTTTTTTTTTAGTTATCCCGTATTGTGTCAGTCCTGAGCAAAGACCACTCCCCATTCCTTCCACTTCTCATGATGGTGTGCTTCTTCTCGCCAATTTGCGAGGAAGCCATCCATCATGTAATTTCTTTAAGACTATTTGTTTTTTACAGTGTAAAATTTCAAGAGCTTGACATGTCTACGTAAACCTCTTGTCATCATTTCTTTTTAAACGTTTTCCTTAACGGAAAAGTTTAGTGATTAAACCTTGGAAATATAATTAAAATGCTTCATAGATTAATTATTCAAATCAATAATGATTCTCTCGAACTCAATAACGAAAACATAACATAAGCTTATTACTGGTCAATTTTATTCTATTTTCCAAGATATCCAACAATGAATAGTTAACCCGTTGAATGGCCCAACGGACCTGTCACAACATAGCTAACCCTGCCAAATCCACCCGTATCAATTCAAGTGCCCGTATGACCAGATTCGCCCACTTTACCCCATTTATAAAGATATCAATAACAAGATAAACTCGCCCCATGCAATCCTGTGACATTTCAATAGTAGGAATTTAATTGATTATTTGTGAAACGACGAAATTATATTGTGGCGAAATTATTATGGGACCCCTCATCGCCTGTACAATTACACAATTTCTGAGGGTCTGTGAGATTCGCTAGTGGGTCTTTTTTGGGGTAATTTGACAGGTCATCGTCAAAACTGTGTTACAGTCATCTTTTTTGACGTATTTGCGGTATGATTTCCGTGAACATTTTAGCAACACTTCACCTATATCCGTTAACATCAAAATATTTAAGGGTTCTTCAGTTAAAATGTGATGCATGAATTATTTGTTCATTCCGTCTCATATCTTCGTTTGCGCGTTTAATGCGTGTTCGTGTGTCGTTGACTGTGGTGTTTATTGGTTTTCAATAGGTATAACCGATGGTAAATTACGATTCTGTTAACCTAAATGTTGTTTGAAAACATAAATACATATCTAAGAATCTCTTTGTACTTTTATGTGTTGTTTTGCTCACAATTCACGCACTAATTTAAAACAGTATCTTTCAATCATCAATGTTAAATTATAAAACAAGACAAATTCTCAGAATAGCCTTGCACATTGTATCCACGCGTTTGCTATTTATAATTACAACTTAAAAAAATCATGGTCCAGAAAAGCTTATTTATCTTGTTGCTGTACATATTAAATGGAATTTTTGTAAAAGGAATAAAGTTCATAATCGCTTGAATGAGTTGATGTTGTTTTGGTTTAGTAAGCAGGTAGGAATTTTAAATTTCGTAGCGATCTCGTCGGCGACAACCCCTGCGCCGCCAATGTCGATGGGGTGGAGCGGAGCAGTCTCGCACGTCGCGCCGTCTCGCTCGCTCCTCGCCGCTCCGTTTATCTCTGTCTCGCCTATTATTGTCATATCAAGATTCGAACATTGCATTTTGTTTCCAATTTTCAATTTAGTTTATATCGGATGTTGGCAAGAGCAAGACGTCTGGCGTGCCGCCATACTTCATTGTGCACGTGTTTATGTCGCGCGCTCGACTTATTACATATTTGAATTATTAGTTTGCGGTAAATAATTGAGTTCCTGTTGTTGTTTAGTGTTTAGTGTGAGTTATTAGACTTTGATAGTAATTATATTAAATGGAATTTATGGATTTATTGAACACATTCATGGAGGGACATCAGCATCTCCGCCAGCAGAACTCGAACAACGAGCCTCCGAAGATGCCGAATTTTTTCGAAGTCGACAAGAAAAAGGTTGGCAATTTATTCAGTTAAAAATAATTATAATCACTTACATAATTATTCAACGCTTAAGCAAACTTTTTTTTCATTACACGAACACAATATTGGCTTTAATTTTTTTATCTATCTTTTTTAGATTTTTCTGCATAATAATAATATTATCTTAGTTTATTAAAACACCACGGGCAGTGACAGGTTAATGACAGTTGACAGTGACAGCTCAATACTTTTTTTGGAATTTTTTTAGTTATTTAATGCGCTTAGTGAGTTGTGCTGGGGCTACAATAATAAAAACTTATTTTTTTAATAGTCTAATTATAATTAATTAACTATTAATCAATAAGGATACTTATCTACATTTATATAATTGAGAGAAAATATCGTTGATATTTTGTTGTACCATCAAGTAACATCCTATATTTTATCTGTTGACTTCCTCTTATTATCATCATTCCACTAATTTTATATTATTTAGATACCCGTGTGTGTTTAGCATGGCGGTGTTTAATTTATTTCACAATAATGATTTTGTTTATCCGGACAATCGGGCGCTAACGATCACAAACGATTTCAAAAGATAATTAAGGTTTCGAATGTAAAGAAAATAATGTTTGTTTAATTAATTATATATAATGAACAATTCAACTAATTCTTAATTAGTTTATTCTAAATCAGTTGGTAAACAATGTTAGTAGGTTGACTCACAAACAAGTTACCGACAACTAAGTTGCTCCAAAATTGCAATAACAATTCTGCAGTTTTATATTAGCACATAAAATTATGGCTTTATGAATTCCATTTTAATAATTCAAATATATCGAACTGAGAATGAGCTAACGAACGGGTTTCGAATGGCGGACTTAAACAATATAAAATAAATTAGTAATAAAATAGAGGAATAAAGCGTAAAAGATTTATATGAATATTAAATCGCTTAATAAAAACTGGCGATCTGTTTAAAGGGACCTTTTTATGTGGAAGTTAATTATAGTTTTAATATAAAACGATGCCGAATTAATAACGAGAAGCGGACGGATTAAAAAAATGGATTCGATATAAATTTCGATTATTTATGGGGCATTTAATAGGCGTTTAATATCGTGTCATTATGAATTAAACTTTTGGTATACCTACTTTTCTGTATTTGTATATCAAGTAAATAGTTTGCTATGTCGGTAGTTCTAATTAAGTTTTTGCTGGGTGGTCTCTTTCTAAGAATAGGCGATCCTGATTCCGCCCATGGGGTTGCACTCTGCCTCACTCTGGTATCTCCAAACGATTAAAAAGATAAGTGATTTGATAAACATACCTACATATATAGCCTGACGCGTGTTATGTCATGGACATTTGGTTTAAAAACTTTATTATTCCTCATCAAGAATTAACAATAATTCACTTACTGAGAAACTAAATTTCAATAAAATGTTTAATGTTTATGAGCGTACAGAATCTACGTTCATAGCAAAAAATAACAAAAATGAGGGTAAGCGATCACAGCAACAAAAAACAAGATATTATGTATTTAGAAAATAAATTTAAAATAAAACGTTTACTAGTCGACATACACCAATTATACGTTTGGCAACACTCGTTTTCATTGGTCGTCCTTCCAGATAGCTCTTCCCAGAATTCCAGAAAACTTGAGTATGTATGAGACAGAAGAACTACTTAAGTTTTGAGTCAGTATTTTTTTTTCTTTTGTGCACAAGTTTCCTGACACAAATATACGAGGGGTTTATTTACATACGAAAACTTTGTTGAAATCTCGTCTCAATATTGATCACGACAGAAGAAAATTGGGCAAATCGTCGGGGATAGTGCAAATCCGCGGAACTACCATTGGATAATTCCGCGTATCTGACAAATGTAGCCAATTTCAATTACGCATTGTCGTAGCGAAAATTTATGACTTTAATAGATTTCTACTGTTAACAATACATAGAACACGTGCATTGTTACTATTCATGTCAAAATGAGGTCAACAATCGTTGAAAAAAAAAAAAAAACTTATAACCTTCTCCTGTAAACCTACACGTAGTGCAGATACGCGCACTTGACGTGTGGTAGATTCGCGAATTTGCACTATCCCCGACAAAATGGTGGTTTCGACTTTCGGCGGTATTTCACTGAGCTTTTTGTAGGATTAGGTCAGGTAGCATAGCATGGTAGCGACGTCAGTTAAAATGTAAACCAAACCGAAATTAGTTCCACAATGTAGGTCGCTTTCGTAAGCATATCTTATCTAGTTGACAAAGTTGTAGTGATTGTGATGTCAGGGGTGGTCAAACTTGCGCCCGTTTATTTTTATGACGCACCTCCGTTTTATCACCGGATAATGCGTGAAACGGATCATTTTATAACGACAACATATCTTAATGATCGGATTAAAACCCTTCTTTATCCCCATTGATTTATCTCTACATATCACTTAAATTTTATTGGTCTAACTTTTAACTGCTACTTTTGAGTAATGGCGTCATGAAAACAAGATTATCTGGAGACTCTGGAATATCAAGTACCTATGGTACTCAAATAGTGCATGTGCAGTCATAATAATTGTAGGTTCACTTAGGTTCGTAGTAACAAAAGTATTGCAAATACGCCTGGAGCCGGGTGTCATTTGTATTTATACGTGCAGAGCGATTGTTGGGCTTGGTAAGAAATTAGCATGTCGTCGCTCAGTGCGGTGTGGTCATCCCCCCGCCCCTTGCTCTCCCCCCCCCCGTCGTGTATACAACTATGTTGGTCGCTGGTGTTAGGGTGTGTTGGTGACGCACACAGCCGCCAGAGAGCGTTGACCGCCCGTTTGTTACACCTGCAAATAAACTGGAGTCCATTCGCGGGACCAATAAATGCATGTTTCCATGTAGTGTGTATTCATTAAGCACCTTATACGGTGAAAATCTTGGCTTTGTGAGCACGTTAACATGCGATCTTTATGTCTGTGTGTTAATGTTGTACATACAAACACTGTATAGAATTTAACACGTTTTATTATTTAGGCATAGCGTTTGAATAATTTGTTTAAATAGAAATCATTGTATATTATCGTTGAGGCCTGTTTTAGTTGACATTTGTTTTTACAAGTAGATGGACTGTTTAGTAATGTGAAATCAATTTGATAATATATCTGTTGAAACGACAAATATCGAGTTAGTTATCACTTAAACAGGAAATTGGTCGGTTATTTACGATGCGGGCTGTTTACCTACAGTTTTTGCATCGGCATAGTATCTGATATTCTAGCGAGAATAAAATTATCGTTGACATTAGTCATATTAACGGCTTGCTAATAAATAGCAAGCTTATCTCAATTGAATTATCAAAGAACATCACCCACATTATATTTTTCATGATCAATGATCACTTTGCTATTGACACTGAGTTTAAAAAATAAGATGGCAATCCAAACATCGTTCATTATATATTTCTAACACTTTAAAAAATAATTACTACTACTTACTAACTAAACTACGAATGTATTATCCCAATGCTGGACAAAAGTCCCCCCTAGCTTCTCCAAAGAATTCTATGTTTTGCTAGTGACGGCTAGTCATTTTTGGCAGGAATCGTAAACTTGTCCCGCCATTTTTGCCATTCAACATTAACTATTTCAAAAATGTCTCTTATTTTCCTAAAGTCATATATTCATGACCAAAATCCAATATTTTACTAAATATTTGAAACTTTAAGTCCCACCATTAGTTCAGTACGGTGCAGCCCGGGCCTTACACAACGTATTTTGAATGGATGCGTATGCGCATGTGTGCGTCACCCGCTAATGCCTCCGACACGCACTGACCGCCGACGTTTAGCGTGTTTCCCTGAGCGAGGTGAAAACATGCGGGAAATGTCGGAAAAATATATTGTATAGAACTAAGAATAAATAAGATGTTGAGGCTTTAAGATTTATGTTGTATTTGCACTTTTGCAGTGTGCTTGAGGCATCTGTCGATTGGCCGTTTCTAATATTCTTGTCGACATAATAAGTGTCTTGAGGACTGTATAACTATAGTCAATATTTATTATTGCTTTATTTCAGCTGTGCCCCCCGACCTTCGTACGCGTGAAATTATTATAAAAATATGACTTCCTTATTTGGATCAGATTTTGTTAACATTTTCAAGAGTTTTTTTTTTCACGGAACCCTAATCTTTTTTCTAAAATAAAAGTAGCCTCCATTACTCCTTATAACATCAGTTATCTGCCAGGAAATGTGCCGTCAAAATCGGTCCAGCCGTTTCGGAGATTACCCGGAACAAACAGACAGACAGACAAAAAAAAGTACATTCACATGCATTCAGTAAAAAACTGTTCTTTTAAAATTGCAAACAGACTCTTCAATTTTATTTATTTGCATAGATTAATATGTAAGAAAGTTAAAAAAAAATATTTCTTTAAAAAATCGCCACGACACAATGTTGACAACCACTGTTGAAACGTTAAAAAATAACTACGAACCCACCGGAAATAAGTAAAAATACATACATTTATGAGTCTTTTGCATACAAACTCTCACTCTTCAAACATTAATTTGTATGATAAATCTCAATACTATTGTTATGTACCAGCGAAAACTTCGCAAAAAACATAAGAGCCAAATAAAAGATAAATATAGACGTAGGAAGCTGCTCAAACAGCCGAAAAAATCTTTCATCACTGACAGTTACGGAATTCTGTCAAAACAAATGAGTTTTTACTTGAAAACTGTGATATCTTTACAGCTAATTGTTTCATGAAACTAGTTTAACATGGTATAAAATTAAGAAGGAATTTATTCCTCATAAAATTAATCGTTCTATATACATTTATATATCACATTTTGTTTTACGATACAACGATAATACTACGTATATGTTTTGCCCATAATATGATCGCTCATTTTATTTTATTTCCAGATAGCTTGTAATAGGTTTTCCATTGAAGAGTGTTAAACTTATAGACATGTCCAACACTGGGTGTAAATCGACAATTTATCGGTCAAACTGATCTGAAAGACTTTCCTACCGTTTCCTATACCAACACGTTTTCACGGATTCTTTCAATTTATTTTCGTAATAGGGGATCAAATTATCCAAAGCTAGATTGGTCAGTGTAGAGGTTTTTTGAAATCTCGTCCAAATCTACAGATGTATCTGTTGGAACTTAAACCTTTTGGCCGCCATTCACATAAACGTGACAAGCAAGCGCGTGCCCTGTACGCCAAATGACACAAATATGTGACAAAATGGTAGGGCACGCGCTTGCGTTTATGCTCTAGAGGTGAAAAAGTTAAACATCAGGTATTAGACAATCTAATATGTGTATCGTTCTATAACTTAAAAGGAAAAGAAAACTTAATAGTATCCCACAGTTTCACGAATAACAGAATAATGACAAAAATATAATAATATCTCCAGTAATATCCACTCATTATCACATCAATACTAGTTTACACTCGACCGATCCGGGTCTAACCGGCTAAAACCGGCGACAACCGACTTAATCCCCGCCGGATAATTGCGGCCAGCAATACGAGGCTTTGCGGGCGGGCGGATTAATTTTCCCCGCCCTAGTTCGTGCCGCCCGCCCTGTTGCCATGTTATTATTTCAGATTGATTATTTTTATGAATTGGTTTTGTTTTCTTGAATAGAAAATGTTGAGGTTGTAAGTAAAAGGGTTTCAAACGGTACTATTAGAAAATGGACGAATTAATTTCGTTGAATCCTCTTTTTAGTGGTTATTCAAAATTGGGTCACGGCCAACGTGACCTGAATCAACCTGTCTTCTTTTCGTTTTTGAATTCTCAATTTCCACAGTTGTATTTTCTTGCTGTAACTAGCTAGGTCCATAATTTTAAACTCCACACATTATCACCCATAAATCCTTGTCCACAAAATGATCTAATTTGGCACAGTTGGGAAAGTAATTCACACCCTCGCCCCGGCCGGACGAGCACGAGCATATTTATTTACAATCGGTGGCTCCCCTATCATACGGCAGATATGCGGAACCCCAAAATGTTCATCTAATTGGAGATCAAAGAGAGGGCGTGTAATCGTGTACACTTTGTGTATACTCTATAGTTGAGCGTACAAGGATGTGTGAGATACGGAAGCGACAAGGAGCTTTGTTTCAATCGTCTTAGGTAACTCCCTTTTTGTCTACGGTCGCTTATTTTTGACATGATTTAGACTGACATTGATACTTTTTAGCTGCTATGTTTCTTGCAGAGTGGGTGAAATTATTGACAATCTATTCACGTTTATTAATCATTTCGTGTGTCTTTTGTTGACTCTCTTGGTTAAGTATAAATCAATTTCTTGATATGAGAACTTGCTAGAGTAAAAATGCAACATTTAACAAAACACGAAATGATTTCTCACTTTTTTATAGTTTTCTAAACGTTCCTATGTCTTTTGTAGTGTTAAAAACTACTAGCGTCGTACATTACGTCCTTTTCGTCTGTCGTTTCCAGTGCCCGATAATCCTTGTCCCCATGCGTTGATGACCACGCGCGTGTATTGTTTTCGTCAATTACGCGATTACTTGCCCGGAATAATTCCACCAGAGGGCGCTATCCGACTCCCTGGACATAAGCCGCTCACTATTATGTAGTTTTATGTATATAATGTACTCTTCCGTGTGTAATTAATTGTTCAAAGACCCGAATTTATGCCTGGGTTGTTGGACTGGAAGGTTTCATTAAGTCATTGATCAATTTTACAGGTATAGGATGGCTTTTCTTTAAAGTTTAGGTATTACTTTACAGCGAAACTTAATGCTTCAATATCAATCATCAATTAAAACCCAGTTGTATCAATGAAATCTTCACTCCAACAAATGAGAACACACCGTCCCATCTATCAGCACTCTCACGAATTGGTATTTCGAAAGCATTAATAATTCATATCAACATCAACATCAAACAAGTATAAATTAATCTAATTGTAGGTGGAAATGATAATGATACAAGTGTGTGCAACGTAACCTATCAATCCGGCAGAGTACTGGCTTTCAAATGAGAGGTAATTTATGAGTAAACATTATGGGAAGGGAATCACTTAGCGCTTTCGTACTTGCTATCAAAGAGCACACCGATTGGGGACGACCCATTCATGAGCGAACCAAGACACTAGTTTCCGTGAGTTTCTGAGAATTCCACATTTGAAATAGAATTTGGCTTTCAAATGAGTCATGTAGGAAAATATTAATTTATTTTCATTGGGGCATTACAATTCGTTTAACATTGGGTATTTAGTCAATGTCAATGTAGTTGTTTTAAGATTTTTATTAGTATTTATTTATTTAACAGTTTATGTTTACACATGTAATCAAAAGATAAATAAAAATTATAAACCACTTCAAAAGCTTTGTAAAAGAATAAGCCCCAATCAATTTTAATAATGACAACCATAAACCATTAAAAACATTACACTATTACGTTCTGAATCAAATATTCCATGAACAATTACACATTAGTCGTTAAAACTATAAGAGAACAGTTGGTTCCATCCGCCATCACTGGTCCTCCATTAGTAGAAGTAGAAGCTGCTACTCTCCGGTTTCGACACTAGGCACAGCTATCAATTGAGGCATTGTTTTTGCGGCCAACGCCCCCTCGGCTACTTTGCTGTGTTTTACATATAATGCGTACATTAAAACAAGTCATAGGCGGAAGCGTTTCTTGTTATGTTCGTTATAGTTTTCTATCTCATTTTAGACTTGAATAAACTTGTCAGTAAAGTGGAGCTATTGATTGATGCTTTGAAAATAAATAGATGGTAACTAGAAGTAGTCATGGTCAACATCTGTCACCTTTATATCTTCTCTGTCTGAATTGTTTGCGATCACTTGCAAGTATTTCCAAACCAACGTCACATTTTCCATCTAGAGCGCCCAAAGCACTTACAACTTCAAGTCCAGTGACTGCTATGACTTCCCACACTTTCATTACCTTACATTCTGAAACCAGCTCGAAATTATGCAACTACACCATATCCTCACAAGCGAAATTAAGTGCTTTTTCTTACACAACAATGGAGTTACCAGCATCGCTGTCACTTACACCTTGTTCCACACCCCCCCAGCGTTTGTTTACCTCATTACAGCTCCGGTTAAAACTGTGCTACACACAATACAGCCGCGACACCTGCCGGCTCGTCGACAACTCTCTCTCATTTCATTATTCTATTGATTTCAGCTTTTAACTGATTCACTGGTAGAGGTTACACATATGTCCTGTTTGTTTCGGTTTTGTAAATAATGTTAATCATCATCAACCTACAGCAGTTCACTGCTGGAGATATGCGTCTCCAATCGCTTGCTATTCAACTCGATTCTTGTCAACTCTCATCAAGCTGCTATCAGCCTCCCTGCGAAGATTGTCGCTCCACCCAGCCTGAGGGCGTTCTATCTTATGTTGCCAATGCGCGGTCTCCACGAATTTACTATTGAAATACTTTTGGCTTGACTTTAACAAAGATTCGTAGTAGCCTTGCCATGATTGTTAACGAACGTAGATAGACAGAATTTGGTAGACTGAAATTTAAAGTCAATATCACAGAATTTTGCTGAAAATATGGGGGCTAGTTCAATGCTGTTAGATACATTAAAGTTACCATACTAAAAAGCTTTTCAAATTCTGCCTACTGACACCGCACGGAGTCTGGATTTGTGCCCGGCTGGTGCAAAACGCTCATACTATTCTTAACGGTTCTTAAAAATTCCAAATTCAATTCATTTATTGTTTTATCTAATGAATAGCCAGGTATACATAATCATGAGCTTCGTGATCCACTTCACATTAAGTGCTTACATTGACTCCATGATACATTGCAGTTGCATTCGTTCAAATTATTTGCTATCATGATCTCTATCTAAATAGTCTTGTGTGGGAACATGATTAGATCTTACATGTGTCTCACGATCTTCTTAATGATGTATATTAATTATTGAGTTCATTTTAGCAGTAATTGACTTATCATTGTAGGAAGTTGCCGTTGAGTCTTCTTCTTATTTCTTATCGTTGAAATCATTTGGGATGTCTGTATTTGCCAATTTCTAGATTTAAAGAGGTTGGTCAAACAAACATGATATCTCTTCCTTCATTCTGGTGATCTTTTGCATTAGATGTCTCTCCGATTATTGAAGTTTGGCGATCATTTCTAATATTTCTCCATGTCCTTTGCCAGATGGAACAGGCGGAATGTGGTATTTTAAGGACTACCCTCTAATGCTATATTCGGCAAAGGCTATACGCATTTATGTACAAAATACTTAGTTTTTATGTTCCTTCAATTGTATCGCATCACTCACAAAGTGCTATCACAGGTACAAACAGTGCGTGACTGCGACAATCTACAGCAACTTAGCATTTGACACTTATCAATACATTTTAATTTATTACAAACGGAAAACTGCTACTGTCGCTTATAATTATAGTATTCTAGCGATCGGTTGGTGCTTACAATATGGGTCGCATTATCGACATAATGTGCGCGAATACACGAGCAGACATTACCGTTTTAGTGCTCTTGCTGATTGCTATGAAACATTGTCATTGTTACCTTCAACGCAATGGAAAATCAATTTCCTTAGTCGATTGGCACTTAGTATATGTGTTATGTTTTTCTTTTGAACTTGCGACGTAATTACTGCTTCTCATGAGTGTTATGATACTTTGTTACATTGTTTTAATATTATAGAAGCGATAAAAATAAACAAGTGAATCAGTCATTCTAATAACCAACTAAAACATTGTAGATTGCAGTTACATTTCAAGATCTATAACACGTTTCGAATGATGTAACATTTATTTAATGTTGTAAAGATACGTAAAACAACAATAAAACAAAAAGAAAGTGCAATAAATTCTTGTAAATTAACACTGTAATGTCCGTAATGAATCACGCTATAAATGGCAGACGTTAAACGCAACAGCAATCTATTGGTTATTAAACAAAACACGAACAAACGTAGAAACTAGTCTAACACCGACCATATTGTATGCAAAGGGAAATTTATACAGTAATTTCTCCTGTAAACCATCAAAAGCAATAAGTATAAATCTCTTACATTACCATAAACGCTGTTACTATTATGTTTAGATACCCACCACGAGTTTATTTATAAACGCATCCTTCTTAAATATTACGCCTTTAAATTATTGCAAGCAATTTGAAATTGTCTCGCGGCGCGGCGCGGGCGCTTGCGAGGCACGCAGCGAGGCAAGGCAGCCTTCGCTCGCAGTCTAAAATGTTATTTAACGTAAGCGCCAATGTGTCGACAAGTGCAGTGTAAATTGTATTGAAATTCATGAGAAGACTGTATGAATCAGTCTGAGCACCTCAGTGCCTTGGCGGTTACGAAAACGGAACTGATATGGACTGATGTTGACCTGTATTATGATTTGAAGAAAGTTGTACGCATTGTCTAGTTCAAACTTGTTTGTTTGACATACCAGTACCTGACTTTCGATGTAGATAAGATAGAGCTTTTACTTGATTGAGAAGTAGTGTAGATAACGTAAATGTAATACACAACTCTTTGGCATTTCTTTTTTGCAGACAGTTCGTCGCATTGTTTCTTATCGGTTCCTTTCAGGTAACAGTTGCTGCTTTAAAACAAAAAGCACTTTCAGATAGCAACATACTTACATCCCACATTATGTCGTTGCAATGAAGGCCTTATAAGTTATAAAAATCCGTTCATAAATCTAACTTCGTACACAATAGTCTATCAGAGTGGTCTCGCCTACGTGTCCAAACTGAACGTTTCCAATATAGAGGTAATGGTGACTACACCTTGTAACATTTGCCAGCAATTCAGTGTTGAACATTGATTTATATTAATCGATACATCAATGCGTTGGTTTGGTTCTTTTACGCAGTTTTGGTACGATTGTTTTAGGGATTGAAAAATTTGGGGCATGTTGCTTTGTTAGTTACTATTTCCATAGCGAAAAAAAGAGACAATTTGTCCAATGCAACAAATAAAACTTCAAAAATATAACCTTGTATTTGCTGTCACGGTACAAAAATGAAACATTACATGGCAATGAGACGTTGTTATAGATTAGTATCAGTAAAATCAGGCTTTAGTTAGCTGAATAGTTTTCCATCGATTTCGTCGTCGGCTTTACAGCACAATAATAACGCAGAAGATTGATTTTAAAATCACCTTGAGTTAAAGGCCACATCGATAAAATATGTATGGGGCCGATTGTTGACGACATCGCGCAAACGACAGTGATTGGCGCTTATTGTATTATTGTTGTACATAAGCGAGTCGATCGTAAATGCTGTTGCAACGACTAATAATGTGTGCGATCGATTCGTCTAGTTTGTGATTATAATCGATGTGCGTATCGATATCGATATTTGTGTTCTCTGGATTGGTTCTCGGTTATGTCAATGACGATTTCTTGGTTTGAATTGGTTTTTCATCTTCAAGACGCTGAGGTAGTCTCCCATTTTAACCATCCTTCCAGCCAGTGACGGTCGTTTTCTTGATTTTTTATTGATTTGTATGACCAGATACTCTAAGTAATTAAAATTCTTTTTTTCTGGAAAAACCAATTAATATTTACTTTTCATGTTATTCGATGTTGTCTTCTATCGAGTCATCGATACATTGTCTTTTCTGCACACCAGTCACTAGTTAACTATTTATGAACATCATTGTAATCATAATTTTATTGTTTCAAAACTATAAAATTACACGATTTATGTTATTTATAACTTTGTCCCATTTTATTAACAAATTGCCATATTTTCATACAATGTCTATACTGTTAATAGTAATATTTTAAATAAATTGAATAACAAGGAAATGTACGATGTACGTCGGTACAAAATAATACAAAAACGAT
The DNA here is from genome assembly GCA_905163415.1 of Noctua fimbriata. NCBI lineage: Eukaryota > Metazoa > Arthropoda > Insecta > Lepidoptera > Noctuidae > Noctua > Noctua fimbriata. The sequence goes on from LR990939.1 coordinate 11,861,311, forward strand.
ACAATTTTTATGTGTGAACTATGACGCGGAGTCATAATAGACCTCAAAGTATTTGCAGAAGAATAATTTTTAAATCTCTGTGGCTACCACGGTACAATGATCGTGTTTTCAAAATATTTATTTATTTATTCAAGCGGAAGGGGAGAGCTCGTTAATTGGCACATCACAATAGAGATTACGGAGATTACCCAGCCAGTTTTGTGATTCAAATATGGCCGCGGTGGGCGACGGTATCCCGGCCCTGTTATGATAATATTCCCGTCATTTCATACAATAATTTGTTCCGGAATAGTTCGGGTGGACGTTGTAATACCCTTATAACACACGACGTCTGTTTTGCGATAATTGGAATGCATAATGTAGTGTCTTACCCTATGAGAGTTACGACTTACGATAGTTCGGGGTCAATTTTGAGGAATCGCTTATTTTGTAAAGAATATTTTTTGTAAAGATTAATCCTCCTTAGCATTCGAATTTTTATATCCTTTTTTTTTTGTTATAGAATACCGGTTCAAGTTTTAACAAAACTGTCAGAGAGAGTCATAATCAATTAAGTATTCCGCATCTAAAACTGTAAATGTATTCACGTATCGTTAGCCACGTGTTACCCAGGTGTTGTTACATTAGTCGTGTCGGTGTCAATAGACGATCATGAGCGTTTGCGCGAGGGCTTGACTCTTAATAGCGGCAACAGGCGATCGCCTCTCGCATCAATCTTCTCGATCGTCACTGTCTGCTCGGACTCGCCCCCCGCGATTAATCACCAGCCAGAACGTTTTCGATTAGCGCCGGATAGCACACACCGAATAAAAAAGCACGTTTCATTTACGAACGATCACCGTACACCATTTGTTTTAGCGTTTGGTCGCGGTCAAATGTGTCCCGCTCACGAAGGGTTAACCACGTATTAGTTTTTTTTTGCAAGAACAATCTATCTTTAATGAGTATACAAAGGTGTTAGACGGAAACAGGAAGTGTCAAATGGCGTTTCGTTGTCTCTCCACGGCCCAGTTCTTCGTAGCGCTAAGTGCGTCGATGTAATTGCCCGGGCAATGCAAATAGCTCGGTGTTTGATCGCGTGTACGAAGGCGCCGACATGTATAGAGCTATGGGACACTTTTGCCCGCTCTTCAATGTAAACCGGACGAGTTGCGCATGATTGTTTAACGGGATTCCCTTTGTTTGAGTATGATGTCAGGATCTCGCTTTCGCGGCGACATGTGGCGTTATTACGTTGATAATTTGTCAATATCACAGATTCGATTTGATTTTGCATGAATCTCGACAATTAACACTCCGCGTCATAAGAAGGTGTAATAAATATGAATTAATGGCCAAACGTTGTATGCAGATTCTTGCGTCATTTGATAAAGTGATTAATAAGCCGCTTAAGCTACATGGAATAACTCTAGCAATTTCCAACACAAGAAATTAAAACAGCTTCGGAAGTAGCCAAGAACCATCACTCAAACTTTGAAACAAAAGAAGTAGGTATTAATTAATACAATACCTACCTTCTGCCTCCTCCTGACCAATCAAGTGCGGCGGTTTTATCTGCAGTAGCTAGTGATACGACCATGTTATCAGTATTTAAATTGCCGAGTGCATTTAAATGGCGGATATCGAGCTAATTATGTAGAAGACACGCCTTCTACGGCTTTGAGTATTTCCAGCAGTCTTATCTGGTACCCCTGGGTTTCTGTATAATTAAATATAAAAGCATGAATGCGAATGTAAAGTCGAACTACAAACTGTGAATAAATTTCTTTATCGAATTGGAGTTGGATGTTCTTTTCCTAATCTTGTTCTTTTTTGTCGTATCCATGGTGTTGTTCCTCAATTTTCTCATCATTCTCTTGACCTTATCCCAATTCATTTTGGGTCGGCGCAGCATATCTTCTTCCTCCAAACTTCTCTATTACTCGTCATTTCATCAGACACCTCCTTTCTTGCCATATCATCCTTTACACAGTCCATCCATCGTTTCTTTGGTCTTCCTCTACTCTTATACCATCCACATTCAAACTCAAAACTTTCCTCACAACATTTTCCTCATTCCTCCGCATAAACCATAATTATATAATTTTAAACGCCATCATCTAGTGTTTAAATTCCCATATGTTTATAAACTTGAATCGGTATCTCGATATTTGACAAGTCTTAGCCTTTGTCCTGGTTCTCACTTAATTTACAACATATCTAATAAATTCTAGCTATCTATAAAAAGAACTTAATAGTCAACTGAACACGCATATCTAAGGTACGAGAATTGAATAAGGTGTAATGCAGTTCCTATGTCCTCTGCTTATGCGGGCGCACGTGGTCGTTGAACATCGCTTCCTATTCGGAATATTAATATCTTCATTATTACAACTGTTTTATGTGAAAATGTCATTTTTTTAAGTTGTTTTACTTGTACCCGCAAGTGGTGGTACATGAATTAGTTGATTACAAACCGTGTAACCGATTCCAAACGGCAAATATGATGTGCTTCCATACTGTTATCCCCTTTAGTGTTTTTGGAACTCTTTAGTAAAATTTTATGATTCTCACCAGCAGTTTAGGCTGTGCGTTAAGGAGTTAGATATGATTCGTTTGCACCTTCCGTAAAATCATCAATAGTTAAATCCTCACCAATACAGTAACGTTTAAGTCCAAACATGTTTAAATTATTTTTCTTGCCTTATCTATCAAACGTTATCCATTTGTCTCATCTCATGTGGTTCTAAGTTCTGCATCCTCGCTCAACTTAATTTATTTCGTCTTGTCTCCTAAATCTTCCGAAGAAAGTCCTTACACTCATCACAATCCAAATTCTATGTTCACTTTTATCAAAATGATAATCTTTTTCTTTATTTTCAGTTGTACGAGATCAGCGATGATCCACAAAGGAAGGAATTCCTGGATGATCTGTTCTCCTTCATGCAAAAGAGAGGTAAGTGCGCTTCCCACATCATTCATCCCTAAGGTTGCGGTGGGGCCCAGCGAGAGCGGTGTACTTACCCGTAAAGAGTTTATGGCTAAAGAACCATACGCTGTTGTCGATATCTATCGGAGTTATTCTTAAAAGATGTTCACTGTTAAGCAAGAATACATCTGAGCAGGACGGAGCCAATGATAAACTTTAATTTCAGATCGTGATTTAAATAGACAACTTTTCTCATTTATTCTTTAGCTTCAATTGTTTGTGGTAAAAAAATAATTTCGATGTTGCTTCATGCTTTGAAATTATTAAAAGTTAGACGGTTGAGTTTACGTCGCTACATCTCTATCTGTAACCTCAGCCTCAACTTATTTTGATTAATCCTTTGTAACGATTGATATTCATTGTAATTTATCACTACTCCAAATGCTCCATTCACGATCATCGATCCGAATGATATGAAACAATCCAGTTTAGTAAGATATCTCTTCTCTAACAATTAATTATGGAACAGGGGTCAACCTATTATGGTCTTTAGATACAAATCAAATACAGGGTAATATCAGTCATTGGTTGTATAAACGGTTTTATATTGTGGAGATCGGTGATCGGGTGATAAGATCACGGGTGATGGACGAGCATGGTCTATGATGGTCGAACTATGAGATATTAATGAAGCTTAGCTACAAGATTTGAACGACGTCAAATTAATAGGGGGAAATTTCAATCAGGGCATGATTGTGTTCGAGAAAGCTTCCTTTTACATCTGGGAAGTCTAACTTTTATTGTAGGATATTTTAATAATCGTAGTAAATGTAGCTGTACGCATCTAATTTCGTTTCAGCAATGTCAAACAAAAATATGTTGCTGTCAATCAAAACTAAATTCCAACAGTTTTCTTTTGCTAATACAAAATCTGTAAAACATGATCAACATTAATTTCTGTAGCGACCGTGTATGAGCTAAATTACCAGAATACAGCAATTCTTAGAGCATATTGCACTTATTTCAGGCAGCTCTCAATCATCCATTAAATTTATAGACTTGCAACATTCAAAACTGTGGGAATTCGCCAAACGAGACTTATCCGTGGAGATAATCATTATATTTTAAATATCATAATAGAAATAATTAAGCAGGAGATCGTCCGATCGCTTCGGGCGTCGAGATCGTGCGCGGGCGCGTGATTGATAACTCGACACCTGTCTCTTTCACTCGCATGTGTTTCTGTATCTCTCTCCTTGTCTAGCATTAATTGATCTTCGTTGTAAATGGCGCCGATTGTCGCTAGATAGATCATGTTGATATCTGACCGCCTAGTTGTTAGTCAAATCAATGGTTATTGTTGCAGTTGCAGCTTCGTGCTTGCCTTGTGTAGGATATCATATTAATTATGCATTTTCTAAAGTAATTAACTGTGGTTATTGGTTGTGATTTCTCTTTGTTTTCGTTCTATTCATTTCTAGCAATTATTATAAGCGGGATTGTAATTCTATCATTGTTTTTAGTGTCTCCAAAACTTTCAGGCAAATTCTATAAGAAATTCCTGATTGATTGCTTGTTTATGCACATTGAAAACTAGTTAACTTTAACACACGAAAAAGCAGTAATGCTTGATGATTATAAAAGAACAATTTCCACCTTCTTTAATTTCATTATGTCCCAGTTAAATGATTAGGCACATTTAAAGGCTAAGGGCATGTTTTCCATTTGCGAGCAGTTAAGTTGGCAATGGTAATAAATATTTAAGCAGATGTAACTGTCAGCTGTACCTAAGTGTAATTTACTGTCAAACCTGCTTATTTAAAAATACCAATCAATTTTCTGTAGAATTCTCTACTCTTTTTATCCACTACAGTTTTATTGAGATTTAAGAGAGATCATTGCAGTGGAAATTATGAAAATAGCATAGCATAAGCATAGCATAATCAGCCTATAATGTTCCCACTGCTGGGACGCAGGCCTCCTCTCTATGAGAGGGAATGGGCTATAATCCACCACGCGCGCCCAGTGCGGGTTGGTAGATGTCACATGTCTTCGAATTTTTGGTTTTAGGACATGCCGGTTTCCTTCACCGTTTTGAGAGCAGAGCATTTTTATGAAAATAGAATACAATATTTTTAAGGAGAGTAATTCATAAGCTAGTTGTATGAATCAGTAGAAACGAAGTGTCCAGTATAACGCAAGGACAGTCAAAATCTTAGAACAAAAGGTCCTGGTTCCCTCAAAACATAATGTTAGCATTCATAGGGTCCTTTTCTTCACAGCTCTCGCTGATAAGTGTAGGGTTGGTTCTCGTATAAAAACCCAATAGCTTCATCAGGGGTTGGCATCGGAGGCGGCCCCACTCGCTCGGCAGTTTGTTAGCCCCTGCGTGTAATTGAAACAGAATGTTGGCAGCACCTTACACCGATGTTCGGCGCCGAATGTTGCTTGTGCAACGGGAAGCAAAATAAAACTGAAATTGATTTCCGTAAAAAAATCCTAGCCTAGTAACGTTTAGCCAGTTGTAAATATTTTGTTAAATCTAAAATAAATGTGATGATCTACATTACTTCAAAAACTGTCTTACTGAAAGATATAGATTAAAACGATAGAGTAGGTATCGATCTATTGTATACGCAGCTGTTAGGTTTTGCCATAAATCTAAAGGTAATATTTTATATTGACCTGTTATAAAATCTTAGATAACAACAGTTTCGTAGCGAATCGTAGCAGCGTCTACGAACACGGCTACGAAGTTTTTAGGACATCATAAATTAGACAGATTTCACTTTATTTCAATTTGATTAGTTTAAAATGAATGCAATTATGTTAAGCTTCGGTGTAATACGCATCCGCTCACACGTTGAGAGTATCACAGCTCGCGATCTGAGCGCAGCCTTATCTTGTTCGGAATAAATTATTATTCAATTTATCATTCCGGGGAACCGGCCAATAAACTTCTGGTTATTATTACGCGACCAGATAACACAGGAAACTAATCGCATAAGACTGATTACGATTTGTTGGCTAGACTACTGGAAATCCAAGTTTATTCTCAAACCATTATATCCATTTCCAATTCTGCATAAATATTTAATTCAAAAGCAACAAATTGTTACAGCCTCAGGGAGGAAACAACATTTAATAATTAGAATTAATTTATTCGACGTAGGTTAGCATGTGTGAGCCATCAAACGGAGTGATCTCCTCGTATTAATAATGTTTTATCATTTATTATTGCTGGTGAGTAATGAAAGTTAGTCTGCCACGCCCCGCGCCTTCTCCGCACTCTGTCTTCGTCTCAGTTCAAAAAAAGAAATTAAAACGTTTTTTTTTTTAAATTTTATCGAGTCCCGACTCAGTTTTAATGCGAGCGACAAACGTTTATGTAAATGTTAATCAAAACTGTGCATACGTTACACGCCTGGCGAAGTGGGTGTTCTAAATTTGTAAATAAATCGATTAGTTTTTTGTATCGAGTCTAATACTGCTATTGCAAATCGATGAACGAGTTTGATTGAAGGAAAATTACTCGATAATTTGACGGCGATTGATGTCTAATTTGTTATTGATGATTTAAATGTAAGTTGCAGTTAATTTGTTTTTATTCAGCTTACAATGCAATGAACTCGAGAAGTGTAACAAGCCTGTCAACATTTTAAATTACGTCTATTTTTATACAGGGTGCAATAGAAAATCCTTTATCAATTTTATATTTTGGTCCATTTGTCTATTTTATCAGCTAATTATGATAGAAGATATGGTAAGAGTGTTGGATGCTGTGACCACGTGACCGGCTCGTTAGCAGCTGATTGATCGGCCAGCGGCCGCTCCTTGCCGTCTCTTGCATACAGGGTGATTTTAAATTTATTATTTTAAACAATATTTTGTCAAAAGTTTAAAAAGTAGTTAAATATATCATTCTTAAGAAAATAATTTCAATCAAAAGTTATCATTTATTTTCATTTGTGTCATGGTAGATATGTATTTTCTTTGGATAAGCTTGATAAGTATTTTTCATATCAAATGTGTCATTCTTATTGTTCCGTAATTTAGATTTATTTTCTAGATAATTGACAAGTTCTAACATAATAACAAACATTTAACATATAAAATGTCTTATCACGATATTGATAAAACATTCACTAATTGCTAAACAAACGAACCGTAATTTCTTCCTGTTTGAAATAACAATTAACGCCATATCTTAATAGTGCACATTCACAATGCTATTTAATCACAAATTAAAGTTAATCTTCGTTTAACGATCACCATGTAAAGTCGGGCTATTGTTTCACTTGGTAATAGCGAGTGTGGTATAACTAATAACATCTCATTCGGATTCATTTCCCGTGATTAATTATCTGTTTAATCGATATAAGATGTTGTGCCAACAGCCTTCTCGGGTTTCTACACGGACCTCACAATTTTATTTTGAACCATAGTGCACTAGGATAGAGTGTTATTCAGGTTGATGTTAAACAGATGATATATTAGGTTAAAGAGTGGATCTATCAAATTTTTTTCGTCTCATTGAAGATAGCCTTTGTTGGAGGTTTAATTGGTGTCTTAAACATGCATGGCGGTTAATTCGATTTCAAGTTTGGGTTTCGCTCATTTGTTTTTGTCTGTTTAGCCTTTAGTTTAGACGAGTGTTAATCTAAAGTTGATTGATTAGAAGCGACTTCGATGTATTAATGGGCGTGGATCTTATTACGGTTTGAAAGTGGATTGTGGATTTAATATGAATGAAAAAATATAATTTTGTTTTTGTTGGCCTAGATGATTTGTTTTTGAGTCGCTGTCTATTGTCTGAATAGGTTTGTGACTGATGGTAATCGAGCTTGATAGTTCTGTCAACGGATTGGAGATAATGTTCATTTTAATTGGATTTGAAAACTGTCCTGGTACCATGAAGTCTTAAAAAAGGAGTAATTCCAGTGTGGGAAAGAGACAGAGCTATACAGGTCGTCTAGCGCCATCTCTTACCGACGTTATAGTAACCCCCGTGTACTGCTAACAATATACACGGTGGAAGGAACACCGACGCTAAAACGGTTACCATGTATACAGTACATCATTCTGAACACCCCCACACAGAAATTTTTCGTCAGTTATTAAAAAAAAAAAAGCTGTTTCCTACAAAACTGTAATACTTAAACGGTCAAAATGTATGGAACACCTGATTTTTTTTTAAATTGCCGATGAAAAATTCCAGAACGATGTACTGAATACGTGGTGACCATTTTAGCGTCGGTGTCCCTTCCACCTTGTATAAATAAGTCCGGAAATCAAAAAGGATGTTCAATGACTTTTTATTACAAGATACCTATCAGTATGAAATCTTTCCCTTCTGAATCGAGATCAACCCTTAACTATCGTCTTAAAACTCGTACTTAAACTTCACTCTTTTGTAATACCATCATTATCATCTGCCTAGCCTTTTCCCAGCTATGTTGGGGTCGGCTGCAAGTCTAACCGGATACTAGTATTTTTCAAGGAGAGACTGCCTATCTCACCTCCACAACACAGTTAGCAAAACGATAATAATACGATACCCCTTGGTAAGTTTGGTTGTCAGACTTTCGGGCCACTGACTACCTGTAACGACTGTCAAAGATCTACAAATCACAGCCAGGCTCAACGGCTAGCATCATCAAACATTTTAAAAACAAATGAACACTTTAATATTCAAAACTCAATGTTTCCTATTCGTCACGGCCCCGTTTATTGAAGTAACAAGTCTAGGCATGTCGCATGCTTTAAATAACTAAAGATTGATGGCGAGGAGTCCCCGATTAGGACAAGGGGGAAGATTAATGGAGCTTGAGTTAGTAATCATTGTCAGAATGATGTTCTTGCAGTTGTTACAGTTTTAATTGATTTTTTGGTAGCAGAATTGCTATGGTGGTGTTAATTCGTTTTTGGTTTTCGTCAATTTCATCGGCTTCCTGTTCTTGTCCTTTTACTCCATTTTCTTTTATTTTGTTATCATCAATTTTTTTTTTTAAATTAGTTAATTGATTGTTAATTGTTGTTTGTTTTGTTGATTGTTGTTTTTATTGAGTTGAGTTGAAATTTAATTGTATTTCAATCTAATTCTGTTTGCATTGTAATTTATTTTATTTAATCTAAATTGTAATGTTTTGGTTTTTGTGTTTGTAGTATGATTATAGTCGTCTGATATTAATGTGAAAAATGGCAATGAGTGTAAATGAACTGAATAAATTAATTTATATTTTTGAAATAGGTTCTTTAATGAAGCATTGGTAGGGTTGGGTGCCGATGGTATAAAATGGCGTTTAGAAGTGTTCAATAATATAATAGTCACAATACGCGGTGGAAATGGTGGAAGGGAAATCGCAGCACAAACGCTTGCCACGTATTCAGTACAGCATTCCGAAACCTCCACATAGGTAATTTTTATTTGGGGGATTCAACTTCAGAATGATCTACTGAATACGTGGTAGGTAACCGTTAGTGCGTCGGTGTCCCTTTCATCCTGTTTGTTATTATAGTACTAGGGCGTAAAACACGATCATTGTAATTATAGTTTTAAATATTTATTTATTTTACCCTGTTTTCTTCAGAAAAAGATTTCTTTTTTAATTGAACCTGATTACAGAAATATATTGAAATGTCAATACTAGGTGCAAACAGGAAATCAGAATATTATTCACTTAATTTTCGGCTTATCTTTTGATGGTACTTTTTAGAACAAATTCCCGTGTAGTCACGTACCTTGCTGTTTAAATATCGATGAAAATTTGCGGATATGACTTGGCAAACATTTGGCTTTTATAATTAACTCGACTAAGAGCTTATTTATTAGTGGACATCAAAGCGCAAGTTCACCGCCTATAGCTTTACTATTAACGCCGTGTCGTATTAAATTAATCCTTTTAACAATTTCGGAAGATTTTTAATAAAGTTTGTTTTTAAAGGACAATAGATTTTAAACTTTAGGTAATATAAAACACAGTGTATTATGTACTGCCAGAGAAGTTAACTGTTAAGCAAATTGACACTGTAAATTTACCGTGTGTCAGCTGTGATTTGAGGATACATACAATTTACGTTAGTAGTCAATCTGCTTCACTATTAATTTACCAGGCATTATATAGACGATCCATATGATCGTCTCCTATAATAATTTAATCAACTGGCTTCAAAATCTGAATATTAAAACAAGCGGTGCAGAAATACCCCCTTGACAAAGCCGAAAGCTTGTTCTCCCCGTCATTGCGATATTTTTTTTTGTTCTGGTACACCTGAAGACCTTCTAGTTACGGAGATATTGGCAGTTTTTTTATCCAGTTTTTTAATGTTATAACTTGTTTTGAGTGCGTTACATTGCGTCCTACCGTAAAACGAGATTTTTGACCGATAAAAAAAAGTTTTTTCCTAGCAATCGTTTTAGCGTAGAGTTACTCAATTTGATGTACAGAATACTTGGTTGACGGCTTCGCAAAGGGTTCGTTTACACCTTGTATGCTATTCGGTACAAGGACATAGCTGTTCTTCTTCAGACAATTTGTTCCCAATTCGCATCCTTACTCCATTTCTCCAATAAACTGACAGCACGCGGCGTCAGTCAGTAGTGAGGAGGTGCACATCGGACATTGTGACGGTCATCTCGCGCCAATAACGGTCCGCGTATCGCTGCGTCACGATACGGAGACCCGCACTGTGACGCGGTACAAGGAATAGGCGGAAGAAGGAAAAACTCATGCTGTGAATATTAGCCACTAAATAATTTTGTAAACAGGAGCTGGCTATCCAGCGGGATGGAAATTGGTATCGTCAATGTTAAAGATAACTGTAACGATTAGAACCCAGCCATTAATTACTATTTGAAAAAAAAGGAATTTATAAACTATGACTTTAAGTAATGAGGTAAGTAATTGGTTTTATATCTTTATAATAAAATCAAATAAGCAAAGAGTTTTAAGTATAAAACAAATGTTTTGGTAGCTCTTCAATTATTGTCTTAAATTCAGTTGCTACGCATTTGTATTCGCCGGTGCGCTACGTGTAACATAGGTATTCAGTTTAACATAACATCAAGCTTGTAATCCCCGCAGGGCTAGGAAGACATGTACCTAATAGTACACCTGTATTTCGCCAGTTATGTTTAAGTCCCATGTTATAGGGGTCGAGCCTATTGCCATCAACCTGATACTATTCAATAATTGTGACTGCTCGACATTTTTTATCTACACATGTCACATATTTTGTCTAGTCTTAATCTTACAGTAAAACGCCGCTTCTGCTCATAACTTAGGCCTCCGACAGTTGTTTAGTTGTATGCAAAGAGGCAACACTATCAAACTATGTATGCGGTGAATAGATGTCTAACTTGAAAAAGGTAGTAACTTACTTAATTAAATTCTTTTTTAAAAGCTCGTATAAAAGGCTCTATAAAAAATAGTGCCTCGTTCATTCAGGCACAGATAATACTCAGTTTAAGGTTGTTATCATAGACAGACCTTACGAAAATATTATATTGCATCTCGTATTTTCTTAAATTAATTATTCCAATCACACTCATACAGTAAGTACGTTACTCAAATATTCCACTACACACATAATAATGACGACATCTGACATCAAGCTATGCGCTTTCCCAATTAGCCGACTTTCCCTACGTGTGCGTCTGATAATTATGCCGTTTACACAAGTCTGGTAGCCGCTACTGGTTTGTTTGTTCATCTCTCATTCCATGTCCATCGAATAACTCACTCGTTCAACATTATTTTGATAACTGCTTGAATTTTAAAACCGTCGTTGCGTTCTTTTTTGTTTTAATTGTGAATTAATGTTCCATTTTCAAAAGTGTTGGTGTGCCAGTTTAATTTATCGGATTATTAGACTTCCATTTGAAATTCAAAAAGCATTTCATTTATTTTTATACAACAGACGATCTAAAAAGATTTTAATTAAAAATACAGCTATCTCATTTCTTAGAATTCTCCAAGATTATGATCGATTATTTTTGTCGTGTTTTCGTCGTGTCGTGAAAAATGCTCGCGACATTATGTCGACGCGCTCTGCGGCGTATCGGGATCAAAAGCTCGGTGCCAGCTGCTTGATTCTTATACAAATAAAAGTGGAATTAATCAACGCACTGCTAGTGTTGGGACAGTTTCTAGTTTTTTATAGAAAAAAGTGAATGACCGGTGAAAAAATCTGAAATCAGTGATAAAAATCAAATCCTTGTCTTTCAATTAGAATAAAAAAATCAGTTTGTCTCAGTCTGATAAGCCTTTAATTATAGCCAGTATTAATTAATATTTTTTTAATTTTCTCTGAATAATAAGTAAGTGCTAGGTCTCAGCACTAGCGGAGGCGCGGATGAGTGGTTCCCGCGGTTTTCTGCGAATGCGGTGGCCGCGGCAGTCGGCACATACGATGACAATCTCGCGCCGAAACGTGGATTAATATATCAAAGTCGCGGAATGTCCGACTTACACATTTTTAATTTAACGAAATCGTCCCGCCAACGTTTACCGCTCTATTAATAATTTTTATCGCGTCTTAAACGTTCCTTTTGTTTTTGCTACCAATAAAATTATTTTATTAGTCTTTATGCGACGCGCTTTGATCTCGGAAACGCTATATATCTGTTTCCATAACGCATTTGAATGTTACTTTTTATGTTGGACACTGTCATTTGTAAGTTTTTATCGGATACAAATTACAAAGTCCGAGCGTCGTTCATATTTACGATCGCTTAATGAACCGGTTTCCTTCATAATGCTAATGTTTATTGTTTCACAAATTCGGCTCTCTTAAAGGCCGATCCATCAGATTCCCAGAGGTTAATATTTATTCTTGGGACGAGCTTGAATGAGCTTGCATATATTTAGTGTTCATTAATAAAAGTCAAAACACGCTATAAAGGGTCGCGGTCACGACGCGGTTAAACTTGGTTTAACGTGAACTTCCAGGGATTAAGTGATTGTAATGTTAATATGACATTTCGAACTTTTCAATTTATAAATAACTTCCGACAATCCTGCACCCAGCTTCCCATAATCAAGTTGTCCAAACCAGTTTCGTAAGTAGTTTTGGAAAAAAATCTACTAAATCATAAATAATAATAACGTGGTCACATCAAACCAACAAAACGGCGCCAAAATTCACTATAATTTATAAAACTTTCGTTTGTACATCAACACTACATCAATTCACAGCAATAAAGTAGATAAACATAATTTTCCTGTAATAAATCTTTGGATTCTATCGACATACCGACCTGTCACTTCATGAGAGGAGATTTTAGTTTGTGATGGTGCCATCGACTGAAGTCCGGTCCAGTGGGTGTGGTATATATCATCTCGCCAAATTAATACCGCGAATAAATCACACAGAATAAAAGAAAACAGTGTTAATGCATATTTTAATGACAAATACAGGAACTGAGTAATGTGTGCGAATGTTGAGAAAGTCAGCTGTGACAATATAGTTTTTTTTTTTAGAATTTAATTTAGATTTAGAATGCAGCGTTTTAGTGGTGATGTTTATAGATCGAAATCAATTTGAATCGCTTTACATGCTCTTAGAAATGCGTTGCTTCAAGTGCGTAACTATCTCAAAATTTTACAGCTGTTTAGAGTTTTCTAATGCTGAAATTTTCTATCTGCATAAATATGTACCTGCTAATTAATTATGAGATTAATCTCATAATTAATTATAGTGATTGATTAATCAATCACTAGGTAGACACTTAATCGTGTTTGATGCCTTAATTTTCCAAAAGTTAGAATACTTTTAAGGGTAAGATCGCCCTTAGGTATACCAATTTCATTTCAAAACGAGAGTACAAAACGTAGTTTCCGACGAGCAGTCACCTTAATCTCAGTAATTCAAAGATTTACATAAAACAAAAGCCGTCTATAACACAAACGTACATGATTCATAAATACTATATTCGTCACATGACTGGTCCTAATTCTGCCAAAAATAATCTCGAGTCGAACCCGCATTGTATTCGAATCGAGCGCGTGTTTAATCGATTATATTTAGGTATCGAATTCGGTCGGCGATATTTGCAATTTAATTGACCTTTCGACATTTGAAACTTTTTATTTTTCTTTTTTAATTTTTCGATAACAATGGCTGGCCTCTTTACTGTGCTTCGAGCTTTATTTTTGTAAATTGATTAATTTAAGCATTATAATAATATTAATTAGGATCATACGTATATATGTATCAAATGCATGAATTTCAGTGGTTTTTATAAAGGGTTTGCAAACAAATAAGTACTTAGGCTAGGTAATTGATTGAAAATGTGGTCATTGACAAGCGTAAATGATAAACGTACCAAATAATAATAAATTGCGTTGTGGTCTCCAGACGACAGGAAATCGTAACCAGTCATAATGAAAGCGGTGTAAGGTTAACTGACAGTACATTTGAATACTCGATTACTGGCCACCTTTCATTTCAATTTAACACAATAAAAGCAAGCGATAAAAGTAATCGAGCATTTGTTTCCGAGAAGTATAGGTAATAAAAAAAGTTATTCAGGCTGAGTAGGGGGAGTGTGACCGCATTATAATACTAAAACATGGCGCGAGTTCCTTCCCCGCCGGTCTGTACGACCCTATTGTTGTCCGCCTGTCCATCCGCATCAAATACGCCCGTAAATCATATTCGTCGTAAATTCGATACGAGTTACAATGAAATATCTGTTCTTATTTTGAATCTCAACGATTTTTGTGTGTGACATTCTTTTTATGAAACCAAATTGTATGAACGCTGAGGACGTGTTCTTTTGAATTTGGTACGCAAATTACTGTGTATAAGAATTGCTTTGTGACCATATAATGATGACTATTGAAGTTAAACTTGTCCAACACAAACCCGAGGCTACGAAAATCGGGAAAAATAAATATTTTTTCTTTTGTGGTGATTATGGTATATTATAGAGTAGAATCACAAATTGCACAGTAGCTATTGTTGCGTGGTCGGCCCCACACATCATCGCGTGTTTACGCAACAAGCACGTACGTTTTACTTTGTCGCCGGCGACATCTGCTACACTAAGTTGACGAATCATACACCTCTATTACAAGGTGATAAGGTTGAGAATTGATGAGCTTTGTGTCAAGTGTTAAGAAGCTGACCTATCAGACGTGTGGGCAATTCTATATACAGCCGTGTAAAAGGATTTTTATTGACTTTATTTCAAGCTTTTGTTTTATGGAATTGTAGTTTATTTTATCTTACTGGCCATTGTAGTAGCATCGATACAATCAAATCGATTTTTAACCAATAAGGTTTAGAGTATACACAAGTGACGTTATAGCGTGAACGGCTTCATTGGAGGTCTTGTAAAATGACCAATTTGTTATCTAACAAAAACAAATACGTGACCATCTACACAATATGAGACAGGATCTCCACCGAAAAACCAGCTTTAACACTGGCTAATTTAAGTTGAAGTTACTTTGAATATTTCCACACTGTGACAAAAAAGTGATAAGTCCTTTGTAATCTTTCTGACGCCACGGAGGCTTACTCGAGTTAATTGTTTTGAAATAGTTTTTTTTTTTGTAACTTAAATGTTTTATTATTGTATTCCGTCTACCTGAATTGGTGGAGACAGTATCGCTACGCTGCAATAGATATGTAGACGTTGAAAAAACTCGATAATTTGTCGCCTGAGTCACGATTCTGCAATGTTATCGATTCGAAGGAATGTTTTTATCGAATTCTGTTTGTTTTGGTTTGTCGTACTTTATTAAGATATTTAGTAACATTGAAGTTTCAGTATGTAACTGATAGGGTGTACTTAGGTACGTTATGTAATGTTACATAATGTTCCTTTTCAGTCGCTTACTGAAGAAATTAATTATCTATGAAACGTAAATATCTTTTTCATTGAAATCTTCTTTAATTTTTCTTTTTCCGTTTCTATTGTATATTAGCATAATGTTAATAACTTACTGATAATATTACAAACAGTAAAAGTTACAAAAACCAAATCCGCATATTGTTGTGATCAGCCCCTTTTTATGACCAGCCATTCGGGCCCAGACGTCCGTTGGAACTTTCCACAATGACAGCTTTTTCTTATGCCGCCATCGCTATTGTCTATGATTTGCTTCTCCAAAAACAACCCAATTTCTTTTCAATGTACAAAGCCCATAAACTGCAGTGAAAAAAAAAAACTGGCCGGTCTTATTTTTTTTGGCAGTTCTTATTGTGTACTTACATTATTAAAATGTCGTGTTATTTTCTGACCATTTGAAACAATGTGTTCGAATTTCAAAATTCATTATTCTTTTTTGTTGCATCTGGGAAAGATTTACTACCAGTTTTTGTAACATAAAATTTCCGCATCTTTATTTTAAAATAGTGTTGTATCAATGTAAACTAATTACATAGAACTATTTAAAATGTACGTGCCAACCAAAATAGGCTTCTCTCGCAGCCGCCTTATTGACGGCAATAAGTAAGTACAGTTCGTTCAAATAAAACGTTTCAAGTTATTAAACGGCTCCACCACACCCAACAAAGGACTATTCTGGTAATGTCAACACGCGTTTCCGTCGCAAACGAGGCATAAGGAAACAAATGAACTAAAACAAATGATTCGCAACTTTGTTACTGATTCATGAGTCGATATCGAACTTATCAACTACCTTCCTACTATTCTGATCTGAGCTGATCCAAGCAAATAGACGACTTTAATAAAAAAATATTTAAAACAATTGTAACTTTTCCATGATTGTCTTTTATAAAACGATTATGACTGTCCCTAGCCATCGATTATATTGCAAAATAATTTTGAATGAGGAAAGTAGATTAGTAAACATCTTAGATTCTTGAAAAGAAAACGTAGAGTAATTTATTGACTTTCAAGAATCTTATAAGTATCATTAACAAACTCAACTGTACTAAACCATCCCACCATCTTGAAGTTTACAACTATTTCCAACAAGCACTCTTGCGCCTCATTTACAGCTAGCCAGCCCTTCCCGATATCGATCGTGTTCGAGATCGCGCTGCAATTTGCCGATAGATGACGTTTCGCGGAAGCGGCGTTCGACGTCACGCTGCGCCCGCGCACCCACCATTGCCATATAATTTATCGGCCATTTCGCTGTAATTGTACCCTTGCCGCCCTCTACTAAATGTTTCTTCTGCTTAGTTCTTAGCGTGTTGCACAACAATGTTATAAGCCTATAATTTTATCTACGACTCAATTGAGTTGGTTGCGTTTTGGTCCAGTAGTAATACCAATCAGAATATCGCGCTTTTCTTATTGGCTGTTGTTCAATTACATTCATTCTCATGAGAAAAACCGTGGAATATCTTATAGGACGATGTTCATTTGCTCGATTGAATGTTGACGTACATGCTCTGATCTGGGGTAAACCAAATATACCTGATACTAAGACAGTTGGATACGACTCGCACAGGTCAGGGAAGAATGGCATGAAGGGAAGGAACCGCTACTTAGCGGTGGATGGTACAAGGATGCCGATTACGTTAATGATACTCAGTCAATTAATTAATTTAGAAAATATAGCTCTACGTGACGATACATCATCTTACTCAATTTATGGCTCCATATATTATTACTCTTACTTCATACATTTCTAGTAGAAGATTATCCATTCAACAAATCCAGATATTGACCAACTCATTATAATTGGATGAGTGCACTGGTGGCTAGTACTCGCCGCTAGTAGTCACGGTACTTAACCGCCAGTTGTGCGGACAAACACGGCGTCTGGCGCAGGCGCAGGCCGGTTCCTAATTGTTTTCATCGGCCTTTCTATTGATCGTGACACAATATTATTGGGCAGTCATCTGAATATATCCAAATAGGGATTGCTGTGTTCACTAAAACGTAGTCTGAGCTTTGCAACCCATCGAATATTTCAACAGAATACCTACATGGAATTTGAAGTTACGTATTATAATGGGTTAGTATGTAACTTGTTTTAAAACAATATTGAATGTACACTCAGTCTTCTTCTTAGCTTGACGATGACAATTCAAATTGAGTCAGTCCAAAATTTGGCAATGAGTTTGGCACTTTCAGTAGCGTCCATCAACTCCTGTGATTTGAAAATAACAGGTCAGTCAGGACATCTTCCGTCAATAAAATCAAACTTGAAAAATATAATAAAAACGCAAAATTAAATCTTCTATCTGCATTTATCTACGCGATCTATTTCATAAAACATTCACCAGCAATTATAACGCCATTGTGGTGAATCCCAAGCGAATTGTGGCGGGAAACAATTGTGTGGTACTTCATTAAAATAATTGTCCAATTGTCGAGGCCATTGCGACTGCTCTGATGGATAACGTGCGAATCACACCTTACCATCTTGATTTGTAACTATAACTGTGGATATACAATTTTCAATTTACAAGTTTGCGTCTGACACAAATGACTTTATATGAGTAGATAATTATAGGTCGCAAGTCGCAGGTTTTCTTTATTGCAGGAACATGGTCGGACATTTTGTTTAACCTCACTTATGGTTCAGGTGCAATTATCTTAAAAGACGAGCAAAAGAAAGTTGGACTGTGAAAAAATTATAAGCACTGGAAAGGCTGGTTGTTATTGACTCTTTATCAGCCTTTGAAAATAATTTTGAACCGGTTTTCAATAATCGTAATTTTTTAATGATAAAAGGTTTCAGCTTGCAAAACTATTATAATTCCTTGAAGTTAATGATTCCGTAGTATTTACTGAAACTTTATGTATACATACGTATCCGAAATAGTTCCACCGACAAAGACTTAAACAATTTTGTTTTAAAATGAAATCAAGATTATTATTTAAACATATAACATGAATTTATAAACTGTACGAAAAACTCGGAATCGAAATAGTCCAATGTTGTAATGGTCTAATTCCAGATAAATGGAATAATGTGGAGGTCATGCGGTTGGCTCTGAACCGTCACATAATGTGACTGGTAACACGATACTGACATCTCATTTATTCCGACTTTAATGTACGTTATCACGAGTCAAATTGAAATGTATTTAGATAGCTAAAAATTTACGTGAAAATTCTTTCAATTAATTTCGAATATTTTCAGTGTCCGGACGAAATGAAAGCCGTGACAGAATATTGTGCCGATTTTGTTCGTGTTTTCGCATTCCAGTGTCTTGTGACTTTGCACTCACATTGTGGTTGGTATCAAGACTCAAGTGTTTATCCATTGGCCTATTTTGATGTCAACAAACGCTAATTCCCTCCTGCCGGTGACTAGGTTATAAATAAAAAGAGCCACGATTAGCGTCTGTCTCATTAATCATCCAGTGTATAGTGTCACAACACGTCCACGCACTCTGTGATCTCGGTACCATTCAAAAATTACACTCTCCAACTCTCTTGTGTTATAACAGAAACGCTGGAAGCTAATTGCTTTTAAATTGTGTTTTTTTTATTTCTTTCTTCACATGAAATAAGTAGGTCACTTGAACTCTCTTTCAATTCAGTTTGTCACATAAGATTAACGTTATTTGTCGTATAATAATAATTACGTGCCTTCGGTGTCAACTCGTCTACCTTAACGACATCGTTCCAGCCCTGCCTATTCCACACAATCAAAATACAATAGTTCATATTTATTATTGGATTGCGGAAACGTGTTTGGCTCTGTTCCATCGTGTGGTTATTGTAAAATTTCCACGGGCTCTATCAAAACATTATGAAGGTATTGCACTTCTTAAGCAAATGAGTCTTCATCTAGTGGGCATGCATCATGTTAATTTCCTTTAAAGTCGCCATTAGAGCAATAATGATTTGATTTAGATGAATTTAACACAATGTCTGCTCCAGCATCTTTCGGCGAGGTGCCAACATCCATAATAACAACACTTGCCCACAATTAGCCGAGTGGTGGATGATAAAATAATTCGCCATGTCTCGGCAATCGCTTTATGTGTAGCATTGTTTCAACATGATCTAGTGCCGCTCTCTGATCAAAGGCGGCTGCACCCGTTAGTCGTTTCGCGAGAATGATATTAATCAAACACATTTATTGCGGTCGCATTCGAAATTAACAACCGTATATTAAATTTGAGTTCTGAGAACTGTTGGCTATCAAATATTTCCTACAATAAACCAGTTGGGCCCGCTGTTAAACTTCCCAGATTCTTGTGCCATCTGAACATTACAACCACAATAACAGCGACGTCATATTTCTGGATTGCAGCCAATGCTTTATGGACATTTATTATGGTTAATATAATAATGTCATTTAGCTCTAATAACTTGTCGTTGTTGGAAATTCGGTGCGCAGTAGAGTCCGGAATCAACCGCACCTATTGTAATGCGATTCGTAACGTGCTCACTGTTAAAACAGATGTGGCTCTCGCTCGTGCTTCTAATACATAAAATAAATAACAAAGAACCAATCAAAGAATCCAGCCGGCAAACAAGAAGACATGAAATCTCCCGCGACGTCTGTCAAATTAGCATCACAAACGAAAATAGCGTCATTCTAATTATTTTGATGACTCAACCGAAATACAATTAATCTTGCCGCTTCTGTGAACTGTCCAAGTGACGGACGGACGAAAATATCGTCGCATTTCGCGATAAATAAACTTGTGAGTCGAATATCGGATTTCGATTCCATCGGTGCTGCGTATCAAAGATTTTATACGCGTGTTGGATGCGGCCAGCGGAGCGCAATGCCGCACCCGCCACCGGCGCGCGCGCACCGTCACGTCACTGCAGAGCCTGCCAATACTACACGAAAATAATTGAACGCATTCTGTTAACAGAAACTGCAAAATTCAGCCACAAAATCCATCAGATCCGCAACATCTGCTCATTAGGCTGCCAACATAATTTTAGTAACAATCTTCGTTCTGACAGGATTGAATCGGAGACTTGGTGCTATCTAGTGCTCGTCGTCCCTCGGGCCGGAAATCAGCTGTCGTATCCCGATTCCTAGTGGGAGATCGGCCAATGCGTCTGAGTCTACGATTACATTAGATCGAGTTGGTTCCTAGAGTTCTGATTGGAAACTCGAGACGGCTTGTGTCCACCGGAACACTGTCTCGGTTAATTAGACTGCTTTGTAAGAATAGATTTGCCATCGACTTTCGAATCTTGCTCCACAATGATTCATCTTGTCTGCAATCATTACTAATCTCCTTACATTTGTTACTATTATCTTGATCGGACGGCGCGTTTATTTTATTATAATTCTCCACTTGTAACAGAAAACTATGTAGCGTTACATAAAACTGAATAATCAGATAGGAAAACAGAGAAAAATGTGAACGTTGGATTTTCCGCCATTAAAAGTTAAGATAAGGTGTTTAACATTACAATTTTCATGAAACAATTATACAAAACGCGATAAAAGACATCAAACACCATGTAAACTTGAGCGTAGAGCGTGAGCGCAAAGCTCTTATTCGTCACAGTTCGTTTCGGTCGTAATCCAATTTCAGCCTTTAACTTATTCCAATCGATATCCTTGACAAGTATAAGGGGCGTTAATGTTACTATTTTATAGCTAGTCGTCATCATGGTGATACAGTGAACACGGCGAACAGTGGCTCATTGTGCGCCGCGTGACGATGCGTCTGCGCGCCGTCTAGCGTCGATCTGGCCGCTCGTAAATCACCCGCGCCACAAATTGGAAACCCACCGCTAAACAGCTCGCCACTATAAAAATCTCAAATAATAACTTCGGATCTAAATCTCATAAAAATATGATTTCCAGTATTTCCGAGTGGGTTTTTAATCCCGTCGTGGTTTTACGATGTTGTAAAATTTGATTAATAACAGTTGTGTGTAGGTCTACAGAGGTCGGACATTGTTGCGGTGACCCATTTACGGGGCGTGATTGTGCCGTATTTTGGCGGTGGCGCTCCGCAGACCAAACAAGCCGCAGCATGGCGTGACCCTGTAACATGACTCATTTTAATCAAGGCCTTGTTCTCTTACGTAATAAGAAACTGCTTCTAAACCCCTAAAACGACTGTCACCAGAAGTAAAGCTATTTGAGTGCTTGAGTTAATAACCATATAAATTATCTGTACTCACGAAATTAATCCATCTGTCACTAGGAAATATTTATGCGCTTGTATCTGTCCCTGTTCTGTAAGTTTATGTATTGACACAAGTAAAGTTAAACCTAATTTTATTACAGCGATGTATAGTAAAATAATCATAATTACTTCTAAACTTCATAAATCAAGAACAGAAAACTGTGTTCCTGTCAATTCTCCACACTTGACGTAATTAGATGTACCTACATTGCATTAAAAATAAAACACAGCTATCGTGTGTGTGGGTGTGACAATAAGTCATTATGTATGTAGACACAGCCGTCAATCTACGTCCGCTGTCACTTCAATTTTTCTATTCTATTTTTCTCCTATTTTCTGTTGGATTTCCACATTGTGTTGCGTCTGCGACGTACGGATGCGACGTTATTCCACGATCCGTCACATGATTTGAACGGTATCGGATTTAGCTCTTGACAATGAAGGGATGTTACCGACTTCTTTTTTATTATTGCTTTGTCCGATATTTTTAGATTTGATTCCGTTTTTAAATTGGATTTGGCTGTAATGAGTTTTAAAATTAGGGACGTTTTTTTTGTGAGTTTTCTGACAGTTGTATGTCATTGTTTTTACGTAACATACACGTGGCATTTGTTTCCAGGCTATCTATAATTACAACTTCTCTAATCCCAAACAAATTAATTGCTCCATCTATGAATAAATCACTTTCGAAAATTAAACATACCACTAATTCATCTCAAAATATTTACACCATTTCCTTACATTGATAACATAAGTTGTAATGGGATGCCACAGCCGATACATCTCGTTACGAATCGAATTTATTCATCGGCATATATTTTATAGTGTTAGCCTTGGGCCCAGGCCCGCCGCGGGGGCCTATAAAATCACACGGATAAATAAGCACACGATCGGCCTGTAATTAAAAACATAACTTATTAATATCGTTTATTAACGCTCGCGGGTCGTATGCGCACTCGACTCGTCCCGTGCCTCGTTTGGACGTCTCGCACCTTCTTCCGATAAATCTACTATGTCTTCAATTTCATTATAATTGTCTTATTTATTGCATATAGCTTGCTCGTAATCGTGTTTGATTTAATTTGATTTGTTTATTGGTTAGTTTGTAAATGTTAATTTAGTTGCATTAATGCCAAAGGGTGCGTACATCGAAAATCATTGTGCAAATCTAATGACAGAATTCTACAACTAATCATTGACACTAATTGACAAGTCTAGAAGTATGAAATTGATTGGTTTTGAGAAACATTAATCACCTGAAATGTTTTGAGAGTGCTACATCGGTTACATACTTGTAATATTAAGCTTCGGGCGCTTACAATATCACATGTCGTTACACATTTATTTTGACCATTGCAACAAGGGGTCGAGTAACATGTCTATACTCATTGCGTGGTACAATAATGTGTGGATTACTGTAGCCAGCCCGCCGGGACATGCAATGTTTATAAGACAGCTAGTCGCGTGCTGTTCTCGATGATTTGTAGA
Organism: Noctua fimbriata; assembly: GCA_905163415.1. Taxonomy (NCBI): domain Eukaryota; kingdom Metazoa; phylum Arthropoda; class Insecta; order Lepidoptera; family Noctuidae; genus Noctua; species Noctua fimbriata. Next base: position 11,884,760 of record LR990939.1, read on the forward strand.
TATTTAAACACACGCTATCTAGTTATGTCTAGATATTATATTGATGATAATTTGTTATTCATGAATCTCATTGTAAGTGGAGTAAACTTCATTGAGTTATTAAATGCTCCCTGGCTGATTAATCGAGAGGATTGATATAGCCAAAATAATTATGAGTTTTGTAATAGATTGCCCAGCTGCACTTGTACCTTTTACAAAATTTAATATTAACGCGCATTACAACCACACAGAAAGCATAACATTCGTCTCCCAAACAACAATAGTCGCAAAGGCGAGAAGAGAACAATAAACTGGCTGATTTATTTTAATAAAGTAATTTATGGGCCCTTACAAATTGGCCTCATGACGGCCGCCTTATCGAGTGGCGAGAATCGATAAAATCGTTGGCGATGTATCGATACAAGGTTATTAATGGAGAGCTTATTGTACTCGGTAATGAGATAACATTTGTTTTCTTACTACTTGTCGTTGTTGACGTGGATGTAATTTTCGTTGATTGTGATTCACTAAAAAATTGAATAATTGTTTCATTTGATATCAAATTCATAATTGGAATAGTGAGAATGTCAAAATAGAACTGAAGACTACAAAACTAAAATTACAAAACTGAAAACGATCGTTACAAAAGTCGCAAAATCGAAACTGATCTCAACTGATACAGCACCAAACAAGCACCTACGAAAACGCAGTAAACCGCAAAACAGTGTGAAAACAATATTTTTTCGTCAATTGGCCGTCCCATAAAGCAATCGTATCGACGATCGCTGATAACTCATCTGGCTGGATCGTAAATCGAAACGGGGTCCATAACTCGCGCGGCTTAATTACGAATAAATAAATAAATAATTGAATGTGAGCGGCCGCGGGCCTAATCGATCGTGTTCCGAGGTGTCGGAGGTGCTAACAAGGGCCCGGCAGCATTCGAAACGTTTGCTTTGTGATCGCGTACGAGTCGACAGCGAAGCGAAAACCCCGCTACCGCACGAGATAACACAATTGGATGCAGCAATTTATTGTTATCATAATCTCGTTGAGGTAATTGATTTAGCGAATATTCATCTTTTGATTAAAATAAATCATGCAGTATTCTCCGTTGTTTTAAACTGCCAGATGCTAACACACTCATTGAAATCCGAGCACCTCACGTCGTTCCAATTCAGACACCTCCTTCAAATATCTTCCATTCAGCTTTTAAGAAGGTCAGAAGTCAATTCCACCGGTCCATTGAAACGGACACCATCTAAACATAGCAGCACGGAAGCCGCACATTGTTCTTTTCATAACGCTTTTTTCTTGTGTCGGACGATTGACGCGTATCCATTTCCTCGGACAAGAATAGTAGCCGGAGAGTCGTACTATAAAATAAAGAGTATCACTCAACGACCACCGACCATCTAGATATTAGGAGATGTCGCTGATTGCCGGTCGTTAGAATCTAATTAGCCCACGGATCACTCATCGTCGTCTATTTCAATGGCTGGGGAAAATAATGTATATTTTGATTCGGCCTTCCCACTCACTTGTTATTCGCGAAAAATCAAACGTCTGTCGTCGCGTCAAGTTGTAATGTGCAGCCTACACGAATTCGATCTGCTCATGTGACCATGCATATAACAATATGCGATATTTATATAATTATTTCTAAACGGTACCTGCCTAGATTGTCGTCTCCTTGCCAAAATGGTTAAAAGTTTGACAAGAAATCTTGACAAATACGTTGTCAATCAAAGTGGCTTCAAGTGGACGGGTTATGATTTTATTTCCTGTTTTCTACTTTGATTTCTAAAAACAATAAGTCCTGCTCATTAAAATTTCTGTCGTAATTAATATAACTGTGGATTATACAATTGGACATGACCTGACAACAGGTTTAATGCTGTATCTCTGTTAAGGTAGGTTGGTGTCAACACATGAACTTACTTATAGTCTCTTAACACAATAATCATTTATTTACAAACCATACATTAGTTTCCTTTAACATTAACCACAACGAACATATCATCCATGTAAGTCCGTACATTAAATCCGAATAAGTCCTTGTCCATTAAACCGTAAGATTTTTAAATATTCTTAATTGAAAGCTAAATCCAGGTCGGTGCGAAGGTGTGCTTGATGGATGAGCAGCTAAATTACCTCTCCCCCCCTCGTCGCTTGCACCGGCTTCCCCCACTAACGACCTGTTGGCCAAAAGTGATTATTTATTCTGGTGATGACAGCACTTCCGGCGTTATAACTGGTGATTAAGACGCTGCCCGATTGAAATCTAGGACTATTCTAATAGACACAGGTGCTGAATATATTCTGAATAATAAAATATGACTTGTGGTTGAAACTGAAGATGTGGATAAAATATGACGGTCGACAGTGTCGTTTTCGGAGGAGCTTCTAAGAATGTGTTCGATGACAGGTTTTTGACATGACGGATTTTTGAATATTTTGAAGTTGTGTAATTCTCAAAATTGTATTTTTATACGGGAAATAGTTTTGTTACCTAATCATTCAAAGCATTTTATGTTTTACTACTGCATGTCTTCAAATTATTATGTTCGAATAGTTTGTCTAACCACACATTGAATTCTGACTATAAAGGTCATCATCATCATCATCTGCCTAGCCTTTTCCTAACTATGTTGGGAAAGGCTTCCAGTCTAACCGGGCAGCTTAATACCAGTATTTTACATAGAGCGTGCGACTGTCTATCTGACCTACACAACCCAGTTAGTACTGGGTAAAACGATACCCCTTGGTGAGACTGGTTGTTAGTCTTTCGGGCCATTGACTACCTGTAATGACTGCCAAAGATCTACAAATGAAAGCCGGGACCAAGGGCTTAACGTGCTTTCCGAAGCACGGAGGAAACTCTGTATCTAGTGGATGGTCACCCATCCACGATCAAAGGTCTCAGTCTAATATTATTTAGCAATTTGAACCCAGTCATCATAAAGCCAATTACGTAACTCAAATATTGACAGTATTAGTTAATATCCGCCGATCAACTAATCTAAAGGTGCCGGATACCCGTTATCTGCGTACGCAACACAGCTTGCTTACAGTCTCACACAAATTGTCACGAGTGTACAGCACAACTTTAGTGGGCTGGTGTACACTACATATCTCATATCCGCGAAATGCAATAATGTGTGTCTTTCCCACGGATGTCCACGTTTGGGTATCGTTAACTTAAGTTACTATTTTAATTATCTTATGATGTGATTGTTAATATTTTGTATTGGTTTTGAAACTTCTCATTTTATGTAGCTACAACACTGCTGAAACACTGCTTTTTAGTTGTCACTACAATTAATTTTCAACATTTTAGCAATATGAATAATTTCTTCAAATAACAATATAAACAATTGTTCATTACCTCAGTATTCATTTGCACTACGAACTTAATTAAATGATAGAGCGTAACACGGGTAGGCGGCACCGGCCCGCCCTAGATCCCCGCCCGCCCTGCGAGCTGGGCGGATCTCGTAGGGGAAACTTACTGCATTTATAGGACTATCAATTTAATAGGGAGTGGAAAACAGAAAAGGAGGAAATAGACAACTTATATATATTACGCAAGTAATTAGGTTGCTAGTTGTAGGCATAACTGATAAACGGAAAGTTGAAGTCAAAACAAAGCAGTGTTATTATGACAGTAAATGTGCTAAAAAAATGATTAACGGTGAAATAGAAAACCTTATAATAGAAGCGAATGAAAACAAAGAAAATAAAAATGTTAACGGTATCAAACACTACACTTTTCAAGGAAAACACACCCACAAATCCCACAATCGAACTATATCAACAAATATCAACCCACTAATACCTACTGACGGATATCAGTACGCGACACAATATCTACACGTATCTAAATGTAATCTATTATATAGATACGGATAGGGTCGAGGCGGGGCGGCAGGAAGTTTCAGATATAACAACGAGATAAGCTAAACCTATCGCCTCATCGGATTACTTCACAAAGAATATCGATCCATCTCAGATATAGAGCTCTAATTCGATTACTGTAAATGTCAAAGTTCAGGGAAGCCAATTTCGTTGTGCACGATGTTGAAGAGGAAACGTTGGAGACGAGGATGGTGTGTCAAAAGATTTAAAAGATGGCGCAATTTTGATGCTAAATGATTATATTGATGTAAAAGCAGCAATAACTCATTAATAAGAACGGAAGACCTACCTAATCTTGAATAGAAAAAAAATCAAACAAAATAGAATATACTATAAATAATCGTTCAAACTTTAATATCACTAAACCGACATCTATCATAACCACTTTCAAACAGACAGCCCCACTAAAAATATTCATGAGAGAATCAATAATAATAATTGTCCTTTCTTCTCGTTTATGAACCACTGTCGAATGTCACCCTGTTCCTCATCCCATCTTCCATCCATTTATGTAAATGCAGCATTGTGGCAGACACCTCATTTGTTCTATCTGCCAAGCACGGCTATTGTCAAAACTTCTTGCCCTTTGACTCCATTGTCTGTTTTTTGTCAACCAACACCAGATTATTTTATTTCCGTTATAAGTTTGTTATTCTTATTGTTTGTTGGCTCATGTTTATCAATATTAGCTTCGATCGCTTTTTAGGTTGTTTTATTGTGATATGCTAGTTTATTATTTTATGGGCGTGGACCGTTAAACTTGGTTTCAAAGATGACATTTACCACAATAGATTTATTAGATGTTTGGGTTTTACGTAACGCTTGCTTCTGTTCCTCTTGAACATGAATATCTTTCATGTAAACTACGTAAATTGATCTAATCTAAACAAACCAACCTAACCCAAAAAATAAAGAACATTACCTCTCAATAAAATCTTTTATGGGTTATTAACAGTATTCTGTTGAATAATTGCTGTAGGTGTTCGTTCCAAATGTGCTTCGTCATCACTGGGACGCCATTCCACATTATAATTTAAATTGTCATTCAAATTACCATTGAGAGGAGACAGTAAACGCGGTGGCACTCGAATTCTCGACACCTTCGTCTAGACACGTTCAAACATGAAGTTTTTATGAATTCTATTATTTGGGTACAACACACGTGAATATGGAAATATTTTGAGCATATATTTTTTGTTAATAATAAGGATAATTCTGGTGCAGTCAAGCTAAGGGATAATTCCAAACCCCGAGACATACCTGAAACTTTTTAAAGGTTTTCTTCAAAACTAATCTTTGCCCAGGAACATCGTAAACAAAGATTAGCAACAGTGTATTACAATAAAAGGATACACAAATTAAGGGTTTCCATTCCGATGATATTTTACGATAGCCGTAAGCGACAAAACGAGAGTCATAAAAGAGACGATGTAGCAAGTAGAGATGGCGAACATTTGTGGTACCTGCACAATGGCTGCCAAGTCTGTTCGGCGTAGGACTGTGAGTAAAATATAGTATTTATAGAATACAATTTTGATTAGAAACAACACCATAATGATGTTGGTCGATGTGTAATTATGCACAGTCGTGGAAACAACATTGTAAGCACCAGGCTCGTTTTGTCGGTCAATTTTCTCCGCACCCATAAAAAGCGCAAACATGACTACGTTAATAATAAATTACATACATCGCAGCCAGACGATACTACCATTCGGAAACAACAAATGCAAATAATTACTTTTCAGATTTTAAATGTTCGAAGGGTCGAAGCGTACTCGGCCGACCGACCCGAAACAATGCTTATTATTGATCGTCTTAAAGACTTATTGAAGAATAAATCCGAGAGGCTTCTTGAGTTACAGTGCATCGGGAGTCTTTGTTGTGATATCTGGCGAGTTGCTCCGACGGGCCTGCTGCATTAAACAAACATTTTACGACCCACATTTATATCGGACGTCGCATAGCTACGTTTTCCCTAGATTTATACTTCTCCCGCAAACAGGTGGAATACAGTAATGGTATTCGTTCGTTAACATTGTGTGCGCACGCGCAGTTTTATTACAATTACATTATGTTGGTATTGTTCGTATCTGTCGAGTGTCATAACGGCGGCAGCGTCGCCGGATAGCTCAGCTTTACGGCCGTCGATAGTTGCCACCTTCGTTTGGAGGATTCCATTGTTGCATTCATCGCAATGATCCGGCGTAGTCGCATCGTCGTCTTTCAGCCGCATCCGACATTTCCATTGTTGCAATTTTATTGCCGGTGTTACCGTGCTGGCGGAGATCGTAAACTACGCACCAGCGCTCGATACTATCGGCGGCGGCGCGCTGATGGCTGATGGAAGTGATGGGCCCGCGACCGCACCGCTCCGCATTATCGCGCGCCACCGCCACCGCAGCCGCGATTTCATTCGTTTCTAATAAATTGATACGAGGGCTACGCGACGCGCCATTGGTCGACTCGCTCCCCGGACTTCGATCCTCGGACCCTGACCGTAAATCAACTTTACAACCTTTAATTACAGATATTTGCCGTCTCATGTGAGCGTACGGGATATCGGAGGGCTGTGCTCGCGAAAATATAGCATAATAATGGGTATTGACCCGTAATGGCTCGCCTGTAGGTACTATCGGCCGCCTTTGTCTTGATTGTTCGCGAGCGAGAGTATATTCTTTTCTGAATGATTGCCAATTACATCGAATGGCCTCCTGAATTCCACTGTGAGCGATACTTTAATCTTTCTCGGTTTTGATTTGCATTCGAATAAATGATTTATGTGTTATTGGGATCCTGGGTTTATGTTGTGACGTTCTTTTGATTCATTGGCGGTTTTTAATGTTGTCAAATTGCGGAGCGGGATCGTGCTTAACGCGAGCAGTAATTACAAATTGAAATGACTGCAGCGAGTGCAGTCAGTGTGCAGTGTGCAGTGATTGCGCCGCGCGCTGGGCCGGTGTGGTGCTGGTGCGCGGGGCGATGGCTGCCACATTGTTGCACCGGATAGGGCCGGCCGCTGTTTTAATGTCTCTCAGACGGAATTACGCTGGATTGTTCTCAACTTTACTGCTCCCTTCATGATTGATCGTTGTATCCTCAGCCTTATGTCATTTTGTACTACAAGCAATAAATATTACATTGAGTTATGGTAATTTCGTAAAATTATAGTACCTATATGACTTTGACTGCAGTTGTGTATTATTAGACCTTAACTTATGTAAAAGATGATATTATGCGTTTTAATAAATAATTATTAGCTCGTATTAGAAGGAAGTTATGTGCGTGCGTGCACATGTTTTGTTCTGAAGTGTGGAAATTAACACTAGAATGATCGTATTTCTAAATTAAAACCTCTCTCCGAGGAGCAATAAATTCTTCCGCCCATAAACTTATAACGACTGTCTAAATAGAGGCTAGCCGTCGTTTATAGCCTTAATACTCGAATAAGAAATAAAATAAACACTATGCACTTATGGTTTTGATCCATTTTGCACACCTTTTTAATTGCGAATGATATTAAAATTACTTGTAAAAAACAGAAATGTCAGTTAAATGATCAATCGGAGGGGTTTTAAAGCCGTATCATCTTTTATTTCTCAATAATGGAAGGTGTTTTAATTAAAAATCTCGAACAAATTGGGATGAATTTTCCAATCGGTCTGTCTGTCGACTAATATACGGAATTAGTACATAATGTTTAAGTTTCAGGTAGATTTTCTTTACGCCTTTATCGTTATGTTATGTTTCTTTTGAGTACAAGTTAGTAATGAATGGGGTTTTACTTTGAAAGATTTTTACATGTGAACGTAGGTTTATGAAAATTATTCATAATTAATGTAGGTTTATTTGTCACATTAGCATTAATTTATCTACAATCGTAAATGTTTTAGTGTTGTATTTGTGGGTTTTCTATATACGAGTATTTATTTCCCAGTACCTATGTGTATACGCTAGTAAGAATAACTGATGCTATGTTTAAATACCCATTATTGTTCCTATGTAGGTATGTTTAATTACTGCTTGAGCGTTATGTTAATTTATAATGTAATAAATTAAATAATAAATATTGCGTCAGGGTTCAACCACATAATCTTGTCTTTAACGTTTTATTGTAGTAAAGTATCTATCTAAAATCTAATTCTGCTAGTGTACGAATTGTGAAACAAATTCCCTGAAGTTAATGTGCAATTAAACGCGGCTGAGCCCGGCCACTTGGAATAGTACCAACACTCACGAATAATTGAGATTGATCGAGTCGTGAATCGAGTGGGGCGGTGCAATCAAAAGCGTATCAGGCCAATGGGCGGCCGCGCCGGGCTCGCGGACGCCTCTCATTGGCCCGCCGCGGGGTAGTCGGGCTCCAAGGGCCTTGATACTGCTCTCGATAAGCGGGAGGCGTCGAATGTCGATTCGATCGATTATCGCCCGTGTCGTCGCGCGCCGCCGACCGTGACGCCGTGCGCCGGCTCCTCCGCGCGACCGCTACACTTGACATTTTGATGACCCGCGCCGCGTCATTAATACTTCCATGTCATCACTACTTTATCACCGTATTTATTAACCAAATCACCATTTTACACTAATAAAACGTCGCTCAGAATTTATTAACGCACCTCAACAAAATTAAATTTCCAACTTAATCTGGCTGTAAAACGGTGCGCAAATCAAAGTTGCAATCTGCAACACTTAAAAGAGATTAGTTGGCTAATCGGGCGTTATTTACAATCCTTTATCAGCACTCGGAGGCGTTCGGTTAGACGATTTACGACACTCGCGAGTTGCCAGCACAAAAGAATTAGCCTTTCTAAGCGACACCGAGTGCCAATAAATATCGGGCGAGGTGCGAATAATCGCGGGCAACACTGTAGCGGGCAACACTCGGAATTTATTCCGTACGCAGTTCCATAAAGCGTACGTTAGTCCATAAAGTGAAATTCATAATACAAATTTAGCGTAAGGTTTCGTAGGAAAAGCAATAATTTGTCACAATTGGGCACGATTAGATTGGCTCCGCTGGCGATTAGACATAGCTCGTAAATAACGCTTCGGGCGGCCGAATTGAGTGAGCCGTCAGCCGCGCTACGTTGTGTGGGCCTTTATAAATGGTACGTGTATGCAAATAGCGCGCGCGGCTCGGCGCACGCGCATCGAATCGCGCGTTTTCCGCCGCCGGCGAGCCCGTGCGTTTTGTGGAAATCGTTATTGGGGTGATTGCTTTCATAAACAATAGCTTTTGTCCACGGGTTCTTGTAAGCGCTGTTATTTAGTCGGATAACGGGACTGTTGGCGCGCCCCGCCTGATAACGCACCCAGCGTTTATGCAATGTTGTTTAGAAGCCATTCGATGTTGGAAATCGTGCTTTATCTGTACCATGTTCAATTGCGGGTAATTTGTATTATGTATTTACGATATTCTCGTAATTCACCGTAACCACTGACCCATAAGTTTTCTTGCCTCATTTAACTGTGATTTCATCATTATTTTGTAAGCTAGTACCAAGACACAACAAAGTAAGCACACTTTTCCCTGCTACTTGAACTTTCCTCTTTGTACTAAGTAACCACTTTGAATTGTCATTTCTAAGACATCCGTCATTTAATTTGAATTTCCATATAATAATTTATGACTGCAGCATGTCATTAGTATTTATTTAGGCGACCTTAACACTAAGGTTTCACTTTATGGTGACCATAACACACGTCACGGCATAGAAAAGTTACACATAATCTTGCACATCAAAGCGAGGTGCACTATCAAAAGATGACCAGTATTTCTTGGACCTTGTACTCTTTAAGGTGTGAATCAGAGTATTGAAAAGTCACAGGTCATTTTAGTATGGGTGAAATATTGGCCGTAAAAGTCGCTATCGGGCTCAAAGCAACTTAGTAGGGTGCAATAAAGGTTGTCAACGTGGTGTGACGAGCGTGGGTGGCGAGTGCAGAGCGAATCCAGAGAGAATCGATAGTAAGGATTAGTGATGCACGAATTTCTGGCATGCAAATGATGGGCTATTAGCAGATGTAGGTGAAGGGGTCACAGCTAAAGTCTACGAGTAAAAATATTTAAAATCAATGTCTTCCGTAGTTTCGATTAATGTTTGGAAGTCAGAATTTAGATCTGTTAGCTTTATTGTAAGAAGATGCAACAGACCAAGAGAATCAAATGCCTTACAGGAATCGGATAAAATTGAACATTTAGTCGGAATAGTCCTTGATAATATTCGACAATCACATAATTTTGTCTGGATCATTTCTGATCAGTCTTTTCTTTACAGAAATTCTGCTTACCTTTTTTTCTGCTTTGTCAATAAAATTGCGAATTCCAAACTCTTTGGCTCACTGACTGTTATCATGAGTCATCTATTGTTACATCTGTTATTGACTGCCGGTTACATGGCTCAGTTTACGTTATCTTGTTAGTATTTAGGTGCTACCGTTAGTCATAGCTTCTTGACGATCATCTATTGTAAGCATTCGGTATTTCCGACCATTTACTTACAATATTATATGTTCGACTCTGTACTTTCCAGATTTAGGTTGGTTTTTGTCGCCATGAGTGTTATGATTGATAGTAATTGTAAATAAGTTTTCTACAACATGATGGTGATTATTATTGGAATTGTTAATGGTACCTAATTATGATCGTTCGTTTCTTGTTAGTCTTCTGTTTTTAATTGCTTCTTCATCTTTTAGTTCTGATTCAATAGTTGATAGTATTCATGAGCTTGATTTGATTAGCTCATTAGTGTAGTGATATTCAGCAAAATATTTAATCTGACTCTAGTTACCACATAAATAAATTTGGAAGTTGCATTTGCTTTAAAATTATTATTTCATTACATATTAGGTGTCGAAGTTATGTGTAATAGAAGATACCATTTAAGTTTACTGGTGATACCTATCATGATAGATTAACAAACACAGTCACTTCATCTAATAACAAAATACCAGGTATCTTACACAATACCCAACAAGCACTCTACGCCAATTCTGCGCATCATGTTGCTCCATTTACTCTTCAAACGTGGCAATTAATCTGAACGGGTGACGTTGCCACCCCTTCAGCCACCACCCCCGGACACCCCGCCTCACCCCCGCTCACCCGCGGCCCAGATAACCGGGGGAATGATTAACTGCAGACAGGAAGACGGATTGACAAATAGTCGTTTAGGTATTTTGCTAATGTTTCGCTCTCATCAATAAACGATCGAGGCTGTTACATGGGAGGGCTGTTCTTGTTTCGGGAATTTGGAATTAGTTTGAAGGTTTAATTGATTTGAAGAAGGTCAGTTGTAAAGGCATATTGAATGAGTATGGCAGAAGACCGTCATCAAAAGCGAAGGTCAATTCTCGACTCGATTATCATCAGCGTTCCTTGTGAAGAATGTGTGATGTAACTCTGAATGATAAATTGAGGCATGAGGTTATACGAGAAGTTTGCGGTTTAAAAGAAGATGTAGGTAGTGACAAAAATAGAAAAGAATATGGTTTGGTCATGAGGAGAGGATGAGTGGAGGGCGACTAACTAAAGGTTTTTACAAGGCAGATGTGAGTGGCAACGCCGGGATAGGCGCCCTAGAAAGACATTCAAAGCCTTTATTGGTGAGGCTCTTCAGAAAGGTCAGGTGCGTAGTACTAGTAACGGGCGTGTGCATGACCAGATATATGATCGAGGACGAGGCAAAAGGAGTATGTTAGGATCGTAGTAGATGGCGTTCTGTGGTTTCTACCTACCCCCATAGGAAAAAGGCGTGAGTTTATATATGTGTGTATTACCATCAGCAAATCCAGCATTTTATCATCTGCCTAGTTTTCTCCCAATTATGTTGGAGTCGGCTGCCAGTTTAATAAGACTGTTTTATTGATCTATTTCTAAAGTAGTTCGTAGTAAAAAATCAGGAATAAGTTAATTAATGAACACTAGATTTTATACTAAATTTAATGGTACTTTGAATGAAAGAGAATATTTATTTTTCCTAAACTTGAACAAACCTGTAAACGCTTCAATAGAAACCAAACGACACATTACCATTCAGGAGCAACCCGTAATGCCGGCAGGCGCGAACTGAGACAGCTTGTAACTCGATATCGAGCGCGAGGTGACTGTGCAAATGTAACGAATTGTTTGCAACAATCATTTAGACAATGTTGATTGATTGCCGCTTGCCGCTGCCGACGCGTTCCAACAAGTCAAATTGAAATAACTTTCAGAAGCTCGCGTCGGAGATGAATGTAATGAATTTGGAATAATTGGTGATGTTCTATTGTTTTCTGATATAAAAGTGTTTGCTAGTGATGCCTTGAAGGATATTTGAGATAAAACTGATGAGATTTTAAAACTACTTGGGGAGACAAATTGATGAAATTGATGTGATAATTTAGTGAAGACTTAACACTTCCTAGGCGGTAATTTTACATCCATTTCATAGTAACAAGTGCGAATGTAACTCCGTCTGCAGTTGGCGAAGTAATGGGATATAAACACTGTTGTTTTCTTGTTCCAAAGATGTAAACATCACAAGCTGACAGTTCCACTGTCTCACAAGCGTAACTAAGTGGCTAACAGTTCCTTATTGTAAATCGCAGCGTTAGCGTTGTGAGTACGGATTCGTCACGTCATCGGGTAAGTTAACAGTCAAATTACAGTAAATCAAATAGTCGCAAACTAGCCACATAGAACAAACGGGCCTGGCTTCCGTGGCCACACGGGCTGTGCTAAATCGGGGCCACTAATGCTGCGCGCGCGCATCGTAAAAGCGCGATCTGACTCGCTCGCGCCCGTAAATCATCGATCGTGCGATGCGATGCGATTTAGCACGCTCGCCTTGTTGCCCACTTGACGCGTGTTGTCCCAGCAAGCGCTGTAAAGCATGTTTTGATAGATTGTTTGACCTGCAACGTTTTTGTTCGCATCGCATACAAAATTGTCATGTGAAGCGCTGTTTAGCTTGATTTCATAGACTTTGATATCCAACAAGCATCGTTTTACCTCCAAAGGCTACGGTGTTGTTGTGAGATCACATTAAAGCGTGTAATGTCGTCGTATAAAACTGTGATTAATGTCTCCAAAGGGATACAGGTGGCGATAAGTTATGGTTGTCAACGTAATCAGCTTTTCTTCTCATTTTATCGTCACTGTTAGATATGCGGTTGGAGCAATAAAACAAATTCTTTTCTTCCGATAACTTTATTCATTTTGTTGGAGGATCGTTGGAAAATACAATAAAATTGGTTGCATTAAATTCGAAATTATTTCCATAAGAATTTCAGCATCTCTTCAGCTTAATCTAGCGCTTTATCTGTTTCTGTATTTCTATATAGACGTAGTTTGCTTTTACGATCTATATGAAGTACGCAGTAAAGGGTTTTACAACTTGCAATAGTGAGGGAATGTACTGCTCTCCTCTATTGGAAGTTACGTCGTGATGAACATGTTCCCAGTGTTTGTGAAGACTCTTTTGTTACATTACGATATATTTGCTATACTTGATTCTGAATTGCTGCGGTTGTATTTTGAGAAATTTTATTGCTGGCGGAAGTTTCAAGTTGATGTTCTTCCAATACTGGGGTAGTTAAGTTATCCTTACTTCATTGCCTACTTCGTTATGGTATTTTATGTGTAGCATTGGGTTTCTCTGTGGAATTTAGTTATTACTGAACACTCTTCATACACTATTCTAACGATGGTTTTGTTATCATTAATTTAATGTACATTAACATACACAACATAGGTAACTCCAACAACTAGTTTACTTTGATTAAATTAATCTCTCTACCAGTATGCATATTTAACTTTTAGCTTGATTTTTTTTTAATGTCATATTCATAATCATATTACCTTCCTATTGCTGTTACGAAGGCTACTGCTGTGAGAGGTAGTGGCCTCAATCAACTGCCTGGTGTGAGTAGGCAAAATTCACATGTCATCCGTACTAATCCTGAACTATCTTTTGTTGCAGGCACTCCAATCAATCGACTACCAATAATGGCGAAGTCGGTGCTCGACCTGTACGAGCTGTATAATCTGGTGATAGCCCGCGGTGGACTGGTGGAAGTCATCAATAAAAAGCTGTGGCAGGAGATCATCAAAGGGCTGCGTCTGCCATCGTCCATCACGTCTGCTGCCTTTACTTTGCGCACTCAGTGAGTATCTCGTACCTACATATGGAGTCCTAGTAGGCACCTCTAAACAATATCATCGTAATATAGACATCATCATTTAATTTAATTTACAGCAAAGAGTGAATGGTTGTGTCCTAGCTGTAGGAATGTTATAATATGGTGAAGTTCTAAAAACCTGTCAGTACGCCAAAGATGTAACAAAGGAGTGCAAATCTGTTTAATATTAGATTAGAACATGATCAGAAATTTTCTAGAAAATGGAGTATGCAAAGATTTATAACACCACAAGGGGAGATTAGAACTTTTTGGACAATATTCTCAAAATTAAATCCTTTCGAATAGCTTTCACTGTAAAGGCCTCTACCAAATCAGTATCCATTATGCTTCAATCTAGAACATGATCGACAAAAGATGTATCTGTGTGGTCCCACAAGCCAGGAGCTCGCTCCATATTCGACCTGCTTTGTATCACATCCTCATTCAAATTCTCACGAGGTGGAGACAAAAGATGGCCCACAATGGCACTACGTGAGCGTCCGACGCGACAATATGACAACTTCATAATTAATAACCTCAGCTCATCTCAGCCGATATAATTTCCCATTTATCTCGCTAGAGTTCCTTCACCTCGTCTTTTGTCGGATGTCATAAAGGTGGTTTACGTTTATGATTCAAAATGTACGACGGTTACGCACGAACCGATGATTTCGAACGCAGCTTCTTTTATTTCGATCTGTTTCTGTATGCGTCTCGTTACGTTAATTTTCATAGTGTGTTTGGACTTTGAAGTGATTTTGTAACTAAATGTTTCAAACGATCTCTCGTAGATTGTTGTCCTAAATAGGTATTGTGATACTAGTTAGCTTACTGTTGTTTGGTTTGTACACATAATTGCTTCATTAAAGCAAATCATTTCGAAATTGATGTTAGCTAGACATCCATTTTTAAGTATCGACTCTTTTATTCACAATTTGTCTTCAACGTAATGATTTCTAGTTGCTATGTTAAAAAACATTAGTCATACGTTAAAATTCTATCGAGACAAAACTATTCTAATGCCAAAGCTTACATCTAGCAACATTCATAAAATTAGACTAACCGTAATGACGAATGTCGTATATATAGATCGCTTGTGACAGTTTTAGAGGTGGCGTTTTTATGAGACGGCGGTTCTCATTGTGTTACGCATTAAATATGTGACCGCTTAATATGACATATGGGAGGTACACGCGACAATGGGGTCATATAAAATTGACACGTTACAGAATAGGCTTAGGATTGTACTGGTACGCATTATACTTGAAGGATAGACTTTTGATAATAATTGGGCTTGTAATATGATTTATAAGGCTGTCAGCCGCGGGCGGAGCAATAAAGTTATTATTAGATTAGTTCGTTCTTAAGGATTGAATGGTGACATCTCTTGATTTATTTTCGAGTTGATAGATATGGAGATTATTTTGGATGATAAAAGAATCGAAATGAGCTTTGACGGTGCCGCTTTGCCATCAACTCTTGTCCTTCATTCTAATTTTATTAAAATTCCATGTATGAAGTTAATAGCTCAAAATAAATTGTTATTCTGAATATCTCCACTATATACGAGCTATAATTAGCTCATTTTCATATTTTTGTAATCTTTTACAATCTGCTCGAACTACGTAAATTCGTCATCACCCAAGAGTTTAAAACACAACAATCAACCTTTCAAAAGAAAAAATAATCAGCTCCTTATAACAGTTGTATGTTTTCTTTCCAGGTACATGAAATACCTGTACGATTATGAATGTGAGAAGAAGAACCTATCAACCAGAAGTGAACTGGATGCAGCTATTGAAGGCAACAAGCGTGAGGGTCGCCGCGCCTCAGGACAGTACGACGCACAAGCTGCTTTAGCTATGGTAAGTATTATCATAACTTCAGATTTGGAAGTATTTCCTGCCATATAATGCCCGTAAGATAGATACAATATAATTGTACCAAGACACACACATAGAAGATAAGCTACATTGTCTGTAATTCGACACAGTCCGTAATAAGTTAAACGTTTGGCAAATTCCATCAGTCCAATTTTATGCATAGCAATATGTTGCTATGCATAAAATTGGTATAACCGAAAAAAAAATGAAATGTATGCTCCCAGTTAGCAATATGTTGTCCAGTTGTACAGACCTTTGGATATAAATGACTGCCAGTATTTTCATGAATTCTGATGAATTTTGAAAATATTGTGTGGTCTAAGTCTTTTCACTCGCATATACATCAATTTTTTTAACATTATCTTGTGTTCACTTCCTTCCTGAACACCTTTCACACAGTACATCTTTTTAAACAAATTCGTACACAAAACCACTTAGTGACAATATTCAACCTTCGGTGACTGATCATTACCACCTAACGTCCCCACCATACACACTTGGAACTACTGCTTTTAAAAAGATGTCTTGTCAAACCTTTGATCACCACCTAACGTCCCCTATACATGTTTGGAAGCACGGCTTCAAAAACCTCTTACCTTTAGTCAAATCTCTGGTGCTTGATCATCACCACCTAACGTCCCATCTTCTTGCAGCCCCCACTAAATCGAGTGCCCGCGTCTCTCGCGCAGCTGTCGCAGCACATGCAGCCGCTGTCGCTGTCACTGGCGGGCGTGGCCCCGCGCCTGCCGCCACTGCCGCCGCACGCGTCTCATCTGGCGCAGCACGACATTGAGTATAGGGTGCGCGAGTATATGAAAATGATACACCAACAGAGGGAGGTTTTGAGAAATGGTGAGTTTTTCTTGTTTACTTTTGGTTTGTTATGTAACAGCCATATTATGAGCTCAATCCTTAATCATTGTGATTAATAAAGCACGTTTAATGCATACGTCCGAGTGCAGATATTGAGCTGAGCTCTAGAAGTATCTCTAACAACAATTTTTCTTCTTTTCATAGGCTCCGAATCACCCCCCATCAACGGCCAAGGATCAATAATATCACCCCGTGACGCTCTCAGTGCCATGGATGTTTCCCGCCTCACGCTCTGGTCGCTGTACAACAATAATAATAATAATAGCCCACAACCGGACCTTGAGCCACAACGGTAAGTTGATATTACTTGAAAACTAAATGTGAAATTTGTATGGACCCGAGATAGTTCCCTAGGGTACACCCTCCTTTTTGCTGGTCATAATATGTAGAAGTCTCAGACTATAATTACTTAGCGAGCCTTATTGAACTGAATTATTTCTCAGAATAGATAACGTTTAAGATTCGAGTCAGATAATTATATGATCTAGCAGTGTGAAGTCGATTGAAAGTCATTGTGAGATCCGAAAAAAGGGTTTGTTTGTGATTGTAAATTCACATAGGCAATTGATTAAATAATTAGAGTAGGTACTATATCTCTGTCGTTACGTATAAGGTCAACTCCCGGTTGACATATTCTGACACTCTCCTTATCCTCAGTATGGGTTACAGCGAGGCTCTGAACCTGAGCGAGAGCCCCAACTCGCTCTGTCACGGCGGCAAGCGCGAGGCGTGCCGCTCGCCCCCACCGCCCGCCAAGCGCCGTTCGTCGCGCCCCGCGTCCCGCCCCGCCTCGCCCCGCGACCAGCTGCACTCGCCGCCACAGCACCGCCACAGCCGCCAGGACGCCACGCCACCGCCACAGATCAACGGGATGCCCAATACCAATGGTGTGAATGGAGCTGCCTTCAAAATTACCACCAGAGGTAAGCATCTAAAACGTTTTTATTTCTATTATTTGTTACCGCAGCTTAGGTCTTTGGCTATAGCTTTAGGTTATCTAACATACGGTTTCCTTGTCATGTAAAATAAATTAATAAATAATTAATTTAAATATAAATAATAAATTCTCTTTGTCACTGTTGATTGGTTGATTTACATCCTGCTCTTCAACTCAATCTGTTTTAGGTGTATTTTATTGACTGATGCTTTAATCTAAAAAACAGATCTTCCTTTATAGTCATAATATGTAATTTAGCATTTTCTTGTCCTCCAGGAGACGCCACCACGGGTGATCAGCAGCTGGTAGTATCAATAGAGCTGAACGGAGTAACGTATGAAGGTGTACTCTTCCCCTCAGGCAACGGTCAGAACGGACACAGACAAATGGTGTCCTAAACACACATATTATAGCGTAGTCGTTAGCTGCTGCGGTTTCAAGCATCGAGTATTTATTGAATACTGACTCCTTGGACTTGATACAGCACAAAATATTTGGCCTCAGAGAAGCAAAATTATTGGTTACTTTGTAAAGGTAATCTCCGTTGAAATAATTTAATAAGTACTGTTAACGCTCTGAGAAATATATTGCCATCATATGCAGAATGTTGACGAAATGTCCATGTTTAGGAGTTTTGTTGAGTGAGGAAGACGCGGTCAGGTATTTAACGGGATAAAGTCGATGACTTTGAGATAACTTCATCCATGTTTTTAATACCATCATAAAATAAAATATTCCAATATCGTCCCGGTTCCATTTCTCCCCGCTCTCTTCTTCAGAGCATAGGCAGTCAGTTACGTCATCAGAATGTGTATTACAGTTGAGTTTATATCTTAGATTGCTTGAAAACTAGTATAAAACGTGGGGATCTTCGATATCAACAGCTCACTTTTATGTTGAGCTACTCGTAGTGTCAGAATTTTTGGAAACATCTTGAATTTAGACTGATATGCACTCAACAGCGACAAATCTATAGTTTTATATATTTCTCTGGCGTTTTTTCTTTGTAAATACTCGGGACTTGTAATCGTAACTTACAAAAAAGTATTGTTTTAAAAATAAAACTCAAATTATTCGAGATAAGTACAAAATTTTCACCTTACGGATCATCCAATAAAGATATTATCGTATGTACTTAGTTATTTTTAAATGTGATTAAGTTTTTTTTTGTATTTTTTCAAAGTATTTATAGTTCTCAAAAAAATAAATTACACTGCCTAAGGAGAACGTGAAATTATTTGTAAATAAAAAAAAAGAAAATAATTTCATTGCTGTTCTTTAATGGATGTTTTGTATGATAATTTTAATACATTTTTTATGATGTCATACAGTAATGACAATTTGTGTAAATATAGTTTTTAGTTATACGTTATTTATAATTTGACAGATGTGTGATGAGTGGACGTCGACGTCTGGGCTTGTGTTTACGTGGTGACGGAACCTATTTAGATTATGTTGGTCTATGTATACTCAGCTGCAGAAGTGAGTGAGCAACTTAAAAAGGCAAAGTGCCATTGAAAGAGTTAAAGTTGATGTATGGGTATTTAATTTTGTACCTTTAATTTGTTTCCTTATTACTGCGCCGGCAGCTTGTGTCCAGCTTAATGATTAGTTGAAGCACATTATTAATCTATTTAAAAACTCATTAAAGTGACAAGTAATTTTAAATATAATGTGGCTTGTAAGTACTAACGCGTTACAACTAATAATGTGAGTTATATTACGTCAATACTTAGTGAACATAATCTAAATGTGTTTGTCGTATTTGTATATTATTGTAAATAGAGACATTGTTGTGTGGAAGTAGTGCAGCGTTTTATATACACCGTGTCGTACGTTTGTGATTTTTGATTCAAAAGGTGTATTCTTTAATTTTTCTATGAAGATGTCAGTATTGTACTTAGTGAGTAGGTATTTATAAAATGTGGATTGAAACTTTGTGCACCTTGGATGGAAAAGTCGATTTATTAGGTACCTACCTACAGATGATTGAAGAATCATTTCGACTAACTCGTTCAAGGTGTACGTTGTTTTGTCTAATCCTGTAGAAGTTTATGAAAATAATGAATGTTACTAAAATCTCTAAAGTACGCGTTTTTTTTTACTTTTATATTTCAAATTTGTCACATTTTGTTTTAATTGACATTTTCGATTGCAAAGTTGATCAATAAAAATTGTGACTTAGATGAAAGTAATTCTCGAATAAACGTTTGAAATAGTCAAACCATTATTATAATTTTATTGAATAATTCAGACAGAGGTATTATTTGGACGAAACATTTCAGGCTACTTACTAGTTCACAAATAGTTTGTTCGCATCACAACATGCCATTTTATTAGTTTTAATTAAGTGTAATTTAAGTAACGTTTGTCGAAGTGATTGAATGAGTCCGCTGAGCTGAGCAGTCGAGCAGTCGAGTTGTGGAGCTATGGCAGCTTGCCCTATTCATAAGTTTTCATAAATTGTAATAATATTAGTGCAATAAGCAATATCCAAATTTAAAAAAAAAAAATCTCCAATATAATATAAAAAATCTTATCGTAGCGTTGTTGTAAAAAATATTGAAAAAAAAAATGATTTTTGTAAATGACTGATTTAATGTTTTATAATCTTAGTTAATTTAATGTATTTAATTTTAAAGATTATTGTGTAAAATTCAATTTACTGTTAGCCGCATTATTGGAGCTAAGTAGTGGTAGATGTTAGTACATTCCTGACGATGTACAATACTTGTTAAGAGCAACAATATATATACTGGCCTACTGATATACAGGTAGTTAGGCCAGGGGATTGCGCGTTAGCGAATTTCGTATTACACCAAAAATTTTTGATGTACCTATCAAATAATTATACACAATTAAATAATTATGTATTATGAATTCTATATTTTATTTAATGACGTTAACCCTACAACTCCCCAATCCTGAGTCCCTAGTGATTGTATCCTTAAGGTTAATCTCAAGAAGGTTAATTACATCATTGTCTTAAGAATCCATGAGAATCATCATAAATAGGTAGGTATTTGAAGCAAGTAAAGAGTGAAGAGTGAGTGCTTGGAATTAATATTTGTATTCTTGTAAGAAGATTTAGATAGGCAGTACATTGGAATATGACTTAAACATAGTTAATGTAAGTCGTGGGTTCGAAGAGTAAGTCGTGGGTTCGAACCCAGCCAGGCGCATTACTTTGTGTTATTTATTTCATCAGCACTGCTCTCAAAACGGTGAAGGAAAACATCGTGAGGAAACCGGCATATCCTAGAACCAAAAATTTAAAGACATGTGACATCTACCAACCCGCATTGGGCCCGCGTGGTGGATTATAGCCCATTCCCTCTCATAGAGAGGAGGCCTGCGTCCCAGCAGTGGGAACATTAATAGGCTGATTATGCTTATGCGATGCTATAGTTAAATGTGGGTGTACTATATACTATAGGTACTACATACTAATATATACTATAAATAGGTACTCTGCCGTACTCTGCGTAACCCCATAGGAGTGATGTTTAAAGATTTGAATATTCCTATTATTCATAGTAACCCTGTTCCCGTTGAGTCCTCCGATGTATGACACACTAAACACACTTACAATCATAACAATAAATCTTGATAAAATGTTATCTGTGGTTTCATACTTTTGAAAAATATATCTTCTCGATAACGTAAGATAACACATTGAATATTCTTTATTATTGTTTAAATGCAAGCTATTGCCCGTAAATGTGCTGCACAATTAGGCTGCAGGTTAGCCTTTCCTTGTAACAGCAACGCCATTAACAGATAATCAATAATCTCACTCATTTTGTTTGTTGGCGTGGCTTAAACAAAATATTTAGCGTATCGTATAAAATGTTTAAATATCAGTAACTTAGCGTCTTTGGAAAAACATCTTGCTTTAAAAAAAAAAATGTTATTTTAGTAACCCTAAAATAGTTATGTTGTTTATTTAGCATAACGCCATCTATGTTATGGCACTGGAACTTGAAATAATAGTACTAGTAGCGACATCTGTACTAACCTTCCTAAACGAGAACGCAACGGCTATGCGTTGATTCTGATAAGAGTTGGCAACAGAACGGTTGACTTGTCTCCGCTCGAGGTATTAGTAGTTCTCATAGTTGAACTGTAGATGGCGTTGCAAGTCAAATCCAAACTATGTTTAACTTTTTTCATATCATTGAATCAATGAGATATTTAAAATCGAAAAAGGTGAGTTATCCAGTGGATACAAAAATCACAAAAACTTTGCGATCTGCGTCGAAACTGCGTGCTGGAGGTACCTGAAGAAACTGAGAAGAGCCATTAAGTTATATTTAGGAGCTCTTGGGTTCGATTCCCAGATCGGGCAGTGTTATTGAGTTTTTCCTTCACGGAGCCACGGAGCTTGGATTTGTGTTTGATGGCAATAGGCTCGCCCCATGTTACAAGGGACTTAAACGTGACTGGCGGACTGTCTTACTGAACTTTGAAGTTTAAAATACCGATATACCTGTGTACATTCAGTTTGAAAATGATGAATGAATGAATGACGAATTACTAAATTGAGGGTGTACTTGCCACTTGGTCGGTGAGTAATGGGCTAGCTCGCCGCCCGGCCGTCTTATGACGACAGGCCATGTCGACGGCGCGTTCGTGTTCCACGCGCGCCTCAAAGCGATGTCAGCAACCCTGAAGGGGTCCAAGAGCCGATGCCTGCTGGAGCTGCGGGACTGTTCGAAAGAGATACCGCGGCCCTGGAACACAAAGGGCGAAGAAGGACATGGATGGGTTTTAGTCAGTACAAGTCTGACACTCCCTTCCACTCCGCCCAGAGTGGGGGGGGGGGTCACTTGATGATATCCCATACGAAAAAAAAAATATACTGCAAGGGTGCCTTATGAAGCACAAAAAAACTGCACGTCTTAAAATAACAAAATTAAATATAAGAAGAATTTCAGTCCAAAGTCCTATGGCAGATACGGGTTTGAAAATGCTTGTTTACAAGTAAACATAAACTATAACTAAACATTCGAACGAAATCTGCCTTTACTGCTGATATTGGGTCACCAAGATACAGGCTGTGCCTAGTTTGGGGCCCACGGCTACTTCTATTTACTTTTGTACTCTTTTAACTTTGCTCATGTATCTTGTTTTTCTGTTTGTATGTTACCTAACTTGTGTGTGTCAATAAATATAATTTTTTAATTTAATAAACTAGAATCGTTAGAAATGATAACCCCTAACAGGGTAAGAAAGAAGCAGAACTGAATAAAATAGCGTTTAGCTGCAATCATACCTCAAGCTACGGCGTTTTATGAATGAATATTTTATAAACCCGTCTATCATTATTAGTTGTATGGTTGCAAAAGGAACCGTTTGTCGATTTATTATTTATATTAATGTATTTTTTTTTTATCATCATCCACCTTGTCTTTTGCCAACTATGTTGGGGTTGGCTTCCAGTCTAACCAGATACAGCAGAAGTACCTATGAATATTTTACGTGTAGCGACTGCCTATCTGAGGTCCTAGAATGAGCACGCCTTGTAAACGTAACGTAAATACTAACGTCGACTTTTGAATTGAAAATACAATTATGCTATAGAATTTTATTTAAATTGCACAATCACAATCAGTATCATCCATAGAGATACCTATAAATAAATTCTTAAACTTATGAAAATATTATAAAGGTTGTAACACGACCCTTAACGGTTGTACGCCATATCTGAGATTTCAACTCTTTGAAAAGTTTTTTTTAAATACATGTTTTTAATGTAAGATTTTTACTTTAAACACCTCCACGACCCCTGCACTATTCAATCCATCCATCAGCACAACGGTTTGAGTGCGTTACATTAAGTCCTACCGTAAAACCAAATTTTTCACTCCAAAAAACAGTCGTTTCCCAGCAATAATTTTTGCGTATAGTTACTTAGTTTAATGTACAGAATGCTTGGTTGACGTCTTCGTGAAGGGTCCGTTTACACCCTGTATGCGGGTATTGTTAATTTTAAAATTGACGTTACGTTTACATCGCGCGCTCCTGCTAGGGCCTCTTATCATCACACCCCTTCGGTTACTATCCAGTAACCGAAGCGGTGTGATCACGATATCTGCTTTTGAATACTCTATCTTCTGCCAAGTACCATCTATAAAACCCGGAGCCAACTTAACGTGCATGTTAATAAACTAACGCCTTTTTCCCATGGGGGTAGGCAGAAATCACAGAACGCTAGCTTCTACGATCCTGACATACTCTTTGCGCCTTGTCCACATTCATACGTCTGGTCGAATGTACTTCAGTGTCCAAAAAACTCGAAGATCGTCAATGTTCATTTCTGTCAATACTATTTACAGAAGTAATCTTAGTGGAAACGATTCTGGACAATATACACTCATTACATACTAGAATAATAGTTTTCGTCTGAGTATTCTAATGTTAATTCCTAATGTTTCTAAGGCTTGCAAACCAAATCAGTTCAACCGTTCAAGACACAATTAATAAAGAGACAAGAATCTTGCGGTCCTGCCCCAAACATCTTAAGTGTCATTCCGAAAATCTAAACACAAACTTCATCTGACTTCTCCCAAACCCTGAACTTGTAAACTTCCAAATTGTGTTCTTCCAGGGGTCCAAAATTAACATTTGAATAGGGCTTAAGTAGTTAAGTTGACCCCTAGTGGTGGGCCTTTGAACTTGAGGCCTTGGGCCCGACGATGTTAGCATAGGACCTTTGGCGTATGGTTCAGGGAATACATACAGAATCTCATCAGTTATCGACTGTTATCATTAGAAAGTGGTTTTGATTGATAAGGATATTGGTACGGTAGATTGGTTTTAAAGTTGTGTAGATAGGAAAATCATTGAAAAGTTGTGTGGTAATCGGTTATCCTGGTATGGACATGTGATGCGGAGAAATGAGGAAACTTCGTGAGGAAATTTTGAGTGTGAATGTGGATGGCTATAAGAGTAGACCAAAAAATGGTGGATGGACTGTTAGAAGTATGATATGGTTAAAAATGAAGTGACTGCTGAGATGACGAGTAATAGAGAACTATGGAAGAAGAAGACATGCTGCGCCGACCCCAAATGAATTGGGATAAGGGCAGGAGAATGGTGATAATGAGATAGGAAAATCATTGATTCATGAGTTGGTACGCAAGTTTTGGACCTTGAATCAAGTGCTATGTTACAGTAGCGAAGGGTCAATTTTTGTAAAAGGTAAGCCGGAGTACATATCTTTAATGTGATTAAATTATTTGTCTATAGAATACTGACTGTGCCAATTTTCAAAGGGAATCCGATAGGTATCGAGTTGTATGGAACCTTCGCCACTGCTATGTTAGTAAATCCTTGATAAGCATCCGGGCATTCGATCGGCTGCATAGCTATTACGGCTATAAGAGTGAAAAATTAAATTTAGATCCACGATTGCGCGCCGTCTCCCTCCATGTAAAATTAAGAAAATATTGGCATCACACAATTAATGCATCAGGTTCGGTAACGGTAATGTGTGTGAAGTGAATGAAACTTATTTCTAATCTAGGGGCTTACTTTTGGCACAGAATAGTAGTACTCATCGTCACGGAAATAACACAGTTTAGATATAATGTAGACGAAGTAATACTTTGACTTTGAGGTAACATATCGTAGTACGGAATTTCAATAGCATACGAGGTAACTTAGCGAGAGTGGAGTGGACGCAAGCAGTGATGCCCCAGTGTTGAAAAAATATCCCGCCAAGTTAAAAAAATGTGGAAATGTCTGGCATGGCTTGTGGCGGCAACTAGTCGCCGAGCTGTGGCTGACGCCAGTCGTGAGTGGGTGACAGTCTAATGTGTGAGCTCGACATCCCGAACGCATACTCGATATAAACACGTGCTGACTATGTCAGACGCATCGCACTTTCTGTTTATATTTGCTTTTCAATTGGCATCTTTCACTCAGTCTTCTTCTTCTTATGCTCGCTGTGAAACGAGTCAAAAGTGAAAAATTAATGACTTTGTGAATCTGGTAATGCTGGATTTCGACACTCAACGGCATGTTTCGCCTGCGGGATGATCGCAAAATAAATAAGTTCATTCCAATATACAATTTAAACGGTGTCGTGTAAACATGGATTGAAACAAAAGGAACCGTCACCCGAGAGAACCATTTACTCAAGTGACACGTCCGATATCAGCCTAACGTTTCAGTCGCAATTCATCGTTGGACATGATGCAATAAATCAATGTGAATTGCTGTGGCGGTAACTCGTGTCACCGATGCGACGCGCGACGGCGCAGATTTCAGAGTGTTGACACGGAATAATTGATGGCACTACCGCACGGTTGATCCGGCTATCGACGCTCTGTCTATTGGATAGCTCTGCCAACATTCCGGGAACTCGAAATGAGCGTGAGATTTTCTCAATTATGTACACATGTTTATCAAAAAGACGTGAAAAGGGCGAGAGAACTTGTCGTGTTACTTGGATAACTTTGCTTCATCTTAACAGAATTTACACACTGAATTGACGGATAAGGTAAGACAATCTGAATTATTTTGAATGATTTGAGCAACTATAGTCCAAAACCAAACCACCAAAGACCAAAGATTGTTTCTTCTTCGAATGAGACCCGCAGTGGGGCATAAAACACAACATTGAACATCACACTCACTTTCCCTGAAGGCCAGAGGTGACCCTATAGTCCAACCCACACTTGGCTAGTCTTTTGTTAGCCTGTTTGAGTGTCCCACTGCTTGGCAAAAGCCTCCCCTTTCTCCTTCAAAACCTCTCTGACCTATACGATATCTGGCCATGTTCGCCCCGCAAACGAGATCAGATCGTCACACCACCTTCGCCGCTACGTGGCCAGTGGGAGTGCCACTTCAGCTTGGCTGTTTTTTCTCCAACATCTGCTACTTGAGTAATGGAGCGCAGGGTAGTGTTTCTTACGCGATCTGTCCGCTTAACACCTATTATGCTGCGCTCCATTGCTCGCTGGCAAATCTTGAGTTTAGACTTCTGTTGTTCAGTAAGTGACTAACTTTGTGCACCGTAGGTTAGGACGGGCAGGATGCACATGTCGATGAGTTTTCTTTTCAGCGTTATCGGAAGGCTTCCCTTCATATGGTCTTTTAGGGCTCAGTAGGATTTCCAAGCATTTTGGACTCGTCTTTCGATTTCTTTGTCCTTGGCTAGTTATGTGTCTTAAATCCCATGAAATTGGGGTCGGGCCCAATGAGCTCGACCCGGCACAAATACAGACACCGGATAGTCACTGAGAAAATCCAGTGTATAATGTAATAAGTTCAAAGTAACATAACGTAGTGCGTGTCAATATAACCCAATGTGTACCTACCTAGCAACAGCGCCACACCGCGATGTCGCGCATTCCACGCCGCCGGGGGGGAGGCCGGAATGTAGCCCAAACAACAACACTACCAAAATGAAATAAAAATGTTTTCACTCAATTAATTTTAACTTCCGGGCTATTATGTAATATTTTACATTCAGTTAACATGTAACTATATTTTGAACTCGATATTAGATTTCCCTACTTGTCCAGCCCAACTCCAATCTAACGTGTATTGTAGTATGGACTCTATTATCTATTTACTATTGTAGCCAACAAGCCTGATATAGTGGTGGCGGATCGATCAGAGCGGCGCGCAATGATTGTTGACATAACGGTCCCGCATAATGAGAATCGAGAAAGATAAGCAAATCAAGTATCTTGACTGACTTAGCTCGCTAGGTTGTCGACATGTGAAATGTGGACTCAACGATCATTGTGCCGACAGTCGTATCAGCCCATGGCTTAATTACCAAGAGCCTCGACCAATTTATTATTTTATTTTAATACCTGAGGAGGCTCTCGTTAGGCAGCTGGATCAAGGGCTTGATTCAGAAATCGGTTTTCCTGGACACGGCTCGTATTGTTAGGAGGTTCCTCTCTCTGGAGGCCTGACCGGACTACAATTTTTTATATTTTTAAATATATTTTTTATATTTTTTTAAATGAATATTTAAAAATGTAATGAATTTGTTAAAAAATAAATGAAGGAATAATAATGTACTTAAGTATTAAACTAGCTTAATTATTTGCAAATCAGATACAATAGTTTAGTACCTAATCAAAACAGCCCACATATGAGTCATAGGACTGTGAACAGCAAGAGGCCTTTAGCCTGGAGTGGGACAATACGGGCTCTTAATAACAATAAACCAAATGTGGGACATCACACTCTGAATGGAATACATTTTATTTAAATCGGTACTTTTTATGGATGTTTTGGAAATCCCCAACTACATAAAACATAACGCGAGTATGTCGCGACTCTCACGTCTTCTAAAGACTTCATGAATACCTATTTAATGTTCTAGTTGAATTTTTCTTTAGCTAATTTCCATATCCTCCTTGGGGAATACCACAGAACTGGGGAGAATACCTTCCTAAGCCGGTAAATAAAAACGGTAACAATAACTTATTGTTTGTTGTAACCTAGTAACACAAACTATTTTCAGTAGTTTGATTTTTTGACAAGATAATAATGATATAAGATTTAAAATTATTATTATTTACAATTCAAATATCTAGATCTGGCTCGCGAGGTTGTAGACATGTGGGACGTGAGTACAGCAGTCATTGTGCCGATAGTTGTGTCGGCCAATGGCTTAATAGCCAAGAGCCTCGACCAACAACTAAGGAGGCTCTCGCTTGGCAGCTGGATCAAGGGCTTGATTCAGAAAGCAGTACTTCTGGACACGGCACGTATCGTTAGGAGGTTCCTCTCTCAAGAGCCCTGACCACCGGTAGCTCGGACCCTGTTCCCGATGCCGGTGGGCTACTATTTTTTATATTTTTAAATGTTTTTTTTGTCACTTTATATAGAAATATTTAAAAATGTAAATTGTATGTTAAGAATATGAATAAAGGAAAATAATATAAGATTTTAAACTGTCATGGTCACTAACATTATTACTTAGACAGGAAACGGGATATTTAACATGTTTACTGTTTTTGTCGAGTTCCCGTTTTTGTTTTCCGTTAATATCCCGTTTCCTGTCTAAGTAATAAGATAATAATGATCAATTTCTTCAGAAAAAATTATCATTTCATAAATAGACTTATAGGACACTAGTTGTAATGACATTTCATTGGTACATGGTAGTAGGTAGGTAGTGTGCTATACATATAAAGGGTGTAAATAGACCCTTAACATAGCCGAAAGGCACTTGTTCTCCCTGTTCTAGTTACGGAGATATTGCGGGTCAAAGTTCCAACTTTTTCACAAGTTTTTTTTTAAATACATGTTTTTAATGTTAGTTTTTTACTTTACAGACCTCCACGACCCCCGTACTATTCAATCCATCCATCAGCACAATGCTTTGAGTGCTTTCCATCGAGTCCTACCTTTAAACGTGATTATTCACCCCAAAAAAAAGTATTCCCAGCAATAATTTTTGCGTAAAGTTACTCAGTTTGATGTACAGAATGCTTCCCGAAGGCTTAGGCCTCTGCCTAACCTTCTACACGTGGGACCGTGGGTGTAATATTAGGTACATCTCGGTGTACAGTACACCCAAATTTCGCCAGTTATGTTTAAGTGCCATGTAATAATCCATCAACCAGGCACATATCCAGTCTCCGTGGCAGTTATACTTTCCCCGACCTGGAAATCGAACCCAGGACCTCTTGCTCAGCAGTCGCGCTTGCGATCGTTAGACCAGCGAGGCAGTCAAAATAGGCAGAGTAGCCATAATATGTATTAACTGCAAACCAAAAAGTGAAAACATCATTTTACTAAACATTTAATGATGGTACTTTTTGTATTAGTTACGAAGGCATTATTAAAATTATTTCAAAGATGCGTATCGTGTTTCTCGTGAACTCGGCAATCAACAGGTTCTGAGTATCGTAAGACGATATCGCAAAGTAATAAACTGTATTTGAGAGCCTGAAATTCTTAAACATTTCATAACTTACTTTACACCCTTGTAAATTTAAAGCCGTTTTATCATATTATAGGACTGCTTAACTTTGAATTATGATAATGGTAATACTCTTAGATTCACTGAGACTGCCTTTTATTGTTTATTTTTTTCTTCTAATTTTGTATGCACGTCATGTCCCGGCGACAAATAAATATTTGTTTCTGTCATTCTTTCTTTCCTTGTTGGTCTAGTGGTCGTAGTCGCAACTGCCGAGCATGAGGGCTTGGGTTCGATTCCCAGGTCGAGCAAAGTCTTATTGGGTTTTTCCATTAGGAATTTCTGAGTAGCAGCCACGGAGTCTGGATGTGTGCCCGCATGATGGTAGACTCGCTCCCTATTACATGGGACTTGAACATAACTGGCGAAATGTGGGTGTATAATTAGGTGCACCTCTGCCTAACCCTTCAGGGATTACAGGCGTGATGTTATGTTATGTATTTCATGAAACACTTATGAAAAAGTTCACAAATAGACTGGCGGAGGGTGCTACGCGGGGCTACGTCGACTACGCCTTATTACATTTTGATATTTATCTTGACGTTCATTTTATTCCTGTTTTATTTATTTTAAAGGCTAAAACGCAATTTAAGCTGGTGGAAAAATATTACGTCAGCAAATGCTGTATTGATTTTCGGAATTTTCAGTATTTTATTCGGACGTTTCTTTGTCCTTTCAGTTGTAGTAAGATTAGTATTTAAAGCAGTATTTTATTTCATATTTTGAGTATGCTCATTTTTTTTTACCACCCATATTAAATATATTATGGTGTAAAGAGTCTACAAAATGGCGCCTACACCGCTACGCGCTATGTCGTAGTAACTACATCCCTTTTTCGTAGCGTCGTAGCAAGCCCTTTTAGCATAACTAATTTTTTTTAAATTAAATACTATTAAAAAAAAACTGCAAATAAGTTTTAAAACCAAACATTTTAGAATTTTCCTTGACTAGTTTCAATAGTTTATCCTACAGAGAACAGTGATCGACCGGCATTCCACGGAATCCATTGTGTTCCATTTCAATTCGAATTAGTAGCAAGTTGAAATCCGATTCTATTACCAAACACACGTGTCTATGTAGATAGTTCGTAACTATGGGCACGTTTGAATGTGCTAATACGCTGTGAAAATACACGTATTTCGCATGGTTATGTAAAATGTTCGGTAGATCAGGTCGATTTGGCGTTGTCGATAGACAGACGATTCGGTTGAAGGAGGATTCGTGGGAATTAGGGATAGCGGGGAGAGTTCGAGGGATTAGTCGTATGTACTACAAAGCTGGAAAATAGATTACAGGAAAACCTATAAGAAAGCTATAACAACAAATCATCATTTCATCATCATTTCAGCCGAAAGACGTCCACTGCTGGACATAGGCCTCCCCCAAGTGTCGCCACATTGACCGGTCCCGTGCGACTCGCATCCAGCGGATCCCTGCAACCTTCACCAGGTCATCGGTCCACCTAGTGGGAGGCCTTCCAACGCAACAAATAAAAAAAATAAATTAAAAATTAAAGGGGGGGCTCCCCCCTACTACGATGTCACGGAACTGTTCAAGCGCGAGTCCGACTTGGCCGGTATTTTTTATACTAAATAGCAGTGGCGAAGGTTCTAAACAACTCGATTCCTACTGGCTTCCCTCTAAAAAATGCCATAGTCAGTATTCTATAGACAAATAATATAATCACATTGAAGATATGTACTCCGGCTTACAAAAATTGACCCTTCGCTACTGCTAAATAGGCTTGCGTTTGGCCACAACTCGCCTGATATGAAGCGATGATGGCATAGGGAGACCGTTTGCCTAGAAGAATTCGATTCACTCGAACTTTGAATAGATTCATATTATAATGATCAGGGAAAGATGAAGCCGACATTGACCGGTATTTGAAAATATCGTAGTTTTTAATCCAATTATAGGACATGTATTTATGCTTCATGAGCCATTTGAATCTTCGTATTTATAAACCCTAAGTTGTAAGTCAAAAATCGACAAATAGGAAAAAAAAAAGTATTTTATTACCTTAAATAATTGTACAAGAAACACTTATCTAAGCACTATGCAGCGTTACAACTAGGGAAAAGAGTGGTTTCGATGGGCTCTGGCACCCAATGTAAGATTTAACTTGCGTTTAGGGTGCCAGCGTTTTACATATCTCTGTGTGGCTGTGTATATGTGTGGGTGTGTATATGTGTGTGAGGGATAGATAGATATGGTGAAAACTTGTGTTTTGTAAGTCTGTATATATATAATTATAAACAAACATATTGACTACATTAGTTTAAGCAATTGATATTTGTAGTAAATCTTCAGTTTTTTTGTAAGACACTGTCAAAAGCCACTTCGTCACCCTGGTTTTGCAGGAACAGGCTGACCTATTATATCTAGCTGAAAAACACACGTTACATCTACAGAAAGTTTATTACAAAGAATTTATGTACGAACGGAAAATAAAAAAGATTTCAGAGTGTGTTGTCACGGAAGACCCAAGAGAATGCCAATTACTGGCTCGGTCGGAAATCAGGAAATTGGTGGAAATAGAGCTCCAAGATTTTATATATAAGATAGTAGAGTGTGGATGTTTATTTTGTAAATAAGAACTTGTACATATTTGACTAAAATATTTTTTAGGTATAATTACTTTTGTGTACTGTGAGGAGCTCGTGGCTAAATAATAGCAGCCACTCGGGTGGATCTTCAGGTCAAGCTGTGCTTGCCTAGGTTGGTCCGAGGATGGGTGATCACCCGTTACATACCAAGTTTCCCCCGTGACTCGAAAAGCACGTTCAGCCGTTGGTCCCGGTTGTCTTTTGTACATTTTTGACAGTCGTCACAGGTGATCAGTGGCCCAAAAGAAAAACCCAACAAGACTTTGCCCGACCAGGAAATTGAACGCAGGACCTGCTCAGTAGTAGTGCATGCGACCACTAAGGCAACGAAGCAGTCAATTTTTATTATTCATTTCTTCATTTTCATCATTTTCCTTTTGGCCTTGTACAGGACCAATTTTATTTGTTTTCTTATGTTTACGTTTTTATTTAATTTCTGTATTTAGTATAATCTCATCCATTTTTTTTTGTGTTTTGTCCTGTGTGAGTCTAATAAATTATTTTTCTTTCTTTCTTTTTCATAACATAACATCACGCCTGTAATCCTAGAAGTGTTAGGCAGAGGTGTACCTAATAGTACATCCAGATTTCGCAAGTTATGTTTAAGTCCCATGTAATAGGGGGCGAGTCTATTGCCATCAACCAGGGACGAAATATAGACCCCGAGGCTGTAACTGAGAAATTCCTGATAGAAAACCCAATAACACTTTGCCCGACCCGGGAATCGAATCGAGGATCTCATGCTCTACAGTCGCGCTTGCGACCACTAGACCAACGAGGTAGTCTTCATTAAATGATGAAATGTACTTTGATACAGCTCCAATAAACATAGAGTTTATTTATATATTTCAATAAATCGCCAAAAATAATATCTTCAAACAAAAACATTAGGTTATTACTTTCTTTGTCTTGTAATTACCATTACACGTGAACGTGGCGATTTGTCCGGCCCACGCACAGTCTGCCACTAAACATATCAAAGATGTCCAAAACATCTTATTTCTCTTTGTTCTTTATCATCACTAAAAGATTACATTTATATTTAGAAGCTCTCGTACTTGAATTAGGCTACCTAGACTTTTTTTTTCTGAGATCACAGTAGGCATTTTTTTATTTTTTTCAGAGGGCATTT
Organism: Noctua fimbriata; assembly: GCA_905163415.1. Lineage (NCBI taxonomy): Eukaryota > Metazoa > Arthropoda > Insecta > Lepidoptera > Noctuidae > Noctua > Noctua fimbriata. The sequence continues at coordinate 11,918,208 of LR990939.1, forward strand.
TGTTTTTTTCTGTAATTTGTGTAATGAATATAAATGTTGACGGATCGAGAGGCAGAGGAAGACGAAAAAATGAAAAATGCGGAATGTGTGAGGAATGTTATGAAGGAATAAGGAGTAAATGATAGCGTGACGATGGACAGGGGAGAATGGAAGAAAAAAACGTGTTGCGCCGACCCCAAGGGACAAGGGCAGGAAGACGACGAATTTTCCCCAGAAAATGTAATTTTCAATTAGTATTTTATTGTAAGAACACAACATTGTTACTTGTAAAGGTATCTTTATACGATACACTACTATCTGAAATTAAAAAAAATGTGAAACACGAAATTCAGTTCGCAACACTGTAGAATAAAAAATACTTGTAGAATGTAGCCAGATCGAAATAACAAGTTACCAAGTGACGTTCTCCATACATCGCACACGCAAGTCATCAACAAACTATTAGAATTAGCATATTAATGAAACAACAGTATTAAAAGTGTGTTATATTAGTTGGTGGTTATGCAAACGTTTTTCGCTTGGGCGGTGGCGAGGCGATGGGCGGGCGGGGATTCGTCGCCAGTCGTCATGCACCCGCGGCCGGAGGTGCACGTCGCGTCGTTGTAGCAAGCACCCTCCGACATCGCCGACTCGTCTGAGTACCAGAGCTCCCCTGCCCCCCGCGGCTAGTCCTCCGCAAGGCGACAGAGGGGAACTCGGATTATCACAAAAGTACCCAGTGATTGGACGTCGTGATTGTCGAAAATTGACGTTTCACGAAAACTAGAGTTGTGTGTTTAATGTGTTTTTGTGTGTTGTGTGTGAATTAGGTAAGTGGGCGTCGTTTTTATTATTATTATATTATTTATTTTGACGTGTTGTTGTAGTCAGCTGATAGTTTGAAATTGACATTCTTCTGAAATTGATGAACAGAAATTGAGAGTAACTATATCTTTCCATTCTTATTGTAGCTTTCGACGTTGTATCCTTATTACGAAAAAACACAAACGTACAATAATTGGTAGCTTTTCTTGTGTCTCAGGGAAAATCTGAGAGAGACGTCCGCACAGTGTAATCCCGCCAAAATTAATCCCAAGTCTTATGTCACTGTTGTTGGCGTATCCAAACAATATGTTGTATTATATTTTGTCATATTTTATGCAGAACTGTGGTAAAGCCTCTTATCTGGGCGATAATTTATAACAATGTTCTCGGAAAATATATTATAGGCTGATATCACTGTTTCAGCTTGATTGTATGTGTTTTTAGGAAATGGAGAGGGTACATAAAGTTTGAGTGCGTATAGAATGTTCCACAAACCATGACTAGCTTACCCTTAATGGTGTGGGATTTGGAGTTATTTTTATGCCTTTAATGAATTCATTTTCAAACATCCTTCTCTATAAAAAAAACCTCTACTGACAAATTTCAAGCAGTACATTTTCTTTCAGTGTAATTCATTTAAGAAGTTAATCTGATATTCCAATTTAAACAACACAATAAATATTAAAATAAAATAAAATAAAAATAATAAAAATATTTACATTATAAACAATTGCTGGTTGGCTGAAAAAAGAAAAAAAAATAATAACGATTATTATTTTTTTTTCTTTTTTCGGCCAACCAGCATTGTTTATAATGGAAATATTTTAAGTAACTATCTACCATTTTCTAAGGTTAGTTTAACAATATCTTACAGGTTAGCAGCTCATCCCCATAAACATATAGATGTGCCACAAGCACTGTACTATAAAATTAATGTCTAATTAACTAAAATTAACAACTTTATAGTGGCAATAGCTCAACAGCTATGCCATCTAACTGGCGAGCAAGACTATCTAAGTTCGTTACCCGTCTGTTGCTCTATTTCGACATGAACTCAGTGCTATCATTAACATCTTAGTTGACAGATATTTCTATCTAATGTGCAACCCACTTAATTAGTTATCTACCCCCTCTCCCCTTATTAGTTATCTATCTGTCTGTTTTTAAGATAAAACAAGACAAATAACATAAAACATAATAAAGAGCACACATAACACAACATACGGTATCTTCTTATGATTTCTAATAGTTAGTATCTCCATTCGCAAATAAATAATTTCTAAATTTTCTAGTTTATTTGTCTACTTCAATTTTTGTACACAATTTAAAATTTCATGAAACTTTTTGTATCTTTGTAGATCATTACCAATTTAGCCTTGTCCTAAATTGTTGTTAGGCTTCCAGTCTAACTTGTTGCAGCTGATTACTAGTATTTTTACCGACTGTCTATATGTCCAACCCGTTAGCTATAACTTTTTTACCCGACTACGGCGAAGTAAAAGGAAGGGTTATGATTTTAGCAGTCTAGGTATGTTTGTATTTACGTATGTTCCTCCGTAGCGCCTAAACTAGTCATCCGATTTTGATGAATAAGGGGTCAATCGATTCGTTATTATGGCTCGGGTAACATAGGCTACTTTTTAACCGACTGCAACAATAGTAGTCGATTTTACCTTGTAAACCCTGACTTTCATTAGAGCATTATTTTCAGTAGTCGGGTTTTTTAGTTGTTATATACCCACAGATATAGGTAGTCCTTTATACCACATAAATTCTTTTTTCGTATTTAATTTGTTTGCACATTTTCCCAAAGTCGGTGATTCCAAAAAGCTCTTATTCAAATAGTTAACGACGGTAGGTCAGTAGCTCAAAAAGTCTGTCAACCAGTCTTAACAAGGGGTATCATATTACCTATTACTAACTGGGTTGTAGCGGTCAGATAGGCAGTCGCTCCATGTAAAATACGGGTATTCAGATGCATCCGGTTAGACTGGAAGCCGACCCTAACATAGTTGGGAAAAAGGCTAGGCAGATGATGGTCTCCTAAATACGTTTTTCAGTAACTGCAACGTTTTAACATCTACCGTAAACGTCTTAAAACATCAACCTTAGCGAATGTAAAGAAAATAAACAGTTGATTTAAGACTCCAGTCTAAGATATAAGACGACTCAACGTCTCGCCGGTTATCTTAAGACATTCTAAGCAGTAATCGTGGAACGTGTGGAATGTTGAGCACTTAACTATTAGGAGATATCTTGGCTTTAAGAGTCGGTGAGACGGAGAGTTAAAGATTTATACAATACTAGCTTACGCCCGCGGTTTCGCTGCTTTGAGGTCGGGAGTTATCCCAGGAGAATTTAAAGGTCACTACATAGTATAAAACAAAGTCGCTTCCCGCTGTCTGTCTGTCCCTATGTCGTGTATATGAGCTGTGTGTGTGTTTGTGTGCTGTGTGTGTGTGTGTTGTGTGTGTATGTGTGTGCTGTGTGTACGTGTGCTGTGTGTGTGTGTATGTATGTATGCTTAGATCTTTAAAACTACGCAACGGATTTTGATGTGGTTTTCAGTAATAGATAGAGTGATTCAAGAGAAAGATTTAAATACATATATATTGCACCCGTGCGAAGCCGGGGCGGGTCGCTAGTAAATAATATAATAATACATATAAATTCTAGAATAAAAGATAGACGTTAAGAGAGCAGCGGTGGCCCAGTGGTGGCGGTCCCAACTTACGAGCAGTAAGTCGTGGGTTCGAACCCCGGCAGGCGCATTACTTTGTGTAATTTATTTCATCACCATGCTCTCAAAACGGTGAAGGAAAACATCCTGAGGAAACCGGCATGTCCTAGAACCAAAAATTCGAAGACATGTGACATCTACCAACCCGCACTGGGGCCGCGTGGTGGATTATAGCCCATTCCCTCTCATAGAGAGGAGGCCTGTGTCCCAGCAGTGGGAACATTATAGGCTGATTATGATGATGTTAAGAGAAAATGTAAAACACAGAAGGATAGTCAGACAGACAGGCAACCTAAGTTACTTTGTCGTTTACAATATTAATATGTAGTTTAGTCTTAGAATAATATAACTTGTTTAGTGTGAAGATTCCCTTGCGGTTTTGTCATGTTTCCCTAGACAAGTTAAGTGATTACGAACCTTCGTGCATTTATTAGTAGTTCGTGTTTTCGTTGAAAATAGGATACCTAATAGGTTAAAATTGTCTTGAGGGAGCGACTCCTCGATTCTTTCTACATATAAAAGCCGACTGTTGTTGCCAGTCTGTATTTCAAGAGTAGAAAATATCACTGTTTCGTTGGTCTAGTGGTCGCAAGCGCGATTGCTGGGCATGAGGTCTTCGGTTCGATCCCCGGGTCAGGTAAATTGTGATTGGGTTTATCCATCAGAAATTTCTCAGTACTGCGACTGGCAGTACTGAGGTCTCAGGCTACCCTCGGAGTCTGGATTTTATTTTTTTAATAGGCTCGCCCCTTATTACATAGGACTTAAACAGAATTGGCGAAATGTGGGTATACTATTAGGTACATCTCTGCGTGGCTAAAGGCCAGAAATACCGCCCCGGGACCCGATGGCTTGCCTGGCAAAGCCTGGGTCCTGGCCTCTGAGGCTCTCGGGCCCCGACTGGAAGGGCTCCTAAGCGCATGCTTGGAGAGAGGCCAGTTCCCGCTTCGTTGGAAGACGGGGAAGCTGGTCCTCATCCGGAAGCCAGGGCGCCCTGCGGACTCTCCGTCCGCATACCGGCCCATCGTGTTGCTCGACGAGGTGGGCAAGCTCTTTGAAAGAGTTATTGCTAACCGCCTCGCCGGGCACCTCGCGGGGATGGGGCCGGATCTTGCGGAACACCAGTTTGGTTTCCGCAAGGGGCGCTCGACGGTGGACGCCATCATGCGCGTGAGAGCCCTCACGACGGGGGACGCGGTTTCCCGGGGCGGGGTTGTATTGGCGGTGTCTCTTGACATCGCCAACGCCTTCAACTCCATGCCCTGGAGCTGCATTGGGGAGGCACTCCGGTATCACCGGGTGCCGACCTACCTTCGTCGTGTGGTCGGGGATTACCTGACGGATAGGGCCGTCATCTACCCCGGTCGGAGCGGAGAATGGAACCGGCGAGAGATGTCGTGCGGTGTTCCACAGGGATCGGTTCTGGGACCGGCCTTGTGGAACATCGGTTACGACTGGGTGCTGCGCGCCGACCTCCCTAGCGGCGTCAGCGTAGTCTGCTACGCTGACGACACGCTGGTACTGGCACAAGGGAGGTCGCACGAGGCGGCGGCCGAAAACATGACACGCGGGGTTGCGATAGTCGTGGAGAGGATCCGGCAATTGGGTCTCGAGGTGGCATTGCACAAGTCCGAGGCCATGTGTTTTCATGGGCCTCGGAATGCACCACCGTCGGGATCCCTACTGACGGCAGGAGGGGTTTCTATCGGCGTCGGGTTGACGCTGAAGTACCTGGGACTCGTCCTTGACAGCCGGTGGAACTTCGTGGAGCATTTCCGACGTTTGGCCCCCAAACTGGAACGGACCGGGGCTGCCTTCAAGCGGCTCCTGCCCAACCTGGGGGGTCCAAACGCCTCCTGCCGGAGGCTCTACGCGGGGGTCGTGCGGTCCATGGCCCTTTACGGGGCCCCGGTGTGGGCGCGTTCTCTGAGGCGGCAAGCCGCCCGCTACCTGAACGCGCCCCAAAAGGGGATAGCCCTAAGGCTAGTCCGGGGGTACCGCACGATCTCCGGTGAGGCGGCGAGCCTCCTTGCCGGATTGCCGCCATGGGATCTGGAGGCGATAGTCCTCGCACGCCTTCACGAATGGCGCGCGGAGGCACTACGTCGGGGGGAAATTCCGCTGCCGCGGCAAATCACCGCTCGGCGGACAGACCTCCGGCGCGATCTCATGGTGACATGGAATGAGCGACTGTCGCAACCCCGTGCAGGGCACGCCACCATAGTGGCGATAAGTCCCCTCTTTGAGGAGTGGCTAGAGAGGCGCCACGGCGCCCTCACCTTCCGCCTGACGCAGGTCCTCACCGGACACGGTTGTTTCGGGAGGTTCCTGCACCGAATCGGGCGGGAGGAAACGCCCGGGTGTTTCCACTGTGAGGATCGTCCGGAGGACACGGTGCAGCACACTGTGGAGGCCTGCCCTGCTTGGGCGGAGCAGCGCCGTGTCCTCGTAGAGGCGATTGGCGGCGGCGACCTCTCGCGCCCGGCCCTGGTTCAAGCCATGGTCCGGAGCGAGAGGGAATGGGAAGCCGTCACCTCCTTCTGCGAAGCAGTCATGCTAGTGAAGGAGGTGGCGGAACGTGAGAGGGAAAGAGCCTCACGTCCCAGCCGCCGCGGGAGACGCCCTGGGCGTCGGGGGTCACGTGGTGGCCCCCGGCCACCGTAGGCGCGGGCCTGTGGACGGCGAGTTTTGGGCTAGCTCGCCGTCCGGCCGTCTTATGACGACAGGCCGTGTCGACGGCGCGTTCGTGTTCCACGCGCGCCTCAAAGAGATGTCAGCAACCACGTAGGGGTCCGCACGGGCCGATGCCTGCCAGGGCTGCGGGACTGTTCGAAAGAGATACCGCGGCCCTGGAACACAAAGGGCAAAGAAGGAACATGGATGGGTTTTAGTCAGTACAAGTCTGACACTCCCTTCCGCTCCGCCCAGAGCGGGGGGGGTCATTTGATGATTTCCCATCCTAAAAAAAAAAAAAAAAAAAGGTACATCTCTGCGTAACTCTTCGCGGATTACAGGCGTGATGTTATGTTATTTAAAAGATCTAAATTTTCCTTTTGAGTAATCGGCATAGCAATTTTTAGAAGACTATGTTTGACAAAAATTTATTGGTATAGTTGGTTACTGGAGGTCAGATAGGCAGTCGCTTCATGTAAAATACTGGTATTCAGCTGAATCCGGTTAGACTGGAAGCCGACCCCAACATAGTTGGGAAAAGGCTAGGCAGATGATGATGTTGAGTTGGTTACTGCCATCGCCAATCCGTTTAAAGCTTCGACCCTCCCGGCTACAATCCTTAGATACACCTTTTGCTGCATACACATTCTTACAAATCGTCGGGGATAGTGCAAATCCGCGGAACTAGCATTGGATACTTCTGTGTATCTGACAAATGTAGCAAATTTCAATTACGCATTGTCGTAGCGACTAAATTAATGACTTTAATAGATTTCTACTGTTAACAATACATAGAACACATGAATTGTTACTATTCATGTAAAAATGAGGTCAAAAATCGTTCAAATAAAAAAAAAAAAAAAAACTTACAACCTTCCCCTGTAAACCAACATGTAGTGCAGAAACGCGGACTTTACGTATGGTAGATTCGCGGATTTTCACTATCCCCGACGATATTATGGTCATACACGCACACTGCAATGACAAATTATCTTCTGTAAAAATTATAAAAAAAAAAATTGACATTCCTTTTTTTTACTATTGTATTTTAAAATTAGATGACATACCATTACTGACATTTTTATAAGAACTTGTTTTGACATTCCATATTTATTATTGTTTTTTTATTACTATTATTCGCAGAAATTAGTTGACATATTATTAATTATTTTAAATTGAATGTGGATTATTACTGTTTTGAATTTGTTATTCCATCTTTGACATGTTTTTCGATTGTAATGTTTTAATGGTACTTTTTTATGTTACATTTTATTTTTACTAAATTTCTATACGATGTATGATGTTTTGAAATAAATGACTTATGACCGCATGCGAGTACTACGCACCCACGTTCTATCCCCTTATAAATCCAAACCTTTTAAAGTCTAAGTACTTAAATTCGTTCTTGACAAGCAAGTTGCTCCGACGTTTTGAATTGAAGGGCTAAAGCCACTTAAAACCGTTTTAGATTAAAAGATTTTACTAAAAGAAAAGAAACAGTCGGGAATAAAACCGCTTTTCCATTGTTTTTCTTCCAGTGTATGCAGTTTGAGTCAACAATTGGTTGTTTGGTTTTCGTTTTTTCGCTTCGAACTGTGTAACTTATCAGCTTTATTTGAACGTTGTCGCAATTTTGCATATCTTCTTCGTCGCATGGATGATTCTCATAGTTATTTAATTAAATTAGTTTCGACCAGAACTCAGCCGCATCGACGGCATTGTCATTGGCTATTTGGGCCCAATCCTTTTGATAAGAGTCCAGCTCGTCACGCCATGCTTTAAGATTTTAAAATAATATTTAGGACATGTTTATTTTACTTACAAAAACTTAACTTATAAACACTACTTACCTAATGAATTATGTATATGCGAAATAATTCTATCGTGCATAAATTATATATACACTTTTTGTAAACATACATTTGAAAAAAAAAAAAACATACTTTTTAAATTTATTATCTATTTTATCTTAATACGACACAAAGGCACGTAAAACTCCTTTTTATTTTTGTACTGATGATGATAGTACAACAATCATTCCGAATTATATTTTACTTACTGCCAGTAAGATCTTGATGACCGCCCCAAACGTTTGACTTATCTCAATGTTCATTCATCCGATGTACCCCGTTTCTTTTGTAGTATTGTTCAGCGAACATAACAAAAGAAATATAATATACTTGATAAAATTCACTTATATTCCATTACCGAGGTCGTCTACCCCTTCATTGTTGGCAAAAGATTTTTTAAATCAATTTCCACGGCGATCGGGAGCATAAGAAAAACTGCGTATCTGTATTTTTGTGACGAATATTTGGAGGTTCTTTTGACACGTTCAGAAACCTTTTACTGTTTAGTAATACCGTGAATGATGGGTCTTTTCATAAGGATTTAAAAGGAAACAATGATATAAAATGGAGGAAAATATAATTCTTTTCTTTAATGTCGAGTTTTTTTTAATAAAAGTTTTTTGTTGGTAACGTGTTCTTTAAAAGCTTACAATCTTTTATATTCTTAACACATAGCTCGTAATTTCTTAAACTTTTAGGGTTCCGTACCTCAAAAGGAAAAAACGCGCGGGTCTGTATGTCTGTTCGTCTGTCACAGTCAATTTACTCCGAAACTACTGGACCGATTGAGTTGAAATTTGGTGCACATATGTAAGTCACTGACCCAAAGTCGAATGTGTAACGTAAATTAATGAATTTTAATCATGGGGGCTACTTTTGGGGGGTAAATTTAAATTGATAAAAAAAACTTTTACAAACTATATCGTGGTACATATTAAATAAAAGGGCTCATTGTGAGCATTTTAAATATTTTTTTGTTTAATAATTTTACGATAAACAGTTTTGAAGTTATTTAAGAAAATAGGCGAAAATGGACCATTCCCCTTAACTCCGCTACGGGGCGAAAAATTCTTCGCCTATAGATTACAGGAAAACCTATAAGAAAGCTATAACAAAAAATAATAAAAAAGATGGTGCAGAACCCTTCATGCGCGAGTCCGACTCTCACTTGACCGTTTTTTTTAAATAATTATAGTGTGTTACCGTCTTAGGCAACAAAATCAAAATCAAAATCAAAATCAAAAGTCATTTATTCAAACTAGGCTGAAAATCAGCACTTTTCGAACGTCAAAGTTACATAAGACAGTCCCCCAAAAATGCCCGCCCGTCAGTTACTCTTAAAGTTAATGGCAAGTTTCTTACTCTTTGCTCCTTTATATCACTTCATAGTAGTGAGCATAATGAGGTAGGATAATTTTTATTCACGCAAAACATTTATCAAATTAGAAACGACGTTTCACTACTATGAAAGAAGATATCTTCACGAAAGTTCAAGGCATTTCCCTTTACACCGTCCGTGTGCTCTACTAATTTGGCAATAATAAGAATTTATTATCGTGCACCTACGTAATAAATAAAAACTAGAAGAACATATCTACCGATAGCAAATATTCATCGGTACCAATAAAACCCTAAAGAATTCACCTACGTCTCAACCGATATCGTAAGATATATGAAAAAGGACAGTCCGGCCGGTGACCCACACATCTATCATTGAGAATGACAAATAACTTTCAGGGGTCCCCAATGTCTTGCCTAAAGCTGTATTTACACGATTTGTATGAGTTAGTTTGAGTTTATTTTGACAGTTCAACAACATTCATAAGATAACATCACGCCTGTAATCCCCGAAGGGTTAGGAACAGCTGTACCTTAATAGGCACTAATGTGCACCCACATTTCGCCAGTTATATTTAAGTCCCATTTAATAGTCGGTGAGCCTATTGGCATCAACTGGGCAAAAATCCAGTCGCCGTGACTGCTACTGAGAAGTTCCTGATGGAAAAACCCAATAACACTTTGCCCGACCCGGGATTCGAACCCAGGACCTCATGCTCAACAGTCACGCTTGCGACCAATACACCAACGAAACATTCATTGCGTTATTTACTTTTACAAATTATTATCAATCATACAATTACTTAATTCCATGTTTTTTTTTGAACTGTGATTAAAAATGAGTTAAGTAGAGTGACGAAAGCCATGGAACCAAATAGGCTTTCTGAATTTATCATAAACCAATATTTTATTTTTTAAATTGCTCGAAATCAGTCAGCCGTATCTCCAGCAATAATTAATTTATGTTGCCAAGACAGTGAATTGCTGATATTGCCCTTGACGTTTAATTCAACCAATATTGCTACAACATGTTATTTATCAATTTAAGTCGCCCGTGTAGCGTTGACCTAAACTTGTAAAAAGAAAAGACGTTCGGAATACGTTTCAATGGAACCCGAATAGTTTTCCCTGAGGTGTCCGCTCTTGAGTGCTTTTCCAAACCGCCGTCCTTTTTCTGTCGACGACAATTTTCAAGGATGGGTCGATAATTGTGACCTACGTTTATTTAATTAGTGGTCAACTAAATCGTGGGTAGCTAAAACATTCTGGAAATCTTTTAATACAGGTACTGCAAAGATTGCCTTGATTAGTATAAACAAAGATTGTTTCTATTTCAATCTATACTATATAATATATAATATATAGAAAGGAGGTGTCGGATGAGATGACGAGTAATAGAGAAGTATGGAAAAAGAAGACATGCTGCGCCGACCCCAATTGAATTGGGATAAGGGCAAGAGAATGATGGTGATGACTATATAATATATAATATTTTAAAGCTGAAGAGTTTGTTGTTTGTTTGGTTGAACACGCTATTCTCAAGAACTACTGGTTCGCATTGAAAAATTATTTTGTGTTGGATAGCCCATTTATCAAGGAAATAACATCACGCTACGCGAAAAGAAAAGAAGTCAGAAGCGGCGGGTGAAACCGCAGGGCACTGCTAGTAACATAATATGATGAGACCAAGGACGTAACGTGTCGATGGCAATCTAAATGAGTCACCCCAAAAGACGACGAATATAACACCTTCAGTTACCGTCCATCAGCTTCTGTAACGTGCAAACAATAGGACAGCAAGACACGATATTAGAAGTCCTAACATTTGTGGGACATAACCACATTTACTACTCCAGTATCATGTATGAATCTCCATCCGAACAGGCTTTCCTTTCTTACTATATAAGGATGTTTAGGACATCCTATTAGAGCTATATGTTGTAAATATGTATTTCTCTTATTTTGTGTGCAATAAAGAATAAGAATTCTTCCAAGTCCTAGGTGCCAATCGTTCCATTCCTACATTAAAATTAATAACTGAAATTGATGTTTTTGGTGGTAGTCAGGTTAAGTTTTATTTTTAAACCGGAAAAGAACTATTTATCAAAAGGTCTTCTCGAAGACCGTTTAAACTTCTAATTTTAGCTATCATCAAAGGCATATCAGCCGAGATCGTTCAACTGATGGACTTAGACCTCCCCACTGTAACTTCAAAACGACCAGTAGTGTAAAAAATAATGAGACACTCACAACATTCATATGAATAAGGAAATCAAGAAACAGAAAAAAATGACGCTCGATTTTTACTCCTTGAATTTACCATTCATGTTCCAATTCATTCCATCTCTCGAACACTCAATTTTTTGGAACTCTCTAATGAATTTATAGGAAATTCTGTTACTAGGCGGGACGGAGTTGTCCAATTAATCCATTAGTCTTTGTTAATAAAAGGGTCTGTCTAAAATCTACGCCTTCGCGTCGCCTCTTACAAATTACTCTGATAGTTTCCTAGTATCTCTGTGAATTTCTGTGAAGATATACATAAATTATGGGTATTATCATCATTAACCAAAGCCTGAATTTACCAACTGCTGGGTCATCATCTACCTAGCCTTTTCCCAACTATGTTGGGTTCGGCTTCCAGTCTAACCGGATACAGCTGAATACCTGTAATTTACATGGAGCGACTGCCTATCTGACCTCCACGGCCAGTTAGTACTAGGTAATACGATACCCCTTGGTATGACTGGTTGTCAGACTACTGGGTATAGGTGTTTTGTTTGTGCCAATCTCCACGTTCCTATGCCAGCAATGTCATCTGCCCATCTAGCCGCCGAACAACTACCATATATTTTTCCATTCCTTGGACACCATAGGTCATAACTTCACTCCACCTGCCATCACCAGATCACGTACGCCTTCGACGTATTAACACGATGTGGATAATAATGAACCAAAAATTCGAAGACATGTGACATCTACCAACCCGCACTGGACCCGCGTGGTGGATTATAGCCCATTCCCTCTCATAGAGAGGACGCCTGTGTCTCAGCAGTGGGAACATTATAGGCTGATTATGCTATGCTATGCTATGGATAATAATGTTATGGAAAGAAAATTATGAATAAGAGGGTATAAGTACAACGTCAGTATAACAGCAACTACTAAAAATATAAAATGAATAAGAAAAGACACGGAAATACAAAATGTTTCTCCATTTCTTTAATCGATAGCAGCCGTCAAACCGAACCTAAACGAATAGATACAGTACAAATATTGAATCGAGATCAAAAGGGTTTTAAAAGGGTTCTCAGTACAAATGCTGGGCTTTCATCAGTTTTGGATCAATTTTCATTCAGCCTGTAACATGTTGGATGCAGGCATATCTTTGTTCTGAACAATACACGTGGTCCATACACACAATCATCCTGTAAACGTTCTCACTGCTGGGACACAGGCCTCCTCTCTATGAGAGGGACCGATCCAGACGCCATTATCATCCGCACCCAGTGTGTTGGTGGATGTCACATGCATGCGAAATTTTGCTTCTAGCACCTTGCCTAATTTCTCACCATGATTACAGCTTTCTTGTAATTGCTGCAAACTGAAATGTCAATAGCCAATTTCGTTTTTTAAGGTTGATGTCCGTCTGTCTATTTCTCATGACCTTTTTTACATCACCATTCTTATATGATCATAGAAAGAGGAAGGACACAACATCTGCTACAATACTCTATGTACAATGCTGCGTTTATAAGCATACAGGGTGTAAACAGACCCTTCACGAACTCGTCAATCAAGCATTATGTACATCAAACTAAGTTTACGCAAAAATTATTGCTTCGAAACGAATTTATTTTTTGGGGACAATGGGACTCAATGTAACGGACTCAAAACAATGTGCTGATGGAACTGATGGATGGATTGAATGGTACTGGGATCGTGGTATATTAAAAATAAAACTTGTGAAAAAGTTGGAACTTTGACCCCCAATATCTCCGTAACAAGAAGGTTCCCAGGTATGGGCTAGAAAATAAAATGATCGCAATGTCGGGGAGAACAAACGGCTTCGTTAAGGGTCTAGTTACACCCTTTATACAACAATCAAACAACTTGAAAATAAAACCAACAAGCACACACCTATATTTTCCTTCTCCTAGACCTCTTACACCTACGGCAAATACTCGTTCAACGTTAAGTTACAGCCGCTCTGCTATAAGAGCTATAATACATCTACAACAAACGGCTATCGAGGCCACGCTAACTATTTCGTCATGCTGACGTTTCGTTGTTGACATAACACTCTCGGGACTTCCTGAATTCATAATATTTGACTGCAGACAGGTATAAAACACCAGAGGATATTTGAAACTTGGTGTTTCAGGCAAGGAAATGTTACTCCAGGCGATATTTTTTTATTATTACTGCATTGGCTACGCACTACGTACTGCATTTCGTATAATGTGGTCCTGTGTCTTGTTTTACTTTCCGTTTTTAATAATTTATAATCTTAGCCAAAAAAAGTTCCACAGCAGGCTGGACAGAGGCCTTCAGCTATCATGGAACTTGGCAGCTTGTTTGTTGACTTTTGTGCTGGCCTTTCAGAAACCAAAAATGCAGCATTGACCTGTCAATAAGATACAGTGTTTGTTCTCTGAGTGAAATTATTGAGTTCCTGTTTACACTGAAAAAAATGTCTTGTATCATACATTAACACTGGTTAGTGCAGCCATATAAGTTTATTGTTATATTCTACATCTACAACAGTTAAATATGTTATAAATGTTATTTAAACACGGCTGTTTGTTTGTTTGTCGCTCACACTCGTGACTGTATCTGTATTGTTATTATTGTTTTACATATTCATAACACCTTTATTTCTAGATAATTTCCATAAAGTGGCTGCCAAATTCATAAAAAAAGTTTTTGTCTATGATTACTTGTTCTTGACAATTTTAGTAAAAGCAATTTATATTAAGTACTTCACTTGTAGACTACATTATTTTCAGATGAGTACGCCAATAACACCAATAAATATATCCCATTAAACTTTGGCAATCACCTTTTCAAATATTCCGAACTTTTGAAATAAAACTTTCCAAAAAAGTTAACAAGTACACACTTACCTGCGGGCTACTGCTCTTTGAGACTTTGAATTTACTGAATTTGAAATCAACTGCAGGCGAAAGGTGTCAGAAAACATTAATATTTAACGAAACTGAATGGAATAGAAGTTCTTTTGGTAACATAAAATAAATACAGCAGGTGAACGACCCTTCTTAGACTTTAAAGTTAAAACAGTTATAAAACCATTTTGAAATAAATTTTTAGAATATATTTTTACTAGCTTATTTTCTTAAACACCTTTAGTAGCCAGAGTACGTAAAGTAAATAATAAAATAAAATAGTATGAAACCTAAAACGAATGTTGGCCCTTCAACTAAAAGTGCTCTTCTCTACGGTCGAGACTACACGAGAACTTACCTAAATCATTATGTGGAAAAATATTAACCAGTTATATAACTTAGTAGCGAGGTTGTCCAAGGCACGTACCCTCATTTGGAAACAGTTTAAATGATAATAATAATACAAACGTTTTTGGAAGGCATTGCTTCAGAAAAACTATACCCACCGTATTAGACGCAACCACAAAAAATGTGCGAAACGAAAATCCGTTCCACAAAAATCCGTGCCACCATTCAACAGGTAGTAGGTAGGGGGCATTAGTTCTAATACATTGTGTATGATAAGCGGTCTCATCATTCGTTATCACAGCGATAAATAAAGATAAGAGGGTACAGAGCACTTAGCCGAGTTATCTCTCGGGTCACAGTAGTCTTAAAATAGTTGGGCAATTTGTGACGCACGCCCAGAGGATGCATTACTTATATGTTTTATTTTGGAACTGTTGGATTATGGGGATTATAGATTGGCTTTTTTTGGCCACCGACAATCTGGACGAACATTCACAAGTTCTGATACCTAATCTCTTGATTAGGTATCAGAACTTGTTAGAAAACTAAAGTTTTCGATCTACTCTTTGCAGAGCATAAATTGGCGATCGATTCTTACACATTGCTAAAATCAGTTTTATTTGGAACTTACAACTTACTGGTCGAACAAAATTTGAGTAAATGGGCAAGAAAAGAAGAAGTCTTATAAAGATAGACTGAAACTAAGTCGAAAGTAGTTGGAAAAGGACAGTAGTAGTAGACAATGATAACGTGGAAAATATATTTTGTACAACATTTGGAAAGGGATAATTGCTAACGTTTAATATAAAGGATATAACATAAATGTTGGGAAAAGACGACAAGTATTTGTTGATTGATTCCATCAGTTGCCAAAAACTAGTAATTTTGCCGCGCGCCGACTGATAAAGCCGACTCGCAATCACAATATCTGAATCCAGATCAATCGTTGTGTGAAATATTATGATAGTTATGAAAGAAGTTACATTACGGCTGTTAGAGATCAAAGGGAATTAATGGGAAGAGGTTTTCAACATCTGGCTAGACGAGAAGATGGTCGATGGAGAACAGTTTTGATGGAATTGTAGCCAGGGTTGGGCCGAAGAAACCTGGCTGTGTTACCGCGCATTGGGTTGACAATATCGTCGAAATCGTGGGAAACATTACGATGATGACAGGGAACTTAAGAAATATGGCAGAAGAAAAGTAACCAGAGACGTCCAAACATGGATGGGTTGACGATATCGACAAAGTCGCAGGAAAATACGATGATATAAACAGGATGATGACGGGGAACTAAGAAGAATGGCAGAAGAAAGAGGAAGCCTATGCTATACAGGGATTCCAAGCTGAAATGAGGATGACGATGGAAGAGACACACGTACATGATAGTACGGAAGGGAATATTGCCATCATTCGAGCAGATCAGTAGTCACTTCTATTTCCGACCGTTAGACCTAGAGTTTCGGTATGATAAACCGGTATTATGATTAATGTATTTTTTATCTTTAGAGCCCTAATGTTAGTGTTGTTATCACGTGTGTTGTAATGGCTGCAGTATCAAGGACCATTGGTTGCGCAATTTCGACGTTCTTTTATTTGTACTTCACTATATTATGAGATCTGCGTTCTGAGATTGTCCATCTTGTTTTTTAAATAAATTTCACAGATATTCACCAACAGCGACCCTCTGTCAAACTCATTTGAGCACCAAAAGATCCTTCTATCATTTAAGAGTGTGACAGCTGCTGTTCTTGGAATTTTCGTAACTCTGAAAAGGGCTTTAGAGCTGTCATCTAGATCTTACATTAAAATAGATGATGATTGTCGGATTATATACGAATGAAGAGCTATAACTTCAAATTACATAAGCTAGATCTGCCTAGCCTTTTCCCAACTATGTTGAAGTCGGCTTCCAGTCTTATCAGATTGCAGGTGAATGTGAATACCAGTATTTTACACGGAGCGACTGCCTATCTGACCTCTACAACCCAGTTAGTACTGGGTAATACGATACCCCTTGGTGAGACTGGTTGTGAGACTTTCGGGTCACTGACTACCTTTAACGACTGTCAAAGATCTACAACTGACAGCCCAAAACGGCCTAGCGTGTTTTCCGAGGCACGGAAGTAACTTGGTATGTAATGTGTGGTCACCCAACCTAAGCAAGCGTGGCTTAACCTGAAGATGGAGCCGAAAGGCGGTTATCTATTATTATTACAAAAAAATCTCAGTAGTAACCCGGGGTTTCCAATATTGTCTCCCATAAATGGCAATACGGCTGGCCTTATTACATGCCACTATGGGACCCAAGACTGCCATCCGGTAAATGTCAAACCTACCTCCGACTACTTTTTCTTTAAAAAAAAAAATAACTGTAAAGACCAAGAATTTGTAGTAAAAAAGATGTTACGCACTGAATGGAGAGTAAACGCAAGGAATTTGATTTAGTCGGGGTACACAATTTATTCGGAATTCCATACATACTGGATCAGATGGAGATATATCTTTCTTTATAGGGCTGTTATCTAGGATTCTAGAATCGAGAAAAGTTTTGTAGTTTGTCGTTGTGTCCATGTTTGTTTTTTTTTTCTTTTTCTCATTAGCTTTTATTGTTGTTGTTTCATTTGGAGTGTTCTTATTTTCTCGTTAATTATAAAAATTAATAACAAATTTTTGGTAGTAAAAATCTTATTAAAGTTAAGTTCCCGATTGTGTTAACGTAAAATACTTTAGGGATCTTGTTGAATTTTGTTTAACGATTTATCTTCCGAAGTTTCCGGGCAAATAATATCTTAATCTTTGATGTCTTATAAATATTGCATAACAAAATTGTATTCATCTAGATGAGAATTTGTTTACAGGAATATTTGTCGTCCTTTTTTAATTGGATTCTATCATATAAAGGGTGTAACATATCCGAAAGGCACTTGTTCTCCCGGTCATTGTGATATTTTTTTTGTTCTAGACCATACCTGGGAACCTTCTAGTTACGGAGATATTGGGGGCAAAGTTCCAACTGTTTTCACAAGTTTTTCTTTTTTTAAATACATGTTTTTAATGATTTTTACTTTAAACAGCTCCACGATTCCAGTACTATTCAATCCATTCATCAGCACAATGCTTTGAGTGCTTTCCATCGAGTCCTACTGTAAAACGTGATTTTTCACCCCAAAAAAAAGTCGTTTCCCAGAAATATTTTTTGCGAAAAGTTACCTACTTAGTTTGATGTACAGAATGCTTGGTTGACGGCTTCGTGAAGGGTCTGTTTATACCCTGTATTATGTCCAAATATTCTGCTGATAAACGGCGTATCCTTGTTGCCATCTACTTCTAAAACCTACAATAAGTCGAGAAGCTGTCAGCATCATAATCATCATCATTAACCAACTAGGCTTTTCCAAACTATGTTGGGGTCGGCTTGAATACTTGTGTTGTGTGTATACCTGTGGAGCGACTGTCTAACTGACTTCTACATCCATTTTTTGGGTAACGCGACACCCATTTCTAAGACTAGTTGTCAGACTTTCGAACACATGACTACCCATAACGACGAAGTGTTCAAAGACGCGAAATATTGATTCACCATCAATGTAAATAAAAACATCATAAGTAGGTTATATTATCTTCTCTTTGCATCATCATACTCTTTACGCTCTGACGTAGCAAACACC
This sequence comes from Noctua fimbriata, assembly GCA_905163415.1. Taxonomy (NCBI): domain Eukaryota; kingdom Metazoa; phylum Arthropoda; class Insecta; order Lepidoptera; family Noctuidae; genus Noctua; species Noctua fimbriata. Next base: position 11,936,758 of record LR990939.1, read on the forward strand.
AGTGTTGCCATAATAACAGTCTAAACAAAGCCAAGTATTTCATCGACCTGCTGTAGTGACGACATTTGTGTTTCGTATGGCGAATCTAAAATACTCCACTGACGATGCGCTGACGTCATATTATAAATAACTTTCGCTGTTGAGTTCGTCAGACATTCAATGCAATTGAATGGGAAAATCGAGAAAATTTGAATAAGGATCGATGTTTTTTTGATGCGATATATTTTGAATTTTGAAAAAATATGTAGGAATTATTGAAAATACGAATCTAAGAACTGATTTCATGTAAATTTGATTGTTAATGATAATGTTTGTTTAGAGAAGCTGTAAGTAGATTATATGTTGTTTGATATAAAATACTTTGTCTCTCTATTCTTACTACTAGATTATTTTCATAGATGTGTTTTACTCTATAAATATTACGTGTACCAGTGTGTTTGTCTATGACATAGAAAGCGGGAATAGAAGTACTATCACGTTTGAACAGTCTTATTTGCAGTGAAGTGCACGATTTTTTGCGTCAAATCAAAACTATACATGTGTGCAGATATGGTTGAGAGCATAAAACAGACGCGATATCGAACATGTTTTCTAAAGGAAATTGGAAAATTGGTGAACTTTATTTGCACCGCATTGTTTGATTTGGTACATTGCATGGCAGATCGTACGGTTTTTTTTTAAGGGTACGCCATGCAGATTGGGTTATTCATTCGTATTTGTTCGGACATATTCTTTATTATGGAACGCCGCCGTTCAGACTTAAAGTTTTTTTTATTAAGTAGAAATTTTTAAATGAACACTGAAATAGGAAATGCATGCAAAACTTTTTTTGCAAATAATTAATTACAAATAATGAAATTGTTACTCATCTTCATCAGCCTAGTCTTTTCCCAACTATATTGGAGTCGGTTTCTAGTCTAACCGGCTGCAGCTGAAATACCAGTATTTTAAATGGAGCGACTGCCTATCTGACCTCCACAACCCAGTTAGTACTGGGTAATACGATACCCCTTGGTAAGACTGGTTGTCAGACTTTCGGGCTAAGGACTACTAGTAACTACTGTCAAAGATCTACAAATGACAGCCGGGACCAACGGCTTAATGAAATTGTCACTTTGTGTTGAATAGGTTAGTTGACAAACCAATCAATTGACATACTTTTTAAGAGCTGTCAAAACGTGATTCCCCCTTATATTTTGAATGGAAATAGCACGCTATGACGTCACTATTTAATCAACTCAAAGACTCAACTATTTATTGATTTCAAAGCAACTAAAAATTTAATTTTGCAATTAATTGAAAATTAATCGGGTTTTTAGGTCTAAAATGAAGTAATTTTTTAGAGAAGTTGTGTCTTGGAATTATTGTTTAATGGTGTCAACTAGCCAATTAACCACATTCGTATGTTGTCTTTTTATGTGTGACTCCTCCCTCTCAGAAGTTTTTATACCCACGTGATTGTCAAATGTTTTTGCCCCCAGTTTCGATCGACCCCAATTTGATTTGCCATGTATGCAGTGTTAATAAGTATTTCAATGTTTATTACTGACTATTATGTACTTGGATTGAAGTGCCTTTAGTAATTTAGTTTTTATGTAGTAATTTATTTTTTTATATTTTGTAAATTTTATAAATTTGTTCGCCTTACGGGTGAAACATGTACGTACTAAATACCAATATTGTGTCATCCTGCATGCTTAATTTGCATGTATACGCATGTTTTGACAAATAAAATATCTTTATCTTTTCTGCAGTTGAATGCTCTCGCAGATTGCTTCCATGGTGTTAAATATAAATTCGGTGGTACGTCAGTCACAATCTTTCTGTGAATCGTTCGCTTTTGGGCGCCATTTTATCTGAATCGAACATTGATGCTTTCGTTTGTGATATGATGTAAGCATAAAGTGCTTTTTTTATTCCCGGAATTTTATATCAATGCTGTCACGATATTGTATCAACTAGTTAATATTGCAGTATTTTGATAAAGTAAAATTTTGACGGAAAAAGCTTCAGTTCCAGCAGACTACATATATAATTATCTTTTATTTTGTTATTTTTTGCCAGGAATCTTTTAAGGAAAGAACGCCGAAATTATTTACACTTCTCTGAAAAAATATTTATGAACTTTTTTTTAAATTAATTAATCACGGACGGTGCCGCGTCGCCGCGCGCTATCGATGCCGGCCCAGAAAGAGGTAGCGAAACGATCTGGACGCGTACCGCGAGGGTTGATTCGAGGAGGCACGGGAAAAGAGCATTCCTTTCATGCGGATGGAATTGAAGGAGGCCTTTGTCCAGCAGTGGGGCAGTTGAGGCAAAAAAAAATACTCTCGGAGTTGCATTTGTAGAATACCTGAATAACTCCTTTTTATTAGTTTGGTTGGTGTAATAATATATCAGTAACAGGTTTAGAATTTATTTTATTGCATAACGAGGGTTATATTTTTTCCATCAAGGCTTATACTCATAAATGCGAAACCTGAATATAGTTTGTTCAGAATAAGTAACTGAATCGATTCCAATAATTTTTAAACCATGTTATATTTTTTCCCAAAAATATTAAATAAAGTTAAAAGTTGGATATCGAGCGGCTTTGAGTACCTGTCGCAATAATTTAGGTAGCTACTGCCAAATTATTATTATCAATGAGGTCAAGAGGACGCTGGAGGCGCGCGCTGCGTGGTGACCGCGTTTTTGTGCGGACAACTAGGTAACAGAACAAGCTTATAACTTTGTGATTTTTCATGATACAGTTTTGAAATTTTGTACATAGATTCTTTACATAAAAATACTAGACACGTGTATCAGGTTTCGCATATACTAAAATTAATGTTGTAGATGGAATTGAACCTCAATCCCTACTTTGAAAGTCTAAGCACGTAAACAAGCGGACAGTTACATTAGTCATATATGTAATTAACTTTCGCGTATACATGTGACTGGCATTAATTGATCGCTTGTAACCAATCACAGGTGTCTTTAGTCACAATTAAAACGTGTCTGTCTGTCTGACTGACTTACTGGGTGACGTCATGTTATGAATGAGGGGCTTATCAGGGCGTCTCATATTTTGATTGTGAATTGAATACAAAGGAGACGGGTTTTCGGTGGTGTACTGCTGCTGCTAGTTTGATTACAAAATACGCAGTAAGTAGTTTGGAACACGTTCGACCAGCCTCTGCTGGAAGATTTCTTTATTACTCTTAAGTTTTCAGGAATAAATTCTCTAATTTTGGTGAGTACTGCTTTACCCAGTACTAACTAGGTTGTGGAGATCACATAGGCAGTCGTTCCATGAAAAATACTGGTATTCAGCTGCATCCATATAGACTGGAAACCAACCTCAACAAAGTTGGAAAAAGGCTGGGCTGATGATGAAGATATAAGATTTTAAACTATCATGGTCATCAGTAAACATGGTAAATATCTCGTTTCTAGTGTTATTGATAGATGATGAAGACGATATTCGGGAGAACCGCATCAAAATCCTTTTCGTAGTAGAAAGTTTCAGAAACGAAAACTTCATTATAACAAACATGCATTTGAATACTTCCGAAGTGGTTAAGATTATGTTAATTCTAAGCTATGTGATATAAATTAATATTATTCCAAGCCGCAGATATATCCCCTAGTTCCCTCATAACTCCTCGCTCCACCGGAGTACAGTTCCGTTGCATCGCGTCAACGGGAGCACCCCTATCTTGTATGTACACTCGCGCACATCACATTCTTCTATAGAAATAGGTTTATTGCGATACTGTTTTAAAGCCTACTTTATTGTTCGGCTGTGTAGGTAGGAATATAAATCTAGACATATTGTAACATAATAATAATAAAACACACACACATACACACACACACACACATAACACACACACACACACACATACACATATATATAATATGACGTCTTTAATACGTCTGGTAGACGTATATCTAATAGTACACCCACATTTTGCCAGTTATGTTTAAGTCCTTTGTAACAGGGGACGAGTCTATTGCCATCAACCGAACACAAATCCAGACTCCGTAGCTGTTACTGAGAAATTTCTGATGGAAAAATTAATAACACTGCCCAAGCTGGGAATCGAACTCAGGAACTCATGCTCGGCAGTCGCGCTTGCGATCACTAGACCAATCAGGCAAATGAAAGAAAAAATAAATACACATACACAGTCTACTTATATTACACTAGCTTATGTCGGCGGCTGCGCCCAGGTAGAGATCGGTAATTGATCGTACTACCGACATAAAAAGTGAAAAAAATTACGTGTTATATCAGGTTATAAACTATCCGTGTGCTAAATTTCATCCAAATCCGTTCAGTACTTTTGAAGTGAAAGAGTAACAAACATACATCCATCAACTGTCGTATTATTTTGGCCCGTCAGTGTAAATTAGTGTTAATTTAATTTTGCTTTCAAACACCCTTATTGAAACATTAAAGTTATAATTCTCTGGAGACCAACATAAAAACAAAAAATATGCTAATCAACAATCAAAGGCAACATAACTTGTAGCCCTACCTATAGTTTGACCACCAAGTACCCGCGAGACCTTCTGGTCATTACAAACATTATAACGAAGCTCCATTAAAGTAATTAATAATTCCAAAGTAACCTTTGTCAGCCATGACATTGGGTTAAATCGCCATTTTGTTTAACTAGCGCAAACAAATTCAGTTCAATTTTCCTCTTTATTTTACTAATTTAGGGGCGATTTTCCCTTGTCGTGCTTGTGAAAAATCGGTGGATAGGTTTTCCCGGGGGTGTATGAGTTTTATTGGAATTAAATGCTCCGGGACTCGTTATTTTGTTTTGGAGTTTTCTGATATCAAAACAATGCTAGACCAAAATACAATTGAGTTGTTGGAAATATTGTTTAGTTTTAAGCCGCTAGATGGCGTTGTTAGGTGAGCGCCGTTTTCTGAATCTCTGTGTCAAGATTCTCCGCGAGTTGACTAGGCTGGCGATGATTGTAATTTCTTTTTTGTTCTTTCGAATTTTCAAAAAGTACCAATTTATATGTTACTTGCTTACTTCCTTACTTCAATTTATATTTATATATTACTTGCTTGCTTACTTACTTCAATTTATATTTATATATTACTTGTGTCGTTGTCTTACTGTTGTATCGTCGCCCTTATTAAGATCGCAAGTGCGGGATAGTGAACGGTTGTTCACAGTTTTACCACAATAATGCAATTATAATCATCTCAATCACGTTATCTTGGTCGTCTAGTTTCATATTTTTTGATTAACCATGTCTTATTGTTTTGCTATTCTATTTGTAGCTAAAACACAGATTACTTGAATGATCCAACATTACCAGCAAAGAAGAATGGCAGGAATCTATGCAATCTGGGTTTAAAACTTTAGCAACACCATGCCAATGCCATTCTTCTTTCATCATCAACTTTTGCTGATAGATACTGTAAAGTAACCTGTTACAACACACTGGAAAATTTATTATCAACGTTACAAAACATGTAAGGGGTAATTTTGTACACTAGAATTAGAATATTTTGTCCATAACTTCGTTCCATGAAATTGTTAGATTTTTTTCGCTGTTCTAAATCCTGTGATGGTTGTCAGAAATATTTTTTTCTGTAATTGAGAGATAGTTAGGATTTTATTTGGCTAGCTTTCAAAATGAGACTTTGATTTTGCTGAGTTTCATTTTTTTAATTAGAGGTTCTTTTTAATATTAGTCTTCCTTTTGTCTCTGAGCTTACTTAGGAACATTTACCTAATTGGATAAGAATTAGAGAATGTACTTGGTTTCCTAAAAAGAATATCGGAGACTCTTTATAAAGAGTCCAGAAACATATTATACAAAGATCCTTTAGAAACTAGAACAAAAACATTAAATTAGCAGGTATTTAGTAATTTACTAGATAAGCTAAATTATCAGGAAGTAACATAGGCTATAAATTATATTTATATCATGCAAATTAGCCAAGCTATCACAATTTTTGCGGACAAAGTCGCGGCTGAAGTGTTAGTCATATGTATATAAATTATATTCTGTCATATTTGAACCGTCTTATGTCGTCCTAAAGACTTGACCCATTGCTGAACTCTTAAGGTTAGCTCCCCTCAAGTAAAACATAGATAAACGCTTAAATAACTTATGCAAACCTATTGTCCCTATTCAAAAGGGATTAAATTTAACTGCGTAACCCAATTGGGCCTTCAATTTGCGAAGTTATGTTGGTTATCCTAAAATTTTCAATGACATTATGTCCTTCTGTTTTTGATTTGGTTTAATTATGTCTACACTGGGTTTTATAATTTCTTGTTTGGATTGTACTATTATAACTTAGGTGCATTACTTTGTGTAAATTATTTCAACACCACTGCTCTCAAAACGGTGAAGGAAAACATCGTGAGGAAACTGGCATGTCCTAGAGCCAAAATCGGAAGACATATTGTGACATCTACCAACCCACACTGGGTCCGTGTAGTGAATTCTAGCCCATTCTCTCTCATAGAGAGGAGGCCTGTGTCCCAGCAGTGGAAACATTCTAGGCTGATTATGCTATGCTATAGAGCTTGCTAATTGACCTCTGAAAGCTTTAGAAGACTACTAACTTAAAACACTTGCCTCCAACAGACTGCTATTCCAATACTCATTAATTATTGAACCCTGCAATGAAATAACTTACCGAAAAGTACTTAGAACATAACAGATCCCAAATTACCTCATTAAACCATCTGCCTCACCGTAATGCTATAAAATTATCAGCTAAAACCTTCGGCCTAACGATGTTCTCACTAAAACGAATTATTTTCAAATAATGGCCTCAAGGGAGCATGAAGGAATGAAGACAGCTCCTTCCCCCTATTTTTTGTGGTAACAAATGCTCTAGAGCTGGCCTCGTTATTAATAGGGGTGTGCTGACTCGAGCTAATGAAGTCTGGTCAATCGAGTGGATGTCTTACTTAATTGGTTGCGCTTGATAGTGGTTGGTAAATCGAATGCTTTTACCCGTCTGAGGAGGGTGATGTGTTTATCAGCCTTTATATATGTATGTTTGTTCTTTTGTGTCACTCTAGAGACCAAACCCATTGGCCAATTTTGATGATTCTTAGGTCAATCATGCAAGTGTCGCTAAATACATAACACTGATCAAAATTCAATATGGCGACATCCAGTCGCCATATTGAATTAGTATTTAAAAATCACGTGCTCTGCTCCCCCAAGTGTGGCCAAAGTGGCTGGTGTACCCAGTGCTCTTCTAGCATTCAGGGGATTTGTGCGAACTATACCAGGTCATCGGTCCACCTTGAGGGAGGTCTTCCAATATTGCGTCGGCCCGTACTTGGTCACCATTCCGGAACTGTTCTACCTTTTATACCCATGTGAAAATAATAAACAATACTCTCTGAGGGGGTAAACCAAGGGTGTATTGTGTAGGAACAACCGCGCTCACTGACTGACGGTCGACCAATTTTCAACCTTATTACTCAGGGACATCAGAGTGAAAACTGGTCGACCGTCAGTGAGCGCGGTAGTACATCTTAAATTATCCTGATTTATATTATAGGAATAGATTTTTTTTTTGCGGATCTCGTGGCTAAATTAAATAAGAACAGCCGCTCGGGTCGATCTTTAGGTTAAGCCGTGCTTGCCTAGGTTGGTCTGTGTATGGGTGACCGCTCATTACATACCGAGTTTCCTCCGTGCCTCGGAAAGCACGTTATGCTGTTGGTCCCGGCTGTCATTTGTAGATCTTTGACAGTCGTTAGGTAGTCAGTGGCCCAAAAAGTCTGACAACCTGTCTTACCACGGGGTATCGTATTACCTAGTACTAACTGGGTTGTGAGGGTCAGATAGGCAGTCGCTCCATGTAAAATACTGGTATTCAGCTGCATCCGGTTAGACTGGAAGCCGACCCCAATATAGTTGGGAAAAGTAGCCTTTTCAGTAGGCAGATGATGATGAGATTATTTTTTTATACTGAATGGGCTTACTCTTGCCATGAATCTAGTCCTGAGGACAGAGATAGCCTCATCTCTGTCCTCAGGACGATGGAACGAGCTAACCCAAAAGAAGCCTATTAACACGCGACTTAAATAAATTATTACTTACTTGACTTAGATAGAGATACCACGTAATACGGGCGAGCTAAAACGAAAAGATCGATGTAAAAAGTTTCCACCACTTGTTGTGGGTTTCAAAGGAGATTCGTGTGGTTTTGTGGCCAGTCTTATTGCTGGCTATAAATTATAACGATACTCACAGCAAATGGTCCACTTTCCACTAATTGGCCACTAGTTAGTGTGCAGTTATAATTCGTTGTAAATCACGGCCGTCAGTTCCTCAAGGATTAACTTGGATTTTAATGGTAAGGCTTCAGAGGAAATAAAATTGGACTTAGTGGAAGCAGATTTCGAATTTCTTGAAAATAAATGCGCATATAAGTTACGCTTATATTTTTCTACCTGTTTGTTTTAGGTATATGAGGATAAGCCACACTCTCTCTCTCTTCTAAGTATAGATCTCGATCGTCGTAGTCTTGATCGTCATCACAACTTAATTTTTTCAAGAATTAACCATAATACTTTAAAAATCCTGTCCTGCTATGTCATTCGCCATTTTGTATACAAAATCAACGGGCGTCGGATACTTTAATTACACTCGGCCACTTTTGCTACTGAACCCCCAAGAAGTACCTACTCAAGCACTTGGCCGATTTCCATTATTGCCTGCGTAGGTTCGGAAAAACGGAAAAATCTGGTAAAACGGAAAGCAAAATCAGCCTATAATTTTCCCACTGCTGGGACACCAGCCTCCTCTCTAGAGAGGGAATGGTATAATCCATCACGTGGGCCCAGTGCGGGTTGGTAGATGTCACATGTCTTCGAGTTTTTGTTTCTATGACATGCCGTGTTTCTAGCAGTGGTGATGAACTAAATTTCACAAAGTAATGCGTCTGCCTGGGTTCGAACCCACGAATTACTGCTCGTAACTCGGTTCCGCCATCACTGGGCCACCACTGCTCTCGGAAAACGGAAAACTTGCCATTAATTACAAGAAAAACGATAAAAATGAATGCATATGCATAAAACTGCAAATACTAACTGCATGAATAAACAATACAAGTTCACAAAGTAAACAGTACTTAAGTCCACATGCTGTCTATTCTGCTAGCTACCTGAGCAAATACAAAATAAAAAATAGGTGTATTCGTAGTTAATAAACTGTCCTGGGTGGGAAATGAATGTTCTAGAATAAATATCAGTTTGCGTCTACAACGGCTGTGGCGACGTTCTCTTTATTGATGAGAACGGATCTATCTTGTACCTACTGCATTCTTTTTATTCGTTTACTTAGATACAGAAAATATTACTATATGCGTAAGAAAAGATTGATAAAAAAATCTAATATCGGTACTTTATTTGACAAACAAAAATCTCTACATGTAATAAAATTGTGACAGGCCGATGTCTGTACACTGAAGATATTGAAAAAAAAATATGGGGGATTTTTAATAGAGCAACAGAATTTAAAAAACAGTTTTTGGAATTTTTGACTAGTCTGTTTGTATGATTGTACGCGCATCACGCAAAAACTACTGCATGAATTTGAACGCAGTTTTCACCGCTCTACTGCTAGATGCTTAACTTAAAATATAGGCTATATTAGATATAGTTTGGGACGCGATAAGTGGCACTGTGCGTATCAAGGGCGGGTCGCTAGTAGTATAAATTTGGCGCTAATATAAACCAATTTAAAACATCGTTCAAACCAATTTGAAAAAAGAATTCTTTCAATCGTTTCAAATTGACAGAAATAGAACGATGATTTAATGAATTGCGTGTACGTAAGTGAATATATCTAGCAATTTTGGCGCAAATTGGCTATAGTAGGCCTAAAATATGAAAGTTTTTTTTTCAGATATGTCTTCAATTACCTAATTTGACTTGATGCAATGCTTTTATTATTTTTCCATCTCAGAGAAATACACGATACCCACGATATACCCACGACTATAAGGGTTAAGAATGATATTAACAAAATCAAAATAATGCTAACAGGCTTTATGATTAAAAAATCGTACTATTCCATTGGTGAATTCTTAACAGACAATTTAAATAAATAATAATTAGTTATGTCATTGTGTGGGTCAAATGTCCGATTTATTTAAGCTAAATTCTATCTAAGGGTGATTAATAGTATTTTATTTTATTTGAATGATTTATGGTATTTAATTTAATTCGAATAATAATTTGAATTTGATTTTTTTTTTAAATTAGTTTTATAAGTATCCGAAATTTGTATGCCTATTAGGTTAAACATAGCGATCCTGACATTCGCATTAGATCTTTTTATACTGTACCTATGTTTCACAAATAAATAATTTGAATTTGAGAATATCTATACTATTGCATTGAAAATATTGAATATCAATATTAAGAATATTGAGTTTTGAACTGGCATCAAGATTCTAAGTAAAAGCGAGTGCCAATCCGCAGAGGACTTACCTCAATATTGTCAATATTGGAATTCAGTACAAGTATTCTACTGTTAATAATAACTATGAGCTATGATATTGCACAGTTCGTAAACCTTAGCTCTCTGTGTTTGAAACTTCATTTTCTTTAACGAACATTTTAAGGTGAATAGATGGGGTTAAAGATCAAGGAGCCTAGTTTGTTTGTATATCTTTGTATTTAAATGAAAATTGAACGCTCAATTTTCAGCATTGCTCCTAGCCCAGTGTTTCTCTGCATCGCTCAAAGGTAGACTGGTTAAAAAAGCCTATTACATTAAGTTTGCCTTTGTACATTTAAATAATTATATATTTTTTGCTAGATCGTCGCTCATACACGACAGTGTAGATATGCTGGAAATAGTCGAAATGCACTTTATTCAGGACATTAGGGAAGTGAGAACATTCTTATTTTAGCTAAAAACTGCAGCGGTAGAGATCTTGGTACAATTTATAGTTATAGTAGCTTACATCTTCCTATATTTGCCACTAGTTTCTGCCCGCGATTTCGTCCGCGTCAGCTATGGCACTCGGTGTAGCTTATAGCAATAGAGTAGCATTCTTTTCAAGATTTTATAAAAATTGGTTGCTTAATTTCGAAGATTTCCGGAGTACATATGTGTAATGTGATTATTTTTCGTTTATTTATTTTCTTTACACATAATTAACATTTTTAAATATTTCTATACAAAATAATATTAAAAAAAACATTTAAAAATATAAAAAATAGTGGTCCGCCGGTATCAGGAGCAGGGTCCAAGCTATATATTGTTGTTTTTTTTTATTTGTCTATAGAATACTTTATATACTGTTCAAAGCCATTCAGACTTTAAACAGATCTACATCATCTCTAACGTTCACAAAATAAATTAAGATTTTAATAAAGAGTACTCTAACGAAATAAATTAATTGTTCTTTGAAGCATTAAGGCTTTAATTCAAGACATTGTAATTCAAGGTTACTAAAGTAAAAGGTCACGTAGATTATAGTATTACAGGGATTAATATAATTAACTATCTGATACCGGCAATTTCATTCGTTAACAAAACTTTAGTACCTAGATACTCAGGGGTTTGAGTTCTTAGGTATTACTCAAACCTGCTGAACCACAAACACACGCACATACACACAAACACGCTCACTCACACCATTACTACACATTAGAATTATTTTTATTTTTATAATTGTTTTCTCATTTTATTTTAAACTAGGACCTTCGTTCGGGTAAAATTAGTATAAAACATATTACTTCCCTTTTTGAATCGAATTTTGTTACCAATTTTAAGGGTTTTATTTTATTTGCCTAACCCTAATTATTTTTCCAAAATAAAAGTAGCCCTTTTTATGTGTACTTTATCGTGTCAAACTTGTATTTTGCTAATAAAGACTATATTACCATTACCTTTGTTAGACCCTATAACATCAGCTATCTGCCAGTAAAAGTCCCGTCAAATTCAGTCCAGCCGTTTCGGAGATTAGCCGGAACAAACAGAAAGACAGACAAAAACTGAAAAAAACTTTTTGTTATAAGTGCCGTATATATTTTCATATGCATTTAATAAAAAGATGTTATTTTGATATAACAAACGGCCAATTGTTTTGTTATAATTATTATTAATTTGTTCTTATTCTTACTCAGTATACTTTTAGGTACATTTTTTCTAGTTTATCTTTTCTTTTTTGTTTCTTGTCTTTCGGCCTGAGTTGTAGAAGCAACAGAAGGCATGTAGTGATAAATATTAGCCATTCGACAGGTTAATAGCGTGACTATCGACGATTACTTAGTTCGGTCACTTATCGAGGCACTTTTCTTGCACTTTCAAAGAAACTTTTATGTTTTCTTCTAGTCTTCAATGCTCTATGGTCTTGTAAGCTTTGTTTGTCGGACAGTCATCATCATCATCATCTGCCTAGCCTTTTCCCAACTATGTTGGAGTCGGCTTCCAGTTTAACTGGATGCAGCTGAATACCAGTATTCTACATGGAGCGATTGCCTATCTGACCTCCACAGCCCAGTTAGTACTGGGTAATACGATACCCCTTGGTAAGACTGGTTGTCAGACTTTTTGGGCCACTGACTAACGACTGTCAAAGATCTAGAAATGTCAGCCGGGACCAACGGCTTAACGTGTTTTACGAGGCACGGAGGAAGCTCGGTATGTAATGGGCGGTCACCCATCCACAGACCAACCTAGGCAAGCACGGATTAACCTAAAGATCGACCCGAGCGGCTGTTATTTAGCTACGAGCTCCTCGTTGTTGTTTGTCGGACAGTCAGTCAGCTCGATATCGTATACAAAAAGCAGATTTAAACTCCATTAACTTAATTTAATTTCAACGTCTTTGCTTTCCATCAAAGATAATAAAATCAGCCTCTAGGTAACAGCTTCTTAGATAAAAAAATACACGGCCGGGATCAATTTCAATTTTCTCAGGCAAACTAAAATTCGTGTAGGTGAGCCGAGATGAAAAATACAGGGATTACGAGATGAGGGAGGATGACGTTCTCAGCTAGTACTTGACCTACTTCTGATAAAAATGATAAATATTCTCTGCTTGAGAATGTGCCTGGTATTTTTATTTTATTTTATAAAATAACCCAAGGTGTTGGCGGATCGATGGACCGAAATGTTTTGTTGGGGGAATTTATGTTGTGTTTCAGTGTTTTATTATGGTTTTGTGTTGTAAGAATTGAAACTTTACGAAACACACCACAGTTTTGTAATCAATCATCACAGGTTCTGGTTTTAGTTATAACGGAGTCATTATAGTTGTGAGAGATAGTATGAAAGTGGCGCCCGTGACTGAAAAGTTGTGTGGTAATAAGTTATCGTGGTATGGGCATGTGATGCGGAGGAATGACATAAATGTAATTAATGTAGATGGCTATAAGAGTAGAGGAAGACCAAAGAAACGATAGATGGACTGTGTTAAGGAAGATATTGCTAGAAAGGAGGTGATTGCTGAGATGACGAGTAATAGAGAAGTATGGAAGAAGAAGACATGCTGCGCCGACCCCAAATAAATTGTGATAAGGGCAGGAGAATGATGGCGTCATTATGGTCGTGGAAAATTCTTTGAAAGGAACTCACTTTTCCAAAACATTTTCCCAACAATCTTTACATAGTATAAAACAAAGTCGGTCCCGCTGTTTGTACGCTTACATTTTTTAAACTCCGCAACGGATTTGAATGTAGTGCTCAGCAATAGATATAGTGATTCAAGAGGAAGGTTTATATGTATATGTGTGTCTACATTGCACCCGTGCGAGGCCGGGGCGGGTCGCTATTTGATTATAAATGGTAAGTCATTTTTGTTGCACGTTATGAAACTTTTGAAACTACAGCCAAAAACGAAACTTATGTTTACACTCGAAGAATTCCTTCTATATCTTTGACAAAAATGATGTTGATATTTTAAAAGTCTGAGTAATATTTTGGTAAACCTTTGCAATTAAAATAATGCCAGAGGTCGAGACAGAAGTCACGATCTTCCAAACGAGCATCATTCTACCATTACAGCGTTACATTACGACTAGAAACTAGAGACTTACAAATTGATTATGTTTCTTATTACTAAATAATTATACCTAGATTGGGTCAGGTCAACTATAAAGACTTTCCCAACTCGATATCAATACCCGATTGTGTACAGTTTGCCTACAGCTTATTTTGACATATTTCGGCCCCATAATGCGAAGGGGAGACAGTAGTCTTGAAAAGCTGGTCATTGTTGGCAATAACGAAGGCAAGAGAGCACGAGACCGATCGCCAACACGATGGTCCGACCAAGTAAAAGAGGCTATGTCCTCTAGAAATTTCAGCAGGTGGTGATGGCAACTTTGGACGGGAGTAGATGGAGGCAAATTGTCCGTTTAAAGGGGTCCAGTGACCACGATCCTCAGTAATGAGGGACCGATTGAAGAAGATAAGGACTTAGTTCTTTATTTATAACCTTAGTGAGTTTTTCTATGCCTCCATAATATGGCACACTGGGGCTAACTTGGAGGAGTCAGCCCCGCAACCAACTTGCTGATTGTTGGATATTCTTATCACAGAATGACCTTATTCTCACTCATTTCCTGCCTTTAGAAGACAGCATCTGTACAACATTATTTCTAGCGCGAATGAGCAAAAACAGCGCCAAGTGCTAATAACACGATAAATGAAACTGCAAAGCGAAGATATCAGACAACTTGTAAATCAAATTAACTCGATTGTCTTACAGAAACAAAAGCGGTTTACAATCCTGTAAGATACCTTTCACACGTCGTGTTAGAATTGCGCGAGACGTCGGGAGGTGTCGAAGTACAAAAGCGTTGCGACGCGTCGTGGCGACGTCGTGGTGTCGCGACGTCAACACGCGGTTTATTGTGGTAGCGGGAACATGCCATGCGGTGAAAGGGATAGGTACGGTTAGACCACTAGACTAGAATAATATGTTTATTTTAATATACAGCGTGTAGTTTTGTACTGGACAGCTGCTGTTTTTTAGCGATTTCGGTGGTGGTCCCATTTAGAAAGTAGTTCAGTTTTGATGGTCTGAATCACGTTCTGAAATATGACGACACCTTTTTGGCACACGCTGTAGATTATTTTTTTGCACCAGGGTGTTTAAAAATTATGATTAATAAGAGGGCGAAGGCCGGTATCAGTGGCAATCGCTTTCAAAGCATTTAGATTTTCTACTACGACTATCAATAGAATTGACTTAGATTTTCGGCACCTTGTTTCAAATTTTCTTGACTTGTCCATCATTTTTATCGATGGATATACAAGGTGTAAACAGACCCTTCACGAAGCCATCAACAAAGTATCTTATACGTACATCAAACTAAGTAACTCTGCGAACCCTTCAAAGCCTGTAAGGTCTAACATACATATTACAATCCATGTGACGTGTCGAGGCGTCGAGGTACAAAACCGTCGCTGTGTCGACGGGTCGTGCATTGTGGGTGAGAGGCAACATACGCTGGCCGACACAACGAAAATGTTGCTTTATTTTTTATCACAGAACCCGGAAAACGTAGGGAATATTTTGTTATAACTTAGCATTGATTACGTTTGTTTTAAGATGAAAAGTAACTTAACATAATTTTCAGATTTACAAATAATATAATTTACTAGCTGACCCGCGCAACGTCGCTTGCGCTGGGATTTTTCATAAATGCTCCGCTCCTATTAGCCGTAGCGTGATGTTATATAGCCTATAGCCTTCCTCGAAAAATGGGCTATCCAACACTAAAAGAATTTTTCAATTCGGACCAGTAGTTTGTGAGATTAGCGCGTTCAAGCAAACAAACAAACTCTTCAGCTTTATAATATTAAGTATAGATTATTATTAAATAATGTTTAATTTTTGCTTTCATCACTTTGATAAGTAACGTATCTTTTAACGTAACGTTCTCTTCTTAGCTTGTCGAGGACAATTTAAATTGAGTCACTCCAAAATTCGAGCTCGGCACTTTCAGTAGGGTCCATCAGCTCCTGTGATGTGCAAGCAACCGGACAGGCAGGACACGGTATCAAGTGTCCACCTCTACAGTTTCCTTGCTTAGGCTAACCTGTGTCCGAAGTCTGTTCAAAGACTTCCAGGTCAGTCATGGCAACTCGTGTCCAGGTGGGAGATTTTCTGCAAGTGGCTCAAATGGGTCACTTATCTTAGTTGAACTGATGATTGTCAGTGTACAAGGTCTGAAATTACCATAACCCTTCAATGTATGGCCACTGGCAAAAGAATGACTAATGAAAATCAGTCTACAAACAATTTATAGATCGAATCTTTATTGCAGTTCTTACCAGACGCTTTATTTATACGGTGTTAAAAAACAATAGCATTTCCAATCGATCGGCCCCTATAGAGATACTCCTACTAACTGTATTCTCCGTAATTAGAATATAAACACTTAATTAGTTCAATTAGTTGAAACTGTTAGCTTACCCCAGTTCACATAACAGACAGAATACGCCATTGATAATGTGCGCAAGGCACAAGGCCAGGCGTGCAGTATTGATCAAATAATTGATATGGGAAGGAATAATAGTATGGAATAATAGTGTAGGAAGGTTCCCTATATCTGATTTAATGAGATATGTGGAAAGAAATTACACCCTTTTATTCGTTACTAACTTATGCCCGCGGCTTCGCCCGCATGGAGTTCGTATATTGTCCCACGGGATCATACTACCGGGATAAAAAGTATCCTACGTGTTAACACAGGTTATAAACTATTTGTGTGCGAAATTTCATCCAAATCTGTTTAGTAGTTTTTGCGTGAAACAGGTACAAAAATTCATCCATTCATCCAACCATCCATACTCGCAAACTTTCGTATCTAAAATATTAGTAGGAAGTAGGATTGACTGGGTTTTTTTATTAGCTGGCATTCATTTGGTACACATCATCGGCCTAGCCTATTCCCAACTATGTTGGGGCTGGCTACCAGTATTTTACATGGAGCGACTGCCTATCTGACCCCAACAACCCACTTAGTGCTGGGTAATGCAATAATCTTTGGTAAGACTGGTTGTCAGACTTTCGGGCCACTGACTACCTGCAACGACTGTCAAAGATCTACAAATGTCAGCCGGGACCAACGGCTTAAGGTACTTTTAGAGGCACAGAGGAAACTTGGTATGTAATGGGTGGTCATCCATCCACAAACCACCCTAGGCAAGCGATTCTTAACCTGAAGATCGACCCGAGCGGCTGTTATTATTTAGCCACGAGCTCCTCATTGCAGATTGGTACTGTCGCCGTGAATACAATGTGGTGCTGTCAAGATTGAGTAAAGAGTAAAAGCAAAACTATGAAAAGGAGAAACTGATCATGTTCAAAGTAGCCGAGGAGTCCATTTCGGACAAAGATTCTTGTAGAAAGCTATATGTTCTTCTGACTCCTCTGGTTTCTTTTCTTGCGGGACATCCAGACGGACTTGTCGGGCTACATTCACGATTTGGTAGCTTTAGAACTCGTTCGTTTTTGGAAATCCTACAATTCACCTCTTTGTCAAATTCTTAATGTTATTGTTGACCTGAGTTAGAAGTTCTTGTTACATAATCATGGACGTTACACGGCAGTCATTAGTTTAGACATTGACTTTGATAAATTCAACGGCAAATAAACGCAGTGAAGCTAACCCCGTTGTGTAGACAAGGTAATTTGTCAGTCGTTTATATGTGACGGGAACGCATTTAGAACGACTCAATGTAGTTTTTCTTCAGCGATAGTTTAAAAGTTTATTTTTTACTTTCGAACTGGCTGTTTTTACCGAGGAATGAGGACTCTTGTTCCGGTTGCAAAAAGAAAGTAAAGCTCATTTAAATATTAAAAATAAACGATATTTTATGACTTGAAAAATATTCAAAATATCTCTATTTTATTTGCTCAAAATCTGAGTCATACACCTAATTGGTGACAAATTAAATTTTGCATGCGACTTGAAACTTGGCATTGATCTTAAAAAACATGCCACTGCCCGACACCCACAAATTAGTGATTTAACTAATTCCAACGTCCGTCATAATTTATTAATTTTAACGTGAATCCCGTCACTCATAATTACTCCACATTATTTCACAAAATTTAAGCCAGAGACAGATTTGTTACAGAATACACGAGCTCAATTTGGTCACTTGTTGAAAGCAAAGCTTTATATTTATTAATGTCACTAGCGACCACCAGTGTAGACCGAATAATAAATTCTCTTCTAAACCAAATATGCATTTTACAAGGTCTTTTGTAGGTGGTGGAAAATCATCTACTTAACTTTTTCCCGGGGTCGCCTTTCAGTCTAACAGAATGCAGCTGAATCAGCAGCTCCATGTATAGCTGCTGATTTAGCATGGAGCGACTGCCTGTCTGACCTCCACTACCCATTTAGTACTGGGAAATACGATACCTCTTGATAATGACTGTCAAAGATCTAGAAATGACAGGCGGGACCAACGGCTTAAAGTACATTCCGAGGCACCAAAAGGAACCAAAAGGTGATGGAAAATAAAAGTCGAAATATGAGCGTGAAAAGGAAATTTGTAATTACATGCTGAGATCACTAAAACCTGTGACATACTGATTGTAGCTAACGTCAGCCTAGATTAAAACTCACATTTAAGACATTTATTTCAAATTGCTACAACCAGCCAACTTGCAGACCTCTGCAATCACACCAAAGTTATTAAAGACAATCAAAGACTGCTGAAATGTGAATCCCTCATTGCCGCGTGGTGTGTTATAAATGTGTTTCCACCTTTTCTCACTAATAATAAAATGTGTTGAAACGCGACTTTTCATGACGCAGATCGTCAACAACTCTAAGCTTTTTCTATATTAACATTTAATTTTATGTTTGTCTGTGGGTCGAGTGATTTCACTCTAACGACCTGACCAGCGTTTGATGATTCTTTTGATACGAAATAATTCATCAATTTGATGCAACTATTATATTATTTCCTTGAAAATAGAGTATTTCGTGGAAACTCTTACTCGTGCGGAATGTGTTTGAATTCCTGAATTACGGGACGTGTATATATCTGTCAACAAATTACGTAGCGTGTATGTATCCGTTTATAGCAGGGAGTTATTACGGGCGTGCATTTAATAATTGGTAGATACTGCAGGAATATTTGTTTCATAGGAAAATATTTCCAGCAATTGCTAATTGCAAATTCTGGAAAATTTATCCGTGACAGCAAACTGTCTGTTTTATGCAATTAAAGACTCAACATATCTCATATTACTTCATATACTTATAAACCAAATTAGCTACGCCAGATGATTACAACACTGAAATCTGCCAAAAAATACTTTATAGGCTGATGATTTCCAAACCGAACTAATAAACATAATTTTACTCCATGGACATATTAATGTATCTCTCAAAAGACTCCCATCAAATTTGGAGTCAACGACAGGTTTATATCGAACCGTGGGCGGTCGCCACTCTTTCTCTAGATTGACAGCTACAATAACAAACACCGCTCTTTTACACCCACCGTAAAACTTTAATTACAGATCACCATCACAAATGTAACTCGGTGAAACTGAATTTACTGCCAATAAAAATTGTGCAAAGAAAAATATATCGCGTATTAATTTAATCTTATGAAGTGTGTAGACGAGCGACTGTTAATGTTGCCGACTGTTGGCCAGAAACGACAGTGAATAGACTTTATTTACCAATTAATGTTGCAATTTATATACCAGATATTTATATGAACATGGACGAATCAGAAGGAGTGTATATCGATAGTAGGTGGCTTTCTGCACGCGTAGCATGACCACCGTAGAAACGGATTTTGTCGACGAAAGTGGCAGATCAACAAAAGAAACCTGTCATTTTGTCGATTCTTCCGTCGACAAAACCAGTTTCTACGGTTGGCATGCTACGCGTGCTGTAGTTTCTGCCTTGTCTATTATGGAAAAAAGGCGTGTGGGTATGATGATGGGTATTGTTAGTCCAAACGTCAAAAAAAGACAGTGTCACCATTCTGAGCTGGTAGGAATAAGTAACGCAAAATTGGGGTATTTTCGCGCCATTTCTTCTATTCGTCTTGTAAGACCTTAAATTAAAAATAAATACAGCACGTCCAGCAAGAACTAAGTTCAAATGTGACCAATTATCATCAACAAGTATTAGCTATATTTAAATATAGAAAAAACAACTGAACGTGCGCCAACACAAGCGCTCAATTGCACACTGCATACTCTAGAGTTGTAGCAAAGTCAGATACCGATAAAAATCGTCAGTGTTCCCGATTAAAATCGGTCGTTAGCACAGACATCTAGTTCCACGTAACAGATGGCTCTCGTTGTTTTTGCAAGTTGATTGGTCATTCTCTGCTTTAATTATGTTATCTTAGCGCTGACGTTAATGGCAAAAGAAATTAACACTTTTTTCTTACAAAGTGGAATGTTAAGATAAATTCAGTGGAGGAATATTATGATAAGCAATGGAACTTGCGTCATTGAAAAATACTGTAATGGGTAGTAATGCAGCCGTTTGATGTCACATCGCACATTGGTACTGAGCTGTAGACTGAGACACATACGCCAATGGATGTTCTTGAGCTGTTCCAACTCGGAAAGGACAAGGAGAAACATTCGGAGTTGATGGCCAACCTTCAGTAATTGGAGAGGCACCAGAAGAGGAAGTACACTTACTGCCTAGTTAGTCCAATGGCCACACTTATGCACATCTGCAGACGCGCTGAGATGCTGAGCATGAGGTCCTGGGTTTGATCTTTGATTAGGGTTTTTCTGTAAGAAATTTCTTAGTAGCAGCCGGAGTCTTGTGCCCGGTTGATGGAAATAGATTCGTCGTAATAATTGGCCAAATATGGGCATAAGTAAAAAGTAGTTTAATAATTTAGTACACCCGTATTTTTAATGTGAGTACATGATAAGTCTAGTCTAAAGTCCCCGATAACTTGAAGTTTTAGCCCGAAATACACAAGTGCCTTGTTGTATATTTTGCTTTTATAGGATTCTGCCGACCGAACCAGACAGATTAGATTTCGTAGAATCAAAGCTGTTACTAACACCTCGATTTTGTTAGCGAGGAATTTGTAAAGATTCTCTTTGGTAGACCGAGACGACTGTTTGGCATTTTAGACAGACGATCTTGTATCGTAGACTGGATGGAAGATGGGGGAAGAAAGTGCTGGAGTGGAGACCACGGACCGGACGGAGGAATGTGGGAAGGCAGCCGACTAGGTGGACAGACGATCTGATTACTGTGGCCGGAAGAAACCGGATAGCCATGACACAAAACCGCCAAAAATGGAGAGATTTGGAAGAGACTCAGCATTGGATGGGCAAAGCTTGAAGAAGAGAGAGAGAGAGAGAGAGATCTTGTATCCCATCATATACGCGTACATAACATAACGCCTTATCTCCGTAGGGTTACGCAGTGCCTTTAATACATCCAAATTTCGCCAGATTTATTTAATTTCCGAAAGATTAAGCAGGATACCTAGAATAGTCAGGAGCTTGAAAGTCTGTCAACCAGTCTTACCAAGGGGTATCGTAGTACCCAGATACTAGGTAGTGGAGTTCAGATAGGCAGCCGTTCCATGCAAAATACTGGTATGCAGCTGGGCTGCTGTACTGTGAAACTCCTGGAAAAATCCAGTAGCACTGTGCCCGACCTGGGAGTTGAAGCCGCAGTAGCGGACCTAAATCAATTTTGTTCAAAATATGAGTTGAGAGGGGGAGCTACTATAAGACAAAATTACTCCATTAGAATGAAAATTAAAAATATTATACGGTACATTTTCCTCGTTTCCCACTACGCGATAAGGAAAAGGAAGCTTTTAATATGGAGATTCGATGGAGACTTTTCTTATTTTCTCATGCATCTAAGTAGAGGATAAATATTACAGGCCCATCTTCCTCAATCAGATGTTGTTGTACTATCATACACATGATTTTTAGAAAAAACCTTACTTTTTGGCTAAATAAACCATTTTTATAAAAAAAAACTTTTAAAATACGATGTTCGTGAGCTTATCTCTGCCAGTTTTGAATTTGTCTAGCAATATAAGTAGATACCCTTGACGAGACCCTGAAACTGGCCCCTCATCATCATCTGCCTAGCCTTTTCCCAACTTAGTTGGGATCGGCTTCCAGTCTAACCGGATGCTGCTGAATACCAGTATTTTACAAGTAGCCACTGTTTATCTGACCTCCACCTCCAGTTCATCATTTCAGCCGAAAAGTCCACTGCTGGACATAGGCCTCCCCCAAGAAGGGGGGTTTTGCCATAATCGCCACGCTTGGCAGGCGGGTTGGCGATGCACCTCCAGTTAGTACTGGATAATACGATACCCCCTGACTACTTAACGACTGTCAAAGATCTACTATTAACAGCAGGGACCAACAGGTTAACGTGCTTTCCAAGGTACGGAGGAAACTCGATAAGTAATGGGTAGTCACCCATCCACAGACCAACCTAGGCGAGATCGAATCGAGCTTCTTTTATTTAGCCACGAAACTGGCCCCTAATAGAATACAATTTAACAATGTTACAACATGATTTCTTAGACAGGAAGTAGCCAGGTAATAAATCTAGCCAAGTGTAATTGATTTTGTGTCAAAAGGCAAGGTACCATAACAACAAAACAAATTAGCTTTACGTGCTTAGACTATAGCACTATGTTGTCAATTAATTTGGAATATAATTAATTAAATGCAATGTTTTATTGGTCCTTTTAAATGGTCTGATGGGACGTGTCACAGAATTCATTAATAGAAATTATTATTTATTATTGATTTGGTATTATCATACTATACATCCATTTTGTAGTCGAATAAGGAAAACAGGTTGCATATAAATAAGTAGTTAGATTGTCTGAATTTGTGTCAGGTTGAAGGCATTACACGACCATTGCAAACTTAATATCATTGTAATTGTGGTTTTATCTGCTGTAAAATGTACATAAACCTGTCTTTAGTTGTTTCACAATAGTCATTTATAGGCTGTCTTTTAATATTTCTTTGGTTCTAGGGTATATAACGAAATTATAAATGAAATTTTGGATTATATTCTTCACAGACAACCAGCAATATGAGCGGTATAGTATATCATTTTGTAATGTTAAATATTAAACAGAAAAAACAACTACTAACAACTATACAGGATTATCCTAGTACAGGCATCTAACATTATTATACCTACATTGTTAGTTTTAGATTCATATTGTATTTTACCTTCTGGGATTCTGAGTGAAGATTTATTTATTTATTAATTTTTATTTACTAAACTATGTAAATAACTATGCTATATCCAAACAAACAATACTACTACACGACAAAAATAAAACCATTTCCGTGTAGCTCTTGTCTCAGCATAACAGGGGTCATTACGCGACCCATAAACAATTGCGTGGTGCCCCCGCACTACAAGATAATCGCATCACTACGTCCCGCACTAGCACGAAATTATTACATCACTACTTACGTTTATTTTGACTGTAAACTACGTATTTAGAGATAAAAGGTACTCTTTAGACTTTAATGGATAGTCCAGTTATTTTGGGGATCAATTTGACTAGTTTTTTGATGGGAGAGATTAATTTGGTGTTTTCTTTTGACTCGATTACTTGGGACTGGTACGGTATCAGAGCAAGCATTTATTGGATTAGCAAAACGTTTCAGAATTAACATTGTTTCACTAATTGTGTCATTAGTTTTTTAACTGGACTATCCTGTGGTTGCTTTGAGAGTAAGGCCTCCAGCCGGGGGCATCAAACCCTAACCCCCGTCTTATGACGACAGACCGTGTCGACGGCGCGTTCGTGTTCCATGCGCGCCTCAAAGAGATGTCAGCAACCACGTAGGGGTCCGCATGGGCCGATGCCTGCTAGGGCTGGACTGTTCGAAAGAGATACCGCGGCCCTGGAACACAAAGGGCAAAGAAGGAACATGTATGGGTTTTAGTCAGTACAAGTTTGACACTCCCTTCCGCTCCGCCCAGAGGGGGGGGGGGGGGGGGTCATTTAACGACTTCAAATCCGGAAAAAAAAGGGGTGTAAACTAAGTGACCTCGGCTTAGGACGTTGCTGGGGAGGGCAGCAAAGGGACAGACTGGATCTGAGTGAGAGGTGTCACCACTAAGCGGCGCATCTTTTATACCGAGCAGGTAAGAAAATCTAAGGGAAATGAGAAGTACTTTCCTTATTCATGGACTCCACATTATCGTAGCAGTTACAGAAAATTATGTAACAACAAAAAAAAACGTCTTGTAAAAAATGCGTAAGGCTACTTCAAACGCAAATTGTTTTTTCCGTCACGTAAACACATTCAACGCTTTCTTCTGTACCTTACAATCACCGCACGACGCACAAGCCTCACGTTGATCAGATAAATACAATTATTCGACAACTTTGCATTCAGGTCCTCCACCTGAAAGCTGTTCATCACTCACAATAACTCATGAAGTAGGTACAGCGGTACCGAGAGTGTGTTCAAATCTTTATTTCGAATTAATATTTGTTGACTTAAATAAATATCAGCTTTAGGCTAGTTTATATAAGGTTGATTTTAAAATGAATGGTTGTTTATCATAAAATAATGTAATAGAAAACATTACAAAAATTACTGACGTTGGTATCCACCACATGTATCGATGCTAAAGCGATTTTTCCAAATACTGAAATACGTGTTTGTAGTAAGGAAACTTTTGAGTATAATGTAGACAGACGGCTATAAGAGTAGGACAAAACCAAAGAAACGACGGATGGACTGTGTGGAGGATGATAAGGCTAGAAAGGAGGTGACTAGAGGAGGAGTAATAGAGAGAATGAAAGAAGAAGACATGCTGCGACGACCCCAAAAATAATACGGATTTGGGCAGAAGAATGATGATGAAGCATATGGAAACAAAATTGTGAATACAGAATACTAGCAGAGGTACTTCACTGAATAAGATATGAGAACAATTGTGTAAGATCCTTGGCACGTGGGCCTCTGCCCTTACATGTCGTGTTAACAGGAATATACTCCGCATTTTAATGACCTGTTTGTAGTGTGGACTCGGCTTTACAATTGTTAGCGATCAGCTGATGTTTCTGACATTGTATGGGTTCAAGTTTGATCGCTATCTCTACTTTTGTTAAGAGATGAATAGTTGCCGCTTGTCTAGAAGTAATGGCACACACATGCTTAGAATTAACGCATGTGCTACCTTTGTAGGTATGTGATTTATTTTCATTTGATATTAATTTCTTTAACCCATTATTATTACCTCACTTTTCATTTACCTGTTTAGAAGTCCTCTTGGCGGCTAAATAATGACAGCCGCTCAGGTCGATCTTCAGGTTAAGCCGCGTTTGAACAGGCTGGCCCGTGGATGGGAGACCACCCAATCCACACCACCCATTACTTACCGAGTTTCTTCCGTGCCTCGGAAAGTACGTTAAGCCGTTGGTCCTGGCTGTCAATTGTAGATCTTTGACTGACGTTAGAGGTAGTTAGTGGCCTGACAGTCTGATAACCAGTTTTTATAATACGATACGTATTACCCAGTACTAACTGGGTGATGGAGTCATTCCCATAAAATACTGGTTTTCAGCTGCATCCGGTTAGACTGGAAGCCGACCCCAAAATAGTTGGGAAAAGGCAGATGATGATTAATTTCATATACCTAAGTACATTGAAAGACACTATCATAATAAACTAAGTCTTTTCAGTCAAAAAACTCTGCTTCTTCTATGAGGGTTCAACAATTCTACCCATTATTAAACACGATTTCCCTTTCACACTTTGTATCAAAAAGGTTCAGTGTCCAGTAAACAGAAAGGCCAATTCCTGAAACTCAATGACGTCATGACAACTACGGAGTATTGTTAAATGTACATCCTTTCCGAAAATAATACCTTATTCACCTTTTAAAATCTATTTGTGGCCCAGATTTCACGAGATCGACCGTTTCGTACCCAAACATATTGAATTTTCGTTAATTATTTATAAACTTGATACGGTACCGTCTGGGGTTGTAATTGTAAATTTCACAAAAGGTTGGTTCGAAAAGCTGGCTTTTTTCGATGGATTTACCGGCGAAAAAGCCATTTCGTTTCGTGTAATATTTCATTAATAAACAATGAAAATTAAAGAGTTAAGTAAAATATTGATTTTCACCTGCATTGTTCTGTTTATTTGTTTTATTAACAAAAGCTTGATTATTTGGCTACACGACAACATTTATTAGTGGAATAATTCATAAGACAATGTGTACGTGTATTGAATATTGAATAACCATTATCTATTATTACTAAACTAACCGAAATTCCGATAACCTCACGAGACACGCTTCAGTTGTTCTCGAGATTAGTTCACACACTACGAAATACATACCTACCAAAATAATAGTATTTACGAACACATTTCCATAGATAATAATTACCACAGATAAATAAATTTAACAACACGGTCAAAGTCACTGAGACATTTTAGCAAAACCAAAAATAAAAGACGACTCCGCTCCAAAAAGATGGCGGCCGGCGGGAAAACATTCCAATTAGTTGCTGTCAAAAAACAGATATTTTAACTAGCATGCAAATTGTTTCACAGTAAGGAAATACTGTGAAAATGTGACTATTGTTGAAACATACGGATTTTTGACGGTTACGGTGTGTCATATTGTTGTTTTAATCGCAAGGTAGATGTTTTCGGTCACATTATTGAGTTTTTAAGTAAGTAATTGGTGTGGCCAATGCTCTAATGTGACAGGCGTGACGTAGAACGAGGTCCTTGACATACTGGTGTGTTATCTCGTTGAGAGGTTCACTTATGTGTTAGCGATAATGTGGTGTGGCGTTTTGTGTTTTGATAATAATAAATTCGGGTTTACGTTAAAAAGTAATGGGGGAACGTAATTTGCGTGCAAGGCTCGCATTTTTGATATCGTTTAACTTGTACATTACACATATTGGTAAATTGTCCCTTAATGAGACAATCTGATACGTCGTTTTCACGTTGCTTTGTAAGTTGCTAATACAGTGTGTCAAAGTTTTCATAGAGTTACTATACTGAAGTATTTTCTTAATGCGTAATGGTTTGTTATTCAAATTTCAAGTACACACATATTTTTATGAAAGCAAAAATATGAGCTGAGAATTATTTTAATTAATCACTCAAAATCTCACCGGCTATAGACTCGCTGGCAGCAGTCCCGAGTGACACTCGTGCCTCTCGCGCCACTCGTGAGTGACGCGTGATGTAGGTACCACATAATGAGCTCTTCAGTAATGTGGAGTGGAGCACTAACCTGCCTGAATATTAAGTAGAAATTGAGAGTATATGAGGGGCTAGCTTTTGCCAGCGCACATTATGATGTCGACAAAATAACACTAGTGACATCTATGACTCAAATGAGGAACTAAAATGAAAATCCTAAATCGCGACATTATAATTTTCAACTGGAACATACTCCCGATAGTATATAATCCAAACACGTATCCTATTCAAACACTGTTTTAGGCTTTCACGGTTTGTAACTAAAATTAAACTTATTAAACTAACTAAACTTACGGGATATCATCCCGCGATCATGGCGCTTGCAACAGCGTCGAAATATCGGGTGCTCAGAATAATTGATAATCACGGAAGATATCCCGTAAGTGACAGTGTAAGTATACGTATCCTATTTTTTAGCCAATTCATGGACTATCTGTAGCGTTTCATCCAAATCCGTTCAGTCGTTTAGGCCTGAAAAGGTTTTACTGATAGTGTTCCTTTGGATAGTAGTACTAGTACTTTTTTACCGTTTGAGTGGCGTTCTAAGAGAATCACTTCATTATTTAGATTAGGTATCTTATGTTTAATAAAGAGCATGGTCTTGATGTGTGAACTGCAAAGCGAATATAGATGCAATTTGGCATCCAATTCTGCAGTTTATACGTGATATACATACCTTCTGACATACAGACAACTTTATAAACTTTATGAATGAAGATGAAAGTGAAATAAATTGAAAGCAGCAACAAACTATTGATACGATTTGCGACGGAAAGCATCCTGGAGTAATGGGCTAGCTCGCCGTCCGGACGTCTTATGACGACAGGCCGTGTCGGCCGTGTCGACGGCGCGTTCGTGTTCCACGCGCGCCTCAAACGAAGGAATATGTATGGGGTTTAGTCAGTAGAAGTCTGGCACTCCCTTCCGCTTCGCCCAGAGAGGAGGGGGGGGGGGGGTCATTTGATTTCCTATCCGAAATAAAAAGGCATCCTGGAATTGATTCTTAGAAGACTGTGTTTGTTTATAAATAAAACTAGGAAACAAACTAAGATGGCACATGCTAGAAAGTCTTCCAAGTAGGTATATAGCTTTTACTTAGCTTTACACACACCCACAAAAAATAAATACAAATCTCACATTGCAAACATCTACACTTCCAAATTCTAATTCATTACAATTCTAATTAAATGCGCAAGTAACTCGATCTGTCACCTTTTATGCAGGCTAACGGCTGTACGGATTTAGATGCGAACGAATTTGGCACACAAATAGACCATTATCTTAGTTAGGATAGGTTACCTACTTTTTGCCCCGGTAGCCCCTACGTTCCCGACCTCCACCGCTAATCTAAAAGCTAGTTAATTTTATAAATGGATGAAGATCGGTTGCTCAATAAATCATTTTCTACGTAACACCTGTGACTTCAGAGCTCAATTTGCAGAATTTCACACATTTTTGTGAACATGAAACTAATGCTTTTCGTCATCTTGATAATGTATAAAATACAATACTTGTTGTGAGTTCAAAAATGATAATAATTTCATAATACTAGCCTAAGATAAGATACGTACGGTGTAATGATACATATTTCAAAACGCAATATTTTTGTTATTATTTTGTAAAAAAAAGTTATGTACTATTTAGGCTGTGCAGTGGATATGGTGGTGACTATCTCAGTCCTGCTACAAGACGAGATAATTCCGAGTTTCGCTAAAGTCTTCTATTCTAAAAGACGAAGTTTCCATTAAAAATGAAAACTGTGTTAATTAACATCCTCTAGATAATTTTAAAAGCGTTACTTCTAAAATATCTCGTAGTACTCTACGTCCATTAAAAATACTCTGCAGACAAATGGAGAGATTACGCTTCTATTTAGATAAGGCACAAACAACCTTTGAAAGTAAAAATAAATACATATTTTTTTATACTGCGGGATCTTAGTTCTTGGCCACGAGCTACACGCGTATTGCGACAGCGGAGAAAACAAAGGCTACGTACGCACTGGCAGGTGGCTTGCGCCTAGAGCCTAGCGATTCGCCTTGCGAGTAGCGAAGTGAGTCGAGCATTCTAGAATTTTCGCAACCGGCCGCACTGCGCGATTGGCGCCTTCTCTAGTCGCCTCCCAGTGTACAGTGTGGCCACCGTGTATCCTAGCAAGTAACCAGATGTTAATCACTAGGCTCTAAGCGCTTGGATATACGGTTTAAAACAAATTTAATATGGAACTGTCATGTGATCGCAAAATTATACTGCAAAATAACGTAGAAACAAATGAACGCTGTGTGAAAGGGTGCTGTGCCACCGTGATGCGACAGCGACGGTATTCACACGAAGGAAACAAGTGACGCGCGCACGTGTCACTTGACAAGCAAGTAGTTTCGCATGAAGTCGTGAACATGTCTTTAGGGCCAGTCCATAACAGCGGAGAGCTCAAATAGTTATAATAACAAATAGGTGATGTCAGTGACACGTCTTGTCCGTGTGGGTACCTTTTAGAGGGATAAAGCTTGTACATTAGATGTGTCGCGGCTAGGAATTCTAGAATGTGTAGGAAGAATGGATTTCGCCTACATTTGAAGTGTAAGTGGATGTTTGGCACCTTTTTTCACACGTATTTATTTATGAGTCTCTAGAGTGCTTAAAGGTTCTTTTCTTTAATAGAATCACACGCACTGATTTTACTAGACTTGGACTGCTTCGTAGGTTTTTTTTTTCATATTTTATCGTGGTATCTCGCAGGTCAACCTATGAGGCTGGCTTCTGCTTAACCGGGCTATCCTGTGGATACCTTGAGGGTAAGGCCTCCAGGCAGGGGCATAAAACTAATTATAAACTAAGTGACCGTGCGCTAAGGGCACCCCCTGTGGGGTACGACCCTTGGCTTAGGGTGTCGCTGGGGAGGGCAGCAAAGCCGCTCGAAGTCAGGGTTTGTGCTCGGTGAATGCGCAGCTAAATGTGGATGTAGATGCAGGTATGTACTTACATCTCTGCCTATTCCTATAGGTACTACAGGCATGATTTGATTTGATTTTTCGCGTTCTATTTTAGTTTCTGCTGATCAAATAATATCGTTTTTCAAAGCTCCACAAGATAAGTAACTATCTCGATACTGAAACTGTATACTATCACTTCAAACTAAGTGATATTTGGTAAACTATTCTATTATTTATTATAACATATTAACATACAGGGTGTAAGGGACAGCCCTCCACAAACTGACAGGGTGCATTCGGCTCCTTATTTTGAATCATATTCCTCCGGAATTTTTCTCCGGTTTTTTTTTTCAGTTACTATTCCTTTATTTCAATGTAAAATTACATTCCTTGTACGCAGCACTCCGTTTATGTAAATAATACGGCAATAATCAAAAGTCACGATGGATGTTGAAATGCTCTAACGAACGACGCGTAAAATCAGCTGTTCACTATCTGCCTAGCTACAACGTTTATCGAACTCGTCGTCGCGCTTGCCGTTTGTTACGTGCGTTTTGCCACGGTAACGATAAATTGCGTACGACGAAATAAAACAAATCAAATTTGTTGGATTCCCATAACATTCCTGAAGTAATTTCTTGTACCGGTCATCTGAGTATGATATACTGAATTCACCCCATCAGTTTGTGGAGGGCTGTCTGTGTATACATAATATCACGCCTATATTAAGGATTAGGCAGAGGTTTAACAACAGTACGACCAACCACATTTCGCCAGTTATGTTTGAGCCCCATGTACTAGGGGATGAGCCTTTTGCCATCAATCGCATAAATCCAGACTCCGATGCTACTGAGACATTCCAGATAGAAAAACTCAATAACACTTTGCCCAAATTGGAAATCGAATCCAGGACAACGTACTGCTCAAGCTGTAGCGCTTGTGGCCAATAGACTATTAGAACTGGACTGAAATTGCTAGGACATGGGAATATTGAATCACAACACAGTGATTCAGTTTGCATAGGCCTGATTATCGATTGTTTCATGGTCTGCGATAGTGATGGCCTAATCGATAGTTTTGCATATTTTATTTATGGGAGGCTCTTTGCTGTTGCTGCCGTGTATACGTGTTTATAGAATTTGCGATGGATGTTGGTTTTCAAGTTATTTATTTAGCTTGCAGTTTAATTTGTGTCTTACTTTACATCATAGGTTTTATTTAGTATAATTAGATTTTTTTTCGATATGTTTATTTTAATTGCCGTGCTAGCCTTGGTCGGTCTGTGGATGGGTGAACACCCATTACATACCGAAATTCCTCCGTGCCTCGGAAAGCACGTTAAGCCGTTGGTCTCAGCTGTCATTTGTAGACCTTTAACAGTCGTTACAGGTAGTCAGTGGCCCAAAAAGTCTGACAATCAGTCTTGCCAAGGGATATCGTATTACCCAGTACTAACTGGGTTGTGTAGGTCAGATAGGCAGTTGCTCCATATAAAATACTGGTATTCAGCTGCATCCGGTCAGACTGGAAGCCGACCCCAACATAGTTGGGAAAAGGCTAGGCAGATGATGATGATATTTATTTTAATTGCACAGTTATATAACATCTGTTAGATGTCGCTTCTAGCAATAAGTTCCCGAAACGGTTTAAAAAAACATCGTAAGGAAACCGGCATGTACCAGAACCAAAAGTTCGAATACGTGACATCCACCAAACCACACTGGGTCCACGTGGTTTATGGTCCACACTTTATAGCGTGAGAGGAGGAGACAACGTAACGTATAGTAACGTCGCGCCACAGTGAGAGCATAATACGATAATGCTTATGATTGTATGCTGTTACTCATTATTTTTCTTCTTAATTATACATAATTAAATCCTACTATATAACTATTGATGGCCCAGAGGTCAAGGCCTCGCTTCTCATGCACGGTTACTATGGGGTTCAAATCCGGGCAAGTTACAATGTGACTTTTTCAATTCATATCATGTAGGTACTTTCTAAAGATTTTATTGGACATTGATGACATCGGTGAAGGAAAATATCGTGAGGAAACCTTCACCTATATTAGTCTGAAATAGCCAACCCGTCTTGAGCAAGCGCGGTGATCAATGCTCGTGCCACCTCTGTATGAGAAGAGGCCTTTTCCCAACAGTGGGACAGTAATAGGCTGGTGTTATATTTATTATCCTACTATGTTCTGTAAAATGCAAAAGCATTCACCCCACATTAATTACAATTAAGCACATTCTAACGACACTAATCAATCATGCTAATCTCCATACAGCCGTCCAATCCCCATTGTTCCACACCTCGTTCATTTTGATGTCCCCGCACTCAACATTATTGTGTAAGAGCATTATTAGATAATTCCACTTCCGATATTATTTTTAACCCCCGACGCTAAAAGAGGGGTAAGTTTGACCGCAATGTGTGTGTGTGTCTGTCTATGGCACCGTAGCTCTTAAACGATGAACGTGAACCGATTTGGATGCAGTTTTTTTATTTCAAAGCTAGTTTCTTGGCGATGGTTCTTAGATACGTTTTATCAAAATCGGTGCAGCCATTTACTAGATATGGGGGATGAAATTGGTGATGAAAAATCAAATATTTTCAAATATATACCCAAGCAATTTATTTACACAATTAGACATGTTTTATCAAAACCGGCTCAGCCATTTTTTTGACTTTCAAATATTTGTTCGCTTTTCTTTATTGCGATGGGGTTTTGTAAATTTAAATTTTTGTTATGTTCCTGACAACTTTCCTGACCCTCGAAAAAAAGTTTCGGAAAACTTCTAAAATGGCTTTTACAGCTTTAATAGGATTTTGAAGGACAAGTCACTGAGCGAAAAACTGGTTGAAGGTACATTTTAAACCATCTTTTGGACGTGGTTTTATCTCAAGTAGAGGTTGCCGATTATCCTACAGGACTACTCATCATCTGCCTAGCCTTTTCCAACCTATGTTGGGGTCGGCTTCCAGTCTAACCGGATGCAGCTGAATACCAGTATTTTACGTGGAGCGACTGCCTATCTGACCTTGACAACCCAATTAGTACTGGGTAAAACTTGTAGGTAAGATATCCAAGTGTTTAAGTTCAATGGTTCGTTTTTTTTTATTAAACTGCATATTTACGGTTTTCAGATTCAAATTTCATGATTCTAGGTCAACGGGAAGTACCCTGTAGATTTTGATTCCCTTGTGAAATCGCAATATGTGTGACATAAACGATCATATCTTTTGATCGCGTTGACTTACATTTTTTCACAGCTGAAAGAAACCATAGATCCGAGTGTTTGATATAACTTGATACAGTCGTTCCTGAAAAAAGCGCCTTGACAGAGGGACAGACAGACAGACGGACAACAAAGTGATCCTATAAGGGTTTTTCCTGTTGAGGTACCGAATCCTAAAAAATCGTCTAAATTGATTGTTCTTTTGTCTGTATTTATAATAAAGAAAAAAACATTTTTAGATGACAATGAAAAGCTGACCTGAAGGCTCTAGACTCAAGCAACCTTTAATAATATAAAGACGTGGGTGATATTGCCCTTTAACGAAATACTTATTCATCTTAATGAACATACTTTCTTTCTTCGTGATTTTCATATCAAATTATTTGTGTTTGCTTAACGCGCATGGTCTAACACATATTCTCATACAGCACCCTTCGCATCCAATACAATAACGCATTCAGGGTGCTGATGGGGTTGCTTCGATACTGCAGCGCATCAGGGGTGTTTGCTAAAACTCACGTGGACTGTTTCTACACGGTGATGCGGAAACGGTGCGCATCCTTGGTCCGTACGGTGCGGGGCAGCGCCAACAGCATCCTATCTATGATAGCAAGTAGGCTTGATTGTGAGTTTGTGAACCACTGCTGGAAGATTTCAGCTGGGACAATCTGTTTCTTGTTATTTTTGCCTTTGTAAGTGTATTACTAACATAGTTTGTGAGTACATTGTTACGAACACTATGAGTGTTGTTGCTCGAAATAAATGATTAAATATATATATACAGAGGCTAAACAAAAGGTGTTTTTGTCTCACCGTGAGGAGAATGAACAATTTCTGTCATCCGCATCACCCAAATTCTGATTTTATTAATAATATTAATCTTGATTGACTGACTGTGTGGTGTAGTACAGGCGCGACTGCTGAGCATAAGGTCTTGAGTTCGATTTCCATGTCGGGTTAAAAGGTTTTTCCATCAGAAATTTCTCAGTAGCAGCTATGTAGTCTGAGTTTGTGCCCGGTTGAAGGCAATAGGCTCGCCCCCTATTACATTGGACTTACCTACGTAACTGGCGAAATGTGGGTGCACTATCAGATACACCTCTGCCTAACCTTTAGAGAATTGCTGGCGTGATGAATTTAAATCTCTCCATGACTTCCAGTTCTTCCAATCCAGGGCTACTGTAGACCACTGGCCTATATCTTGCTGAGGTTAGTTGGGGCTAAGATTAAAAGGATTAAGTGTGTCTTGGTTTACAATACTAATGGTGTGTATGACAACATTTTACAGCATTTGGAAAATATTCCTGCAGTGGTGTATGATCATTCATTCTCATTGTAGAACGAGTCTTGATACCACGCAATAAATTCAATCAACACGTTAGCGAAATACCTAAAGATCATAATCAATAAATTGGATGGTATCGGCGCGCACGCATCACGATAGCTCATTGCTAAAGTCTATTCAAATCTTAGTTTCTTTTTGATGTTATTTCCACTTGCTCTCTTGTCGGCCATAATAGTGTTATTTTATTAACAAAATGAACTGCTGAACCGTAAATTTTCCAAAAAATATAAAAGAAATGAATAATAACTTAAACAAGTATCTATAAATTAAGTTAATTTCAGAATGACTATCATCATTGAAAAGTCATACATATAACATAAGTTAAAGTTGTAATCCAAAATTACGTATTTTTATACATATATAGTTGAAAATAAAATCGTGAATAATGTTTACAATGTTGCAAAACACAATCATATCATTGAGCACAATCTTTGTATACCGCATCACGATGTGGACCTCTGGCCTGCGTTTTCTAGGGGTCAGGACTTGGCTTTAAAAGGCAAGAGATTGTTTGGTTTATTTCTCAAATTATAGCAAAAGATTTTTAAAATGATGTAGGGGATAATGATGATGCTACGTGGTGATGAGATCAAAGCCTACGATAAGAATGGGTTGGGAAAATCAACGGCCAGATGGAAAAATGTAAGGAGTAGCTGCGATGTGAGGGTATCCTCATTTTAATTCCTTACAGCAGCAGAAGTAGCGCTGCGGGACTGCTGGGCTGCGGGACTGTTCGGGCTGCGGGAATGTTGGGCTGCGGGACTGTTCGAAAGAGATACCGCGGCCCTGGAACACAAGGGCAAAGAAGGAACATGGATGGGTTTTAGTCAGAAGAGGTCTGACACTCTCTTGCGGTTCGTCCAGAGCGGTTGATGAAGCGAAAAAAAAACGACAGAAGTAATGTTGTCAAAGTAAACATGAAGTACGAACCGTGGCGTGCTTAAGGACCAACAAATCAAGCTCATAAGGCAATCAGACTTCGACTTCGTTCAGAATGTCTTACATCGTGAAGAGAAGTAGGTTATAAGGGCAAGCCTAGCTTTTAAGCTTCTATGAAAGTACCGCCACTATCCGAACCATCAAGCTAGGTTTAGATACTTATCTATTTCGCAAAAAAGGATATCCGTCCCAAATTAGGTCGTAGAGAGTCCCAAATCAAATGTTTGAGACATGACTGTCTGAAAGCAAAGAATCACTGACAAATAACAAATCGTAACAAATTAATTTGATACAAAGGAAGATAGAAACAACACAACATCACACCTGTAATCCCCGAAGGGATAGGTAGAGGTATACCCAATTATAGTACACCCGCATTTCACCAGTCATGTTTGAATTCCACGTAAGGGGGCGAGCTTATTGCCATCAACCGGCCACAAATCCAGACTCTGCGGCTGCTACTGAAAAAAATCCCGAGGGAAAAACCCTTTGCCATTTTGTATGCGCGTCATGTCCCTGCGACAAATAATTTATCTCTCTTTCTTTCTTTGCCCGACCCGAGAATCGAACCCAGGACCTCATGCTCAGCAGTCACGCTTACGGCCACTCGATCAACGAGGCAGTCAATAATAACCAAATAATAATTTAAAACAAAGTTATTCATGTGATTCCTAACAATAATATTCCCTAATTCATGCAAATATTATTCTCACGCTCATAGATCAATGAAGATAATTCTCCGAAGTGAATATTAGGGAAATGACAGCCTCTATTAACATACCGAGAACAAAGGAAACTCATTACCAATATGTCTAGTATCTCATTCAACTGTAAACAGA
The DNA here is from genome assembly GCA_905163415.1 of Noctua fimbriata. NCBI lineage: Eukaryota > Metazoa > Arthropoda > Insecta > Lepidoptera > Noctuidae > Noctua > Noctua fimbriata. Next base: position 11,973,286 of record LR990939.1, read on the forward strand.
AATCCTCTCATTAACAGAATATATCAATACTAAGAAACACTATTAGGTAGATATTTGTAAGTATCTATCTACTATAATACAAGAATTTAAACTATCATGGTCACTAACAGTAAACAAACAGTAAAAATGGTAAATATCCCGTTTCCTGTCTAAGTAATAATGATACAAGAAGTAGAAAATTTAAGAAAACTAAACATACATATGTCGGATATGTCAGGATTTACTCCGTTAGGCTAGTACATCATTTGGGCAGACCATGGGTTTCGTGCTATGAAAACACACTGGGTGCGATACACTGTTTCTAGCAAACTAACGAATTACTTGAGATTACAACTTAACACAATAACACGGGGCACAATGAATCGGGTACAACTGTGCCCGATTCATTGTGCCCGTGTTGTTCCAAGACGTCTCAACGCCGCCGCGATCAGACACTCAATGTCGTCCTCCCTCGAGTTGGAAATCAAAGCTCTGTACAAGCACACCGTGTGGTGGGTAGACTGGTTAGTAAGTCGCGTGATGTCACCACTAAATGCTTTCCAATTCATTTTATGTCCGTACTAATAAAAAAATAAAAATAAAATGCTTTTTAATCAGACTAAGTCCATTTGGTTATTACAACACACAACTTAAAAACTAGTGTTAGTACTTATATCTACCCGAAGAACTAAAACAATGAAATTATTAATTATGCGCCACAGTGGCATGTAGGCGCATCCAATGCCCCAGTATAGGACTGTCCCACCTGTCAGCAATAGTTTTCAGGATGCTGTTGGGGCTGACGCGTACCCTGCGCATGATGGAGGCGCATCGCTTCTGCGAACATGCCAGAGGCACTGCAGTAGCGCGGCAACCCCATCAACACCCTGAATGCATTGTTGTACTGTACGCGCAGAGTGCCGTATGCCCTCCAACTACACGCAGTTGACCCACAGACTGCATGTATAGAACGACTGACAGCACGCTGTGAACAGTGTAGCCTTTACTTCAGTCGAACATTTCGCAAATCTGCGAGCCAACATATTGCAGTGGCCCAGATACTTGAAAGATGTGACTTGATTCAAGGGACTTCCGCAAAGTTTCAGCTGAGGCGCAATCGGGTAGGTTTTAGTGCCTGCCTTGAATACCAGTACTTCACTTTTCTTAACGTTGTATCTGAGCCCATGGGTCTCCGCGTACCTTTCACATATCATGAGCAGACTCATCATTGAGTTAATCGATGGGCTCAGCAACACCAAATGACCATTAACTAATGACCATTTCCGACACATACATAAACTCACGCCTTTTTCCCATGGGGGTAGGCAGAAACCACAGAACGCCGCCTGCTGCGATCCTTAGATACTCCTTTTGCCTCGTCCACGTTCATATACCTGGTCATACACGATAGTTGCGAGTACTACGCACCTGACCTTTCTGAAGAACCTCACCATTAAAGTCGTATTATTTTATCCATAACCGAAGATTTCGTTTCATGGGCGACTGAGCCAAATGCAACGTTAAAAATAAATAGTAAAACTTTTTTTCAAAAAATAAAACCGACTTCAAAAACACAAAAAAAGTGAAACATAACTTTAGCTTCAGAAGTCGGTGACTTTTGTTTGTTTGATTCAGTTTTTTTTTGCCTTTTTAGATTTTTGTTGATTTCTCAAAAACAACTCGACCGATTTCGATAAAATTTAAATGGGACCTCCTGAAAAGTATACTCTTTGAAACAAAAACAGCAAATTGGTTCAGGCGTCTTCGAGTAAACGGAACATACATAAAAAAAAACCGACGAATTGCGAACCTCCTCCTTTTTGAAGTCGGTAAAAAGACCACGAACCCTCCTTCCTTCCCCCTTTCTGCCCCATATTTCCATGTTCATGAATGAAAAGACCATCACCGACCCCTAAACATCAGAAAATACTCTTGACCCAATCAATGTACCTACTTCATAATATAAATTGAAAAGTTATAAGGGCAGAAGTTATGAGAATGAGCGCAGCCATTTCCCGGAATCGAAAACTCAAGAAATAATTAGATAGGGGCGGAATATTTCAGCAATGTGGCTAATTAAAAGTATCTTATTATGAAACATAAACAATTTTAAATAACATTATTTCGAACAAGGTTTTCATTTCAAAACACTTATAATTTTGTTACTCGTAGTGGAAAATCATGAATGTTTTTAAGGTGATTATTTATGGTTAAATAAATTTATTTCTTAATAAGAAATTACAAGGGCTACGCTTACTTGAGAACATTTTTGAAACTTATGATATAGTATTACATGAAAGTTCACATACAAACTAATAGTACTGTTTTTCTTTACAACAAATCATTAATCTATACATATAATAAAATCGTTGTTTGTCGATTTGTCTGTTCGTTTGGGTGAGCATCACTTAAAAACTACTGCATAGATTCTGTTCAAATTTTGCACAAATATTTCTTACAGGCTTCTTCATTTACTAAATAAAATTTCATTTCGTACGCAAACAACATTAATGAAACACAAATCTTAAAACTTTTCAAACCCAGTGCAAACGAAATAATTACTGTAGTCACAAATAGTCATAACCAATCATAACACATAAGAAGATGCGAACCCGATGCCACAATAAAAGCAACGCAGCACAGTAGGGTAAGTTTGGTTAAGGTAGTAAAGTTTAATCATTTACACGCCTTAGGGCCTATTTCACGATGTCCGAATAGCCACGACTTACCGAATAAATTAAAAAATGGAACAGAATTTGTATGAAATTATCTGCCAAGTAAATTAACGGGAACTTAATCGTAGGTGGTGAAACAGGCCCTTAGTCTTATTCTATAACCGCAAATTTAAATTACAAAGATACAAGAAAAGCTTATACATGACAGGCTCAAAAATGTCGTCTTTTCCTATCAAAACACTTTAATTGTGGCAACTCTGAGCGGAAAACCATGACTCTTTTTAACCGAGTTCCAAAAGGAGGTTACTATTCGTCCGAAAATTTGTTTTTTAAGTAAGCATTCAATATTTAGTGACAGTTTTCAACAGTTTTCTTGCTCTAAAATCATAGAACAATTTCATTTTCACAATTCTTGCATCAGCCTATGATTTGTTCTTATATTTTCTGCATATTTGCGTAGGTAGGTAATACATACACATAATATCACCCACGACACTATAACTTTGATATAAGTATGACTAAACCGGTTATTATTACAATTGCTGACTGCGGAACAAATCTGCGTTCGCGCCTAAATCGTATTTTCACAGTCATGTCAGTTATGATGCCAAGGTTCCAGAAAATTCTCTGAAAATTTACGTTTTATAAACATTGTCCAGTTTAACGAGGTCTTGTTTATAAAGCCAGAGGCCGAAGAAAATGTACCGTCAAGGATTATTTTATGAACGGTGAGTCGGAGAGGTGAGGAAAATTCCTAGGATACTGTTTTTTAATAAATAGGTCGGTCTTAGGAGGCGTCGCCTTGGGACCTAATTTATTTACGGTATTTACGGTTCAGTACAACCGGCTCGGACATTGCGGTCGCTACTCCAAACGCGGATACTGAAAAATATCATGAAATTCGTCACGACTTCGTTGATGATCTTGTGTAAAAAATCGTTTTTGCTTGACTTCTAAAATCAAGAAGGAAAATTCAGTTTTCACTGCCTAAATATAATTATAACGCGCTGATGGAATTTAAACTTTCGACACCGAGTCGAGAGTGGTTCGATGCATACCACTCGCTTTTTGGGCGTTCATTTAGGTTCCTCTTAGTAGCCATGAAAACGGGCACAACAAGCATCATGATGTTTACACATACGAGTACCTATACCAATACAACAACACACATACAATGGCAAGACCAAAAAGACGAGAAAAAACCCGCCAATAACGCTAGTAGCTGTAAAAACCACATCTTTGTATAAACGTACCAGGAGTTAATAGTAAGCAAGAAGCATGTTGTTCATATTGTATGCCCGTTTATTGTTTTTTGCGGCTTTCTGTTCTATCAACATAATTTGCATTGACCTATTACTTCGCCTACACATCTTATTCATAGCTAATTATAGACGAGCTCCTTCCGTATTGAAAGACTAGAGAACTAATACGCGTTTATTATCGAGATTGTGTGGTTCGTGTGTTTAAGTCACTTGTATTGTTGAAACTATGTAGTTAAGTGACTTCAAATGTTGTAAATATGATCATGAGATACTTGAAATGTATGTAGTTTAGTGTCTTCAAATATTGGCACTGATTACTAATAAATAACCTTTTGTATATCGTAATTATAGACACAATTAAAAAGTAATTGTGATAATGCTGCATGTGTTCTATATCCTGAGCGGTATATCGTGTGTGTTATGTGTATAGTATTACGTTTTACAGTGACGTAGTAATGGAGATCCCAAATGTGTAAAGCTGGACCCTATTTGCGTTACCCCAAGGTTCTACAATGTTTATGTAAGTTATTTGATATTATACTATGAATATTACTGATAACTATGGGCTAGAAATATGTTTTACTTTGCTTATATTGCTTATTGTTTATCTACACTGATAAATTGCTTTAACTTGAGAATGGTCCAGGATAACGAATAATTGTCCTGGCATAATACTTTAAAAGATGTTACCGTGGAGTTTCTTGTTCATTCTTCTCCACGAAGATCTAGGTTTGCGAATGGGCGTAGCTTGATAGGTAATTGACGTTACTTGTTATTTAATGTGTCTAAAAGTATTTCTAAAAAGGTGTGTAGGGAAATGGGTTGGGCGAGGGGGGGGGGGGGGCAAGTCTTCTAATAATCAGTTCCAATATTTGAAGACACTAAACTACACTTTCGAAGAAATTCATAATTCGAAATCAAAAGTCGTTTTCTACAATACTTTTTTTTCTTCGATGATTTCAAATAACGAATTTCAATTTCCCGAATTTTCATAATGTTTTTTTTTAATATTACGTCCGTGCGTAACATCAAAACAATTCTTCTTTTGTTTTTCGTGTCTGTATTGTTCAGACATTTGTGATCATGTTTTATGATTTGTTATTGTCTGTACTTCTGACAGAAAACACGAGTTTAACAACATGTTTTATGGCGATCATTCGTCATGCAGACTTTATTTTGGAGAGTATACCATTGTATGTCACTGTATAAACATGTTGCATACAAATATAACAAGCAGCCTTGTTCCGTATACATTTTTACCGCCATATCATAATCCTGAATCGCTTTATTGTAACGGGAAGATAAATGTGCCACACTGATACGCAGGTGGCGTACCTACATAATTATAAATGCAGAGCAATGTTCATGTGAGAAGCAACCTTAACGTGATGTGGGAAAATTCTTATTGGTGTTTTGACTGGTGTTTGATTTTTGAATATTTTGAAATGGAACGTTGCGTTGATGTAGGTACAACTTACTGGAAATGGCAGTGAGCTGTGCGTGAACAGATGGTTTGTAAAAAAAAATCGTCTAACCACAATTCAATCACAATGGCTGTTAGTGTATGTGAGTTTAAATGTTTGTAAACGCACCCACGATACAGGAGAAATTCCTAGAGTGGGGCAACGTTTTTTTAAAAAAAAAAAAAAAAAAATATGATTTACCTACTAAGTAGTTATGTGCCACAGTCATTTACCTATTTTAATTTTGGTATGGGCTCATCAATACGTCTGATTTAGCTGACGTTATATTTACTCAAGGCTGTAGAATAAAAAGATTAGCAATAATAAGAGGTAATAGTCTTACTTTATTCATAGTAAATATTATATACATTCATAAATTAAAATAACCTATATTAACTAACTAACTTAAAAATAAACTTAAAAAATGGCGTCAAAAAACTCCTCCTCAACGTAGTCAACTGGTAATGTACCCAAAAGACTGGCGGCGTTGCCAACTTTATTAAACTAAAATATAAAAACACTGAAAGTCAATCAACAAGTAGTGACACGCTGTCAGGAGCGCCGGCGGCACACACGCACTGGGGACCCGAGGCAACGCGACGCCGATGTACACATGTCAGCGCAGCCCCCGTCACCGTGGCCAGGTGAATTGGGAGCCTGGACTAGGCTCGGCGCCGAATTCGAGGCAAACTCGAGGCGCACTCCAGGATAGAAGTTCGGCAAACTCAGGCACTAAAACAGAATAAAAATACAGATTTTAAAAGCAGTCGGGCAAAAAAAAAACAATAGATTATGCATTCATCAATAAAATTGGTATTTTTATAGTTTTATTTTTATTTTTATAGTCTTACTAATATTATAAATGCGAAAGTTCGGGAGGATGGATGTTTGTTACTCTTTCACGCGAAAACTACTAAACGGATTTGGATGAAATTTAGCACATATATAGTTTATAACCTGGATTAACATATATAATACTTTTTACCTCGATAGTATGATCCCGTGGGACAGCTTCCGAACTTCACGCAGGCGAATCCTCAGGCATAAGCTAGTGTTCAAATAAATAGATTCAAACACAGAATATCTCACAATCAAAACAATAAGACTCACAAAATAAATAACCCTTTTCCATATTCATATCGTAAGATTTCTCCAATTTTGTTACCCCAGATACAAAAATAGCGTGGAAGAGCGAAGGTGTCGGGTTCTAAGTGATCGATCATCGTCTCTGCCAGCTCCGAGATAATAGGCTGGATTGATGACACTTTCTGAAGGGAACTGAGGTTCATTAATACAATGATTTACTACGGTTGCTGTTAACACAGCTGAGTTTTCAATGTTTCTGAAAAAAGGGAACAAAATTTGTTAAAACAAATATTTAAAGGAAGAGCGATACTTTTTTCTTGTTTAATTTTCCAAGTGGTGTGAGGAAATTATAAGGAAAAGTTAAATAAAAGTAAACAGTCTGACTGTTTACCTACTTTTATTTAAAACGTTTCCCTTGGTGTTGTAAAAATCAACAATGACAATCTTGCAAATGTTTATCATCCTACTAATATTATAAATGCGAAAGTTTGTAAGGATGGATGTTTTGTTACTGTTTCACGCAAAAACTACTGAACGGATTTAGATGAAATTTAGCACTCAGATAGTTTATAACCTGGATTAACACATAGGATACTTTTTATTCCGGTAGTATGATCTCATGGGACAATTATAGAACACCACGCGGGCGAAGCCGCCGGCATAAGCTAGTATAATCATAATGCAAGTCTATGCCTCGGTGTAGAAAGCAGAAAAAAAGACGGTTTGGATTATAGTAACGCTGACAAATTCATCATCATCATCATCATCACTTCAGCCGAAAGACGTCCACTGCTGGACATAGGCCTCCCACAAGTGTCGCTGACAAATTATTTAATCAAAATGAGGCAAATCATTATTATCTTCCTGCCCTTGTCCCATGTTACTTGGGCTTGGCGCGACATGCTTTTTCAGTTCTCCCTTGTCAACCGTCAGGATGTCGTTTACTCAATTCCCTTTTTATTTCTCAGAAAATCCATCCATCGTTTCTTTGGTCTCCCTCTTCCTCAAATCAGAATGAGGAAAGTGCAGTAACTGAAACATCACTTAAATAATAATTACCCATAATCATAACCTTTTGCTTAAAAATCTCCTTAGTAAAACATTACATCATACCACTTCTAGCAGCCGATATCCACGTCATAACGATACTACACGATTTTCGTGAAAACTGTGTTGATGTACACGTACAGCACTCAACTTCATCTCAACAATGTGCTCTATGTTTATTAGTTTGAAGGTTGATTTTCCGTTCTTGTGTACTGTTGACCTTGGTTAACGGTGACAGATAAACGCGTCATAATCTGCGATTATCTGACGGTGGCAGGCAAACATGCTAGGAGCACAACTTATAATAACTGGGTTATTAGGCTATGTAGCCCTTTCTTTAGGTAGCGTCGGCATATCATATGCTTCCCAAGAAAGTCATTTTTTAAGGCACTTGTGTATCTCCTGAAATTTTTTACTTATTTTATGTGTTTTTGAGTCTGAAGAAAGCAGTTAAATTTTGATGGAAATAGGCTCACCCGCTGTTACATGGGACTTAAAAACATAACTGGCGAAATGTGGGTGTAATATGAGGTACTACACTGCCTAACCCTTCGGGATTACAGGTGTGAATCTTTTATGCTTTCAGCTACCGGAGACTTCCTATTTATCTGATCAGTGACCTAATTTATTTTCTATCTTAGTACTGCCCCTCTACATCATCATCTGCCTAGCCTTTTCCCAACTATGTTAGGATCGGCTTCCAGTCTAACCGGATGCAGCTGATTACCAGTATTTTACATGGAGCGACTGCCTATCTGACCTCCACAACCCACTAACTAGGTAATACGTGCCCCTAGGTAAGACTGGTTGTTAGACTTTTTGGGCCACTGGCTACCTGTAACGACTGTCAAAGATCTATAAATGACAGCCGGGACCAACGGCTTAACGTACTTTCCGAGGCACGGAGGAATCGCGCCATAGCCATATAAACAGCTTTCGAAAAATCTTATTTGCTGACTCAATCTAGTATAATTAAAACTTCATAATTTATTAGAGGACTTTTTATAATTTCTCGGAAACTACTTTTACAGAGCTGAGTAAAATACTTAATTGCTATAATTTTACTTTTTATTTCTAGCTGCATTCGGAGAAATATTTTAGTGTTTTAGCCTTGAAGTCTTTTTTCTTTTTTAGCTGGTAGCTACTGAAGATATAAACGGTTGGTGGTGATAATTTAGAATGACGTTGCCTGATGAACTTTATATTTTGTTTTTTTTTTTAGATAGACGCTTCTAATTTTAAAGTTGTAATATTGCTGGCACATAGGAATAGATGACAGGAATTTATGGTAACTGTCGGCTATAAAATGACAACTTTATGCAGCAATGAAAATGGAAATAGGAATGACGTTTCCACATAATTACCGAGGATGATGCTTTACCTGACAGACTAAGTTAACAGAAATATTCTTTCTTTCCCATCAATACAAATAAATAAAATTAAAATAAAGTGTCTATTTGTAAAAACAGCTTTTTACTGAATGCTTATAAAAGTGTATACGCTTCATATAAAAAAAAAAAACATTTTTTTAAAATTATTGTCTGTATCTCTGTTTGTTCCGGCTAATCTTCGAAACGGCTGGACCGATTTTGACGGAACTTTTACTGACATATAGCTGATGTTATAAGGAGTAACTTTTAATTAAAAAAATGGGTTTACGTGCATAAAAACTAAAACCCTTGAAATTGTTAACAATATCCGATTCAAATAATCTTTTTATATTTTTTTCATGCGGACGAAAGTCAACAAATAGGTACACAAATCCAACCCTGATTCTTATTTTAATCACAACACAAAATAAGAAAAAACAATTTTATGTGTATGCTTACTTTGGTTTATATTTACTTGCGCAATAGCTCCTAATAATCAAACAATTATTACTTACACATTCTTTGTTTATTCCTGATTGACGTCACGCAACTTTTTTTACGAAAATTGTTCTTTTTTCGACCACCGTGATATTTGTTTTACTGTTAACCTGGGAAAACAGTCGACATTGACGTCTTTAGTCGATGTGGGTGTCAATTCAGCCCCGAGGGAACGATAACGTTATTTTGGACGAAAATCTGTTGCTAAGCTGTGACTGTAATCCTAAGAAAATTGCTGAAGATATTGCTGATGTTACACCACTATTTTTTAATTAGTACAAATACCTAAAGGGCTTATTAGAGAAGGTCTTGATATGTAAAGTCTCAATAAATAATATTCAAAAACAGCAAAGTTATAAGCGTTCGTTTATATCCCAAAATGTCACTCAATTTATGGAAATATAGTTTGCCGGGACCTATGAATGGCGACAGGAATGGAAAAGCACTGCGTGTAGTATTTTCTAGTGGTAATTGTTATGAATGATTGATTCAATTATGGATTTACCAGTTATGACAAATTTTCGTGGACAATTTTGGAATTTCGTTTTTTTGACTTTTAATTACACAAATATGATCAGTAACGGGTACGGATAGATATCCATTTTTTTTTGTACCAATTTAAAAATAGTGGTGTATTTTATTTGTTTTATGTTTAGTATGTTGTGTCAGTTGCTCAATTGATTATAAAAGTTATATTTATGTGTCAGTTTCATATCAGTTGACCAATTGATTTAATGTGTTGGTAGAATGACTGATTCGGGAAGTTACGCTTTTAAATAAATAAAAAAGAAAGTAGAATAGTAAAGCAAAAAATGGCGGCAAAGAATGGTGGGAATAGCGCGTCTCATTCTTTCTCCAGACGTTGCAACTTCGACATTATTCTGAAACCACGAGTGTAAATATATTTGTTGATAAAAGTACAACTAAGTAATACTGTGCTTTATTTCGCCTCCTTACTTCTAAATTTTTATAGTAGGTACCCCGATACTAAATGTAGAGAAGTTTATATTTAATTCTGACATTATTTAGTTATTCTAGTAATCTATCTTTGATTTAAGTAGCTTTATTACTTTTTAAATATTCGTCGATCCAGCAGGCTACTTGGCGGCATGGTTAGCGCAGTGTCTGAGCGACTGGCTGCTACGCTGATTGTGGTAGTTGTGATATTTTAAAATACCTAATTTTTTAAACTTATATTTTCACTTACGGGGTATCTTCCGTGAGAGAAACTGAACGGACGGACTGACAGACGGTACCTTCACGGAAGATATCCCGTAAGTGACAGTATAAGTTTAGTTGTAAACCGTGAAAGCTTTATACAACAATTTTTTTGTGACTTGTTATTTTTAATTTTAATTTCACCTAATTTCATAACTTATCTTAGATTTTCAATGACTTCAGTCCAGATTAAATCTAAGCTCTTTCTACCGACCCCACAGCCAGCAGTAAATTAACACCATTCATTATCTCTTCTGCAACAAACGAGAGTGAAACACACCTATGTTTATGTGTATATAGTGTTCCAACGAGCATCGGACAGCACTATCGCACTATCTGACACCAGTCAGTTCGACGGCGAAGTTCCCTACTCTGTGGTAAAGTACTAAGTATGTTACACGTATAGCTGCTCTGTGGCGCGCGGGAAAACTTTTTAACATGTAAATAGAAAATGACGTGGTAACATGAATAAGTAATGTAGGTACGTTTTAAAGTAAGTACGAATATTAAGTAGGTATCTATCTTTATGCATAAGTACCTATAGACTGACCGCTTTAATGAGTCCTTTGCCTTGCCCCATCTAAATCACATTCACATTCCATAAAGTCTTAACAATATCCTACAGGTTATTTGCTTTATTTGTATTACGATACTAATTGAACCAATACGTGATCAACCTTCAGAATATGTCATTTAAATTGATACCTTCGCGAGGACTCATTAAAGCGGTCGGTCTATAATTTTAGTACGGATAATACAAATACATATATAGGGTGACTGGTAATAATTAGTGACCGACACTTAAACACATTATTGTACTTATGGTAACAAACAACTTTCCCATAGAAACATTGTTTTTTAATACTCATTCACTTTTATCACAATAACACAACAGCAGGCGAAATTGAAATTCGCGAGCGCGCGCCTGTGGCCTGTGCCTGTGAGCTGTTAGCCGCATGACGCCGTTTTGTCTCAGTACTATCGTACCGTGCAACAGTGGGTAGGCAGAACACCCGCGCGGCTAGCAAGCCCGCTCCGTAAGGCTGCCTGTCCACCGGAGCGGAGCGAGGCTGCGGAGCGGAGAAACGGAGAAATATTAACCAATAGGATTGCATGCTGGAGCGGAGCGGAAATTTCATGCAATCCTGCTGTTGTGTTATTGTGATAAAAGTCAATGAGTATTAAAAAAAAATGTTTCTATGGGAAAGTTGTTTTTGTGGAGTATAATCACGTGTTTAAGTATCAGTCACTAATTACTAGTCACTCTATATGTATAAAAATATAAATCACACTTCTAGCAGTCAGAAACAACAGTACGCAAACGGCTACGATCTTTAAATCCATTAGATTTTCAGAAATAATACGGCTATGTTTACCTGGTATTCTATTTTAATCTTTACTCGATACTAGTTGTTGTCCGTGACTTTCGTCCGCGTGAAATTAATAAAAAAATATTACTTCTCAATTTGAATCGGATTTTGTTAACAATTTCAAGGGTTTTATTTTTTTTGTACGGAATCCTATTTTTTTTTTCTAAAATTAAACCAAACTAAGTTATCCCACATAACATCTGTTATCTGTCAGTAAAAATCCCATCAAAATCAGTTCAGCCGTTTCGGAGATTAGCCGGAATAAACAGAGAGACACAAAAATAAAAAATAAACCTTTTTTTTTAATTACCGTATTTACTACTGTACTTTCATATGCATTCAGTAAAAAGCTGTTAATTTGAAATTACAAACAGACACTTCAATTTCATTTATTTGTATAGATTAATCGGAAATATTAAAAAACCATTAAATTATACAAATTAAACAAAAGTGTTCATTCTTAACACAAAAATTAAGATGAATTTTAAGAAAAGTTTACGTTTGACCTATTTTAGTCAGAGCCTTGTTCGTCTCATCGAACATTTTTAATGGATGAGCTCAAAACAAATGAAATAAAGGTTTCAAAATATTCCTTTACTTGCGGACTTAAACGGTCCATTTTAATTTAAAAAATACCGAAACGAAAAATAAGGTCAGTGAGACTGTTTATAAAGTTCGTTATACGTTAACGCTTTTGCATAACAAACAATGAGTGATGACGTGGAAACTACGCAATGGACTGAAAGAATAGCAGCTATGATTACGTTGGCACACGATCAAGGGGTTTTACTAAGAAAATATTTAGTACTTCATAAGAACTTCACTGAACAGTCTAGTAGTTAAAAGAGACGAGCGCAGTACTGTTTTTAGTGTGACATGCTTGCTTGGCCATATTACACTCACAAGAGACAGACGTGTTACAACAGCGACTGCGGAGAAAAGAAATGAAAGAAACGGCTTAGAGCATGCCACAACTTACCGCGACGCGGCTTGTGACACGACGGTACAAGTGACGAAAGTCGCATCACCTGACGCCGTAAGCGTCATTCTATGAAGATTGAAAAAATATTGAATTGACATTGGCCACCGAAAACTTAGCCTAATGGTGTGACCGTCTGACAGTCAAGTCATATGTCTCAAAGCGCACCTCTGAATTTTCGGATTCATGTGCATATTGTATAATTGTCACTTGCTTCGATGAAGGAAAACATCGTTAGGAAACCAGCATGCCTGAGAGATATTTCTCGATGGCATGTAAAGCCAAGTTAAAGGCCCATGGGCGGCTTAAAACTCTGACACCAGGTTAGGCACTAACAACACGATAGCAGTCCTGATGGAAGTCGCAGTAGAAGTACTAAAAGCTTTGGAAGCCTCTTCTCCAGACCCTCGGGACGCCTTGCGAGCTGCAGACCGTCAATAACGTAACATCACGCCTTTTAATCCCCATAGGATTAGGCAATGGTGTACCTAATAAGTACACCCACATTTCGCCAGTTATGTTTAAGTCCCACGTAATAGGGGGCGAGCCTAATGCCATCAACCGAGCACAAATCCAGACTCCGTGGCTGCTACTGAGAAATTCCTGATCGAAAAACCCAATAACAATTTGCCCGACCCGGGAATCGAACCCAGGACCTCATACTCAGCGACCACTAGACTACGAGGCAGTCAGTGTTTCGTAATTTCGTACCAAACACTGAGCCCTCTGACGTACGTAAACACTGAGCCCAGCCGGCCCAGACCCCGGAAGGCCTTGACCCGTTATTGCGTAGATAGGTCAGTAAAAAGAAAATTTTCAATTATTTCTGAATGATACTCATTATTATCACTTTAGAAACATTATTCTGGACTTCTGAGTTGGGTTTGGCGCAATTTCTTCTCAGAGTGGTCGGATGGGTAACAGATCGCATCTAGTTTTAATAAAAATGATTTGACGTGTGTGTAAATAATTTACAGTACATCATGGATGTTTTTACGAGCTAAGCCCCTACTTATAAGGATTGTATTGTATTATTGGGGGGGGGGGGGGAGGTCGCTGGTAGAATATAATTTCAATAATCTAACTCTTAATTAATATTTACACTAGAAACGGGATATTTACCATGTTTACTGTTTTCATTGAGTTCCCGATATTTCGGCGCTGTTGCAAGCACCATGATCACGGATAAACTGAAGTTACGGCGGGTGGGTGTTTCTACCATGATAGTTTAAAATCTTACTCTTAATTAATGCCCGTTTAATGAATCTATACTAATATTATAAAGCTAAAGAGTTTGTTTGTTTGGTTGAACGCGCTAATTCTTTTAGTGTTGAATAGCCCATTTATTGAGGATGGCTATAGGTTATATAGCAACATTTGTATTATCATTTGTGTTCTCTTTCTCTCTTATGTGAGGCAGACGAAGTGGCGCGGGTCTGCTAGTGCCTAAATAAAGTACGGTGCCGGGTTATCGGAGCACGGTTCAGCATCGAAACATGCACTTAGATGTCGCCTCGTGTTAGTCAAAACGGGTATAACTCACGAAAAATTTAAAAGCCACACATTCGCATCGAGTTGAATGCATATTGTAATATACGTAGGCAGTTAATGTCTATTTTAAATGTATGTAGGTTATAAACCAGCCGCATACCTACCGTATGCAGCTTGTAAATACGAGAATTCCGCGAAGAGATGGGATTACGGGAATAGTTACCACAAATATTCACTCTAGGACTTTGAAATGCCGTAACATGGTGGTCGCTGCAGGATTTGCAGCTCTCATCTCAGTGCTGAAGCTCGAAAATTCAACAGCAAACTCAGTGTCCTTTAGAACATTTGAAATATTCTACGTCAATATGTGTTTTGGATTACAAAATAATAGCAATAGTACACTTGATCAGTTGCTATTGTTTTTAAAGTGTATTTCTAGTAATTTGTTGGAGGAAAAACTTGGTTTTACAGGAATATCTTGTTGTTTTGAGAGACTGAATGAAATCCATTCATCTTTTTTAGTTTTTTCAATCGAATCTAATTCACTGTTGATTCTAGGAATAGAATAGATTACTGTAGTGTAAATGAATTTTGTAGAGATGGGAATGATCTCTTTACAAGTTAAGTAGGTTATCCGAAAGGTATAGATTTTTTTTGAAAAACTCTTGAATAAACCGTATGATCTTTCCATTTAAAAAAAGAAAACAAAAACAAAATGTTTGTTGTGTTTGGACACAACAGCGGAGCATTACGGAGCGGGCTTGTGAGCCGAACCTACCCACTGTTGCACGGTACGATAGTAATGAGACAGAACGGCGTCATGCGTCTAACAGCTTATAGGTCACAGGCGCGCGAATTTGTGTTATTGGGATAAAAGTGAAAGAGTATTAAAAAAAAAATGTTTCTTTGGGAAAGTTGTTTGTTATCATGAGTACCTACAATCACGTGTTTAAGTATCGGTCACTAATTACCAGTCACAATATAAAGGGACGTAACGGTAGGTTAGTACAGACATCAGATGCGACTGAACAGATTCGGTTGCGTCTGTTCAGTCTCACCCGTAGTGGTACATGCGACAAATAGTTGCAACTACCACCAGTGGGGACAGACCGGTGGGGCAGATGGGAATAAACCGTGTAGGTCTCATCATCATCATCATCATTTCAGTTGAAAGACGTCCACTGCTGGACATAGGCCTCCCCCATGTGTCGCCACATTGACCGGTCCCGTGTAGGTCTAAGCAAGCCAAGATTAATTAAAAGATACAATTTTATGTTCGAAGGTGTCAACGAAGTCTCTTCAACGGTTTTAGATCTACTATATTAAGTTTCCAAGTCTAAACTTAACTTATTGATACTTCACGTCCAATATCAATATCGGTACGTTCCTACATCAAAGAGAACGTCTAAATCAAAATCGAAACTTGAGTAATTGGATCAGGCCTACACGACATGCCTCGAGGCAGTATGGCTGATATATAATATGTAGGCATATGTCCGGTAGACAGGACCCCTGTCTACGCAGAACTTTGGACGAACTCAGCCTTTTTAACAAATCAAGACACGAGCCATTTTTGAAAATCGAATTAAATTCTATTAGAGTTCTAATTACAAAACCGACGTTAAATCCGAGACTAAGGTGTCAATTTTCTACTTAAAGCCCTTAAGCTGAAACAACTGACAATCGTTTTTAAAGTGTTTCGTAATTCTAAAACTATTGTCAACAGAATTTGACATACCTAAGCTTTTCGGAAGCTAGACTGCCTCGGTGGTTCTGTAGTCGAATGCGCGACTGCTGAGCAGGGTTCGATTCTCGGGTTAGGAAAAGTATTATTGGGTTTTTCCAAGAGGCACCGAAAGAAATTTCTCAGTAGCAGTTGCAGTCTGGATTTGTGCCCGGTTGATGGCAATGGGCTCGTCCTCTATTACATGCGACTTAAACATAACTGGCGAAATGTGAACACCTCTGCCTAACCCTTCGGGGATTACAAGCATGACGTTATGTTACATTTTGTCTTCATCACCATCGTAAAAAAACCACTTCGTCTAAGTCCTAAATTTTAGAAATCCATAACAAGACGAATGTGTCGAATACATTCAACAATGGAAAGTTCTAGAAACATTATGTAGTAGATATGGAAGGACGAGCTATTGTTTTCAAATGGCCTAGATTCAGGTGAGAATATGAATAATGTGCATTTAAACATGAAGTCACGATTTAGAAACTAACATGTTGTGTGTAAATTACAGGCACAGTTTTCCTTACGATGTTTTCCTTTATATTATTGATCTTATCTTATTAAGTATGTTGATGGAGAAGTACGACGCACCTTGGTTGTCGCACGCTGTGGAGGTACTGGTCAGAAGACCACACCTATTAATTTTGTTGTTTTTTGTATTTTGCTTGTTTTTTTTTTTTTTTGTTTACTAACGATAGTTTTTAAGAACAATGTTATTAACAATTGGGCCTAGTTGCCATAAATACACAAATATTTAATTTAAAATTTAATTTATTATTACATACTAGCTGCCCCGGCTTCGCACGGGTGCAATGTAGATACACATATAAACCTTACTCTTGATTCAACTATCTATTGCTGAAAACTACATTAAAATCCGTTGCGTAGTTTAAAAGATCTAAGCGTACAGACAGCGGGAGCGATTTTGTTTTATACTATGTAAAGATATTATTTGACGGCACGGTTGGCGCAGTGGCTGAGCGATTGACTGCTGCGCTTCGTGTCGCGGGTTCGATTCCCGCACGGAACAAATATTTGTATGGCCTACAGGTAGTTGTTCCGGGTCTGGCAGTTTGTGTATGTGAATTTAAATGTTTGTAAACGCACTCACGACAAAGGAGAAATACCTAGTGTGGGGCAACGTTTTTTTTTTTTTTAATATTTTATTCCTCTACAGGGCAAAGGCTTCCGTTCCGTCTTTCCAATTATCCCAAACCAGTGCTGTTATACGCCAATCCTTGCGAAAACAGTCAAGTTCGTCCGGCCATCTCCTTCTGATTTGATCTTAGTTTCATTTATACACCATTTCAAAACTAAGTCGAAAAACAAATGCCAGATATTAAAAATATTCCAAAACAGCTGCAATTCACATATAAGTCAATATGTGACGTCAACAGCAAAACGTTTTATTTACATCATCATCATCTGCCTAGCCTAGTCCAGTCTAACTTGATGCAGCTGAATACCAGTATTTAACATGGAGCGCCTGCTTATCTGACCTCCACAACCCAGTTAGTACTGGGTAATACGATGCCCTTTGGTACGACTGGTTGTCAGACTTTTTGGCCCACTTGGTAAGACTGGTTGTCAGACTTTTTGGCCCACTGACTACTGTAACGACTGTCAAAGATCTACAGATGACAGCCAACAGCTTAACGTGCTTCCCGAGGCACGCAGGAAACTCGGTATGTAATGGGCGGTCACCCATCCACAGACCAACCTAGGCAAGCACGGCTTAACCTAAAGATCGACCCGAGCGGCTGTTATTATTTAGCCACGAGCTCCTCTATTTTATTTTATTTACATCGCCATAACATAATAATAATTCCTTAAAATTATAAACCAGACCGATTTACCGACCGACCGACAGATTTTAAACTAATAAGTATCCATAAATCCGTAGCTAATCCACCATGCGTATTTTACGGCCTCATTTCAACAGTGTACAAGTCCATCACAAAAGGTGTGTTAATAAATACGTTAACCATAGACCAGTCAATTTACATTCATTTTATTCGCTTACCAAGCCTCATTTAGCCTGGAATACATAAAACACATGCAAGCTACTTGCATACTATATTAAACTCACTAGAATGAGTAATCTCGGCTTTAAAACTCCACCATCTATTTACATTATATATGCAAAACACTGCCTGAACAGAAACTGAGAAACGCTTCGCCTGACACAATGCTTGTTGAATAATAAATACGTTTGAGCAAGTGGAGCGAATGCATCACTTCGACAGCTCGATTGTCTTATTTTTAAACCGGCAATGTATTTATTAGGCCGCGTTTACACCGTAGCGTAAAGTCGGTCAACGACTGTGAGCATTTAGAGGCCCAAATTTGTTGTATAGTGAGTGCCAGAGTAGCCGATCGTTGAAACTGTTATTGTTGATTTTGACAGTTTTGGTCATACCCTCCTTTTCTTCGTCGTGTCGATGATTTCCCAATTGTGAGGCGTCATTATATCAAAGTTATTGTTTGGCCCATGGATGATTACTCAGCATAGGCCAACGCCTATTACTTTGACATTTCTTTCGTCGCGTCATCTCTTTTCTACAAGGTTTTTACTGACTTTTACGGTCCTTTTGTACGGTTCCACACACCTCTATCAAGCGAACATTATGAATTAAGGGACAAAAAAAATAAGCGCAATGGTAATGACGTTTTCCTAGTTTGTTTGTGATGTAAATAAGTATTCAATAAAAATAGCAAGGTCTTAGATTAGGATGTTTGAAAAAAAGCAGTTTGCCCGACGACGAACATTTGGTGTGAACGCAGCCTTAGTCGCCGTTTAAAAATATCGTATGCAGTTACTGCATCATTAATAATGCTACCTGTTCAACAGATTGTCAGGAGAATGACAGGTTTACAGCAAAAGAAGAAGCTCTTTAAAATACTTATTTTCAATGAAGTCTAGCTAGTTTCACTCAATAGTCTAGCTAGTTACATTTTCCGACCTGCCGTGAAAGCGAGCGTATGAAATTAAGAACAAAGGTAAAAATATCAAATAACGATCTACCCACACGTAACGAACAATAACTAACAATTGTATTAGAACGTATATTTACTACAAGACATTAAAACAAAGAGAATTAACAAGTTTTATCGTCTGCTTACAAAATGTGGGAAGATTCGTGGAAACTTGGAACTGTGTCTTATACCCGTTTAGACAAACACTGAGCGACACCGAATCGAATGCCTAAATAAAAACGTACTGTTGAATTTTCAACGCTAACGCCAGTACAGAGATTTGAAATTCCAACAGTGTAACAATATAAGACATTAATAAATTAATGTCTGGCATGGAACACATGAAGCGAAGAGTATTTTAGCGCCGCTCGCAATGCATCAACATCAATGTACGAGCCAATAACACATCTTTAACGTATCCAGCTGTCTAATAAATTCTTGGAAGGAGCCACTTCAGCACAAAATATACGCCCGACCAAATATTCGCTCTTTGGGTTTGGATGGCCGCCAAATATCAACAGGTGTAACTTAGGGTGGGCTCCCTATACTACTCACCCCCCTACGGCGTAGGGATCACGGTTGTACGGAGGGTTTTGGGTGAGCTATCAACAATTATGTTTACATGTCCACATGATTAAGTATTTTTCCGTCCCTTTTTGCCTTGGCTTTTCCTGGCTTTTTCAGGGTTGACTTAGTGAGGGAAGGTCGTTGACTTATGACTTTATGAGTTTGTTATTGGACCTGCCTTAATATGTGGTACCTATACAATGCAGTACATTTGCAATAGAATAAATATACACACAGACAATGCCTAGTGCATAACTCATAATAATCCATCCATACTTCCATACTTATTATATATACATATAGAGTGACTGGTAATTAGTGACCGATACTTAAACACGTGATTATACTCATGATAACAAACAACTTTCCCAAAGAAATATTTTTTTTTATACTCATTCACTTTTATCACAATAAAACTTATAGAGCGGGCTTGCGAGCCGCGCGGGTGCTCTACCCAATGTTGCACGGTATGATAGTAATGAGACAGAACGGCGTCACGCGGCTAACAGCTGATAGGTGTTTCATACGGTTGTTGTGTAAAAAAAAAATATGCGAAAGTAAGTTTGTTTGTTACCTTTTTACCTCTAAACCACTGAACCGATTATCCTGAAATTTTGCATATACTTTTTCAGGTGTACAGGAACGGACATAGGGTACCTTTCGTCCCGAGAAAAAGTACTGTTCTCGAGGAAAACCACAATAACGTTATTATAATAAATAGATGGCGCCACGTGTCTTTCGAATCGTGATTAAATTATGTTATTACAAGAAGAGTACAACCCGAGTTGACTGTTAAATTCTAAATTAAATTATTCAAAAGCTAAGCGAATACGAATCATCAGCATCAGCCTTTTCCCAACTATGTTGGAGTTGTAAGTCTAATCGGATGCAGCTGAAAAGCAGAGTTTTACATGGAGCCACTGCCTATCTGACCTCGGCAATTCAGTTAGTACTGGGTAATACAGTATCGTATTGGTAAGACTATATATTTTGCGAAAGTAACTCTGTCTGACCCTATTATCTATTCACGACTAAGCAACTGAACCGATTGTTGTGAAATTTGACAAGTAGGTGGTCTGGGACGTGGCGCTTCTATTTCGTATGTCTATCTCGCTCGCTTTCGTAATGCCAAGAACAGATAGGCGTACGACTTGTCAAATCGAAATTGAATCGAAGCGTTTGTGAATACGGGGGCTGGAGAAGGACATTTTGCTACTTTTCATCTTTGATTGCATACAACAGAACACGTTCATCATTTATTTCTCATGATCTGTGTACATCAGTGGCGAAGAACTGGATTCCTACCGGATTCCCTTTGAAAAATGGCACAGTCAGTATTCTATATACAAATAATATAATCACACTAAACATTTGTCTCCGGCTTACTTCTTACAAAAATTGACTCTTCGCTACTGGTGTACATCCATTGTTGGAGTTCCTAAAAATGAATAAATAAACACCTCGTAGTTTTTATACAAAAAAACCTAGGTTAATAACAAACGGTGCTAACTAGACAAGGAAAGTGACAAATCTATAAGTGTTTTACCTGTTGATATTTAATTGAAACATAAAACAATGACACAGATAATATAGAACGTTAATAAAAATGGAATCCTCTTTGTTAAACTGTATTCTTTGTTACATTATTTGTTTTTTTTTTTTACCCACAAACTGACCGCAGCCGTGCTGATTGTTTTGAAAAACAGTTTGTTACAAATCGTCTGTGTTCTCAGTACTTAATTTTTGTAATGTGTATACTTCGAGTATTGTTTGTGCCTTTGATCAAAGAAAAAAATATAACATCAGGAGTTTGCAGTTCCGAACGACCAATTTTAAATAAATGACAGTGAAAGAATGTGTGGAAAGTTCTAGAATTTTTGTGTTTTATTGTAATTGATTGGTAAGTTTTATTTCACTAGTTTGTACCTAAAATACTACATATTTTATTGAGGTTACAATAATAATAAAATTAACGACTTAAGGAATGTAGAGAATTATGAAAAACTGAACGGATATTGTTATATTATTAAACGCTGTTTTCATTTGCTCATTCGGTCCATTCATATTTTATTCCATGCAATTATTAGCTTAGCATCAGAATAAGGAATCAGAAAAGAGCTACATGACCAGTCTCACAATAAAAAAATTTAACTTTCATTTAAAGTTTGATTCACAATATTATTCTCTAAAACGTGTATTTAATAATTTACTTCTATCCTATACTATTCAATGAGCCATATTTGTAATCACGATCTCGGAAACGGCTCTAACGATTTCGATGAAAGTTGCTATGTGGGGATTTAGGCTGCGTTTCCACCAGAGATGAGCGAGGATGCGTAGCGATTAATATGTGTGAAACTAACCAGTCACATAGCTAGAATACCTGAAACTGTGAAAAAGAAGCAATATTATTGGTTAGTTTTATACACATCCCTCGCTATGCATACACGCTCGCGAAACGCAGCATTAAGGAGGCGAAAAATCGATGAAACTAGGTCTCATATCTGGGAAAATTCGTTTTCTCTATTTTCACCCGAGCAGAGCTCGGTGCCCAGGTACTATATATATTATATTTATTCTATGTATACTTGCGTTATAACCCTACCTCACATGCCCAGTTCCCAGCCCCCACTGCTCTGGACAGCTCATTGTTGCCGCCGCCATGACACCTACATTCAATTAACAACACAATACCTTTAATTTCTTCTAAACAATCCTATCTCACTTCTTTGTTTTTTCCAATCTCACTAGACGCAAGAATCGAGTGACGTCATAGAAAAGGGTACTGCCAGATGTACTAGCACATAGCTAAAGGATTTATTTATTTTTATAGAAAGTACAGACGCCACTACTTGAGCTCGTGGCTAAATAATAACAACCGCTCGGGTCGGTTTAGGTTAAGCCGTGCTTGCCTAGGTTGGTCTGTGGATGGGTGACCGCCCATTACATACCGAGTTTCCTCCGTGCCTCGGAAAGCACGTTAAGCCGTTGGTCCCGGCTGTCATTTGTAGATCTTTGACAGTCGTTACAGGTAGTCAGTGGCCCAAAAAGTGTGACAACCAGTCTAACCAAGGGGTATTACCTAGTACTAACTGGGTTGTGGAGGTCAGATATGCAGTCGCTAGATGTAAAATACTGGTATTCAGTTGCAACCGGTTAGATTTGAAGCCGACTCCAATATAGTTGGGAAAAGGCTAGGCAGATGATGGAGACGCCACTACTTCAACCTGTCAATTTTTTTTCAACTTTATCGCTGAACCTTTAGGTTCAAGGTTGATTAGGAAAATTTAGCAGTTTCGGGTAGCTTGATGTGATGGCGTCTGTACTTTAATGTGGCCAGGAGGATTTTTCTTATAGATGAAAGAGTTCCATTGAGATCTATTTTCATCAGAGATTTCACTATTGGCTTCATTTGCTGATTAAAATAGATGTCTGTTGATCTTTAGAAAAAAGGAGAACCTAAATATTCTGCGAATTTGTTTTGAAACCAATAAGAAAACAGAATTTAGCGAAATGCATTATTTTTCTTTTGGGCCATGTGGTTAGGCATTAATTTTCTTTGAAAGTACAAGGACATATAATCTTCTAAATTGCCTTCAATGAAAGGTAATTTAGAAGATTTAAGAAGTATCTACGGCTATGATATATACAACATTAGTTTTAGTTTATGCGAAACCTGAAACACGGGTCTAATATTTTTATGTAATGATCTATGTACAAAATTTCAAAACTGTATCATGAAAAATCACAAAGTTATAAGCTTGTTCTGTTACCTGGTAGTCCGCTCAAAAATGTGGTCACCACGCAGCGCGTCGCGCTCGCGCCTCCAGCGTCGTCTTGAGCTCATTGATAATAATAATCTGGCAGTAGGTACCTAAATTATTGCGATAGGTAATGTGGGTTAATGTCGCTAGTTGCCAATTTGTAACTTTTTTTAAATATTTTTGGGACAAAATATAACATGGTTTAAAAATTATTGGAATCGATTCAGTTACTTATTCTGAACAAACTATATTCAGGTTTCGCATACACTAAAAATAATGTTGTATGGCTGCATAGGTATTTCATAAAAATAATATCGTCCAGAGATCTAAACACCAACGCTTTTACTACAGCATACAATTTCAACGACACATTTAAGAGAGCAGCTTCGTCGAGTAATTCGAAACAGCGCCATTTATCATTTCTCACAATTTATCAACGGAACCCATTAGCTAATTAGAGCGGCCATCTTCATTTTGTATGAATATTTTAAAATATTCTTCTAGTTCCCGCCCTTTGTATTGTTTTAGTCCTGAGTACACTGAAGGTACTGCCTCATTGGCCGAGTGGTGGGTGGTCCATGAGGTCCTGGGTTCGATTCCCAGGTCGGGGAAAATGTTATCGGGTTTTTCCATCAGGAATTTCTCAGTAGCAGCCACGGAGTCTGGATTTGTGCCTGATTGGTAGAAATGTGCTAGCCCCTATAACATGGGGCTTAAAACATGACTGGCGAAATATGGGTGTACTATTAGGTTCAACTCTGCCTAACCCTTCGGGGATTACAGGCGTGATGTTATGTAAACTGAAGGTACTTTTAGACTGAGTTCGCCCTTCAGCTCTTTATAGCCACTCCCTGATGTAAGTACCTATGGGTACGTCTGGACTTTGCGAAGCAAAGTCAACATTGTGTTTGTTTTAAGACGACAGTGTTTTTGCTTGCTTGACTTAGGTATGAACATAAACTTGAAGTTCTGGAGGGTAGAGAGTAGTGCCTATTTAAGTACTACAGCCTAAAATAGCTAGTTTTGTTGAAGTAGGTAGTTTTAGGCAGGTAAATACTAACCTAGATTCCCTCGACGTTACGTTTATAGTCTAGCAGCTGAAAATGTGCTCTGAACTTAAAACATTGAATATACGTAGAAATTTAGCTTATTTACAATCAGGGCTCGGAACCGGTTAAAAAAGAGCGGTTAATTTCGATTTAATACCGTTAAATATATCGTTCCTTCATTTACCGGTTAAACAAGTGAACTGTTTTTATGTAACCCAAATGATAAACCGGTTACCGGTTACAAAAGCACAAACGATTTTAACACCCAAATTAACCGGTTAATTCCGTTATTCGTAAATTTTATCCGTCTAGTTTTTTAACATTTGCAACAGGTTATAGTGACATTGCCCCAGAAAATATTATTAAAAAAAAGTTTGATCTGCGGACGTCAAATGCATCCGGAGAACTTAACTTGTATGCGACTAAAGTTTTGTAACTAAATGACATCGCGACTTCCAGAGTCCAGACCGTGCGAGCGGGGGTGGCGGCGGCCGTGGACCATATCAAACTTTGTATTAAGCGGTTATTTTTCACTATCTAAACCAAAATTCATGAAAAACCGGTTTTCCGCATAAACCTTTAAAAACTGGTAAAGAGCAACCATTAACCTAAAATGATTTCGGTTTGGGGTCAATGACCTTAACTGGTAAAGAATTTCAACCGGTTTCCGAGCCCTGTTTAAAACTCTATATTTTTTGAGTTCGGTAGGTACTTTAATGAAATCATTTGCTTTTTATAAAGTCATTCACTCTTCTGTAAGCTTGATGCTTTGTTAATCCTGAAATAGACACAAATAATGAAATCCCTTAAAATTATTTATCAACCTTAAACCATTCCTAAGTCCAGTGGTTAATCAAGCTCACAGGATTATAAACTGAGACGAACCACGGTTCCGCTTCTGAGTGATCTCTTTTGTAATGTCTTTTGGCTTGACAAGCTTAATTTATAAAGCTATATATTAACCAAGCATTCTGTACATCAAAATAAGGAACTCTATTAAAAATTATAGCTGGGAAACGACTTTTGTTTGGGGTAAAAAATCAATTTTTACGGTAGGACTCAATGTAACGCACTAAAAACACTGGTGATGGCATTTAACAGTACGGGGGTCGTGGAGGATGAAATGTCGATAACATTAAACTTTGATCCCCAATGTCTCCGTAACTAGAAGGTTCCCAGGTATGGTCTAAAATAAAAAATGCTCGCAATGACGGAGAAAACGAGTACCTTTCGGCTTCGTTCAGGGTACTTTTACACCCATTATAGTGTTTTCATTCATACATTACCAACTTCATCAGCTTTCTGCCCTTGTTCCATATTGCTTGGGGTCAGCGCAATCCGTATGCTTCTACCATTCTCCCCTGTCAACCGTCACACTATCATTTTCTGTTTATCCTTACATATTACTCCTAATTTTATTCTGTGAATGTGTATCTCAACCATCAAGATTCTCGTTGATTTTCCTATTATCAATTTATTGAAAAATTATTGACATTCTTTCGTTTATTTATTTTCTTACATACTAATTACATTTTTAAATATTTCTTTAAAAAAAACATATAAAAAACATTTAAAATATAAAAAATAGCGGTCCGCCGTTGTCGGGAGCAGGGTCCAAGCTACCGGTGGTTAGGGTTCCAGAGACAGGAACCTCCTCACAATGCGAGCCGTATCGAGGAGTACTGCCTTCTGAATCAGGCCCTTGATCCAACCGCCTAAGGAGACCCTCGAAAGATGGTCGTCGAGGCTCTTGGCTATAAGGCCTTTGGTCATCACGACGATCGGCACAATGATAGCCGAGTTCAAATTCTTATTATTATAACATACCAATTATATTAGATTCACTTATTGTATGTATGTAATGTATTTTTTAATTTTGCATGTTAGTTTAAGCGAATTGTGTAAGCAAATGTAATAAAACTCGACGATCTATAATGTACTGCAATTCTAGCAAACAAATTTCATTTCATTTCACACAATCCATCCATATTTTTTTTGGTCCATCCTTTTCCAAGTTACCCACCTTTAAACAGTCGCAGAACTAACATATTTTCACACTCAAAAGAAAAGAAAAGATCACTCTGTCTTTTCTGTAGGGAATTTGTGTACGATTTTTTAGCCAAATTAGAGCAGCATTTTATTAAAAGAACAAAAAACTCGCTTCTAAATATTTTCTGACAAAAATATTAGCTGGTATGAAAAGTATCTTATTATTTAAATTAAAATAAAACTAAACACTCCCAAGACAATCTAAAGTATGGTAGGAACACTCTCAGGGGATCTCATTGCTGTATTATAATAATAGAAATATATTGGGTTCCGTAGTCAGCCATTTTGAAACTGCGTTCTTTAACAGCCCCAGTGGAATTATAACTACTCTAAGTTTAACTCTATTGCAATTTTAAACGGTGTACAGTGGATGCAGTTTTATTCAAAAAAGTTCTTCAAAATAAAATGAGTCTGTATTTTTATTCACATTGTATTCCAGGTAATTCTCCAATAAGAGTTTTTTTTTCCCATAAAAGTTATAGGTTTCATAAGAAAATCTAGGTTCTATTTTGGCATTAAATAAGCCCATAGTACAATACCATTACGATTAATATTACATGTTTAAATGGTCCACACAGCATATTTATAGTTTGACATACTTGAATTTACACATGAAAGTAAAGAAAATACTTGAATATAAAATAGACAAAACCTCAAATATTTAACACTTCTAAACAAAATACTATGAAATGAATAGAAAAGTTAAAAATTCACAAGCAAACTCGAAACAAGATCTTTCCAGTAGAATCACGACACCGCATAAGATTACCATTCGCAGTAACAATAGAATAGATGCTACAACATTGTACCATAGTAAAGTTTGTTCCACCCAGTTCCAACAGAACAACAGAATAATATAGTACAGAAGATCAGCTCCATACATGGAGCGAAACAGTTAAGTGCGGTGATCTTGAATGTAAAGACGACAAACAAGCGTCTTCTGAAATCTTTTTGTGTAAGAGCATTGTTTAGTTGGTTTATTCTTACTAAAATATAAAGAAAATGTTATCAAGAAAACAAGCTACTATTCTATAAAATCTCTCTTTGGATTTTCCATCGGGACGACGATGAAGTTCCATACAAACTTATGAATTAAATGAGCAAAATGATGTGCTAAAAGGAATGAATTTTCAAAAATCCTTCCTTAGTGCTCATTTTCGATGCATTTTATGCTTGTGGTTTAGGCTGTGTGTTTATATTTACTACTAGCTCTTGCCCGTGACATTCGCCTGCGTGAATTTTATAGCCTATAAATTCCTCGATAAATCAACTATCCTACACTAAAATAATTTATCAAATCGAACCAGTAGTTCCTGAGATTAGCGCGTTCAACCAAACAAACAGACTCTTCAGCTTTATAATATTAGAATAGATTTCACTCGTATTTCGTGCGCTTATATTTTATTAATTATTGTCTGTCATGATGCTCTTGCTCCTGCACGTGCAGCAAAATATTCGTCGCGAGTTCACTTGCACTGGCTGTCCGTGCACATTGTAGTCGTGCGTGCGTTTTCGTTTGTTATACGTAGTTGGTCTTCTTTACCTACCTATTCTGTGACAAAGGCTCCTCAGAAATCTAATCCTAGATAGCGAAGCATGAAATTTGATCTTCAATACTCTTTTATGTCTCACCTATGATTTTCTCTGGTTGAGAGAATCTCGAATCTTTTACTTTTGCTGGCGTGAGATTTTATAAGGTAGACTATTTTATTCAGTTTTGGCTGACTTGGTGTGATACCTGGATTTATGGCTTTGGTTGATTAGATTTTCTTTTTAAATGAATTAATATATTTATTTTTATATTTCGCTGGGTAAAAGCCTCCACACGATGGTTACCGGACGACGGACGGCGCCCCCGAGGCCGGCCCAGAAAGAGGTGGCGAGACGATTTGGACGCATACCGCGAGGGCTGGCCCGAGAAGGCGCGGGAAAAGAGTACATGGCAGGAATTGGGGGAGGCCTTTGCCCAGCAGTGGGACAGTAAAGGCTAATAAAAAATAAAAAAAATATATATTAGCAAATCGGAGTTCGTGTTTAAATGATGAATTGGGCATCATGTTTCTATAGAGAAGTTGATATTATTCCATATTATTATTATTGGATGGTATTGTATGATCATAGAGTGATTTATACAATACCGTCTTTATTATATTAGTAACATTGGGAGATAAGAAATATAATGTAATTAATGTTGTTATTTCTTTGTTTTCAGGTAAGTCTGATTTCTGATCAAGAATTTACCCTTGTCGTACATCAGAAGGTAATTTACTTTGTTTTCTTAAGAAGCAGAAGGTCAAACAGTACGAAGACATAAAACAAACATTCTTCTAGAAAATAAGCTTAGAAATAGTATCATTTATATAAACACGAAAACATGATTTATTTCATTACATTTTCTCAGAAAGGGACTCACAAACACCCGGGAATTTAATAACATAACATACATTTATTAATAAATAGGTATATTTCGTTCGGTCTGCTTGTTGCGTAGGGCTTTATTAGCACCAAACAGATAGATAGATACAAAAGGTCAGTTTTACACAACGACCAAAAACAGGCGCACGTACACGCCGTTTACGTACAGCGATTGACACAAACAAACAAACAACAAATGACAGTCAAATCAAATCAAATCATACCACACACATACACACACACATTTTTTTGCAAACATGCTAAATTAGTACATAAGTGTTTTCTTATATAATTTAGTTCTAAACATTCTACCGTCGCGTGGGCATGCAAATAATATTCAATTCTGAAATCAAAGAGGAATTGTATCGATACCGAATAAATTTAGATGTCAGATAGAATTAAACAAAATTCCAAAAAAATGTCAGACTAACAGAAGAAAAAATTTAACAATAATGTCAAACGGAGTCGCGAGTGCGCTAGCACCCGCTGTACATGAAGCGTGTCTGTGTGTGCGTGCGATTCCCAAACAAATGCCGGTCGCGAGCGTGCTTGCACTCGCCGTGAGTGAGGCGTGTTTACGTGTTCGTGTGTTTTCGCTTATTGTATCGAGCCTTCTGTACTACGTATTTTGTGGCCTAAGGCAGCAACAGGTCAATTACGGAGAGGTCACGAGGTCATTACTAAGTGAAATGTATTGAATTTGTGCTCTAAGTTAGACCATTAAGTTACAATGTTTATCAAATACACAGTCACTTAATGGTCAGAGGTGACAGTTTTGACAAAGTAGATGGTATTGAAATGGAGTTATTAAAACAATGAATAGTAAATTGACTCTCATTATAGGTACTAAACTAGTTTTTCGCCCGGCTTCGCTCGCGTTTTGGCCAATAGTTATCCCACGGGAACGTTTAAAATACAGTTTGGACACTCTGGAATAATGTAGCTTCCCATTAGTAAAATACAGAGGAATGGAAACCCACGGGAAAACGGTTACCACGTATTCAGTCCATCATTGTGACATGAAAAATTTCTATGTGGGTTCACATAGAAATTTTTCATGTCGATTATTACAAAAAAAACAGTAGTATCCTACAAAAGTGCGATACCTACACGGTCAAAATGTATGGAACAGCTGTTTTTTTTTTAATAACCGATGAAAAATCTCAGAATGATGTACTGAATATGTGGTAACCGTTTTCGCGTCGGTTTCCCTTCCACCCCGTAATTTTTCGAATCAGAACAGTACAAGATATTGTTCACTTCATCTAAACTTACAGACATACTAACTTTCATTATAATATTAGTACAGATGTACATAATGAGGAACACTGTAACAGTTTTGACAACCTTAATTGTTTGTAAAGGCTGTAACAAGACCGTAGCCGAAGCCAAAAGGTACTTGTTCTCCCCGTCATAGCGATATTTTTTTTGTTCTCGACCATACCTGGGAACCTTCTAGTTACGGAGATATTGGAGGTCAAAGCTCCAACTTTTTCACAAGTTTTTTTATACTACATGTTTTAACTACATGTTATAACTACATGTTTTTATTTTAAAAACCTCCACGACCCTGCTGATGGATGAATTGAATTACTATTCAATCCATCCATCAGTTTGAGTGCGTTACATTGAGTCCTACCGTAAAACGTGATTATTTACCCCAAAAAAAAAAGTTGTTCCCCAGCAATAATTTTAGCGTTACTTAGTTTGATGTACGAACGAACGAACATGTAAAAGATTAAGCGCAAATACCTCAGACTCCCCAATTAGAATATTAAATAAAAAAAAAACAACATCCGTAATTAAATGAAAAACCAAACCTAGTCTTTTTTTATAAAACAGTTATCCTTACTAAACGCAAAACGTATGTGCAACAACATTCCTGCACACACACTCATGCAATGTTAGCGGCCGACGCGACACGCACACGAGTGCCCGCCAGCTGACCATAGCTGTAGGCATTAGATGTGCGTTAGTTCAATGAGCGAATTTTACATACCTAAATCATGTTATTCGGCGGTAGCGGCGGCGTGTGTGTCGGCATTTCGCATAAACGTCAAAGAGGCTGCCGACAAATGCTTTATCTCTTATGCTTTATCTGCTTTATAACTTCTAAATTTCTTCAAAACAAATAATTTTATGTTGTAAAAATGCCTAAAAATTGTTTGATGACCAACTAAGTTTGCATTGCATTCAAATAAGCCTTGAATTACTCATTGGAGATAAAGTTGGAATTCCTTTAAATTACCTATTTATTTGACGCACGCTACTTTTATATTATTTACGTGTGTGTATTACGAGCTATGAGCGAACTACAAATAATGTCGTGCGTTTTAGTAGCCTTTATTGCTCTGAGTTAAGGTTTCAATTTCCTTGAATTAAGGATTGTATTAATTTGTCATGATACTGTGTTTCTAATTTAAGTTAATTAAAAGATTTTTCCGTCAAAATTTAACACCTATTTTTTATGATGGAAATCGATTCAGAAGCCGATTCTGAACCAACTACTTTCAGGAATTGCGTTTATTATTGTTTATTTACACGTTGTATAATGATTGGTTGACGGCTTCGTGAAAGGTCCGTTTACACCCTGTCTATAAAATTATTTATACAAAATAGCGAATGGACTATCATTAAATAAAATTAAAAAAATTAAATGAGGTGCAATATCACTAAATAGTCAAAAGTGACAGCAACATCGAACTAAATGGCAATCAAATGAAGTTATTAAAACAATGAACAGTAATTTGACTATCGTTTACCTAAATTAATTGATTTGTTTGATCATTCGCCGTATCCACAACATCAACATGTCATAAATGAAATGTGTGTTAATTAATGAGAATTTTTAATATGAAAGTGAGTCTAATGTATTTTTTTTATTATTACACTATTAGAGTAATTGAAGAAATATGATTGTCATGTTAAAAAGGATTTTAATTTGTTTCAATACAATCTGTAATTTAGCAAACAAACAAACTGAAACGCACAATAACATCATCACCTGATGATGATGTTCCCAACTATGTTGCAGTCGGCTTCCAGTCTAACCGGATGCTGGGATGCAGCTGATTACCAGTATTTTACATTGAGCGACTGCCTATCTGTCTAAAACTGTCGATTGTCAAAAGATCTACAAAAGAACGCCGGGACCAATGGCTTAACGCGCTTTCGTAAGTAATAACGTGCGTGTCGTACTTCGTCGTACGTGGTCACCCATCCACGGACCTACCTTGTTCAGCGCGGCTTAACCTTGAAGATTGACCCGTGCGGCTATTATTATTTAGCCACGAGTTCTTCCACGCACAACAACAGACAACTCTAAATAATTGCCCACAGAACCGTCATCTCGTAAAACATAAGTCCATTATAACTACCGTGTTGGTGTGAACCATTGCAATAGTACTAAAACCGATAACCGACACAGCTGCCAAGTTTATGTCAAACGGACGGAGTAACACGTCAACACCGATCCGTGAATAAAGACATTTTGTCACAGAACACTATTTTCCACGAAATACGGTTGACAGTACTTTGACAGATTGAAAATCAGTCCCGACAAACCACAAATTGGCTTTATTGGAGACAATTCCCATTAAAACCACTGACTGCGAGGTTTCACGCATTGTAGTATTGTTACTGATTTACTTACAGTTTATAAGTCAACTAGCTTATAATAATAATTCATTTATTTAGGTAATTTACACCCATTGCCAATTAACATAATACAGTCAGACCATAATAACATTACAAACACAAAAAAAAAAAAACACACAATTTAGTTAAAATAAAATAAATTACATTTCAAATAAAATTAAAATTTTAAAAATTCAACTTAATTAAAATTCAATCTAAATTAAAATGCAATACCCAATTAAATAAAACTTATCCATTAACAATACATTATGGGTCAAAAAAAAAAAAACAATGCCCGCCGTTTTGCCCGCTTGGAGTTATGGAATTGACCACAGGATCGTACTTCCAGTGTTTATTTATTTATAACCAACTTATACTTACAGTTTATACCACACATACAAGTTGTCGGTTGAACATGAAAATCAAGTAAAACTACATAAAATCAAAACCAGAATAAAAAAAATAGTAATAAAATTAGGAAGAAAACAATACGGTAGACGTTAGAATAAGAATAAACAAATCATTTTTAGTAGACCGAATAAACAAAGAAATTACAATAAAAATGAACAAAACTCGTATAAAAAATACCGTGTCCATTACTATTCCACGGTATAAAATGTAGCCTGTCCTATTCCAGACCATAATCTATATCTGTACGGAATTTCATCCAGATCTATTCAGCCGTTCTGGCGTGATTGGGTAACAAACATCTGTTCATGAATCCACATTTTAAAAATTGGAATAGAACTCTTTCGTTCAGTTCAGAAGTTGCATTTCCAAAAACACAATATATTTGTTTAGGCATAACATAACATTGTAACATAATGCCACGCCTGTAATCCCCGAAGGGTTAGGCAGAGGTGTACCTAATAGAAGACTCGAGAGATTTCGAATAGATACGAATACTGAATTGTAGGTGTTATTCTTATTACCTGTGTTATAATATTAATATTTACACTATTAGTATTAAAATTCTACGTTTAAGATGTTTTAATATTTCTATGCCATTTAATGGCGAAACATGTAAGTTCCCAACCCTATTTACCATGTTATTACACAATTAAAATTATTCTTTTCTATTCTATTCTCACATTTCGCCATTTATAAGTCCCCCTAAGAGGGAGTAAGCCTATTTGTTCAGGCACATGAAATAAATCGCGAACGCAGTTAAGGTAGATTCCATCAAGCCGTGTATCACAGAATAAATAATAGTACTAACGACCGTCTCCCATGTTGTGCATTAGTTGGCTAAAGTCGTAAAGAAACTAAAAATAATGTAAAATTCCCGTTAATACTCCACGTTGCCTAGAAACGCGGTGTTATGAAAAATATTATAAACTATTATGAATGTAATATCTTCCGCTTCAGTGCGTCTTCCTTGGAAATGAACC
Source organism: Noctua fimbriata (assembly GCA_905163415.1). Taxonomy (NCBI): domain Eukaryota; kingdom Metazoa; phylum Arthropoda; class Insecta; order Lepidoptera; family Noctuidae; genus Noctua; species Noctua fimbriata. The sequence continues at coordinate 12,007,309 of LR990939.1, forward strand.
TGCATTTTTCCTGGAGTAAAGCTCTGAAGCTTAATAAAAGAAAATGCGAGGAAAGTTAATTTCTTACTATTTTGAGAGTGTAGAAAATATTTTTCTCTTGTGTTTTTGACTTACTTACTGTTTTCTTATCACACCCACTATTTTGCTGCCACTTCAGGATCATTCATCTGCCTCGCCTTTTCCCAACCATGTTGGGGTTGGCTTCCAGTCGAACCGGATGCAGCTGAATACCAGTATTTTACATGGACCGGCTGCCTATCTGCCCTCCACAACCCAGTTAGTACTGGGTAATACGATGCCCTTTGGTAAGACTGGTTGTCAGACTTTTTGGGCCACTTACTACCTAATGACTGTCCAAGATCTACAATTGACACCCGGGACCAACGGCTTAACGTGCTTTCCGAGGCTCGGAGGAAACTTGGTATGTAATGGGTGGTCACTCATCCACAGACCAACCTAGGCAAGCACGGCTTAACCTAAAGATCGACCCGAGCTGCTGTTATTATTTAGCCATGACCCCCCCGAGAGACCACTAGCCCGGAGGATGTTATCAAGCATAAGTCTAGACTACGGTTTGTAACAAATTAATCACTTGAAAGATCTATCCCAATCTTGTAACCACATTGCTAAAGCACTAACTACTACTTTCTTTGTCAAAACGATACGGTATGCCTATAGCATAGCATAATCAGCCTATAATGTTCCCACTGCTGGGACACAGGCCTCCTCTCTATGAGAGGGAATGGGCTATAATCCACCACGCGGGCCCAGTGCGGGTTGGTAGATGTCACATGTCTTCGAATTTTTGGTTCTAGAACTTGCCGGTTTCCTCACGATGTTTTCCTTCACCGTTTTGATGGTATACTTATATCTCAATAAAATCCCATTTTTAATTGAAGTGTGACGAAACACAGATGATTCGTTGAAAGTCGGGAACACTATCACATTCTGGCTGAGACAAACGTTCGGGAATTAGTAACTAACCACGGAATATTTCTCTATTTGTCGGATCCGAAAATAGAGCGTGTATGAATCGGATCCATTCACTCGGATTGGTCGTACGCGATACGATAACCATTCAGGTGCATCGATTAAAGAACAATCCTCTAAATTGTTCCGAGTGATTCTTTCCTAATACTCTCTCGACGTGTCTGGAAGCTGGGTACAGGTAGATAAACCGCATCATTTATGCGGCCCGATTTACCTTTTTCATCTGTGCAAATGAAGGTTGAATGTTTTCTCAAAGTTTGAGGTTTTTGGGGGTGTGTACGGTTAGGATTTCTTGTGACGTTTCAATAGTGATATTACGAGTAGAATGTTAAATACAATATTAGTTTTAGTATATGCGAAACCTGAAACACGTGTCTAGTATTTTTATGTAAAGTGTCTATGTACAAAATTTCAAAACTGTATCTTGAAAAATCACAATGTTCTGTTACCAGGCTGTCTGTACAATAACGTGGTCACCACGCGGCGCCGCCTCGCGCGCGTTCCGCGTCGTCTTGAGCTCATTGATAATAATAATTTGGCAGTAGGTACCTAAATGATTGCGATAGGTACTTAGTGTCGCTCGGTGTCAAACTTGTAACTGTCTTTGTGTCAAAATTTTTGGAACAAAATATAATAAAGTTCGGGAATAACAAGCGTGATGTTATTTTTATGTTAGTATCTTTCCGTTGAATAATTTCCGACTAGTCGCGTGTAAATGGTATTATTATAACAAAAAGAAAGATTATACATATCTCTTTATGCTATAATAGACATAATACTATGTTAGCACGTTAATACCTGATCTTTGTTTGAGGAAAGACGGGAACTAATGTAAGATAAATCCAAAACATAAAAGAAAAACCTTATGAAAGTAGGAAAAATCTCACAATGAAATTCTTTCAATTTAATTGTATAACATACGACAAAGGCAACTTCGTCAAACAATAGGACGAACATTCTATTGAAACAACAGTGTGTTTCGACAAACATCCACGTGTAACCGACCTCCATCATATATACTCACACGCATGAAAATTCAATTATTCCTATGTCGACTCGTCTCAGGTAGTAAGGTACTGTAAAACGTACCAACAACTACTATTGGAATCTCCTCAGGCTGGGTTTATTGTTTCCAGAGGTCCAAAGTTAAAGCTTATTGTTGAATGTAATTTTGAACTTTGCGCCTTGCAACACTAACACACTCTTTGACTGTTTTTTTTTTTCTCTCTCTCTGTGGCATCGTAGTGCCTGTATATTTTATCACATTTTTTACTTTAAAATTAAGTTAAGTAGTAAAATACTAGTTGTGAATTGTCTAAACCATCATTTATTGTTTGTGAACTATGAAACACTAGAACAAGGAACGTAGAAATGTAAGAAAAACAGGAAAACACAGCTTTTGTCAGAAGCCAATTAATGTTACTAAACTTTGGCTACCTGAAAAAAAAATACTTTGAAAGATCATAAGCTTATGTATTGCCATTATTATCCTTTTTCGCTTTTATAACACATCTTTTACAAAACTTACACTGTCACTTACGGGATTTCTTCCGTGATTGTTTATAATTTAAATCAACCCGAAATCATGGCGCTTGCTACAGCGTCGAAATTTCGGGAGCTCAAAATTATGAACAATCACGGATAATATCCCTTCTATACCTAAGAAGCCATGGTTATTATCTATGGTAGGTCAACCAGTTGATAAATTTTAAAGCATTGATTATCCCCGGGCACAAAACCGACACCTCATCTGTCTGAAAAAACAAAGAGAATATTAACTGTTAATAACCACGTTTATTTGATGTAATCTGCCAATAAGTGGAATCCAGTTAATTTAACAACAACAGCAGAGCTGCCAATACATTTATAATTGATTAATTATCCGGCACTGAAAGCTGAATGAAGCAATTATTTCAATTTCAGAAGCAGTTTCCGAGAATACTGTTGTCAAGCTATCCGTTAAGTTTTCACTTAATAATGAACTTTTGATTTTATCACGGATGATATCCCGTAAGTGACAGTATAAGTTTAGTTTTAAACCGAAAAAGCTTAAAACATCTTTTAAATTTTCAAATATAAACTGTTATATCACAAAAATTAAATATACGCCATCAGCATCAGGAACAAGGTTCAGGCTGCCGGTAGCCAAGACTCCAGAGAGAGAAACCTCCTCACTATGCGTGCCGTGTCCAGGAGCACTGCTTCTGAATCAAACACTTGACCCAGCGGCGCCATGAGAGCCTTCTAAAGTATTGGTCGAGCCTCTTTGCGTTGTCATTAACCGTAACGACTATCGGTACATTGACTGCTGAGTCCACGTCCCATATGTCGACAACCACGTGAGCTAAGTAAAGATGACTTGATTATTGAGACGGTGATAGCTGCTATAATTATTATCATGCGTATCCGTCGATTTGATGATCAGCGTATCTTGAGATGGCGTTACACACTCCCAACATTTGGACATCACAGGTACACGAAGGACGTAATTTTCCTCGTTAGCGTATGATCAATGAACACGTTTAGAATCTTATTTTACTTTTTTCTCGAAGATATTTCACCAGCGGTGGTCTAAATCACATACAGGCGGCCTTCTTAGGTTGCCTTTGTATCTTGCCTTGCGTCTAGGTAGTATTCGAGAATTCGATAATCAAAACGCAATCAACGTGGCCACTGCGCCCAAGAAACATGATAAGGTGAAAGAGGAAGACGAAAATTAAAATCATCCAACTAAAAATGTCGCTGTACCCTATCACTTGTACCACCCCCTACCACAGACCAGCTTGTTATAGTTGTCCGACTCTACGGGGATTATTGTTTATAGGTCCCTCTCGAACATTGTTCGGAACCATAAATTGGCTAACTACTGAGTGATACGAGTGGCTTATCAAGGATCTTCAATTAAAACTATGATGAGGATTTGATTCTATTGTTTTGATTTATACCTAGTTTTTGAGAGGATTAGTGGCTTTGGAAATATTAGGGTAATTTTTAAAAGTATATTGGCTCATTTGTTTTTCCTAAATAAGAAATAAAATATCATATTTGTTGTGGTATTTGCTTCGATTTGCCAAAGAAACCACACCAGTCTCTGAAGTCCTACACTAACAGACAACACTTCAGCGACTAAAAATGGAATCATTCATAGAATATCAATTAGAAGACGACGATGTGATTTATCCACCGATTTCCTCAACTCCAATTGACTTCACTAGCTACCCTACCACCATTAATGGACTCTTCAGCCACTAACTCAATTGCAAATTTAAATCGAATGTAATCGACTAAGTCAGCTCATATCTTTATTTATTACGGGAAGGTAAGGTCCTATGTTCAGCAGTCTACTTCAAAATCGTAAAACAATTGTAAGATTTCTATATCTAAGCAATTATAAATGTATTGGCAGCTCTACTTTTATTGTTCAATTAACTGGATTCCAATTATTGGCAGATTATAGGAAGTAAATGTGGTTATTAACAGTTAATATTCTCTTTGCTTTTTCAGACAGATGAGGTGTCGGTTTTGTGTCCGGGGGTAATCAGTGCTTTAAAATTTACTCTTGAAACCGTAACAGATGGATTATCAACTGGTTGGCCTACCATAGATAATACCCATGGCTTCTTAGATATAAAAGAGATATGCAGAAACCAAACCAGTTCAATAATGTGCGTTAAATAATTTAGTAAATGCAAGGTTAGTGCCTTGCTTCATAGATCAGCCCGTTTCACAATTATGATCGTTCAGTCGCATGGCTGTCAATGCTGAGCATGGAACTCCTCCGAACGGCGCCATATCGCACGTTCCTATGAGCCAATAGCAACATTCTATCAGCCATAGTATACAACGATTTTTCAACAGCATTTTGGAGGCCCAAGTCAATCTTGTTGAAAGTTGTTGCAGAAATATGAAACGCTTTGAAAGCAACAGTTACTTGGCTAAGCCCTTGCTCGTCGTATTAACCAAACGAATGGAGTCTACACACCAAAGCCAATGTTGGCGACATGTTTTTTTTTATAATACTAAATAGGCTTGCGTTTGGCCGCTACTCGCCTAATGTGGACGATGATACGGCCTAGGGTGGAGCACGCTTGCCTAGAAGAAACCGATTCACTCGAACTCTGAATAGATCCAGAGTATAATGATCAGGGAAAAGAAAAGCCGGCGGTGAATTTCACAGATTGGCGGTCCGCTCAATAAATGTGTAATAATGTCTACTGAACGTGTACGAAAGTTGCTGAAATGCCTTCGGTGTGTAGGCTCGTTTACCTTTCCGAATATCCAGAAATTGGCTACAAAAGACAGTTCAAATACAATAGAACTGGAGCCAATTTTTCGTTCCATTTATTGATATCAATGACACATTCGCCGTATCATAGAAAAAAGATAATATAGACTTCATTGTATGTTTTCCTATGAGTCGAAGTCAACATGGGAAATGGATTAATATTGTGTTAGTCGACGATAGCTTAGTACCGTATCACTAGTTACATAGTGGTGTTTGTATTTTATACCTGTCTTCAGTTAGCCTGGAGCTTTTTGTAACTCGGTATTTTTTCCCGGTTTGATGGAATATTGTTGCTATAAAAATAACGAGAGTAAAAGGATATCTTTTGCGTTTGTTACTTGTTTTTATTTGCAATGTTATTTGTTTATTTGCCGCTGAAAAACGAATGTGATATTATGAGTAAAATGATACGGTGATACACAATGTTGATAGACGCAATCAAAATATTTTTGGTATATTGAGTTTGCTTGACGATTAAAAGCAACGTTGAGTACATTTCCTTTGAGTACGATATTTCTGTCAGGAGTTTCTACAACATTGCGCTGTTTACATACAAATGCTTATATTCGCTTAAACGAGGTTATTGCTTGAGCTGTCACAAGTACAAATACGTGACTCAATCGCCAAACATCAACAGGCAAAAAAATAAGTAAAAAACAGACTTTTACGCAAAATACTCAACAAATTGTTATTTCGAGTTTATATTTATCTCTTTCACCTTCCCTGTTCAATTTCCTTTGCGAGGGGAACTAAATAATCTTCCCTTGGGGTGTGATAAAAATGTCGAATAGGCGAAAATTACTGGAATATTGTCGTGAATCTTTCAACACGTCGGTAACGGTTCCCCGATTTGACGGGGTTTGTTTGTACCTTGGGGATGCTCAAGCCTATAAAAAAATACTTGGTCTGTTGACAAGTTTGTAATAAGTATGAGTGTTGTTAAGTTTTATTGACATCGAAAGAATTGGTTTGAAACAAAAGGTCAACTTTCGAATAGTCTTCGAGCTTTTAGATGGTCCCAGTGTGGTAATCTATAAATTAGTAATTATTTTTGTCTTTTCCTTTATCGTGTGGTTAGTGCCTAACCTGGTGTCAGAGTTTTTAATGCCGCTCATGGGCATCTGACTTGGCTTTACATGCCGTCGAGAAATCTCTCTCCAGCATGCTGGTTTCCTCAAGTTTTCCTTCACCGAAGCAAGTGATAATTATACAATACTAGCGACCCGCCCCGGCTTCGCACGGGTGCAATATATATATATAAACCTTCCTCTTGAATCACTCTATCTATTACTGAAAACTGCATCAAAATCCGTTGCGTAGGTTTAAAGATCTGAGCATATATAGGGACAGACAGCGGGTAGCGACTTTGTTTTATACTATGTGGTGATGCACATGAATCCCAAAAATTAGAGGGGCGTGTCTTGGGTTCGAATTTGAGACCGACTCACACCACTAGGCTATCACTGCTCATTATTTTTGTAACATGACATAATAATATTGGGTAAAGCCTGTTGTCCCCAACGTGTAGGGCAGAGGTACAAGTCCCATTAACTCCTATTATATGAGACTTTTTATCAACCAGGCACATATCCAGACTGTCATCTTCATCATCTGCCTAGTATTTTCCCAACTATGTTAGGGTCGGCTTCCAGTCTAATCGGATGCAGCGGAATACCAGTATTTTACATGGAGCGACTGCTAATGCGATAACCCTTGGTAAGACTGGTTGTCAGACCTGTTTACTAAGCATCCATCAGCACACTGCTTTGAGTGCTTTCCATCGAGTCCTACCATAAAATGTGATTTTTCACAACAAAAAAAAAAGTCGTTTCCCAGCAATAATTTTTGCGTAAAGTTACTTAGTTTGATGTACAGAATGCTTGGTTGACGGCTTCGTGAAGGTTCACCCTATATATTTTGTAAAGACTATTCGTACAGTCGTTTTAATCAATACCCATTATCCATTCTTCATGCCGTACTCGGCTTAAATCGAAATCAATGTCCCTGATTGCCAATAACTGGCAATTAAAATAATGAATCAAATTACAGCCAGTTGAGAGACAGAAAACTAAAGTGGCTCGCGCGAGTGTATGCTAGTAAATTGTATTGTTTGGGACCGAATGAATAAATTAAAAGGCAGCCTTTTACTATGACTTGCCGTGACGTGGTGTGACGTGATGTGACGTCATATGGACAAAGGGTAGGGTTAAAAATAGGGTTAAGGGTTCTAGCTGACGGCGCGGACGTTGGCGTGCGTTCTTCTGTCAAGTGTTTTGCGATGGACGAATATATTAGACGTTGGGGTATTTTTAGTACACACGGCGGCACATGAAGCTGTACATTTCCAGCATAACGTGGCCTCGCTTTGTAAAGATTTCCTATACAATGAGAGATCCGCATAAACGGGTTTTGTATAGCTTGATTGGCCGTCGTGCGTACGATCCGTATTTTTTTCGTTGTTTATGTTTTAGTGGATAACTAACATGACAGAAGGAAGTCACACTGAAGCACATAGCTGAAGTAATTGGAAAAAGGCAAAAAAAAAATATTTTTGCAGGACACTACACATTTATTTGGGGTATTCCCCAAAGCGCAACAATTATTAAGCGCACCTAAATTATTCCTCAAAGCGCAATCATGATGAAAAATAGAGAAGGGTATGATGGATTCATTAATTTTTTTTCAATCATGGTGCGCTTCAAGGAATAATTTAGTTGCGCTTAAAAATATTTTCAATTTTTTTACAGTTATCAATAATAAAGACATGCCTTAAAATTGCTTGCTTTCAATAATAACCTCATTGCCAACTTACAGATTTAAAAAAAGTCGTAGTTACCTGCTTATATACCTAATTCTAATTTGTAACCTAAGTCTTAAAATTTCCAGTACACCGGGCAAACTTGGATGTGTTCACACTAATTACTGTTTCTATTCAGTATTCAATTAATAATATCTACTAACCAAATTAAGGGTAACATAGTAAGCTCTCATGTTACAACTACATTCTGCTAATTGGTGAGTGAGGAAGCCTTCTCTAATTACTAGAATGTGGATACCATGACGACCACTTAGCTCCGCGCCTGTAAGTACCCTACCAATTTTCAGGCATGTCAATGACCTTATGTGACATTAAAATTCGATTAATTTTATGAGAAATCACTCTGTAGTTAGCAGTAGCGAAGGGTCAATTTTGTAAGAGGTAAGCCGGAGTACATATCTTTAATGTGATTATATTATTTGTCTATAGAATACTGACTGTGCCATTTTTCAAAGGGAAGCCGTTAGGAATCGAGTTGTATTTCACGTTTGCCATTGGTCGTTAAAGTGATTTCTCATAAAATGAAGGTCGATTTTTTTTTTTTTCATAAAATAATGAAACGAATGAAAAATGAATAGATAGATTTAGTTAGAAGTTGCTTATTTGCGTACCACTCGATGCTCAATATTAAAAATATTACATAACATCGCGCCTGTAATCTCTAAAGGGTTAGGCAGAGATAAACCTAGTAATACACCCACATTTCTCCAGTTATGTTTAAGTTTCATGTAATAGGGGGCGAGCCTATTGCCATCAACCGGGCACAAATCCAGACTCCGTGGCTGTACTACCGTACTGAGAAATACGTGATGGAAAAACCCAAAACACTTTGTCTGACCTGGGAGTCGAACCCAGGACCTTATGCTCAGCAGTATATCATAATCATCATCTTTTCAGCCGAAAGTCGTCCAATGCTGGACATAGGCCTCCCCCAAGTGTCTCCATATTTACCAGTCCCGTGCGACTCGCATCCAGCGGATCACTAGAACCTTCACCAGGCCTTCCTTCCTACAAAATTATATATTTGAAAATAATTAGAAATATTGTGAAATAGTTGATTATCCATTTTGGTGTACAATAAAATATATTCCATATTCTTCATCTATATTGTGTTACACTATTTTTTTATTTTTTATTAAAGTAATGATTACTGATACAGAATCAAGATATTTCGAGGTCAATGAACAGTCCTCCACTCATAAAATAACAACCTTCTACAACATTATTTTTAGTATATGCGAAACCTGAATATAGTTTGTTCAGAATAAGCAACTGAATCGATTTCAATAATTTTTAAACCATGTTATATGTTTTCCCAAAAATATTTAAAAAAGTTAAAAGTTGTACACCGAGCGACTTTGAGTACCTATCGCAATAATTTAGGTGCCTACTGCCAAATTATTATTATCAATGAGCTCAAGACGACGCTGGAGGCGCGCGCTGCGTGGTGACAACGTTTTTGTGCGGACAACTAGTTAACCGAACAAGCTTATAACTTTGAGATTTTTCATGATACAGTTTTGAAATTTTGTACATAGATTCTTTACATAAAAATACTAGACACGTGTACAGGTTTCACATATACTAAAACTAATGTTATATAACTCCGCAACATTCCATAACTCAATCGCTTACATATTCCGCTAGCGCACTCCCATATCTAGACTTGACTAAGAAATATGACATTGTCAATAATAAACAAGATTCGCTATGATCTCGAGCTCAGGAGTGCATCGCAATGCGCCTCGCGTGTTATATTCGTGACACGAACAGAACTATACGTGACTCGTGTCGGAGATAGAACGCATGATTTCGCTTTCTACGATGAAAATGAACTTTGATATTGAAAAGTGCAATAGACGAGAGAGAGGAGAAGGGAAATGTTATATGTCACGCAATTGAGTTGTATGGTGTATAGTACGGTAGAAAGACCATATTATTTGAAGGAGTTCATCTGTTCAAGGGATTGCCGGACGATATTAAAGAGTGTGAAATATATATGTTTCTTATTTATTCTTATTTCTTAAAAATAAGCTTATGCTTAAACATATACATTTTGCCGTTTTGCCAAGGCTCTGTAGGCGGTATAACGAAGTATCAAAGCGTAATGTAGTGGATATAACATGCAAAATGGCTAGGTTTAAAAAAGACTTAAATGTCACAATAGCCAAGTCGTAATATTTTGTTGTTCTTGTATAATTACTATTATTATTATTTTTTCTTATTTTTCAGAGTTCATCTTTTATGTAATTCACCTTGTTTCCTTTGTATGATTTTCGTGTAACGTATTTGGATTAATTTAGATTTTTAACCTTGTCAAATTTACTGTATGCACCTAGATTATATGTGAATGATGTGGTCTCCTATAATTGGAAGCGCACACTTGTATTTGTCCCTGTTGAATGTATACTTGCATGTAATTGTGTAGTTTCTGTTGGAGATCCAATAAATAAATAAATAAATATATGTATATTATAACTTCTAATACTCCGGAGGACATTGTATTGTACTGTATTATCATACTTATTACTTTGTATCTATAAGCGGACTGTATGTTCTTATGAGATATAAATTTCTTTAAACCGAAATTGAGAATCTGGATTTTAAAAGGCAAGGGCAGGTAAATACCTCTGCTTGGCTTGTTGGGGACTACAGCTGTGATGTTTTGTAGTTCGTACTTGGGTGGCGAGGAACATGTTGAACACATTCCAGGAATAAAACATGATATCAAGTTAACCATAATTCACAAAATTTATAATTTTTTAATGAAATTAATGCTTGCCTATATTAAGTAAATGATCGTAACTGATGTGTTATAATGTGCAGTTCCTGGGCTACCGAGCTCTGTTCGGGTGAGAATAGAAAAAACTAATTTTGACAGGTATGATGAGACCTGGCTAGATCGATTTTTCGCCCCCTAAACCGCCATATTGCAACTTTCATTGATATCGTTAGAGCCGTTTTCGAGAACGTGATTACAAATATATGTCAGATCTGGTCATTAGTACGGACATAAAATGAATCGCAAGCGCGCCAGTGGTTGTTACCAGTCTACCCACACCACAGCGTGCTTCTACAGAGCCCTGATGTAATGTGTGATCGCGGCGAAGTTGAGACGTCCTGGAACTGTACTCGATTCATTGTGTCCCGTGTTATTGTGTTAAATTGTAATTTCAAGTAATTTGTTAGTTTAATAGAAACAGTGTATCGCACCCAGTGTATTTTTATTGCACGAAACCCATCTTCTGCGCACATGATGTACGAGCCTAACGGAATAAATCCTGACATATCCGTCATATATTTTGTATTCAAATATTGCTCATTTAAAAGTACATTTAGGATTTTGATTTTGAGTTTGTAATGAAATAAAAACCTGCACTTTCACTTGCGTGTGTTTAACGCTTTAAACAAAAACGTTATAGGTAAAAAATGTAATTGAATGCTTTTAATTTTCTTTTTCAGTGCCTGTCAAGGTACAGAACAAAGAAAATGCTTTTGACATAAATCAAAAAGTTACTGAAATCTAAAATGCAGTGAGGCATTTGTTGCGTGGCAGTAATCTTTTTACTGAACAGTGACGTCACAAAATTAATTAATTAATGCCTACTGAATGGGTCTGGAAACAAAGGGTGCCATTTAAATTAACAGCCCGATTCTGTAAGGAGCGATATTTTGTCATTTCTTTTTGACATTTGAAAGTTATTAAATGTTTGAGTTTTAATACTTTTACATTACCCGACTGGGGCAAAGCCCAAAAGGAGGGTAATGTTTTTAGTTATGTATGGGTGCGCCAAAGTTCACCTAAATTTTCAACTCCGATAATTGGAAATCCGAAAATGTTCTTCCTAACATTTTTCATCCTAACAATCACAATTCCTAACTACTCTGTCTCTAATGTTCATAATTCCGAAGCATTCAACTTCATAATGTCAGTAGCAATAAACATCTATTATACTTTTATTCTTTTCTGTGACCAACTACGAAATTGGTCGCGAAATTTTTCTAAGTATTTTTTTCATAGTGCCCCCAAGACGATACTCTGACCTGAATTTCATTCATTTAAGACAAAAATCAGTGAAACGACTTTTAATAATTCTAAACTAAAATATTATGGTAATTATGTTTAGGGATAAAAGCGTTATGATAAAAAACAGTAGGAGTTTAAATATATTTACATTAATGATATTATTAATTACAATTTTCGGAAACATGAGTGTTATGAACATCGCCGGTAGCACTACAAATAGTATGAATGAAAACTTTAGGATGAAAAATTTTAGGAAGAGTGATCATTCGGATTACAAATCATTAGGAAGAACAATTTCGGGTAAAGAACTTTAGGTGAGCCAATATGGACCCATGTATGTGTGTATGTCTGTCTCTGTGGTCCCCTCCTAGAGGCTAAATGCGTGGACTGATTTCAAAACATGAGGCGTCCTTTGATTGGTATAGGCTGTGTCAGACTGCTTTGAGTGATAATTATTTTGAACTTTTTAGTTGCATTTATTTCAATTTCTTTAAGTTGGAACAAGAAAGAGATGGGTGATCTCATCTCAATCAGTCAGCAAATTTTTTCACAGTGTAATACACCGAAATGACTTTACAATGTGTGTGAAGCTATTCTAGAAAGCGAATTACCGATTTCCATCTCTTTCATATTCTACCCCAGCGACATTTTCAATTAAATTACTCGATACTTTACAGAATCGACTTCGAATCGATTATTATTCGTTTTCATAACACTCGGATACAAAGCTTAATGGAAGCCCTTTTATAATGATTGCTTTTGTCACCTCATTATATTAAGTAATATAGTGAAAGCTTTTGAATCATTTTAATTAATGGAATATAAAAGCTTTTGTGTAAAAATGTGGCAGTGTGTGTCAGATGTTTGTGTGTTTGGTGTTTGTGTGTGTCAGTGTGCCTGTCGTTTGATAAGCTGTGGCTATTTGCTACAGCTTATCAAGATTAACGCTTTTTAGTCGTAGTTAGTAGGCGCGGGTCTGTGAACGGCGAGTAATGGGCTAGCTCGCCGTCCGACCGTCTTATGACGACAGAGATAGAAAGAGATGTCAGCAACAATGTAGGGGTCGGCAAGGGCCGATGCCTACCAGGGCTGTGGGAATGTTCGAAAGAGATACCGCGGCCCTGGAACACAAAGGGCAAAGAAGGAACATGGATGGGTTTTAGTCAGTAGAAGTCTGACACTCCCTTCTGCTCCACCCAGAGAAATTATCAAATGCCCCCGGGCATTTGATGATTTCCCATCCGAAAAATAAAAATAAAAAAGGGTAGCTTTCTGAGAGTTGGCAACGTCGCAAGTAACTGTCAATTATAACGCTGTTTTGATGAATGTTTATCCATTTATGTTGCAATAAAATGTTGATTTTCAATTACAATAGTAACACTGAATTAGGTTGTATTACAGTTTAAATGTAAACAGTTCTTTGCACCTAAAACTAAATATTATACTGTGTCACGATGACAACTATTGCATTTCGTAGTCTGTATTTTAGTACTCTTTAGACCAAGGTTGCTCAACTTATTCTGAAGGTGGCCATTAAACAAAACTTTCTGTTAGAAGCTCATTGTTTTAAGCTCTCACGGTTTACAACTAAAGTTACACTATCACTTACGGGATATCTTCCGTGATTGTTCATTATTTTTAGCTCCCGATATCAACACCACATCTACATACACCCGCATTCTCCAGTAAACCCGCGATCATGGCGCTAGCAACAGCGTCGAAATATCGGGAACTCAGAATAATGAACAATCACGGAAGATATCCCGTAAGTGACAGTATAAGTTTAGGAGCTCATTGTTTGCTGGATATTGGTTTACTAAGAACGGGTTCCTAGGAGCAACACTTTCTGTTTTTGATATCAATTGCGTTAGCGGGCCACATTGTTTTTAGCAGACTTACTTTAGACCATATATTATTATTATTTCATAGCTTAACTTATAGTAATGTTGATATTGGTATTCAAAACGCCAAAGAATTGACGGCTCTTTGCGATGTCTACCAAAACGCACCCTCTTACAAGTTTTGAAATAGATACTGTACTATAAGCTTTTAAAACATAGCTTTATACATGTTACTTCCCAACAGGCCCCCCTATTATATCTACAGGGTGTAAAAAGACCCTTAAGGAAGCCGAAAGGCACTTGTTTTCCCTGTCACTGCGATATTTTTTTTGTGCTAGACCATACCTGGGAACCTTTAAAGTTCCAACTTTTTCACAAGTTTTTTTTTAGATACATGATTTTATTCTAAGATTTTTACTTTAAACACCTCCACGATCCCAGTACAATTAAATCCAGCCATCAGAACAATGTTTTGAGTGCGTTACATTAAGTCCTACCGTAAAACGTGATTTTTCACCCCAAAAAAAGTCGTTTCCCACCATTATTTTTTGCGTAAAGTTACATAGTTTGAAGTACAGAATGTTTGGTTGACGGCTTTTTGAAAACGGGTGTAAACGGACCCTTCGTTTACACCCTGTATACCTCGATGTTGCAAATTACCATGGAGGGTTGGTAATCAACCATACGACATATTGGGTGAGGGGAAGAAAAATTTACTCGCCGAGAGTCGTTTTAAAAGTAAAATAGGTATATAAGTAGGGTAAAAAGTCTTATCATTTGAAATGGCAATATTGAAATGAATTATACTTACTTCAGTTGAGTAATTCTGACTTAAATGAAGAAAATAACAGTTTTTCTAAACGTTGCCCCACACTACTTATGCTATTATGTATTCTGTGTTTGTACTAGGAATTCGCATGTATCGTTGGTGCGTTTACAAACATTTAAACTCACATACACAAACAACCAGCCCCGGAATTACTATATGTGAGTCATACAAATATTTGTTCCGTGCGGGAATCGCACCAGCGTCAGGGAATGCAGTAACCAATCGCTCAGTCACAGCGCCAACCGTGCCGTGCTGTGCAGATCGCTACGTAGGTATGGATCAAACATGAGCCGTCGATCCGAGAAGTAGAAGTATATTGATGCTGTACGTAGATCTGAGTCAGGTTATCGCTTTATAAAGAGAATATCCGGCAAGCATAGCTTTAACAAAACTGTATCTTATACAACATTAGTTTTAGTATATGCGAAACCTGATACACGTATTTTTATGTAAAGAATCTATGTACAAAATTTCAAAACTGTATCATGAAAAATCACAAAGTTATAAGCTTGTTCTGTTACCTAGTTGTCCGCACAAAAACGCGGTCACCACGCAGCGCGCGCCTCCAACGTCGTCTTGAGCTCATTAATAATAATAATTTGGCAGTAGGTACCTAAATTATTGCGATAGGTACTCAAAGTCGCTCGGTATCCAACTTTTAACTTTTTTAAATATTTTTGGGAAAAAATATACTATGGTTTATAAATTATTGGAATCGATTCAGTTACTTATTCTGAACAAACTATATTCAGGTTTCGCGAGAATCTACGAAAAAGTGTTTTAGCTAAAGATTTATTTAGATTCTAGACTACTTTATACAACATTATTTTTAGTATATGCGAAACCTGAATATAGTTAGTTCAGAATAAGTAACTGAATCGATTATTCGTGATTGTACTATCGACAACTGAAAAAAAATGTTCTGTTTTTTTTAATTTTTATCTTAGTAAAGTTAAGTTATGATGTTCTAAAATAACAGTCCTTGAAAATTTAAAAATGCCTTCTTTAACATTTTTATTCCACTTTTAAACACAAAAAAGGCTGAACAAGATAAGCCAATTACGTTTTAAAAATGATTGTCGTGTTTCTTTTAAACAAATGACAAATTGTACCTACAGGAGTGCAAAAAGAAAGTTTTCACGAGCCATACTTCAGAGGATCATGAAAAATCTTTTTCATGTTCCTTTTATTCGCAAAGGTTGTAAATAAATGTCAGAGAAAGCCAGTGAGGGATGATATGCCTCTCATATTTAGGCGGGTATGAATGTAAGTACAGTCGTAAAGACAAGTTTTTACTGTGGGTGGAGCGAGAAATAATTTTAGATAAGTAGTGTTTTATTATAATGGGTTTTTTGGCTTGTTATTATACTTGGTGAATGCTGTTTTTTCCTTCTTTATTTTAAAAAGCTTTCAATACTTATAAAAACTGTCGGATTTGAATTCCCACACATAAAACACGATAGAAAAATCAGCGGTAAGTAAAAAAAAATCACGTCAATAATGTGTCACTGGATGGCGGCACACAGACCGTCATTCAGGTATGTGAGTTAGTTTGTTTAACATGTTTTTAGTTAGTAAGTGAAAAGTTTTTTTGTATTTTTTTTTTTTGTTATGTATCTCTGATTTATTTAATGATATTACTTGTTTATCTCGATAGTACTTAGTCTCTAGTTCTAGTTACTCTGCTTGCATTGGCACTTTGCCTTATGTCTGAAAAGAATTTCATGAAATATCAGACATATTTTATAGTTAGTTGTTAAAACTCTGCATTTGGAGGGCAATAACCCTTTGAATCATGTGTGTGTGTTCGATAGAACAAGAGTCTGTGTAGATCTGTGATGTAAAACTCAGTGAAGAAATATTTCAGTCTTTTTGGTTTAAGCTCGGAAAAAAATAAGTGCGAAGTTATTTTTTATACAACTCAACGAGTGCCTAAAAAGGCGTGTTATGTTTTCAGGCTTCAAATGTGTAAATGAAGATTTAACAATACCAACTTTCAACATAAAGGGTAAATAGACCCTTAACGAAGCCGAAAGACACTTGTTTTCCCCGTCTTTGCGATATTTTTTTTGTTCTACACCATACTTGGGAACCTTCTAGTTACGGAGATATTGGGGGTCAAAGTTTCAACTTTTTCACAAGTTTTTTTTTTTTAAATACACGTTTCTAATGTAATATTTTTACTTTAAACACCTCCACGTCCCGCGTACTATTCAATCAATCCATCAGCACAGTGTTTTGAGTGCGTTACATGGAGTCCTACCATGTTGTTGTTGTAATCGTGTGGTTAGTCCTACCATAAAAAGTATTTTTTCACCCCAAAAAAAAAAGTTGTTTCCCAGCAATAATTCTGCGTATCTAATCAATGCATCCATCACCACAATATTTTGAATGCGCTACATTGAGTCCTACCGTAAAACGTGATTATTCAGCCCAAAAAAAAAGTCGTTACCCAGCAATAATTTTTGCGTTAAGTTACTTAATTTGATGTACAGAATGCTTGTTTGACGACTTCATTAAGGGTCTTGTTACACCCTGTATATGTAAACATGACTTCCTTTGACCAGTCCACTTCTTCAATCTCACTTGACGAAAAATGGCAGACGACTACGCAGACAACAAGGAACTGGAATCACGTAATTTAAGAAGACATCTATCAAACCTTTGGCATTTGAGTCAACTTTAGTACCTGCAAAAGTTGATAGATGTGCAGAACGTGGGCAGATATTTCGAATCTCTGTGTTTATTCATGTGAGATGTGTGTCTGTCTGCACCCACACTCGGGACGTGAGAAATCAAAGTCTGGAGAAGTTTTCAAATACGGATTAAGGTAATCTTAAACCGTTTACTACAAGCCATAATGTACAGTCACGAACACCAATATGCATGCTTTTTCCTAAATATAAAAGCAATTTTCGCGAGAAATAACGATTGTAACTTCGAGATAGGACTTTTTCATTAAAATATTAGTTCCAAAATACTATGTTGTAACCATATGAAATTTTAATCAAAACAGTAGGAGAAAAACACTTTGGAAAGTTGTTAAGTGTTAACATATTGGTGTTCGTGACTGTACGTTATGGCATGTCTGTCAAAAAAGTAAAGTTATGGGTATATACCCAGAATTCGTAACATCGGCAAACACATCGATTGTCAATTTTGTGTCGGGGGTATCGTATTACACAGTACTAACTGGGTTGTGGAGGTCAGATAGGCAGTCGCTCCATGTTAAATACTGGTATTTGGCTGGATCCGGTTAGACTGGAAACCGACCCCAACATAGGTGGGAAATGGCTTGGCAGATGATGAACAACGGGCTATTTAACTAGCACGATACCAGAATTGGAAGAGCCACAAGATCATTACAGCTATTTATCTTCATTTGGCTTCATTACACAAAATCTTGCCGTATTTACCCACCTTTTAAATAAAAGAGGTTAATGGTTTTGTACTAATGGGATGACGTCATCTTGTCAATTTAAAGTAACACCTGTCCCAAAGATAATTAGAAGATGGTCGTGTACTAAAATTTTTACAACTTGTCATTAGTTTTATGGTCGCATAATTATAAGAATAGTTTGAAAGTTTAAGTCAAAGGTTTTTGTCGAACGATTTTTGAGCGCCATTTTGTTTTACTAATTTAACCACGGTAAAAATTTTCCTTTAGGTTGGTACTTGCCGAAAATTATAAAGGCGCGACTCCATTAGGCAAGTCTTGCATGCAAGTATGACGTCACATTTACATACAAGTTGCTTGCATTGGAAACATGCTTTCAAGAGTGTGAAAATTGCATGCAGGTTTTACTTGCATACAAGTGGAGATGTTCAAGATTGAGTAGGACACGTCTCTCGTTCGCAAGTCACTTGAATAAAAATGTATGTACAAGATCAAACTACGGCATACAAGTTGTAGCTTGTATGCAGGTTTGTTGAAGTTGTATGCAATTTGCAACTTGCATACAAGTAACTTGCCTAATGGAATCGCGCCTTAAGTTTGCGGGATATTCTAACCTAAACATTTCATAATATTGAAAGCGAAAATTGCGGCCCATTCTTAGTGGTTTGGCGAAATACAGTACCTACAAAAATTCGCAATTTGTTTCGCAGCTTTACATTCAATTCACATTTATTTTCGAAAACCACATTATTTCTACCCTTGTTACATTCCGTCAGCAACTCAAAGAAACACATTTTAATTAGACCCCTATAGCTTTTTCAACACAAGTGTACTAGAAAGGAGAATTTATTATTTGATATATATATTTCGGGCATGTGTTGAAGATTATTAATTTTATGTTACTTACAAATTAAATTGTTTTCCCTCATATGAGTGAAAATGATACTTATATGGGTTGATTGTTATACCCTAACTAATCAAGCCAACATAAAACTGTGTTAATTTAAGGCCTCGTAGTAATTACTGTTTAATGTTAAGTGTTGGATGAAAAACGATCGCAAGTAGCGGAGATGAGAATTTTGAGATGGATGTGTGGCAATGGCGAAGGTTCCATACAACTCGATTTCTACCGGCTTCTCTTTGAAAAATGGCGCAGTCAGTATTCTATAGACAAATAATATAATCACATTAAAGATTATGTACTCCGGCTTACCTCTTACAAAAATTGACCCTTCGCTACTGATGATGTGGAGTGACAAGAATGGATAAAGTAAGGAATGAGTGTATTAGAGGAAGTTTGAAAGTGGTGCCAGTTACAGAATAAATGAAAGGAAGTCGTTTGTGATGGACATGTAATGAGGACGGATGAAATGCATGTGACTAAAAGAGTAATGGACATAAATGTTGATGGATGGAGAGGGAGAGGAAGGAAGGCCAAAGAAAAGATGGATGGATTGGAAGACTGATATGAAAGAGAAATGAAGGGGAGAATGGAAGAAGGAAACGTGTTGCGCCGACCCCAAATAAAATGGGTCAAGGAGAGGAAGATGACGAGTAAATACTATTAAAACTTAAAATCATTTCGTTAAGTAGTTTACGGCTGTTTTCACTAAAACTAAGTTACACCTAAATTAATGTCTAAATAAAAGCGCTTTTCAACACTCGGCTCAAGTTAGGTCGGTAAGTAGAAAATCAAACAACATACGGAACTTTATACATTACTGGTGAAATGTGAGTAGGTAGTACCTGCAGAGATACAACTACCTATAACTTACCTGTACCTACTAGGTACAGGTAGTTGCATCTCTGCCCGACCCTTTGGGAATCACAATCGTGATTTTATTTTGATTTATCTGTTGCCCGCGACCTTCGTCCGCGTGAAATTATAATAAAAACGTTGGATTGACAGGATTTATTCCGTTAGGCTCGAACATCATGTGGACAGAGAATGGGTTTCGTGCAATGAAAATACAGTTTCTAGTAAACTAACAAATTACTTGAAATTACAATTTAACTCAATAACACGGGGCACACTGAATCGGGTACAGTTCCGGGACGTCTCCACTCCGCTGCGATCAGACACTCAATGTCGTCCTCGCCTCGAGCTGTAAATATGACAACTCTGTAGAAGCACGCTGTGGTGTGGGTAGACTTGTAAGTAGGTAGAGTGATGTCACCACTGGCGTACTTGCGATTCCGACCGCCAAAACCCGGTACCGACAAAAATATTACTTCCCTATTTCAATCGTTTTTTTTAGAATTTCAAGGGTTTTCTTTTTTTTTGCTCGGAACCCTAATCCTTTTTCTAAAATAAAAATAGTTAATTACTCCTTATACCATCAGCTCAGCGCAGCATCTACCAGTAAAAAACCCGTCAAAATCGGTCCAGCTGTTTCGGAGATTAGCCAGAAAAAACAGACAGACAAAAAGTGAAAAAAAATGTTTTTTGTTTCAAATTACAAACAGACACTCAAATTATATTTATTTGTATGGGCTTTCAATGCAAATACACCGTAATTCCGTATACCTGTTTAAATATTCAAACAACACTGCAGCTTTCCTAACTCATTTTCCCTCCCCAGAGAAACATAAAAATAAATACAAAAATAAAATAAAACCAGCTTTATATTCGTAATCCCATAGGGTTTACTTGTTTGCCGTTCCGAATAACCATTAAGGATGGTGGCCCATGGTTTCCCGGTTACCAACCAACCATGAAGGTATAAATATCGTGCTAGGTGTAAAGGGGACATAAAATCCTGTTTACACAGACTACCTAAGTAAATAAAACGAACCTTCATAATTAAAAGATAGGTGTTATTTTCCGTTTTGTTTTCTGTACAGAGAAGACTGCCTCGTTGGTCTAGTGGTCGCAAGCGCGACTGCTGAGCATGAGGTTCTGGGTTCGATTCCCGGGTCGCGCAAAGTTTTATTGGGTTTTTCCATCAGGAATTTCTCAGTAGCAGCTACGGAGTCTGGTTTTACGGTTAATGGCAATAGGCTCGCCCCCTATTACATGGGGCTTAAATATAATTGGCGAAGTGTCGAGGATTACAGGCATGATGTTAATGTATGTGTTTTCTGTAAAGAGAAAATGAGCTCCATTAACCTTAGATTTTTTAAGTGATTTTCAGCTGTAGTTATTTTATGAAAAATAAAAGTCTCGATGAAAATGAGGTTGAGAATGAGAACTTTTTTATCGTCAAAATTACGAGGCGCCAACAATACGCCCTTAAGGTATGCAGACTATTCAGAAATCCTAACATCATGAAGAGTAGTAGGTTACAAGGGCAAGCCTAGCTTTTAGGCTTGTTTGAAGGCCTGATAGATGCATTGAATAGTAAAGGGGTCATGAAGATATCTATAGTAAGCTATAACATTTATTTGCAAATAATAAAAAAAGAAGAAACAAAACGTTTGAAAAAGTTGGACCTTTGACCTTTAATATCTCCGTAACTATGACGGAATGACGGGAAGATCACATGCCTCTCTGTTTCGTTGAGGGTGCTTTTACATCCCTTATACAACATTATTTTTAGTATATGCGAAACCTGAATATAGTTTGTTCAGAATAAGTAACTGAATCGATTCCAATAATTTTTAAACCATGTTATATTTTTTCCCAAAAATATTTAAAAGTTAAAAGTTGGACACCGAGCGACTTTCAGTACCTATCGCAATAATTTAGGTACCTACTGCCAAATTTTTATTCTCATAGAGCTCAAGACGACGCTGGAGGCGCGCGCTGCGTGGAGACCACGATTTTGTGCGGACAACTAGGTAACAGAACAAGTTTATAACTTTGTGATTTTCCATGATACAGTTTTGAAATTTTGTACATAGGTTCTTCACATAAAAATACTAGACACGTATATCAGGTTTCGCATATACTAAAACTAATGTTGTATATTTTGGAGTAACGAAGGGTGAATTTTGTAAGAGGTAATCCGAAGTACATATCTTTAATGTGATTATATTATTTGCGTATAGAATACTGACTGTGCCATTTTTCAAAGGGAAACCGGTAGGAATCGAGTTGTATGGAACCTTCGCCACTGATATTTTGAATATCACAAACACGTTCGAGTAATAGGTACGAAGGAAGAATCAACCAAAATTAGCTCAGTAAAAGATTATTGTAAAAATGTCTATGCCCATTAAAACGGTTTGTCATCGTAATATTTATTTTATATACCGTTTTAAAAGGAATCAGTACCTCATTGCTTCAGGGCAGGTTTTCTCAGAAAAGCGGTCAGTTTCAACGAGCCCCGGGCGATATTACATAACCTTACAAATAAAATTTGTTACGTCAATTATATAAAAGATTTTTGCTTTTCTTTTGTGATGTTGTGGCCCTATTAAGATGTTTTTATTTCATTAAAAAGTTTTGTGACGAAATGTTTGTGAACGAAGTTATAGAATAATCTTGTCAAAATTTGTTTGTCAACGCGCTTGTTAGCATTAACGCGTCTTTAGATACACCTTCGATAGGTACAAAATTATCATATATAAGGTCTATCTTTTCATACACGAAATATTTTAACAGTAACTTCTATAAGTCGTAAAGCCACCAAATCAACGAAAAAAAAAAATATCTGTGTTTTTTTTTTACGAAATTATAATTCTAAAATGTTTTGAGAATTTTTTAATAAAACCTTTACTCCCATATTCTAACAATGACAGTAGGTAAATACGACGTAGTAAACTAGCGTAATGGATGTTCAAAAATAAGGAGCTAGTACCTATTTATTTTGTGGGTCAAGTAATTTTAAATTATTTATTTTTTATAAAAAGATACTCCAGATAAAAAAAAAACCATTGAAATGCCTTCGTTATAGCCGTTAGATGGATGATTCCCTGAAAATATTTCTTGTATGAGTAGTAAGACCTTATATATACCGTATATAACTATGTAGTTACCTGTACCGAAGGGTCAATTTATATAACAGGTAGGCCGAAGTACATATCTTTAATCTGATTATATTATTTGTCTATAGAATACCGACTGTGCCGTCTGTCGAAGGGAATCCGGTAGGAATCGAGTCGTATGGAACCTTCACCACTGGTAGCTATTGTTCGCCCAATTAATGACTTGGTAACATGAAAAATAAGTTTCTATAGTAAATCATTTAAAACATTACTTGTTTTTGACCGCTATCTCATCTGATGGTAAGCCTAGATGTGTAGTGGTTGATGATGGAGCCCGCTTGCCTAGAAGTAGTAACCTAATTAAATAACCAAACTAACCATGGAGGTTCTTGCCGGTTCTTCTCTTTACAAAACGACCAACCCGAACCGTGTACCTTTTTTTCGACGTTTTATAAGTGCCCATCTAGGCCTTTGTGAAATAACATATTTTGATTTTGAACCAAAACAGAATCAATTAGAAATTGATTCTGAATCAATTAGAAAGTGATTCTGTTTATTCTTTATATGAATTCTGTTTTATATGGTGTACAAAATAAAAACTACGTATTCTATTCATCCAAGATTAAAATTATCCTTATCAACGGCAAAATAATGACCAGGTATACTTCGTCGGTAGATTTGTTACCAAGGAGATAAGTACTCTCCGTAAATAGAAAAAGCTCAAAAGCTTTGACATTACATGTTACTCCTAAATGAGGTCCTCTAAGTCCGCGTGACGTTGATAATAATGTTATTTTAGAATTATCTTCTCTACTTATTAAAAGTTTTAAAATTCATTCGATGACGGACAATGCACTGCCGCTGGTCTAGCAAGAAACATAAAAAATGAATATTGTAAAGTCATGCTAATGAAGCAATGGATGGACTGTGTCAAGGATGATGTGGCTAGAAAGGAGGTGATTGCTGAGATAACGAGTAATAGAGAAGTATGGAAGAAGAAGACATGCTGCGCCGACCCCAAATGAATTGGGATAAGGGCAGGAGAATGATGAAGATGTAAAGTCATGCTCTGAAAGGGAAGGGGGGAGCTAGAAGGTGAAACTTTGTTTTTGTTTTTCTTTTTGCCAATCCCTATAGTACCTAGTACACCTAGAAAACTAAAAAAACCTATAAAAGGTGTAAATAGACCCTTGATGAAGCGGAAAGGCACTTGTTCTCCCCGTCTTTGCGATATTTTTTTTGTTCTAGACCATACCTGACAGCCTTCTAGTTACGGAGATATTGGGGGTCAAAGTTCCAACTTTTTCACAAGTTTTTTTTGTTTAAATACATGTTTTTAATGTAAGATTTTTAAACACCTCCACGACCCTCGTACTCGTACAATCAGCACAATGCTTTGAGTGCGTTCCATCGAGTCCTACTGTAAAACGTGGTTTTTTCACCCCAAAAAAAAGTCGTTTATCAGCAATAATTTTTGCGTAAAGCTACTTAGTTTGACATACAGAATGCTTGGTTGACAGTTCCGTGAAGGGTTTGTTTACGCCCTGTATACCTATATCTTACAATGAAACTATAACATTAAATGTTTTTGCGTTTCTGATCCTTTTCAAATAAAGTCTATTGGTCGTTGCCCATTAGTAAACAAACCACTAGAAACAAAGAACATGAAGTTATAATTAAAAAACTTGTCCCAACGGTAAGTAGCCGTAAGCTAAAAGTTATTGAAGCACTCTGAAACTGATACAAAGAGTTTATGGCATTATGTTTTATAGGAAAACTTTCTTTTCTTACTTTGTGACGAACTTAATAAGGGTTTCAGGAGATAGAAGATATTTATTACTTTTTTTTTGGAGTTGTTATAGGGCAAAGAACCTCACCGTTCTTCACGTATATGCTTTTAGAGGTAAGCTACTGAAAATATGTCTACGATTCAACCCTTTTTTCGCTCAACTAGTGTTCATTCATAGGTAGGTAGATAATATCACTTTTTTCAGGCTCATATTTAGAGTATGGCCAGACTGGTTTCAGAATCGAACGGCACCCTTATTCGGTTTTAGAACCAGAGCTCTTAAATGACTTTGACAGCTTTTCTCTGAAACGATGGTTATATGACACAAAACAACATTAAAAAACCAACAAAAAAAACTAAAATGATCATTTTATAAACAAGGGACAAGGGCGGGGAGATGACTAGCTCCTGACGTTCTTTTAAATTTAATGGGAAATAATTAATCGGGCGAATAAAAATTTAATTGGCGACTAATATACTGTATGGGCGACTATTGTACAAAGAAAGTTACTATTTATCCGGTCATTGGGGCAAGGTGAATATAGGAAGCAAGAGCTAGGTTAGGTTAGGTTACTTTAAACCCTGCAAACAGAAATAGGAGAGCCCCGCCGACAATACCTTATCTACAATCTAGTGGTTAATTGTAGCTGCCAACCTATTATTTTTGCTACCCATTTTAATTATTTTTAAAAACCCTAAATCAGATTAGTTTGTCGCCGCGTTAAATACATGCCAAATTTAATTATATCTACTTACCATAAAACATTCTTTAGTGATTTTTTTTTTGAAATCGGATCATTTGTTTCGAAGATGACCTTTCTCTAATGATTCCCCTCTCTTTGTTACAGATAAAACAATGCTATCAAAGTTCAGTGTGAGTGTTAGTGCCAAAGTGTAGTGCCACCATGGGGTGCACCCCAAGCATGCTGCTCGACCACAAGAGTCGTCGCCGCGACAGCACTGGGTCCCAGGAGGCGGCCCTGGCTAAGGTGGCCCCCACCCCGGTCTGTAACAAGGCCGTACAAGCTGCCAAAGCCCCCAGGGCCTCCTTAGAGTCTGATGGCTTCAGCATCCAGCTTTCCAGCAAGAAGGACAGCTATGTGTCGCAAATGGGGAACAACTTTGCGACACAGCTGCATATTAAGAGGATATCTGGTGAGTTGTGTTCTTGCTACTCATCATCATAATCATGTACTACTGAGTTTACTAACGGTCTGCCATTTTTCACCCTTATACCCTAAGTAATAAGGTTGAAAAGTGGTCTACCATCAGATATCGGTCGATGAACTCGGTAGAACATACCCTATGTGGGTGTAAGCCTCTCTGCCTATTTCCACGCTCTTGTGTATTATTTAAGGTGGTCTACTTCCTCGTAAACCGAACTTTTGTCGTTATTTTGGGTAGTAGACCTGTCATAGTTTTCCAATCAACCGTCCCCTTTATAAATGTCTAGTAAGACTCACCAGAAATATGTAAAAAAAAATATTCAGAAAACTAACTTACAAAATAATCATTCACTAAAATGTGTATCTATAAAGTATGATAAAAACCCTGTCCACTGTCCGATCCTTGAAGATATTATTGGGTGTCGGGATTCGATTCTATAGTTATAAGTTATCCTTTAAAACCAGTAAAAAAAGATACCCTGATAAATGAAATACAATTTTATTAAATGGGAAAACTTACATGGCAATACAGGTGCACCGGCGGAACTAACAATCAACGATCAAACACACTAACCCCGTTGATGTTGCCATTTAAAAAATGTAGGCGAGTCTATAGCCATACATCGGACACAAATCCAGACTCCGTGACTGCTACTGAGATTTTCTTGATGGAAAATCACAATAAAACTTTGTCCGACCTGGGTATCGAACCCAAGACCTCATGACCGACGACCTCATGACGACCACTAGACCAACGAGGCAGTCCCATCGAATTTTAACCACGAATATTGTTACCGAGACAGAAGGTTTTAACTAAATCCCTATAACATAAGTCCATATATCCTCAACCACGATAGTTTAAAAGTTAACGAAGATAATCAGTTTAAACCAGAAAATGTTTGTGCAATTTTCATGGAGTTATGCTCGTTAAAATTGTTCAGATTCGCTAACTCAATCCGTTTGTCGGTATATCTAATGTAATGCGTAGTTCCCGTGGTACAACTTTTTATTTCTGTGGTTTTATTAACAAGGCGTGAAATTACTTGAATTTAATATTTTAAACTATCATGGTCACTAACATTACCATTAACACTAGAAACGAGATATTTCCCATGTTTACTGATTTGTTTGAGTTCCCGATAGTTTGGCGCTTTTGCAAGCACCATGATCACGGATAAACTAAAGTTATTGCGGGTGGGTGTTTATGAGCAGAAACCAAAAATAAAATATCGGGAACTCAAACAAATCAGTGAACATGGTAAATATCCTGTTTTTAGTGTTAATGATAAATTGAATTTAATCTAGAAACTATAACATTCAATGTCTTTTTGAAAAAAAAAACAATTAAAACATACAAAATTTGTGCTTAAATAGCATGACTGTGTGTTCAATTGTTTGCTTTGAGCAGGCTTATTTAGAAGTATGCTTAAAAAAGCATGCTAAACAAAAGCAAATGTGTCAGTTTGAAGACGGGCACGCTTGTTTTAAGCATGATAATAAACGTGACATTTTATGAGCATGTAACTGTACCTTAAGTGTCCCTTAGTATTGGCTGGCATTCAAAACGTTAATTTAATGTAACGATACTTATGATTGTGAATAAAGATGTTATCCAGTTCGCTTCATGAAAATTTAAAATATTTTTTCACTTACAAGGTACCTACAGAACACTCGGTGCGCGGGTCTAACATGCACTTTGTCGTATTTTGTTTCCTTGACTTTTTGCATGCCTAAAAGGCAGAATGTACGTGGTATTCCTCAGCAACCATTTTTAAGCGCAAACAACTGAAGGCAATTACCATGATGAAAAATAGAGAGATATCATTAATTAATCCATCATACTCCTCTCTATTTTTCATCATGGTTGCGCTACGAGGATTGATTTAGTTGCGCTTAGTTGGTTGCACTTAAAAATGGTTGCGCTCTGAGGAATACCCCGAATGTGCGTATACAAAGACTCTCTAAACATTTAAAAACCTGGTCTGTAATACCTACATTCTTAGCAAATAAGGCATTCTATTCTATTCCTGTGTAGATCCATAATAAAACCTTATCTTTTTCTTTTCTTCCTTTCTTTCTTTACATAGTTAGAGTTAGTACTAAAATCATTCCTTATCGCAGAAGAAAGAAATTGTGCATAATATTCTGCGCTTTGAGCAATTATTCCGATGCGTTCACAGTGGCTGCTCTTAATAATTGCTTGCAGTCTGTATCAGGCGTTAATCGTTGGCTAGACCCATTAATTGAGTTAACTAGTTTAACGTCTTCTGTTTAATCTGTCTTGAGGAGTTACTGAGGTGGGATGATTAAGAATAGCAGTGGGAATGATGTTATCGCCATTTTTGAATAATAATAAGAAATTATTAGGAGGTCGTGGCGAAATAATAACAGCCGCTCAAATCAATTTTCAGGTTAAGCCGCGCTCGCCTAGGTTGGTCTTTGGATGAGTGGCCACCCCTTACCTACAGATTTTCCGCTGTGCCTCGGAAAGCACGTTAAGCCATGCGTCCCGGCTGTCATTTGTAGATCTTTAACAGTCGTTACAGGTAGTCAGTGGCCTGGAAGTCTGACAACCAATCTTATCAAGGGGTATCGTATTACCCAGTACTAACTGGGTTGTGGATGTCGGATAGACAGTCGCTCCTTGTAAAATACTGGTATTCAGCTGCATCTGGCTAGACTGGAATCCGACCTTAACATAGTTGGGAAAAGGTTATGCAGATGATGAATAAGAAACTCAGGCAGGCATTTTGCTTCGTTTCCATCACCACTGCTCTCAAAACGGTGAAGCAAAACATTGCAAGGAAACAGGTCCTCGAACCAAAAAATAAATCGAAGACAAGAAATACATGCGTGGATTACGGCGCATTACCTCTGACTGCACGCGTAGCATGACCAACGTAGAAACGGCTTTTGTCGACGGAAGAATCGACAAAATGACAGATTTCCTTTGTTGTTCTGTAATTTTTTCGACTCTCCCGTTTCTACGGTGGTCATGCAACGCGTGCAGGTGGATGGCCTGTGTCCCAGCAGTGGCTAACTATGTTGTTGATGTGACCTCACTGACCTGCATACAAGGTGGATGGAACACAGCTGTTTCCTACAAAATTGCAATAAAATGATGAAAAATTTCTGTGTGGGGTTCAGACTGATGTACTGAATACGTGGTAACCGTTTTTGCGTCGCTGTCCCTTCCACCCCTGTATAGTATCTACAACATTATTTTTAGTATATGCGAAACCTGAATATAGTTTGTTCAGAATAAGTAACTGATTCGATTCCAATAATTTTTAAACCATGTTATTCTTTTTTACAAAAAGATTTAAAAAAGTTAAAAGTTGGATACCGAGCGACTTTGAGTATCTATCGCAATAATTTAGGTACCTACTGCCAAATTATTATTATCAATGAGCTCAAGACGAAGCAGGAGGCGCGTACTACGTGGTGACCGCGTTTTTGTGCGGACAACTAGGTAACAGAACAACCTAGTAACTTTGTGATTTTTCAAATTTTGTACATAGATTCTTTACATAAAAATACTAGACACGTGTATCAGGTTACGCATATACTAAAACTAATGTTGTATATCTAATAAAATTTCCGGTCCTATAATCATCTTTTTTTATCTTTTAGAGCTTTACTTATCTACCTAACAAGCTCACTAAAATGATAAGTAATTTCACGTTACTTTGAAGAAAACTTACCAAAATATTTCAATGCTTTTCGCCTACCGGATCACAGGATTAATCGGTCCTATTAACCATTTTACAGGTCTAATAATTTCATTACACGAAAGCGTTACAGCCTAATTTCATAGCAAATATATAACATTGGAGTTTACCGGTAATAATTTTTGATAACCCTAAGGCTTTTGGGGTAAATACTCCCGGGAGATCTCCATTTTATTGTTCGTACAATTTGTTTGATCTGAAGGATCTTATTAAGGTAAAGTTGATATTTATATGTTGGCCTGAGGCTCTAAGAGCATGGAAAGGGATTTATCATTTATGTGAGCGTCCCTTCTATATTTTGGAACACAATTTTGTTTGCGCAAAATTCGAATTTCGATTTTTTCGGCATTTTTTCGGCAAGACATTTGCGAGGCTCACATGTACCTAGTCTATTGGCTCGTAATAGTGTAAAATCGGTTTGGTGTGAATGAAAAATGCAATGTATTTTTCATATGCATGCAAAATACTACGTCCCATTCAAGACTTGTACCTTGTACACACGGCGACACATCAAGTTATACATTTCCAGTATAACATAGCCTAGCTAAATCTATTCAGATTTCCCGTACAACGAGAGATCCGTATAAATTGTTTTTGCATAGATTGATTGGTCCTCGCACGTACCACTTCGTATCCTTTGCGTCGTATCCGTCGCGTCCCTGTCGCCACGTGGTATAATGTTCTAAGCAATTTTTACAATACAATATACGCAGTTGCTATCGCGGGGATCCGCTGGATGAGAATCACACAGGCCCGGTCAATGTGGCGGCACTTGGGCTACCCCAAGTGCCTATTTCCAGCAGTGGACGTCTTTCGGCTGAAATGATGATGTTGAGTTGCTATCGTAACGCGCTTATCGCTTTAGCAAGTAGCTCGTGGCCAAGGAATCACGTTTAGCGTAAACGAGTGTTCCCAAGAGCTCCACGAGCTCATTCCACCATCTCCCTTCTTCCATCGGGACTCCAGACGTACTACAGGTTATCACCCATACCTTGTCGATGTTCCACACATTCGCACAAAGCGCTTTGCTACATCGTTTATTATGCGCTCAGAAAAGGAGTGGAATTCCCTGCCTGCGTCGGTGTTCCCGAGTTCATATGACCCCGATCTATTTAAGTCGCGAGTTAATTGGCTTCTTTTGGGTTAGCTCGTTCCATCGTCGACCACATCTCTGTCTTCAGGACTAGATTGAGGTCAAGAGTAGGCCCATTTAAAAATTTAAAAAATAAAAAAAACGCAGCCTTAGAATTCCTTTTCGTTCTTCATTTGTTTTTCAAATCTCCATGACAACATAGGAACACAAAACCGATTTAAAAAAAAAACTATTTTCACAAATCTATCGGATGCTCGATAGTGCGTAGATAATCGGATAAGCTGATTGATTGATAGTATTATTTCAATAGGATACCGTTTCCAAGCGAATGGAATATAAACGAAAACTCATCAATTTGAAATAGGTGTGACATCAGCATGATAGGTATCCCTGTCAATATAGGATGAAGTTAGGGACAGTTTTATTTCGTTATTTCAAAATGGTAATCATTTCGGAAAATAGAGAAATGAGCATATAAGAGATATTTTGAAAGTGGTGCCCGTTACAAAAAAGATGAAAGGGAGTCGTCTGTCTTGGTATGGACATGTGATAAGGAGGAATGCAACACATGAGGTTAAAACAGTGATGAATACAACATTAGTTTTAGTATATGCGAAACCTGATACACGTGTCTAGTATTTTTATGTAAAGAATCTATGTACAAAATTTCAAAACTGTATCATGAAAAATCACAAAGTTATAAGATTGTTCTGTTATCCAGTTGTCCGCACAAAATCGTGGTCACCACGCAGCGCGCGTCTCCAGCGTCGTCTTGAGCTCATTGATAATAATAATTTGGCAGTAGGTACCTAAATTATTGCGATAGGTACTTATAGTCACTCGGTGTCCAATTTTTAAGTTTTTTAAATATTTTTGGGAAAAAATATAACATGGTTTAAAAATTATTGGAATCGATTCAGTTACTTATTCTGAACAAACTATATTCAGGTTTCGCATATACTAAAAATAATGTTGTATAAATGTTGATGGATGGAGAGGGAGAGGAAAACCAAAGACAAGATGAATGGAATGTGTGAGGAATGTTATGAAGGAAAAAGGAGTAAATGATGGCGTGACGATTGACAGGGGAGAATGGAAGAAAAAAACGTGTTGCGCCGACCCAAGTAACATGGGACAAGGGCAGGATCATGATTATTTCGGTTAACAGAGATTCAGTCATTTCGTAGCAGTAGTTATAAATAAGCCCTCATCATCATCATTTCCGCCGAAAGACGTCCACTGCTGGACATAGGCCTCCCCCAAGTGTCGCCACATTGACCGGTCCCGTGCGTCTCGCATCCAGCGGATCCCTGCAACCTTCACCAGGACATCGGTCCACCTAGTGGGAGGCCTTCCAACGCAACGTGTTCCGGTTCGCGGTCGCCACTCCAGAACTTTTCGGCACCATCGACCATCCGTTCTGCGAGCAATACCCTGCCCACTGGGTAACCTTGGTAAACACGCCAACTTGAAGTAAACTCTATTGAAGAGTTTAATAAGTAGACATTTCTCTGATTCTTTGCGGTTCTGCTAGATTTGATTCCTCAGGAAGAAGTATTTGGAGATGATAGATGGAATGGAGTCGCATTCATAAATCCTATAAAGAAACCTGAAGCGGGTACAATGTTTCCGTACTTCGTTTAACGTTTCATCTCTTAGTAGGTACTGTTTACATTTACTGTTGATGTTCAATGTCGATCACGTCATTTTTGACGTCGGTAGGTAAGTATGAAATACACAAAAATGTGATGACGTAGCAAAACAGTAAACAAGTTTAGAAGAGTCGGTGCCAAAGTAAATATTATGAGAAAATGATGAGGTCAAGCGTCTTATATAATGATCTGTTTAAAGATTTTCGTAAATTAACATTAGCAACTTTCAGGCTTAGTGTGTAAATAATAATAAGACAGGGTTTCCATGGAATAAAAACCCTGTCTTAGGCTTATGCACTATGGGCTGCGGGACTGTTGGAAAGAGATACCGCGGCTCTGGAACACAAAGGGCAAAGAAGAAACATGGATGGGTTTTAGTCAGTAGAAGTCTCACACTCCCTTCCGCTCGGCCCAGTGGGGAGGGTCATTGATGATATCCCATCCGAAAAAAATAAAAAAAGGGGTTTTCATTGATCCATAATTATACAGGTATAATAAGATAATACTTATCTTCAGTATTATCTTCAGTATTATCTTCAGATTAAGGTTCTTCAGAAAGGTCAGGTATGCCCAGACGTATGAACGTGGACGAGGCAAAAGGAGTATGTAAGGATCTTAGCAGGCGGCTTTCTGTGGTTGCTGCCTACCCCCAGAAAAAGGCGTGACTTTATGTATGTATGTAGGTATGTAGTAATCCAGACTGGGCCGCCACTAAGAAATTCCTGGTGGAAAAGTAAAGAAGATTGAGAGAGAGAGGGAGGGTAAGTCTGGAATTATACCCAGTTGATTGCAATACGCTCGCCTATTAAATAGCACTTAAACGTGATATGGCTAAATGTGAGTGTACTATTTAAGATATCTTCACCTCTGCCCTCATACCCTCGAGGATTTCAGGCGTGATGTTATGTTACGGCATCAACCGGGCACAAATTCAAACTCCGTGGCTGCTACGGCTGCTACTGCGAAATTCCTCATGGAAAAACCCAATAACACTTTTCCCAACCAGGAATCGAACCCAGGACCTTAAGCTCAGCAATCGTGCTTGCGACCACTAGACCAACGAAGTAGTCATTACTTCATAGAATTTTAAATTTTGTAACAATATTTTGATTGAAAAGAGTGTCCATGGAGTTTCTTGCCCATTCTTCTCCATAGAGATCTACGCCTTGGAATGGGCGACTACAGTACTTACACAAGTTATTATGCCTTGTGTCTGTGACTGTAGCTTCGCTTTTTTTGTTTTTCTGACATTCAAAAGTGCCTATAATGGTCTAATTGAAA
The DNA here is from genome assembly GCA_905163415.1 of Noctua fimbriata. Taxonomy (NCBI): domain Eukaryota; kingdom Metazoa; phylum Arthropoda; class Insecta; order Lepidoptera; family Noctuidae; genus Noctua; species Noctua fimbriata. The sequence continues at coordinate 12,041,077 of LR990939.1, forward strand.
TAAATGCTTTGAGTTTGGGATTTTTTTAATTCTTTGACTATCAATAAACTTGTTTACTGATTTTGCAAACGAACTACATACTTCAGAGGCATACTGTTAAATACTTTTTCTGAGTTTTTAAAACAATTCAAATAAATTCACACGAGTTTTTTGTATCAATTAATTGTAAATTGTGTACAGACTGATGCAGTCAATTGTATGCCCCAGGTAGCGTGGAACGGAGCGATATGCCATTGCCTCGGAGGTCGGCAAGTTATTTTATGTGAGTGAAAAGCTATTGAATGGGACCGATACTATTCTTATAATTGAAACAGGAACTGGATTATACTTCCAGAGTCACGAAGTAATTAAATATTGTAAAACAGGCCCCTCAACGTTTACAAGCGAGCGAGAGGTTTTTAATGGCGCGGTGTATTTAGTTATTAAAATTAAAACAAATTACAATTAAGTCTGTCGAATTTAATAAATAGAAGCAATAATAATTACTTATAGGTATAACCTGATAAGGTGGCGACACTTAGGGGAGGCCTATGTCCAGCAGTGGACGACTTTAATAACCTGATAATATCTACAAGTTCTACGTAATATTTGTTATTTCTTCATAGTCGTTTATTATTTATTAATTATAATTTCTTTTAGTATCGAAAAATATTTTACTTTATTTCTTGTCTCTGTACACCGTGATCAGTTTCGTTTTTTTTTTCTTGTAGCCACAGATATCGTGATCAGTGGGTAAAAACATTAATTCATATTTTAAAGGAAAACGTATCACTGTATCAGTGGATACAACTCACCGTGATCCGAGGAAAACTCAATCTGATAGCGTGATCGGTGGAGACAAACTCATTATTGGCAGTTTTCTTCCACCCACTATAGTCTCCTGCCTTATGTACCATGGTTCCCTGGTCTGCGCAAATCTAAACTTTAGGTAACGACATTGCCTGTGTAAATTGCATACAGTATTTTCTTCACTTTTTCTCTTTTTTCGCCTTCTTCGTTGGTCTAGTGGTCGTAAGCGCGACTGCTGAACTAGACGTCCTGGGTTCGATTCCTGGGTCGGGCAAAGTGTTATTTGGTTTTTCCTTCAGGAATTTCTCAGAAGCAGCCACGGAGTCCGGATCTGTGCCCGGTCGTGAGCAATAAGCTCGCCCCTATTACATGGGACTTTAACGTAACTAGCGAAATATGCGTGTATTATTAAGTACACCTCTGCCTAACCCTTCGGAGATTACAGGCGTGATGCTATGTATTTTTTCTCAAGGTTCAGTTTAGAAACAGACAGACAAACAAAAGCTAACAATGCACAATATTCCAGTATACAGGGTGTAAGGCACAGCCCTCCACAAACTGATGGGGTGAATACAGTATATCATACTAAGATGACCGGTACAAGAAATTTGATTTGTTTATTTCCTCATACGAAATGTATCGTTACCGTGGTAAAACGCACGTAGTGAACGGCAAGCGCGACGACGAGTTCGATGAATTCTGTAGCTAGGCCAGAAGTGAACAGCTGATTTCACGCGTCGTTCGTTAGAGTATTTCAAAATCCATTGTTGGGATTTTTGATTTTAGCCGTATTATTAACATAAATGGATTGCTGCGTACAGGGAACGTAATTTTACATTGAAATAAAGGAATAGTAACCGAAAAAAATATAAAAAGATCCGGAGAAAAATTCCGGTGGAATATGATTAAAAATAAGGAGCTGAATACACCAGTGGCATAGGTTCTATACAACACGATTCCTACCAGCTTTCCTTTGAAAAATAGCAGATTCAGTATTCTATAGACAAATAAGATGTATAATCACATTAAAGATTATATACTCCGGCTTACCTCTTACAAAAATTGACCCTTCGCTACTGGAATACACCGTATCAGTATGTGGAGGGCTGTCCCTTACACCCTGTATGAATAACTTAGGAACTACAACCAACTTAAGTCAGAGTTACTTACATGTCACCAAGTTGTAACGAACTTGAGTACAACCACTTTAAGTTGCTTACAAGACACCTATTTGCATGTAGATTCTACCTAACAACATTAAGTTAGTACTTAGTTTGATGGTTAAGTGTAAGCATGCAAAGTTTTAAAAAGGTACTTAGTTAAGTGTTTTATTAGATCAAAGATATAAGTTTTATAAGAAAACAAGCACTCTTGTGTAGCATTAAAAGTAATTTGTTTAAGGTTAAAGTAAAATAGATGTTTAAAATAATACTATAGCGTTTTCTTAGTACAAAAATAAATACCGTTAAGTAATTATAAATTCTTACTGTGTTAGTTTAAATTTTCCCCAATATGGACGCCCTTTCTTTAGGCAAAAGTCTCCTCCGTCCCTACCTTTGGCAGTCTTCATACAACCAGCTTTTCCCAGAAAAAAATAAACCAACATAGGACTAAAATTAGTAAGTACTAACTCAGGCCAACAAAAAAAGTGAAGCCACTAAAACCGTGCTTCTGCAAGTAAATATACACGCTCGCGCACACACCTACACCAAAACCATGCTCATCGCTCCTACTTACTACGTACAGACGGCGGCACATGAAGCTGTACATTTCCCGTATAACTTGGCCTCACTTTGTATAGATTTCCTATACAATCCGATCCGCATAAACTGGTTTTGTATAGCTTGATTGGCAGTCGTGCGTACGTAGCGATGAGCATGGTTTTAGTGTAGGTGTGTGCGTGAGCGTGTATATTTACTTGCAGGAGCACGGTTTTTGTGGCTTCACTTTTGACGTTCGCGGCGCGCCGTTTTCTTTTTTTTGATGGTCTGAGAGTAGTAAAGATAACAATACTAACACTACATTTAATTTGTAAACTTAAAATCCTATCCCACTAATATCATACATGCGAAAGTTTGTGAAGATTTCTTTCACGCAATAACTACTGACCGGATTTAGATGAAATTTGGCACACAGATAGTTTATAACCTGTATTAACACATAGTATACATTTTATCTTTCTCTACGCGGGCGAAGCCGCGGGCATAAGCAAGTATTGAATAAAGAAGCTTCATTATGATCGGAATTTACAGAGTTTGTTTTCAATTTCCGCCCTCATCAATTAAAAATTAATTGGGAAATTGTAGAACAGCAAAAAAAAGCTCCATACCTAACTAAAATAACATTTAACCTAATTACGAATCTCGGAACAAATTGACTAACAAACTACAGTAAGTTATGTATTGAACGGAACAAAAGTGTACACTGTTAATTTGTAGTGAGAATTGCAATCCTTTGAGTGGCGAGCCAGTTGTGCGCCATTATGGAACTACTACTAACTTTACAAAGTGCCACTCTAGTCTCTATGCGGCACTGCACGATACTTATGACGTCATAATCGGTGGACACTGACGTGGAATGCCTAAGAGCCAGCACACATGGGATACTTTTACTACTGTTCTGAGATTTCAAAAAGCCTGAACAATTTTATCCGTTCATAATATCGGACTTACTATGTTGATTCATAAGATTTGATTATCTGAAAGTGAATTTAAATAATCAAATATTTTATCAGGCTTTCAGGACCGGAGGTGTAATTAGGATTTGGAGGACCCATAAACACATGGGGTCTCCAAACGCAATCTTCGCGAAGAACTCAATTGTGAGTAGTAACTATAAAAAAACAGTTACATACATACATATATACATAACTCACGCCTTTTTCCCATGGGCTAGGTCGCCGTCCGGCCGTCTTATGAGGACAAGCCGTGTCGACGGCGCGTTCATGTTCCACGCGCGCCTCAAAGAGATATCAGCAACCACGTAGGGGTCCGCATGGGCCGATACCTGCCAGGGCTGCGGGACTGTTCGTAAGATATACCGCGGCCCTGGAACACAAAGGGCAAAGAAGGAACATGGATGGGTTTTAGTCAGTACAAGTCTGACATTCCCTTCCACTCCGCCCAGAGCGGGGGGAGGGTCATTTGATGATTTCCCATCCTAAAAAAAAAAAAGGCAGGAACTACAGAACCTGCGGCGATCCTTACACAGTCCTTGCACCTCGTCGACGTTTATATATCTCACCAATAAGTCAGTGTATATCCTCCAAAAAAACGAAAGAAATTTTGTTAATAGTGTCGGATCACTGAACTGAATTATGTTCTTTTATAAATAACTGGCGACCCGCCCCGGCTTCGCTCGGGTGCAATATATACATATAAACCTTCATCTTGAATCACTCTATCTATTAAAAAAACCGCATCAAAATCCGTTGCGTAGTTTTAAAGATCTAAGCATACATAGGGACAGACAGCGGGATGCGACTTTGTTTTATACTATGTTAGTGAAGTTTTTTCGAAAACTATTTCATCAAACGGCAAAACGCCCGGGTGACGTCTTAAAGCAGAATTGCAGCGAGAAAGAGACAAACGTCCTTTATAGCTCCGTCTCTTTCCCACATCGGAGTGACATTAAAACAATACTACTTTAAGACGTCATGGTAACACCCTCCAGTTCTGAGTAGTCGTACAAACATTAGTCGCCGCAGTTAAAAGTACCGTGTGTGTCTGACGTCACTATAGACTGTCTAGTGACGTAGCTACTGCACGTAAACGGTTAAACGCTTCTTCGAAACACGTACGGTACGCTACCGTAAGTTGTTTATTTACGTACTTTTGTGGCGTGTAAAATGCTTTCGGTTTACGAAAGCATTATTTTTACTTTGGCGGCTATACTGGCCTTTCGCAACAGACAGTGGCCACCTTCCATCTTGCGTTGCATTACCTAAGGGCTTAAAAGTAGAACCATATATTTAATATGAATCGCGTAACAATTCGTGAAATGGTCTCAAGGTGACAATTATTCATAATATTAACTGCGTCAGCGACCATATTACGAATTATAATAATAAATAATAAATTCATTTATTTCAGGCAAATAACACCCATTGCCACACATAAATTAATAGAAATCCGAAGACATGGACAAATAATATCCGATAAAATAACATAGAATCAAAATAAAACCAAACATAATACAATCAAACTAAGTCAAATTGAATCAATAACGAACATTAACGTTAACGTGATTCATATTGTTATCCTATTATTATGATTGTAAAGCTGCCTTTTTAGGCCCCTTGTTTATGATGAACTAATAAATATATGTTTTTATTCTTTTCTTTTCACCAGTGAGTGGAGATGGAATCTGAATTTCAGCTAATCATATTACAACTGTCGTTTTGTTTTGTTTATGTAACAAAAACTGTCGTACAAGAATTGTCGTACTCGCGAACGTACTGTCGTTTTCTTTTGTTTATGCAACAAAAACCACGCAAACGCAACTTTGTAATACTTTTTTCTAGTTTATTATTTAAGATAACATGAAACTCGCGAACTTACTGTCGTGTACATAGCTCCTTTGATCTTTCATAAAATAAATTCTAGGTATTTTTAATAGTTCGTAGGCTAGTTATATCAGTGAGTAATTCCAGTGTTGAACCCTGGAATACTGATAAGACTACTTTGAGAGATGAGCGCGATTTCTTAGAACGTTGAGTCCGATTTGAAGAAAGATTGGAACTTTCACCACAGATAATAATTCTTTTGTAAAACTTAAAAACTTTTTTTCATATTTTAGGATCATAAATCTAAAAGTCTTTAAATCGTATCTAATTGAAGTCATATTTTTATAACTTATACTTTAAAGGAAAAATTATCTTTCTTTTCTAAGACACGCTTTAACTTGTAAAGTCATAGACATTTATTTATTTCTTATATTTTTGCGTCATTTAATTAACTTTATTTATTTAGTCAAAGTAGTTATTCAGCCTGTAAATTGTCAAAAGTGTTTGTTTTTTTTTATCTGAATAATTCTTTTTGGTTTTTTTTTTATGTTTTTTAATTATTGTTACTGAAAAGACAGAAAAGGTTTAATTTTCTTAATCACACAACTGCAATTAAACATACAAGTGTCTTAAGGTTCTTCCCAGAATTTACAGATGCCCTATATTTTCGTTTGTATTGTCTCCGTATGAAACTTATTACCACCCAATTTAGAAGTTTTCACTAATGCTAAGCGACACCGAAATGAATGCTTAAAAGCTATTACACTGCCTAGTTTTGGAATTCAATTAATTCTCACGGTGAGACGTAACTTTATGAGACTCTCATCTATTGTAGTGACAATGGGCATAAAACAGTCCACGGCAACTTCGCACTTTATATTGTGTTCAGTTATCGCCATATATTCTTTAGTATTATTTTAACCGTGGTGGTTAAAATAATACTAAAGAATACTTGTGCCAAATCCTCTTTCACGGAGACACACCACCACCCTTTGTGAGGGGATAAAGTCCTGCTAGATTCATTTTTACTCCCGTATTTTCCAGATATTCTGTGTACTTTAAGACGTTATTTTTAGTGTTAGAAGCTTTTAAAACTATAAAAAGTGTTTAAATATGGATGAAACTGTAAACTTTTACGCAATTCATAAATTAAAAGGGAAAACTGTTTCACATGAAGCCCCATTATGAGTTGAAACACCATAAAAGTAATGGAGTATTTTATAAAAGAGCCCTGGCATTCATAGAAGATTTTTTTATCTCTGTGCATACCTGCAGTGTCCTCAAACAGTTGGTTAAAATTATTCGCTTCAGACATTACGTCTCATTATTATCTGAAATCCTTCTTTCAAATTTTAGAACTGTACATTTTAACGTTTTAAAGACTAATCCAACTAACTATAATAAGGGATGTCCCGACATTTAGATTTTTTTATTCGGTTAACAGTTATCTGAAATGATTAGAACAGCATAATCCAAATAGATATTCTATGTACAACAGAATATGAAAATTTTGGTTGCCAGCAAAAATATTTCTGTACATTCGAATAGTAGATGCGTTGACGCAATTCCACGCTATTTACTGCGTGACGTTAATGTTCATCGTCATTAGAGGCCTCGCCCACGGCAACTTTTTGTAGCGATGCAGTAGCGATGCTGTCGCTCATGTGTATCGATACAGCCGCGATGCTACCGCTGGCTGTGTACCTTTGCCCAATTCTGAACTGAAATTGAAGCGATGCAAAAAGTCGCCGTGTGCGAGGGGCCTAGATCATTGTGTGATACACAGTGCAGTTTTGTACAGACGACTAAGTGATTGATTTTTACGTTCGGATAGGATGCAAAGGAGCTCGTGGTTAGTTTATAACAGCCGCTCGGGTCAATCTTCAGGTTCAGCCGCGCTTGCCTAGGTTGGTCTGTAGATTGGTGACCAGAAAGCACGTTAAGCCGTTGATGCTGGCTGTCATTTGATAGATCTTTGGCAGTCGTTACAGGTTGGGACCTGAAAGTCTGACAATCAATCTTACCAAGGGGTATACCTAGTTCTAACTGGGTTGTGGAGGTCAGATAGGCAGTCGCTTCATGTAAAGTTCTGGTATTCAGCTACATCTGGCAAGACTAGAAGCCGACCCCAACATAGTTGGGAAAAGGCTAGGCAGATGATGATGATATAGGATACAGGCCATTCAACCTTAAGTTAATACCGCTGTAGATGTATTCTGGCCTAATGGGGAACCTCGATGCATCCCAAACACAATACCAGAGCCCCTATGCTGGATATGTCTATGTTAGAGCTGTGCAGGTAGCTACATACTGGTCTGACATGAGTGAAATCGTAAATGAAGAAGAATCTAGGTGATAAAGCAATTATAAGGTCGACTATTCGTAGAAACGTGGCTATTTAGATTATGTTTCTAAATGTAATCTAATATGAATGAACATCATTACGCAGCTATGAATGAAATTGGCATCGGTAAGTGGTCGATCGTGTGCCAAAAGATAAATAAATCCATGTCTTTAATGTACTAAGATATCTATTATAAAGTGTAGTTAAACTGCATCCAAGATGTACCTGTCGCTCAAGCAAATGGCATGGCCTTTCTGCCTTAAACTGAGACATGATGAGGATAAGGCCATGTAATATGCTTGAGCATGCTTCCTGCACTACGGAAAGAATTTTGAAATCGTTATGAGTTTTTATGGCAATTCCTCATTTTAGAGATATAACATTTTTTTAAACCTTGCCCCAGTCTACGAATTTCTTCTGTCTTGGGTGCGTTTACAAACATTTAAACTCACACATACAAACAGCCAGATCCGGAACAACTACCTGTAAGCCATACAAATATTTGTTCCGTGCTGGGATCGAACCAGCGACACGCAGTGCAGCAGTCAGTCGCTCAGCCACTGCGCCAACCGTGCCGCCTTGCACTCAGGGTACACTTTTAGAAGCCAGATGTCAGTTTCCTTGCATCAAAATATTCAAAATTCGTCATAGCAATATTGATGAAAAATAGCGGATCCACATGAGGCCTACGGTAAATAGGTACATGTAAATTAGTAACCACTGCTGTCACCCGTGCGTCATAGCCGTGATAACGATAGCAGCTGATAAGGTGATTTGAAGGATCATGGAATCAACATACTTCGATAACCAACCTAACACCGTAAAAAATAGAGTTGACAGTCCATTGGGACGGACTAACAGAGTTTTTGACAATATTAGAGTTACCAAAAGTAACGTTTAGTTATGTTTGTAATCAAATGTTTCAATTAATTGTGTTATTTTTTTAGTTTTGGTTATCAAACTATTTATCTATATAGGTCATCTAATAACAGTTGATTTAGATATGTGCCATGATAGTTTTTATTTACAAAAATAAGTGAGGTGTATTTCTACAGCGTTGTAGGTTGATGCCAAAATATGTTGAAGGTAGACCAGTGACAGTTTCTTCCAAAATGTGTCGTATTTCTTTAACAATATTCAACAGGACTGACATAAGCATTATTTCTAGTAGCTTCAGTTAATCCCACGTGATTTTCACAATAGGCTTTCATATATTTTAGAAATAAAGAAAGACTATAAATATAATATTATTATAATAAATTGTTTTGTTTTTAAATAAATAATCTTTTTTTAAAATGAAAATTTTTGTTTTTCTATCATAATTGAACGTCAGTCCGTCGTGTCCGTGCTATTACCGTTGAGGTTTTATCTCGTGAGGAGATGATCCTGGCAGCAGGATCAAGTCATGTCTGTAGGTACCTAAATGATTGCGATAGGTACTTAGTGTCGCTCGGTGTCCAACTTATAACTTTTTTTAAATATTATTGGGATAAAAAATAATTATGAAATAATAATTAAATTTATTAATTAATAATTATAATTATATTAATAATTATGTTCTGTATGGTGTCCGGACGTAAAGCACCATCCCATATCTTCCCGTGGGTGTCGTAAGAGGCGACTAAGGGACTTACCAGAGAATGGGCAGCAGCGTTCTCTGTGTTTTATAACACCATACTGCTATCGCCAACCCGCCTGCCAAGCGTGGCGATTATGGCAAAACCCCCCCTTCTTGGGGGAGGCCTATGTCCAGCAGTGGACGTCTTTCGGCTGAAATGATGATGATGATGAAAAAATAATTTGGTTTAAAAATTGTTGGAATCGATTCAGTGACTTATTCTGAACAAACTATATTCAGGTTTCGCATATACTAAATATAATGTTGTATAACACCATCAATTCTGTTCTCATTCTTCCTGCCTGCGTAATATTTTCCATAATTCCCGGATCTGTATGGAGCTTCGTGTTCACATCCGTTTTTCCGGGAAACCAGTGGCAATTAGGTTTAATTTCAACGAGCATTGTTATTTGTGGCTGACGTGCTGGCCTCATACGAGTAAGCCGGATTAGAGGGCTTTGGAAAACAAACTGCCTGAGCTTTTGTGTGGGTTGTATTAAAATTGTGTACTACGTTTTTTTTTTTGTTCGAGGGAGGCTCTGAAAACCGAAATACCATTGTCTAGTTCGGTTGCTGTGGCTCCATCCATGTGGGATTGTATGTCAAGATAAACGGATAAAATATTTTAAAAGCATTTTTTTTCTAACGTCCGTCGTAAATCTATTCGTCCACATTCTTTTCTCTCTCACTCGCACACCTACTTCTCTTTCTTTCATCCGATGCGTTTGGTTTTACCATTACAAGCTGCGTTCATACTTTGACATTATACAATATTTGTATCCCACATCCATTTATTAGAAATTCATACTGCTAAAATATTTTATGTAAAATATTACGAAGTTTTTTGAGAAATAAACTTATTATTATTCTGTTTATTCCGTTTTGTTTAGTGTTCGTCCTTAGTTCACGTTTTGAGTTAGGCGTTTAGAGGAGGCATGTAAGCATGTCTGAGTGACTGCTAAACGAAGTCTAAGGTGTACACTGCTATTAAAATCTGTGAATGTATAGAATTATTTTGGAAGGACCGCCAATCCTCCGGAAATCAGCGTCGAATCGCGCAGCTCTAATGTAACGTAGACACGGTGTTCCTTCCAGGAAACTATTTGGATACAGATATTTATATCTGATTGTCATCCTTATGGAACGCTCAATGGTCTACTATTACTCCTGCTTTTGATTTTTTGTCCAAATATCACGTAAATATCCTGCGGACAAAATGCCTCGTTGGTCTAGTTTCAGCGGTCGCAAGCGCGGCTGCTGAGCGTGAGGTCTTGGGTTCGATTCCCGGGTCGGGCAAAGTGTTATAGGTTTTTCCATCAGGAATTTCTCAGTACGGAGTCTGGATTTTAACACTCGGTTGAAGGCAATAAGCTTGCCTTCTATTACACGGGACTTAAACATAACTGGCGAAATATGGGCATACTATTAGGTAAACCTCTGCCTAACCCTTCGGGGATTACAGGCATGATATTATGCTATGAAAAAATATAAGCTAAATAAACACGAAAAAAATTGTCCCCAGTTACCGCCCATGACGTACACTGTAAGTCGAGATGACCTATTTTCAATATAAATTGAAACGACAGGTTAGGAACCTCTTGATACTAAAAACAGTTGCTATCTTAATCCCGGCTTACGCTAATCGTGACTTTATGTGGCGCTAACACATTTAGGGCATCTACACACGCTGACCTTTCCAGCAACAAGTGGTGGGTCCGTGATACTGGCCGCAAGTGTATTTCAGCAGATGCAGATTAGGTTTTCGAACCGCATTATATGTGGCAACATTATTAGTAGCAGAGCGTTGAATCCCGCTATGCGGTTATTAAGAATTTTATGTACGGATTTTTCCAATGTTGTTGGGAGAAAATGTCAATATTTTCCTTTCTAGTGTCCAACACGATCTAGCATTCAACCAAAAGTGATGAGTGGCTTACGTTTGTGATTTTGTGGAAAGAAAAGTCAGTGTTATTTTTATTTTTTTATTATCGTTTTTCATATTATTTTCATGGACGCTGACCCTATTAATTGGGCACTATGTGCACACCACTGGTGTTTGTTGATACTTCATCAAGATTTAAAAGTCGATAACAAAATAATAAAAACCGGCCAAGTGCGAGTCGGACTCGCGCATGTTGGGTTCCGTACTATCGTAGTAGGTCTACCTATTAGGGATCATGAGATACAGCCCGCTGACAGACGGACGGACAGCGGAGGCTTAGTAATAGGGTCCCGTTGGTTACCCTCCGGGTACAGAACCCTAAAAGCACCACTCATGACTATCGAAAGTATACGATAAGCTTTTAGACACAAGTGTAATAATGAAAAGTCCCTCATCATTCATGAGACGGGAAGCCCTGGTATAAAGTTTATGGGCCATCGATTACGAACGCGTTTAATAAAACGCTTGCTGTATGGGTGTGTGTAATATACAACATTATACTCTCTGTATCTAATCGGCTTTGTCGGTTTAACGTGTTAACATTGGAGGTGGCTTACACGAACTCTTTGATCGGCAAAACCGAAGTGTTTTTTTTTTTATCCGAATCATTGACTCTATTTATTATGTTTTGTTTGAATTTTTTTTAATATGCAGAATGTTGTGATGTGAATGTTGAAAACTTTGGAGACCAGCGACAGAAACAGCAGGCAAGACCGCGGCTATCATAATATTTTTGTTTTTTTTTTATAATTCATAGAATCATGGGGCAGCTGCCCTTCCACCCCCCTTTTGGCTCAAGATTTTTAAAAGTTAAACCTATGTGCTAGCATTTCTTCTTCTTAGCGTGTCGATGTCAAAAAGTTCAAACCTTATGTTTAGCCCAAAACTCAGCCACGCGAACCCCACTCACTGATGCTAACATTTTAGATTCTTAGATGAACTTCAGCTACATCGATAAATAGCAAACTTAACCCTTACAAATCTGTTTTTGCTCTCACCGTTCTGGCTCAAAAGCCGTGAATAATTGATTAATTCATGGTGATATACAACATTAGTTTTATTATATGCGAAACACGTGTCTAGTATTTTTATGTAAAGAATCTATGTACAAAATTTCAAAACCGTATCATGAAAAATCACAAAGTTATAAGATTGTTCTGTTACCTGGTTGTTCGCACAAAAACGTGGTCACTACGCGGCAAGCACGCGCGCGCGCCTCCTGGCGTCGGCTTGAGCTCATTGATAAAAATAATTTGGCAGTAGATGCCTAAATGATTGCGGTAGGTACTTAGTGTCGCTCGGTGTCCAACTTGTAGCCTTTTTAAAATATTTTTGGGACAAAATTTAACATGGTTTAAAAATTATTGGAATCGATTCAGTTACTTATTCTGAAAAAAATATGTTCAGGTTTCGCATATACTAAAAATAATAATGTAGAAAGAAAGAAAAAATATTTGTCGCAGGGACCATGACGTGCATCATACAAAATGATAAAAAATAACAATAACTATAAATTCAACAGGACGGAACAAAAAGTTAACAGCTTGCACGTCGTGACTACACACGACAAGCAGGTTACCACTGAGCATGCTGCTGTGCTATGGGGAGCCCACAGCACTGCGCTGGTTTTCAGTGGTCACCCGTGAAAAACCGTGTATATAAATGACAGAAGAAGGAGGAGCTCGTGGCCTAATAATAACGCTCGGATCGATCTTTAGGTTAAGCCGTGCTTGCCTAGGTTGGTCTGTGGATGGGTGACCATCCATTATATACCAAGTTTCCTTCGTGCCTCGGAAAGCACGTTAACCCGTTGGTCCCGGCTGTCATTTGTAGATCTTTGTCAGTCGTTACAGGTAGTCAGTGGTCCAAAAGGTCTGACAACCAGTCTTTCCAAGGGGTATCGTATTACCTAGTACTAACTGGGTTGTGGAGGTCAGATAGGCAATCGCTCCATGTAAAATACTGGTATTCAGCAGCATCCGGTTAGACTGAAAGCCGACCCTAACATAGTTAGGAAAAGGCTAGGCAGATGATGAAATATGATAGAAGAAGACCATGATCATGATGAATGTAAAAGTTGTGAAAAATTTTGAATCCATCTGTACACCATGGACTAAACGTAATAATGGAATTCAGTAGAGTGTACAATAAGTACTATATCAACAAATAAGAAGAGACCTTCCTAGTTGTCATACACTCGAGTGAATTATCGAATTGATCATTAGCAACACTCTACAGTTTAACAATGAACAAAAACCGTTAAGTACCAATGACGTTTTCCATTCTTGACTACAATGTTAAAGTCGCAAAATGTTAAATCCCAAAACGTTGAATTTGTTTGGACCATAATGTTGAATTTGTTAAAATTTATTTTATCGAGCACAATAATTTTGCATTCCAGAATGTGTATTTTTATTTACTAACGTACTAAATTAAAAACATAATATAATGTTAGTGAATATCGTAACCAATAAAATTGTCAGGAAATTAGTTACAAAACGTAAGCACAAAATGATGACGTAATTTAAAAAAAGGATTTTGTGCAAAAAAAAAAACAATGTATCAAATGCTTATCTACTCAACGGGGTGAGGAAATGGGAAACGCATTAGGTACGCACTGAATTCAAAATGTAAGGAAAACACCACGATTTTTTTTGCTCGCTGTCATTAAAATATCTTTCAATTCAAATCAAATCGTTTTGTGACACATGGGTTACATGCAGGTGTTCATTACGTAATTATATACTAATAAAATTATGTTCGTACCATGATCACTAAGATCAGTCACTTGGGCATACAAATTATTTAAATAATATGTCGGATTGTCAGGATTTATTCGTACTGTCGTATATCATCAAAGTCAAAGTCAAAACATTTATTGCGAACTAAGTGTACAATGTGGTGTTATGTTATGTTAGTATTTATGACTTAGCAGCCTTTTACAAGCATTGCAATTTATCATTCATGTGGGCAGAAGATGGGTTTCGTGCTATGAAAACACACTGGGTGCGATACACTGTTTCTATTAGACTAACAAATTACTTGAAATTACACTTTAACACAATGACACTGGGCACAATGAATCGGGTACAATTCCAGGACGTCTCAACTCCGCTGCGATCAGACATTGAATGTCGTCCTCGCCACGAGCTTAAAACATCTTGACTCTGTAGAAGCACGCTGTGGTGTGGGTAGACTTGTAAGTAGGTCGCGTGATGTCACCACTGGCGTACTTGCGATTCATTTTATGTCCGTACCAATGACCGGATCCGACAAATATAATGAAAATATGAGTCTAAAATTCTAATGATTTGATTTAAATACCATTTCAGAATAAATATAAATTATATTATTACTAGTCATACATGACGGACACAAGACAATCAACAGCAATTATCGTCAAGCGGACGGACGTCCTATTTAGTTCGTTAAAACACTAAATTACAAACAATAAAGTAAAATAAAAACAATAAGTAGAAAACTTACTGGAGGTATTTTTTTCATCATTTATCAAAACGTTTAGGGTCCGTTTTCTCTTATAAATACATGACATCTAATCTTGACTTAAATTAACTTTTGCTAATTAATTGTTAATTTATTATAGGTTTCTAATTCTTATTATTGTTTTTAATTAATTTTCATTTTATTTCAGCATTTATTTTAATGTTACTTTAAACTGTAATGGATATGTTATAGTAATCTCAAAATTTCAGTTCGTCTTATATAATAACTTCATAAGAAAATGATTGCATGAAAGACTAACTGATAAATTGTTTTTAAATTAATACATTTATTTGTTGTTATTTTTACGCCTCACGGCAACGAATGTAACTAACTATGTTTACAACAAAAAAAAGTTTCTTATTCTATTCTTATTCACATTATTAACCCAGAAACTTAAGGAGTTCTTAATAACTTTATTACTATAAAATATAGCCATATTATAATTTAAGTTTTAGTTTTTCTCTTAATAATTTCTATATACAAATACTAGTAACTTTATTCACACAGTGATGTATACAATTTTATCGACGTTTTTTCGATAGGCATACGAGATAAAAGTGTTAAGTAATGAGTTTGGTTTTACACATTAAGATAATAATGATTACGCGTGTGTGATGACATTAACTTGCACTTATAACGCCGGTACTTTTGCCTTGCAACTTGTAAAACATGGAGAACGCATTGTAGGTATCCCACGTAAAAAAAAAACAAACTTGACATATGTAGTTTTATTTTCCTGGAGTGACGAAAAACGAAGGAATATCTTTGAATAGAAGTTGCTGTAGTCACACAGTTAAACAGCAATCAATCATCGTTCGTGACAATTAGTTTGGAGTTTGAACTCCAATCGAAAAATAATAGCTGTTTTTTTTAGCAAGGTCTCCTATTTATTAATAAAAATAACTTCCACATCTTCAGACACGTGCTACCATAATTTTTTGTACCAATTAGTAAAATTCCCGCCATAATATAAACGTGAGACGTCAGATTCACGCAGTGGGACCTTACCCTAATGAAAAATGTTCAACTTGGATAAAATCTACGAGTCCAATTGGATGAAGAATCATTATTACGTCACTTTGATTATCAGCCAAGATTATCACGTTGTTTTTATAATTAGCGGTCAAGTGTCGTATCGTAAATGTAGTTTTTATACGTGTACAAATAATTAGTAGACAATTAATCAAAACGTACATTTTTATTCACTTCACCTGCGTGTTCAAAGTTTCGACACATTTTATTCAAAGTTCCGTGTATACAGCGTAATCGACGTCACTAACAAACTGTTTTCGTCAGTAATAATGTCTTTCGTCACACGCCGCAACGTAATCAACATTTACCTGAACTTCTTCAAACAATAGAACAAATGGTTAATCTTAGAGAGGCGATTACGATAATCGCTCGATAAGGCTAATTGGTAATCGAAGTCAGAGGCGGTCTCGTCGACCTTCGTTCACGTGGACCGCGCAAATATGCCAATGTTTTTATCTCCTCGCTAACTCGACTCTAACGCGATGCTATAACATTAAAAATGGTGTGTAGACACGCAGAATATCTTGTAGTTCATGACTGCGTGCCGCGGCCTGCGCCGGCGCTTATCAGTCGACCTCCAGTTACGTGCAACGACGCTCTATTAATTAGATAAAAAATAAATTAAATAGTGTATCGCTACTAAATATTTGTGGACACACTTCACACCTACTGTGTTAAATATCGTAACGCGAACCACGTGGGGAACGTGACGGAGTTTGTGACAAACGTGTGGTTTTACTTAGAATGAATTTGTATTGTGGTTTAATTAGCAATTGTAATAGGCAAGGCGCAGGGACTGACCAGTGACCAATCAGTGATACTTTCAAAGTAAATGTCTAATTCTATTTCGAACGTCGAAGGATGTGGTTGAGAACGGTGGCTCTAAAGATGTTGATCGTTATTATTAATTAATAAAAATGCTGCGTTCCAAAACAAAAATAATGTGTAATAAAAATCCGTGTTCTCTAGTGCGCAGGCGTTTAATGAGCACTGACTGCCGCTTTGTTTACGGCTGTGTATCATGTTACTGCAGACGATAACGTGTTGCCTAGTCAGTGATATTCGACGCGTTCGACGTTCGATATTCTGTCCTATGTAGCTACTACAGTGTGCGACTTCCTTGCTACGAAATATTTGTCTAAAAAATTATATCGATAAACGGAGTGCACGTCACTAGTGCTGGGATTTGTATCTTGACTTGACATAAGCCTTTGACGCGGTGAACGTCTTGAAATAAATCTGCTTGATTTATTAACTTTTTATTTTAACGGAAAATGTGGCAAAATAATGGACTTTTAGTGATGAACATTATGTGTGTGTGTTAGTTTTTGACTAAATGGATTTTGACACTATGGAAGTGGATAATGAAGAAAAAACAGGTGATGTTTTTATTTCAACAATATTTGACGTAACATTATTAATTAAGGAAAAATCTTAACAATCTTGTCACGCCTAGGACAAAGTCCGTGATTTGACCTCTCCGTAACTTAGAACTAGGTATTTTGACCCAGTCACACAGCCACCAGAATATTTAATTTATTAATTATTATAGATATTTTATATATTTGCGGTTAAATATTAGTTATTTGAAGTAACAATTATTTATTTACATTATTATTAATCTACGTACTGTCTGTGACGTAGGTCCTACACGTAGTACCTAGATAGTTATTATTAGTATGTATTACATAGTGGTTTATCTATGGGTAGGCACATAAACACGTACGTGCGGTCACAGAGACGACATTAGTAGGCAATTAAATGAGAAGGAAAAGTGACTTTCCGGTTAATTTTAGGTAGGTACTTTGTAAAAACAGACATTAATTGTTATTTTGTTCATTATGGATATAAAAAAATACAATACTATTTGTGGATATAAAAAAAAACACTTTTTTACCCCAAGTTTCAGACAAACGTCTAGTTTATGGGTGGTGACCCATAGACATGTCCTGTTTCCTATGGATACTGTACTTGATTATTAAATAATATCAGTCACTGATAAAACATTATTAAAAACCTGAATATAATTTGTTCAGAATAAGTAACTGAATCGATTCCAATAATTTTTAAACCATGTTAATTTTTTTCTCAAAGAGCGACTTTAAGTACCTATAGCAATAATTTAGGTACCTACTGCCAAATTATTATTACGAAAAAGCTCAAGACGACGCTGGAGGCGCGCGCTGCGTGGTGATCACGATTACGGACAACTAGGTAACAAAACAAGCTTATAACTTTGTGATTTATCATGATACAGTTTTGAAATTTTGTACATAGATTCTTTACATAAAAATACTAGATACGTGTTTCAGGTTTCGCATATACTAAAACTAATGTTGTATATCTATATGTTTTTACAACTTAACTCGCATATTTCAAATTCAAACTGAAACTAAAAGAAATAAAAATAATGCATCTCTATATGTAATGCCCATCACTAGTGTTTTAGCAGTTGAGGGTATCATATCACACTTAATTCTATTGGCGTTGGCGCCAAATATTTCCCGCCAAAACTACATTCAATTTGATCTGTTTACAGATATAGACTGATGTTTCAAGTAGATAGATACTTACATATGTTTGGCACTGAGCGTGTTGTCTACAGAGTGTAAACGGACACTTAAGGAAGCCGTCAACCAAGCATTCTGTACATCAAACCAAGTAACACAAAAAAAGCAAAAATACTGCTGGGAAACGACTTTATTTTTGGTTTGAAAAATCACGTTTTACGGAAAAACTCAATGTAACATTGTGCTGGTGGATTCATTGAAAAAGTTGGGACTTTGACCCCCATTATCTCCGTAATCAGAAGGTTCCCAGGTATAATCCAGAGCAAAAAAATGATCGCAATGACTATGAGAACAAGTACCTTTCGGCTTCGTTAAGGGTCTTTTTACACCCTTTTTATAAATGATTTCATTATATTTTTTTTAAATATTATGGTGACAAATGACAAACAATTTCGCAATCCAGCAGAGGATCTAACTGACATTTATTACCCACTAGCAATTTCCCGTGACCTGCGTCCGCGAGAAATTATTATAAAAATATGACTTCACTATTTGAATCGGATTTTGTTAACAATTTCAAGTGTTTTAATCTTTTTGCCCGAAACCCTAATTCTTTTTCTAAAAGAAAAGTAGTACAAAGTGACAGCTTATAACATCAGCTATCTGGCAATGTTTTTTTTTGTTATAAGTACCGTATTTATATACGCTATATACTGAATACGCTATATGAATTCAGTAAAAAGCTGTTATTTTGAAATTACAAACAGACACTATAATTTTATTTTGTATAGACAACGGTGACGGAGAATTAAAAAATGCATTGGATTATACACAAGGTACTGAAAAGGAAAAGTTAATCACAATCCTTTTAAAAATCGCTGTTGAAATAAAAATTGCTTTAAAAACGATTGCCACTTGTCTATGTCTAAAACCCTCTGGTGGTACTAACGAGTTCACTGGCGGGCGACCACTTTCAACCTTATTACTTACGGCATAAGGATTATCATTAACACTTGAAACGGGATATTTACCATGTTTACTGTTTTCTACCCAAACTGTTGCAGCTACTGTTGTTTACCGTTTTCTGTTTTTGTATAACTAAATATGGGAACTTCAACCGGGAGGTTGGGTTTCAACTGTCGAGAGCCTGGAATCCAGTGGTCCAGCTGTGTAAAAATCGAAAAAGTGCCGAAAAAAGTTCGCGAGAGGACACAGTGAGTTTCGAGTTACGTGTGTCGGGAACAGAATCGAATTGCGAATGACAGTGGTAGCGGTACTGCGTGCAAAAATCGAACAAGATAGAGGGTAGACCGATTTGCCTGCTCATAAACACCCACCCGCAATAACTTCAGTTTATCCGTGATCATGGTGCTTGTAACAGCGGCGAAATATCGGGAACTCAAAGAAAACAGTAAACATGGTAAATATCCCGTTTCTAGTGTTAATGGTAATGTTATTGACCATGATAGTTTAAAATCTTATATGGCGTAAGGATTGCCAATCCAAAGACAAAGTTGAAACGTCATGTGGTGCAACTAGATCTGAACATACCATTGTCCGTTAAATTGCCTTGTATATGACTTTTATGAAAGCCATATCAAGTT
Source organism: Noctua fimbriata (assembly GCA_905163415.1). NCBI lineage: Eukaryota > Metazoa > Arthropoda > Insecta > Lepidoptera > Noctuidae > Noctua > Noctua fimbriata. Next base: position 12,060,924 of record LR990939.1, read on the forward strand.
ATTCAGTAACAAAAGTCGTCTCTTCATTAGGTACCCACCTGACACCGGCCTTCTTGCTGAAATTACTAAAATAATAGCACATTATGTGGAATTACGAGCGAAATATGAAACTTAATTAAATTCTTGTTAGCGCGGTGAGCGGTTGGAACTTATTTCACTGAAGTGTGACCACGTGGAAATTCCTTTGAGAAATTTGTAAACGTCGTCTGTAGATAAATTCATTAGTTTTATCTGTTTTACATTTGGAAATTAACCAAGAAAAATAAAGGTAAAATGAAAGATACAAGGAATGAATAAACGAAATAAGGCAATTTTGTCGTTTATTCATTTTTATTACTTACTTTTTACATTTTTAAATATTTCTTTAAAAAACCAATATTTAAATACATTTAAAAATATAAAAAATAGTACCGGTATCGGGAACCCTGTTGGTTCAGAGAAAGGAGCCTCCTAACTATACAGACCGTGTCCTGTAGTACCAAGTTCTGAATCAAAAAATATTGAATTTATTTAGTACTCACAAAACACAAACTTATTCGCAAAATACATGTACTAATGAACCTTTTAAAACCAAACACAATGGAAAAATTACACCTGAAATCAGATTCAATTTCAATCAACCGTTAAAACAAAACTTTTCCACGAAAACCCAACTAGGCGCTATTGAATTTCACAAGTTTGGTAACCGTTCATTTCCCAATATTCCACCAAAATGGCCTGAGGCTATTATTTACCCGGTCGGCGTAAAAAAATGGCCGATCGTATGACGTGAAAAGTCTCTGTGAGCGACAAAACATGGCCGAATAATAAGCCAGACTTCCGCAGTCAAAATATTTATTAATTTTCCTCCTTCATTATTTTGTAAATATTATTTTTTTTGGGTTCCGCTGTTGCTTTTCGATCAGCTGTTAACTTGTGCGTCAATATTTTTTTAACGTCGGTTGTTGAGGAAAACGGGCCTTGAGTGGTTATGTATGACGTAAATGAAGAAATGTGTAACATGCGTGCTTCAGGATTATATAAATGACAAAACACGTTCACACACGACTCGGATTGTGTTCAATCAAACTAAAGCCAAACTATGTGATGGCGTGTTAATTGTACATTAGATTATTGTAGATTTTACTTGCTGTTATATCACCCTATGCGCGGTGTAATGGGCTACGAGACACCAACTTTTACCATGGATTCAGTACATGACAGATGTGAACCCACCAAGTCTGTGATACGATGTATCTTGCACCATGTGAAGTGTACCCTTCGCAACATTGAGAGATCCTCAATTTAAAGCCCATAACACACTCATGCACTCATGGATCGGCCATAACCATTTTTAACCGACTTCTAAAAAAAGGAGGACAAAAAAGAATCACCGAAATCAGACCAGTCACAAGTAGGATGGTAGGAAATCGGTCCCTTCAGGACTTGAATGACGTAAACGACTGAGCTGTCCAGATTGCTACGTACTGATCGAACAGAATCCGAGTCATCGAGAAGTAGGAAGTCGGTTATTTTCTTTGCAAAAAAGTTTTTTTACCAACTGATACTGATCTGAAGCCACCATTACGGCACTTGTGGTATTTCAAAATAGAACTTTGTAGAAAGAATCCCGAACAGCCCTTTTTGAGGTGATTTATTTTATTTATTTACAGATTTTTTTCAAATTCTACCTTCTTAATCTAGACCTATTCATTCATTTAAAGACTCAGCATCATGACTGTCAATTACTGCATCAGTTCTTACTCCATGGCCATCAATAATATCATACTCATCAACTTTGGTTAAACCAGATATTCTGTAAACCTTTGCATTTTTAATACCTAATGTATTTGCCCACGCTTCAGCTGGTGGAGTTGAGTGCTCTTTGTCTGATTTTATAGCATAATAGTGAGTACAGTCAGCCTTTCCCATATAAACATTATATACCACTAAACCAAAATGATGATGATGATCCCATGCTGTTTATAACTGAGAATTGACCTTAAGACTCATACTGATTGTAAGGCCAGCAGATCTAAAACATTTTCTTTGTTACGGAAGCATTTAAACCTGGTTATGTCTCCCACGTGATCCGCGTACTCTGGACACCTGTTAATCTGTATGGCAGGCGCCACCTGGACCTTGAATCTATTAACTGTAACATGTTACACGTGCCACTGTGATGAGATGAGGAAAGTAGAAGTGTGGTTTTCAGAGAAAACTTGATTAAATTCTGCTGGTTGTACTTTCTCAAACACTGTTTTAAGCTATCACGGTTTACAACTAAACTGATACTGTCACTTATGGGATATCTTCCGTGATTATTCATTATTTTGAGCTCCCGATATTTCGGTGCTGTTTCAAGCGCCATGATTGCGGGTTGACTGGAGAATACAAAAAAAAAAAAAAAAACTATCACGGAAGATATCCCGTAAGTGACAGTATACGTTTTGTACTTTCTCTTCTCAAATGTTTATGAATGTAATTTTTACCTAGAAAATCTTAAATTAACACAAAGACGTGGCCTCTGGGAAAAGGCGCGGGCCGTCTACTTTTCGGGTCCCGTACTGATTGTCTTACTGTTGGCCTAATTCCATGTCCTTTAATGTTTTTTAGATTTTTCATGATTTGATGTTGTTTGATATGGAACAAACCAGAGAAGATCAGTTAGTGCAAAAAAAAAACATGTTCTTTACTTCCAATAGTTAGAAACAACACTATAGCTTTCTCAAATAAACTTAAGAAAACCTCTCTACATAGTACTTTCTCGTCTAAACAAATTAACGTTTATTATTTTAGCCGCACGCAATTTCAGTAACAGGTCCCGTCCCTATCAGTAGTACGGACGCATTATGGCCAAAAATCAATAATACATGTTTACCCAAATACGTAGATAACGACATAGGTTATGTATACCTGTGTTATGTACCTAGCTATGTACGTTGTGTGTAACAGCTACCGCATGGCATTATCTTTACATAATGAAACTATATTGTGGACTATGGACTCAACTATGAAAAGAATTTGTGTAGAGGATGAGCAGTGATGTTGATGATGATGATGATGCCATTTAGCCGATTTCGGCCACAGCGACTGCATTCGATGGCTTTCTAGGGAGGTTGTCGAGAGCTTTGGTGAGCTGGTCTAACATGTGCTCTCAAGTGGCTAGCATACCCAACTTTGGCCGAAAAACTCCGAACACACTAAGCGGACACGTCAGAATACCATTGGCGAAATTGTAGGGTATAGCTGCAGGATGATACCCTGCCTACAAAAACAAAAGACTGTGATCCTCCATTCGCATTTCAATTATGGCGATTCCATTATCTATCTATCGAGAGCAGCGGCGGTGTCCCAGTGGTGGCGGCTCCGACTTACGAACAGTAAGCCGTGGGTCCGAATCCAGGCAGGCGCATTACTTTGCGTAATTTATTTCATCACCAATGCTCTCAAAAACGGTGAAGGAAAACAAGGTACGGAAACCAGCATGTCCTAGAAACAAAAATTCGAAGACATGTGACATGTCCCAACCCGAACTAGGCCCGAGTTGTGGATTATACCCCATTCCCTCTCATAGAGAGGTGACCATGTGTCCCAGCAGTAGGAACATTATAGGCTGATTATGCATTGTCTATAATACTCCAACTAAACAGCGATAGGCTAATGGTGTGACCGTCGGACTGCCAAGTCATAGGTCTCAAGTCTCTCGAACCCAAGACACGCACCTCTGATTTTTTGGATTCATGTGCGTATTGTATAATTATCACTTGCTTCGGTGAAGGAAAAACATCGTGAGGAAACCAGCATGCCTGAGAGATATTTCTCGACGGCATGTAAAGCCAACTCACAGGTCCATGGGTGGCGTAAAAAATCTGACACCAGGTTAGGCACTAACCACACGAGAAATAAGAAGACCCTTTAATATTCCTACTCACTGTGAGGGGGAAGCATGTATAAAAAACTTTTTCCTCAAACATGACGATTGCCTCTGGCGATTTTCCCCAAATTCTTTATTGTTTCCGCCTTCCGCCATCAGTAACGTATAAACATTAATATGGGTATGTTATCCCATCGTTTCCTCTTCCCGAATTCTACAATTTGGAAAAGATCCAATTACCGCGAATTTCAACGTCTTGTCCAAATCTAGGAAAGAAAACAAAGATCGTATATCTAAACTAGCTTTTGCCTTTCGGGTTAATTTAGAATTTGACAATCAATTCGGGTTGTACTCTGCTTGGAATAATAAAATTAAATCATGATGCGAAAGACCCGTCGCGTCATCGTTATCGTTATTGTTGTTTTCCTCTGGAACAGTAATTTTTATCGGGATGAAAGGTACCCTATGTCCGTTTCTGTTCACCTGACAACGTATATGCAACTTTTCAGGATGATCGGCGCAGTGGTTTAGGCGTAAATAGGTAATTAACAAACAAACAAACTTACTTTCGCATTTATAATATTAGTGAGGAAATAAGGAAGGATAGTCGGCGTACCCACGTCTTTCCCCTGGATTGGATTCCGTAGTGGTGCATCCAATTTTGGGTGGATTGGAAATCAATTTCATTAGTGGTTTTGGTTTTGTGGAGAGCAGAGCTCATACTGGATACCTCGTTTCGCTCAGTCCATTTAATTTAGCTGTAGGTACCGACATTATGCGGGTACATCTCCTTCAATTCTCGTCGGAAAAACAATCACAGAAAAGATTTAAGTAACTTCAAATATTAAAGGAAGGAAGGTCTCCCACTAGGTGGACCGATGACCTTGTGAAGGTTGCAGGGATCCACTGGATGCGAGTCGCACAGGTCCGATCAATGTGGCGACACTTGGGGGAGGCCTATGTCCAGCAGTGGACGTCTTTCGGCTGAAATGATGATGATGATGATGAAATATTAAAAAAGAGCAATTATCATTTGGCACGTTAATGTCAATAGGCTTACCTCCACATAACTGGCGATAATGATAGTGTGGTATGATAATGTGGGTGTTATATTAGGTACACCTCTGCCTAACCATTCAGGCATTACAGGCGTGAGGTTATGTTTATGTTCAAATATTAAAATTAGCATAACGTAAAAACTTTTCCGGATCAAAACCACGTCATTTCCTCAGTTTACAACAACATAGTATTTTTGCCAAACGGCATAGCAAGTTTCCGGCAGTCCGTGACAAGTCTGGCAAATAAACTTTCCAATATAACCGTCACATTTTGCCACTTAACCGCAACTGGCAGATGTCGGCTCGAATCTGCCAACTAATTGCCAGTTGAGTAGCAACTACTGGCAAGACAGCTGTTGACTAACACAGTTTGTTTTTGCATCAATTTATACTATTAAGGTGTTCAGGCGAATGGCGTTTGTAAATAGGAACAGATGGCTAAATAAATCTTTATACATCGGACTTGTAATCTTTATAAAGGGTGTAAATAGACCCTGAACGAAGCCGAAAGGCACTTGTTCCCCGTCTTTGCGATTTTTTTTTCTTCTAGACCTTACCTGGAAACCTTTTAGTTACGGAGATATTGAGGGTCAAAGTTCCAACTTTTTTACAAGTTTTTTTTTTTAAATACATGTTTTAAGTAAGATTTTTACTTTAGGTGTCTAAAGTCCACGATCCCCGTACTATTCAATCCATCCATCAGCACAATGCTTTTATTGCGTTCCATCGAGTCCTACCGTAAAACGTGATTTTTCACCTCAAAATAAAAAAATCGTTTCCCAGCAATAATTTTTGCGTACAGTTACTTAGTTTGATACACAGAATGCTTGGTTGACGGCTTCGTGAAGGGTCTGTTTACACCCTGTATACCAGACCAGAAGTCATAGCAAATAATATCTCGAATTTAAATATTATTTTGTACAAAACAATAATATCTAAAACTCTTCGGAATCAAACACTGTTTTAAGCTTTCACGGTTTACGACTAAACTAACACAGCAGAAGACAGCACAAGTTTCTTCGGAATCAGTTCAGTAGTTTTCGAGATCAGGGCAAATATGCAGACAAGCAAACATAAATACTTTGTATGGATATAGTGATAAGAATGATTGTTGGAAAATAAGGCGTTTGGGAGGTCGTTTGTTTAAACAAGATAATGTACATATTGTTCATTTATAGTTAAAAATATAAGTAAAATGAAGGCAGATTCATTGTTCTCGCTCATAATGTTGTCGATGGCCACTAATTAAATTTTTTGGAGGGACCTAGAGAAGTTGAATCGCATTCTAAGTCATACATTTATTACTTTTATATCATCGCTGATAGAATGTGAATGTGTGTGTGTGTGTGTGAATGTTATGTGAGTTAAAATGTTTGTATACGCACCCACAACACACGAGAAATTTGTAGTGAGAGGAAAATTTAAAAAAAATGTCACTTTGTATAGAGCCACGATAAAGGGTGCACCATTTTTACTAACCCAAAGCTGTCAGTTGACAAACTGTATTTTTATTTGGTTGCCAACTCTTTACCTCACAAATGGCGGAAAATTGAAAACTTGCGTAAATTTTGGGACATCATCATCATTTCAGCCGAAAGACGTCCACTGCTGGACATAGGCCTCCCCCAAGTGCCGCCACATTGACCGGTCCCGTGCGACTCGCATCTAGCGGATCCCCGCAACCCTCACCAGGTCATCGGTCCACCTAGTGGGAGGCCTTCCAACGCAACGTCTTCCGGTTCGCGGTCGCCACTTCAGAACTTTTCGGCCCCATCGGCCATCAGTTCTGTGAGCAATGTGCCCTGCCCACTGCCACTTAAGTTTGGCAATTCTTCGGAATTTTGGGACACCCGATAAATTATTATAGAACAACGATGTAAAAGCGATTGTTCTAACTTTATAGTAGGCCAGACACAACAGAATACCTAAAGGTACTTTTCCAAAACATTTTAGTATCCCTGCCTTTGACGGCAGACTTTTAAAAAGTGCCTTAAAAAGCTTTAAGTAAGGTCAATACCCTTTCATGTCGTGAAAAGTTGGCATCCACACTCACTTCGACCCAAAAGTTTTGATGGCACTTTAGACCTTTATCGAGGCCCAGCCATTAATAAGTTTTAGTTTATAGATGAACGTATACTTCATTGAATATAAAAGCATTGGTAAAACCGTCCTAGAGCTTTTTATCTATTTAATATTCAACAATACGGGAGGTCCTACTGGTATACAGACTTCTTTGGAGAAATAGCTCAAAGTGGTTACTAGAATCAACAATTGTTGAGGTCGCTCTCAACATCGCCGCACGCCAGCGTCAGTGAACGAGGGGTGCGGGGATAACGGGGAGTCTGCCGGCCGATGGGTCCCCGCACCACACCAGTCAGCTGCTGCTCGCCTCCACGCACGGCTGCGCTTACGCGTTTCTCTTAGCGTCAATACTTATTTTCATATTAGTTCCAACCGACCGTTGTAATTCCGTCCTTTTTCGCATTATATCTTGTATTCAGTCCACTACACGTTTCATTTTGCTCCACCACGGCCTATCGTCGCGATCAACAATGTTTTCACCGCTGATCTACTACGTTTCCCAGAACTAGGATCTTTATACCTATGCTCAAGTCTTTAACACTAAACACTGCACTTTTCCAGGAGGAAAAAACACATTCAGAAAGATCAAATCACGAAGACAGGCTTTTTAGTTTTCTCGTAAACCTTTCAAACGTTTATCGCTAGTCGTGAAAACCCACCACCATCCAATTTAGAATAAGTATAAAAACAAATAGAATAGAGATATAAAAGCAACTGATAACGGCCACAATAAAATATCCGCGATACAGGAATGCCTGATAGAAATAGAGATGTTACGTCGACGACATGATGGACGCGAGCCAAATGTCACACAACAAACCGAATGATAGGGTTGAGCGGTCATATCGGGAATTTTAGCTTACGAGGCGTTTTTTTACTTTTATGTTTGCGGGAGTTTTATTGGCTAGTTAGAAAAGATGCTATGTATATAAAGTAGGTACATCCTACATAGTAGTATAGACATGTGATGAGGAGGGACGAATCGCATGTGACTAAACGAGTGATGAGTATGTTGATGAATGGAGAGGGAGAGGAAGACCAAGGAAACGATGAATGGAATGTGTGAGGAATGATAGAAAAGAAAAAGGTGTAAATGATTGTGTGACGGTTGACAGGGAAGAATGGAAGAAAAAAAACGTGTTGCGCCGACCCCAAGTAACATGGGACAAGGGCAGGAAGATGATGATGAAGACATGCTCAACAGCATCTTTTCTGTCAGTGGAAGTAAGATGAGAAATAGACTGAAAAAGTCGTGAATCGATTGATATATATATCCTCGACATACCTACGTAAACCGCGTGAAAACATTTGTATTGAGAATGACGAGCGCGCACATCCTACATAGAACGATACCATTTTCAGGATCAGCAAACAAACCAATTTTTGTCTTAGCGTGTTTGGCTCGTCCAGTAGCCCCATCAGTTCCTGTAACGTGGAGACCACAGGACGAGTAGAACACCATATTAAGTGTCGCATTGTTTGTGGGACAACACCACAAAATCCCATTCGAACGTTATTTTCCACAAAAGTGTTTTTTTTTATACGTTGGATATGTAACGATTTCAATCTTTGTCAGTAGGCTTTCTTCAAAGTGCTGAAGTTTCCCTAGAGAGGTCAGACCTTGAAAAAAGATCAACCATGTGAGAATACTTGATAAAAATGAGAGTGTAATCGTGAACTCCTTAGTCTTAGAGTATTATATTATCTGTGGTCTTAGCAACAGTTGTACAATTAAACAAAATAATGTTATCTTAATCTTTTTATCATAAAAGACAATACTACGAACAATATACGGTGACATTACAGAATAAAAATATTTAGACTAGAAAACAAAAAATAAATTGCTAATCTCTCTGAAAGAAATCAAAATGAAAGCTCAAGGTATTTCTAATATCTTTTATAAGGTGGTATTTTCAAATAAGTCTGCCTTTGTGGTATGTTTACAAATTTGGTACCTATTATATCTAGATTTTGAGCAGCTCCCGGCTTTATCCTTTGAATTCATTTACATATTTAATGAGATTTTTTTTTGGAAAAGAAAGAATAGCATTCCCACCTATCTTTAGACACATTTATCTGAGTCTAGCTTAAAATTAACTCGAGCCCGTCGGCTTTGCCTAATCGAATGGTAAAGCCTTTAAAATGAGGTATTACAGAATAGCCGTTCAAGTATCTAATGATAATTACCGACTGAACAATTTTATACAGTAGCCCGCGCGTCAGTGGTGGCAAAACCAGTTTAAGCTTGCCTATTAGCTAAGGTCAAAGTGCAACCGCTGTATTGCATGTCTTAAATAATTTATTATGCTCTTGATGACCATAGATAAACTCGCACCTTTTTCCCATGGGTGTAGGCAGACACTATAGAACGCCACCTGCTACGATTCTTCCATACTCCTTTCGCTTCATCCCCATTCATGTATCTGGTCACACACGCACGCTGGTCGTGAGTACTATTCACATGACCTTTTTGAGGAACCTCACCAATAACAACCCGCCTGTAAACACCAAAGGGTTAGGCAGAGTTGTACCTAATAGTGCACCCAGATTTCGCCAGTTATGTTTAAGTCCCGTATAAAAGGGGGGGGAGTTATCAACCGGGAACAAATCCAGACTCCGTGGCTGCTACTGAAAAAATCCTGATGGTAAAACCCAATAACAACTAGCCCGACCCGACAATCGAACTCAGGACCTCATGCACTAGACCAACGAGGAAGTACCTCACCAATAATCATAAAATTTTAATTTGAATGAAAGAGTTGACACCCCTACACAATCTGTAGTATGTTACTTGTTGACGACAGGTACGTCACGGTCGCATAGATGTTGTATTGTATAGCTTGACTCGTTGTATCCTATAGCTTGACTGGGCAAGAATCTGAACGTTCCTGTATCAACATTTAATTTAATACCTAAGAGTTTTACGAACATTTTCCATTTTTTTAAATTATTTTGCTATTTACATAACTAAAACTAAACTCTCTTAAACTAAAAGTCGGAGTATTTCAAAGCGCAACTATTTTTAAGCGCAACCAACTAAGCGCTATTAAATTATTCCTCGAAGCGCAACTATTAGTTGCGCTCACAAATTCAAATTAAACATATTATTTGCTTATTCCTCAAAGTGCAACCATAGAAACCCTATGATGGATTCATTATTTTTTTGCAATCATGACTACGCTTCGAGGAATAATTTAGTTGCGCTTAGTTGGTTGCGCTTTCAGGAATACCCCTAAAAGTCAGTCGAATTTTGTGACTGTCTGTGTTAAACACAATGCGTAAACGGACCCATCACGAAGCCGTCAACCAAACATTCTGTACATCAAACTAACTAGCTCAACGTAAAAATGATTGCTGCGAAACGCATGTTTCTTGGGGTGAATTATCTCGTTTTACGATAGGCCTCAAAACATTGTGCTGATGGATGCTTTGAATAATACGGGGGCCATGGAGGTATTTAAAGTAAACTTGTACTAAAAAAAAACTTGTGGTAAAGTTGAAACTATGACCCCCAATATGTCCGTAACTAGAAGGTTCCCAGGTAAGGTCTAGAATAAAAAAAATATCGCAATGACGGGGAGAACATGTACCTTTCGGCTTCGTTAATAGTATTTTTACACCCATTATAAGTATCGTCAGTGGTTAAACTTGAGCCTGACCTTGACCTTGCGAAGTTCTAAGCTTCAATAGAATAAGAGTCCAACTTATGCTGGTTTAACTACCACTGATGTGTGCCTTCCATACAGGAAGGACTATTAATTTGAAAATCTGCTCACAAATTTCACACGGCTATAACTGAAACCTGCATAATTGAATTATAATGAAACTAATTGCACATAATTTCGATTCATCACTAAATCTCTTTGATATTCAATATTTACATATAACTACGTCATTTGCCGGTAAATATATATTGACATGCCTCTGATATGAGGCATGTCAATGTAGTTTATGGTTATTTATAATTGAAGCAGTACATTATATTATGTTCCGTGCAAAATTCATCTGCAATTGGTCTGTTTTGCCTCTAACCGCTTTTACAAACAAATCAAATTACTGAAATAAACAATAAAGGTTTTAGCGTCCTTCATAATTGGTGAAGATAAAACGCCAGACAGACCAAGGTACCCTGAATAAAACCAACTCTAAAGCTAGTCAACGAAAGTTTCACGAGAAAATGGTAGTAACATTCACAACCGCAACCTTCAGTTACGTTGGGATTTCGTAGACATATCTCATGTCCAGCCGTCTTATGATGTCCGGCCGTCTTATGACGACAGGCCGTCTCGACGGCGCGTTCGTGTTCCACGCGCGCCTTAAAGAGATGTCAGCAACAAGGAAGTGGTCCGCAAGTGCCGATGCCTGCCAGTGCTGTGGGACTGTTCGAAAGAGATACCGCGGCCCTGGAACACAAAGGGCAAAGAAGGAACATGGATGGGTTATATTCAGTAGAAGTCTTCCACTCCCTTCCACTCCGCCCAGAGCGGGGGTCATTCAGACTTGGAAGTACGCTTAACTCTTACAAAGATACTCTAAAGTTCTAATCTCTGAATAAAACCAAACTTTGTCTAGAAAACTCAAGATGCACAGCACCTCGTTTAAAAGTAAACTACGTATGCGGTGTTGCCAGACTCCACAACATTCACTTATGAACGGTACAGAGTAAATTTGAAATGTTGCCCGCTTCAAAAATTGCATTTGCATGCGAAGAATGAAGTTGATCCGATATACAGGGTAACTTTGAAGGGACTTCTGTTCGTTTTGGTGTTTCCAACCGCGTCAACATCAACAATTTTGTATAATTTTGAAACTAAGGTAAGTACCTTTATTCTAACAACCTGAAAGGCTGACAACCGGTCTTATATCGTATTATTTTAATACTCCATCTGACCGTTTTTCGGTCAAGGCGGCCAATCTTAGCGGTGATTAGCCATCGGCGTGGGAGATATTATAGTGCATAAGTGTAAACACAGACACAGGTGCACTCTCTATTCCTTTACTCTCATAGTCCGATGGTATGGTAATCCGACACGACCGGAAAATGATCAGGCGCAGGACCAACGGCTTTCCGAGGTACGGGGGATCATACCGCCAACTTCCAAACTCTGGAAACTGAGGAATTTCTAATGGAAAAACCCAATAACATTTTTACCCGACCCGGGAATCGAACCCAGGACCCCAAGCTCAGTCGACCGGCTTGCGACAACGAGACCAGCGGAGCAGTCAGTACATACCGAGTTTCCTCCGTGCCTCGGAAAGCACGTTAAGCCGTTGGTCCCAGCTGTCATTTGCAGATCTTTGACAGCCATTACAGGTAGTCGGCGACCCGAAAGTCTGATAACCAGTCTTACCAAGGGGTATCGCATTACCCAGTAACTGAGTTGTGGAGGTCAGATGATTCGTTCCATGTAAAATGGGGAATTCTGCTGCATCTCATCATCTGGAAGCCGCCCCATAGATTCATCATACATACATTATTTTGAATCTATAATGTATATAAGTACCTACAACGCAACAATTAATATCTTGTCGTATTCATTGCCAAGACAATTATAATTAATACTTTGTCATATTGTTATTAATAGCCATACTTTAGTTTTCTGGAACGATAAATAGGTACTTTAATATTTTGGCTTCTCTTACACAATATGAATAATAACGATTTATTGAAGGTTTCAAATTTACCAAGCATACAGAATACTTAATTAAAAGCACTGCCGACCACGCTAATGGATGGTGGTTTTTAAAATTCACTTTGGTAGGTCTATAGTCGAAGCTTTTAGTTTCGTTTGTGCTTATTATCTACTTTATTCTATTTTCAAATGATAAAGTACTTATATATATCGGATCCGGTCATTAGTACGGAAATAAAATGAATTGGAAAGCGCACTTGTGTGCAGTGGTGACATCACGCGACATACTTACCAGTCACAACACAACGTGCTTGTACAGAGCCCTGATGTCTAACTCGAGGGAGGGCGACATTCAATGTCTGATCGCGGCGGAGTTGAAACGTCTTCGAACTATACCCGATTCATTGTGCCCCATGTTATTGTGTTAAGTTGAAATCTCAAGTAATTCGTGAGTTTTGCTAGAAACAGTGTATCGCACCCAGTGTGTTTTCATAGCACGAAACCCATCGTCTGCCCACATGATGAATTTGCCTAACAGAATAAATCCTGACATATTCGACATATACGTACTGTATGGTCCTAGTTGTCAATTGTAGATCTTTAACAGTCGTTACGGTTTGTCCGAAAGTTTGACAACCAGTCTTACCAACCAAGGGGTCTCTTGTTAACAATCTGGGTTAAGGAGCTCAATAAGGCAATCGCTGTTTTCAAAATATTGGTATTCAGCTGTCCGGTTGGACTGAAAGCCGACCCCAACATAGTTATGATGATGACTTAAGTATGTGAGTAAATACAATACTATACAAATAAATAAAATTGGAGTGTCCGTTTGTAATTTCAAAATTACAGGCTTTTACTGAATGCAATCGAAAGTATATACGGTACTTATCAACAAAGAAACAATTTTTAAAATTTTTGTCGTCTGTCTGTCTGTTTGTTCCGGCTTATCTTCGAAAAGGCGGGACTGATTTTGACGGAACTTTTACTGGAAGATAGCTGATGTTAAAAGAAGTTACCTAGGCTACTTTTATTTTCGAAAAAGAATTAGGGTTCCTTGCAAAAAAATAAAAAGGAAAGCAATATTTTATAATAATTTCAAGCGGACGAAGCGAAGGTCGCGAGTAACAGCTAGTTATCAATAAAAATCAATAACATTTCCTCTCAGCCTGTACCTGCGTTACTCCATTCAACTATGTCACGGCAGAGATCGCAAACATTTTCAAGTGCTACCGCGAAGGTTCTGCACACACGAGGTTTCTATTCAATTTGCCGAGACCACTTACACAAACTTTTTCCACAACTCCGCATTACACGGTGGAAGTGAACGAAAACTAAATATATACAGGTTTCATGTTGTTGGGAGTCAACAAATTGTAATGGCAGTTTTAGTACCCGTAAATGGAAATGAGTAGAATCCGGAGCGACGCGAATCGATAATGTTCGCATCGATAAAGTGTTGGTGCGGAATTGGTTTCATAACGAACTCGAGAATAAGGGCTAAAACACAATACACAGAATACTACGCCGCACCTTGGCACGTTGCGATGTCTTATCGTTCGAATTTGCGACGTGCATCGTTAAAATTGTAAAATTAAAATAAGATGTCGTATCGTAATACGATATTGAGCATTTATTCATCATTGGCAGCAGGATTGTATCATTAGTTTCTACTTAGTGTCGCGATTTTCTGCGATGCTCGTCGCAGATTTCCACGAAACGAGGACGCATCGGTACAGGAAGTTACAACCTCGTGTGTATTTATTAACTTTCTATAATTATCAGTATTCAGAAAGTTAAATGCGAATTAAATCACATGTAATGGTCCTTAAAAACTCGCAATTGCATCGGAATAGTTACAAGAAGCGTCTGGAATAAATATATGAGTGCACGAGCTACTGCTTACAACCTGACGAAAATACACTACGTTCGTTACGAACATTTTTGCTTTCTCTTTCTACGTTAACGATACTTATTTACTTAAAAACATGACTGTTTACAAAATGAACAGTATTTTATTTTTCAAGAGGATTAAGAATGAACTGGAATCCTGTTTTAAAAATATATCATGTTTAATGTTAAAAATAAGGTACGAATGTTTACAAAATAAACAGTATTTTATTTTTCAGGAGGATTTAAAATAACAAGGGTCTGCTTTAATTCTGTATATTTCTTGTTTTATGTTAAAAATAAAGTAAAAATACACATTCGCTGATGATAAAGGATCTGGTCATTATGTTGGGGAAATTTAAAACAAACAAACAAAATGTAAAAAGGTTGACGACATCATTAAGTAGGGAGTCGCCGAAAAAAATTAATTGATACCTGACGGGTGACGTTTCATAGATACCACATTATTCTATCTTCATCATCATCATTTCAGCCGAAAGACGTCCACTGCTGGACATAGGCCTCCCCCAAGTGTCGCCACATTGACAGGTCCCGTGCGACTCGCATCCAGCGGATCCCTGCAAACTTCACCAGGTCATCGGTCCACCTAGTGCCTGAGGCCTTCCAACGCAACGACTTCCGGTTCGTGGTCGCCACTCCAGAACTTTTTTGCCTCATCGGCCATTCGTTCTGCGAGCAATGTGCCCTGCCCACTGTCACTTAAGTTTGGTAATTCTTCGGGCTACGTCGGTAACCTTGGTTCTCTTACGGATGTCCTCATTTCTGATTTGATCACGCAAGGAAACTCCGAGCATAGCCCTCTCCATTGCCCTTTGGGTGACTTCAAGCTTTAAAAATTATCTTCATACAACGTGAAATACAATGCCTACTATTAAATATGTTTTCTTTCTTTCTTTCTTTATTTCCCTAAATTTTAATATACAGAATGCGACAACTGTAGTCTTTTGTACTGGTGAACTACCTATAGGACATTTGTGGCTATCGGACTAATAGCTTTGCGGTTCAGCGATGAAAACTACTGCGTAGTTAGCTAATTTAGCTTCGCAGTTATTTGGTTACATTACACAGTACAGTTATTCAAGAGTAGATGATCTGTATGACAGACTTAGGTTCAATTTACACCACCACGGAATGGAATGGAAGCGACTTTTTGCAATGAAATTGTACATAACGTAATGACCTTTATTTATGTCAATAACAAACTAAATGCGAACCAAAAAAGGGTCACGCGCCTTCCGGGGAATCCTTGCGTATTCTCGAGAATTCCATGTCATGAGTTTTTCATGTAATGAGGCGAAATTGACGCTTTCATTCCATTCTATTCCGCGGCGGTGTAAATTGAGCCTTAGGCATCAAAATATAAGACGATTCTTTACATACAGATACACACAGATACACACAGATAACGTTTACACACAGATCTCTCATACCATTATCCCACGGCGGTAAGTAGAAACTACAGAACACCACCAGCTACGATCCTTAAGCCAGGTTCACAAATTCATTACACATACAGGGTGTAACAATGAAGCCGTCAACCAAGCATTCTGTTCAAACTAAGTAACTTTACGCAAAAATTATTGCTGGGAAACGACATTTTTTTAGGGTGAAAACTCACGGGCTGATGGATGTATTGAATAGTACGGAGTTCGTGGAGGTGTTTAAACTCAAAATCGTACATTAAAACCATGTATTTAAAAAAAAAAAACTTGTGAAAAAGTTGAAACTTTGACCCAAAATATCTCCGTAACTAAAAGGTTCCCAGGTATAGTCTAGAACAAAAAAATAATCACAATGACTGGGAGAACTAGTGTCTTTCGGCTTCGTTATGGGTATATTTATACCACAAGACAAACCTTAAAGACCTACAAATATTAAACTCACGCCTTTTTCCAATGGGGGTAGGCAGGAACCACAAAACACCACCTGCTTCGATCCGTACGCCTCGTCCACGAATTCATTATACATATTTAGATTCTCATATCAATCGCCAAATTAAATCTTTAGTAACTGAATCACATTATATTACATTTTACCTAGACACGGCACAAAGGATTAATTTAGCACCATCAAGCCACGTTTTGTTTGCTATTTCTGAACGTAGCAAATAAACACAGGAGCGTTTCCTGCAAGCCATTTGTAATGTAAATGCGACTCATCGGTAGGTACAATTTGAACTGCCGTGCCGTGATGGTCGGCCTGATTTGAATATTAAATCCTGCAGAAATTTTCTTTGCTATAAACGTGTCGTTATTCAAACGGGCTGTTTGAAGGAATTTAAATTGCTTGTACTTAAATAAGCAGAACTGAAGAAACGAGATTGGGTTGTGTCATAATGAAGTTTGCTGCAGAACTTTATTAGCAGCTGCTTTGGATTTATACAAAGGTTTATTAAGTTGCGTTAACAGGACTATCAGTCAGTATAGGAACTAAGCCAAGTTACGTTATATCAACGATAAGAATGTTCAAAAATTGTACGGGACTTTTTTTTTCTCTTGTTTATGATGCGATCTGTTCATTTACTGACATTCAGCATCTTATGTGTTAAGCTTTTGTTTAGTCATGCTTGGTATGGGCCCAGTGATGCATCCACTTACGGAACTGACATAACATACCGAAATGCTAATGTCGAAAAAAAATACATAAAACATTACATTATGTAGGTATGTGGAATTCTCTGACTCCTGCGATAGTTAAAACTGTGTTGCAGGAGACCCATTATAAAATTACAATTTTATTTTAAGACAAAAAAAGTAAATATGTAATAACTTCTATTTTCAAAAAAAAAAGAACCGAACAATAAAATGAAAAAAAAAACTCGGTTTAAACGTAATTCTTTTGTTTGTTGTAAATAAGAAACGCTTTGAAAGCGTTATATTACCATTTGTCTAGGACACCAAGACCTTCTTCTTAACATTTATTCATAGGCCACATGTTTAAATAATCACGCGCCAGATCCTTTAGTTTCTCAAATTCCAGGTCGGTAGCTTACAAAAGAGACAGCTTTATGTGACTTACTGTTCAGCACGACATGAACTATCTACACATCAAATTGCCAAGTAAACATGTCCAGCCAATTCAACAACAACATTAACAAGAGAAATAAACCTATGTACCCGACATGTGTAATCCATTTACAAATCCGTGGATTATTAGCATGTCGCCCATATACCCGTGTTTATTTGTCTTCATGCACTAATACCACAGAGTAGATAAGTACAGACAGAAGGTCAACCGTTTACGAAGAGCGAAATCGCACGCACACGTAGATCACGTACAGCGAGTGCAAGCGCCCTCGCGACGCGATGCGACTGTCATTTATTTTGTTCGAGATCGCCGTACGTACACTTCTATGTGTGCGTGTGCCTGTTTTCGCTCTTTATACAGATTGGACCTTCTGACTTGATATTGCTATCTATTTTGTTATGCTAATACTCTGGCCGTTGGCGGACCGCCATGCTTCCATTCACCTCCCACAGAAATAATATTATTCTAAATAATCGACCGTGTGTAACACTTCTGTTCGTGATTGTATTGAATGAATCATTGAATCAAAATATAAACATGTTAACGCTGATTTCGATTGGAATTTACAAGTTTAATGAAAATAGTGTTCGTGTGTTAAGTTTTCTACAAAATAATGATTATTTGAATGTTTTATAAAATAACTTCGCGAGACGCGTGACAAGAGACTTAAGAATGCATAGATGTTTTAAATCAGATGCAGCATCAGTAATTTTAGTCTGCAGAGACTATCTCCTAATTTACTGGCCAAGTCTGATGGTAAACCTCATTATCATCATCATCAAGCTTCTGTTGAGTATAGTATTCCTTCTTCTTAATCTTCTTTATAAAGGGTGTAACTAGACCCTTAACGAAGGCGAGAGGCACATTTTCTCCCCGTCATTGCGATATTTTTTTTGTTCTAGACAATACCTGGGAACCTTCTAGTTACGGAGATATTGGGGGTCAAAGTTCCAACTTTTTCACAAGTTTTTTTAAAAATAGGTACATGTTTTTAAAGTAAGAACTTTACTTTAAACACCTCCATGACCACCGTACTATTCAATACATTCATCAGCACAATGTTTTGAGTCCTTTGCATTGAGTTCTACCGTAAAATGTGATTTTTCACCGCAAAAAAAGAGTCATTTTCCAGCAATAATTTTTGCGTAAAGTTACTTAGTTTGATGTTCACAATGCTTGGTGTCAACCAAGCATTGTGAAGGGTCCGTTTTGGCTTCGTGAAGGGTCCGTTTACACCCTGTATTGTTGTCAGTGTGTTAGCGTCAGTTCTACCTTCGAGAAGTGGTCCTACCTACTGTTTCACTATAGTCTGAGGACTGACCAGCTCGAATAGATACATAAACAGAAATAGAAAATGTACCAATAGGTATAGTATACAACATTATTTTGAGTATATGCGAAACCTGAATATAGTAACTGAATCGATTCCAATAATTTATAAACCATGTTATATTTTGTCCCAAAAATATTTAAAAAAAGTTACCAGTTGGACACCGAGAGACATTAAGTACCTATCGCAATAATTTAGGTACCTACTGCCAAATTATTATTATCAATGAGCTCAAGACGACGCTGGTGCGCTGCGTGGTGACCACGTTTTAGTGCGGACAGCCAGGTAACAGAACAAAGCTCATAACTTTGTGATTTATCTTGATACAGTTTTGATTTTTTTAACATAGATTCTTTACATAAAAATACTAGACACGTGTTTCAGGTTTTGCATATATTAAAACTAATGTTGTATAGTGTTTTCCGGTCGATAAATCATTCGCCCGGAAAATTTAATCATTTTATGAGACCATCAAATTATTTTTACAGCCCTACCTAATAAATTATAACACAACATCCAAGAAAATCGATTTCCTTTCCTCGTTTTTCCTATAATTACATTTAATACGCGTCCGTATAATGTTGTAATGTAAAACGGATGGCGTCGCCCATGTGTAGGTCGTGTTAACTGCAAGGCCGCTATAAAATGTAAGTAAGATGGCTATTTCAGACTGTCATAGCTGTTTTATGCTTCCTAGTTGACTAGTAGTAGCTTGGAGTGGTTTGTTTTTGATAAACCAACTATAATGGGTGTAAAAAGACTCTTAACGAAGGCACAAGGCTCTTGTTTTCCCCGTCATTGTGATATTTTTTTGTTGCGGACCATACAGGGAGCCTTCTAGTTACGGAGATATTGAAGGCCAAAGATACAAGTTTTTTTTTTTAAATACGTGTTTTATTTGTTATAACTTTACCTACTTTAAGTACCTCCATGACCCCTATACTATTTAATGCATCCACCAGCGCAATGTTTTGAGTGCATTAGGTACATAGAGCACTACAGAAAAACGTGACTTTTCACACCAAATAAAAAAAACCGTTTCCCAGCAATAATGTTTGTGTATAGTTACTTAGTTTGACGTACAGAATGCTTGGTTGACGGCTTAGTTTACATCTTGAATACATAGTCCCACTAGTAGATTAGCCTGTATATTTGTGTGTGTAGTGGCTTATTATAATATACATATATATTTTTTTATTATTTTCAACAAAAGTTACATAAATGGGTATTACACAAATCTTCTGCCAAACTGGAGGACAGTTTGTCGGCAGTGTTCTCGTGGATACAGCTCTTAGTTTACATAACATTATTGGTTTACTTATCATTACAAAGGTTAGGGAACACATAGTTTAATTAAGATAATAATATACCCTACAGCTAGATTACATAAAGGTAGTGTTAGTTGCCGGTGAGCCCCAGACTAAACATTTAGTCTGTATCCTGGGGCTCGAGATTTGATTTCCAGAGTATAGACAAAGCTGATTAAAGTGTGGTGGTGCGGAATGGATTGTGTGTGTATGTGTAATGTATGTCAGTTTGCGTGTTTGCTCTCACTATTTGAAGTATCATGTGAATGATATGGATGTATGTGTTTAGTTCATCATGAAAAATTGAATACAACTTTATGGCAAATCTTGTCGGCACGTTTGGCACAGTGGCTGAGCCATTAGCTGCTGCGATGAGAGTCGCAGGTTCGATTCCCACACGGTACAAATATTTGTATGACCTACAGGTAGTTGTTCTAAGTCTGCCTGTTTGTGTATCTGAGTTTAAATGTTTGTAAACCCACCCCCGATACAGGAGAAATTCGTAGTGTGGGAAAACGTTTTATTAAAAAAAAAATCGACATGAAGCTTGTCTATCTTATACGTTTTTTTATTTTGGTATTTCTTAAAATATGTATTAGTTTATTTTATTTTTATGTGTGTATTAGTATCATTATAAGTGCCCATATTAATTTTCGAAAGCAGGAAGTTATTTTTATATATTTATTTTGTACCCTATCACAATGTTTTCTTATTTGACCCAAAGGTTAACTGGTAGAGAATGCCTTGTGGCATTAAGTCCGCCTATGTACCACTATTGTACATGAAGTTTAAATAAATAATAAAATTTTAATACTAGATTCACCAATGACACCTTACTGACTGACTAATATACCAATGTACTTTGTATAAACAGTAGCGAATCTATATATAACTGTATTTCCCCCATTTGATGCTGATAACTTGCGCACAGTGATAAGGGGCACGTCACACGCGCATTCTATTCATATCTTTCTATTTTTTGTCAAAAATAAAAACAAATAGATACGTAATGATACCTACTGATTCTTATATTTTCGTACCAAAAACGACATGATTTATTTTTAAAGTGTGTAGAGTAAAATGAAATGTCCAACCATTGTTAATACCGCTCAAAACTTTGGCTTCGCTCATAACTGTGACCTGAAATACAGGCTCAGCCCACCTCGTTGCTCATATTTATTTTTGTGCTTAATTCTAATTGCATTTAACTTTCAAGTGATAAGCATAAGCAGGATACATAAGTCTAAAAACTTGACTGAGAATTTTTCGAAATGTCTTTTTATAAAAAGATAATTAGAAATTTCTGTTTCTATGTAAAATCTAAAATCGGTCTAATTTAGCTGTAACACTATTTTTCGAAAATGTTCTTAGTCAAGTTTTTAGACTTATCCTGCTTATGCGTGCAAAGTTTCATTAAAATCAGTTCAGTCATTTTGAAAAAAATCACTAGAAAGTTTGTATGAAATGCCGTAAGATGTTAACGCTCTTAAATACTGTTCAATATGTTATATTTTTAGGGAGACATAAAAAAATAAAATAAACAAAACAAAAAACTCTTTTTTCTCTTCTGTTCGCCCCTGTCAACCATCACGTTAACATTCACTCATAAACCGACAGTGATTGTGTTGAAATGCTTAATGGTATAATTACAAGACGACCGCAGTTGTACACCGCAGCGGCAGTGAAAGACCGCAGCGGCAATGAAAGACCGCAGCGACACGACTGGTTTCTTGGTATATAACGGCAACAAGCGGCAATTTCACCATCTACGGAAGCATTTTCATAGATGTACTAGAGAACAATTTACAGGAAGATAATTTACAGGATCTAATTCAGAATTTTACTTTAAATGTTCAAATAACAAGGACTAATATGTGTCTTAATATTATTTTAAAATCATGTGTGGCTATGTTCGTATACGCATAAAGGTTGTAAATAGACCCTTAACGAAGCCGAAAGGCACATGTTCTCCCCGTCTTTGCGATTTTTTTTTTGTTCTATACCATACCTGGGAAACTTCTAGTTACGGAGATATTGGGGGTCAAAGTTCCAACTTTTTCACAAGTTTTTTTTAAATACATGTTTTAAATGTAAGATTTTTACTTTAAACACCTTCACGACCCCCGCACTATTCAATCCATCCATCAGCACAATGCTCTGAGTGCGTTCCATCGAGCCCTACCGTCAAACGTGATTTTTCACCCCACAAAAAAAAGTTTGATGTACAAAATGCTTGGTTGACGTCTTCGTGAAGGGTCTGTTTACACTCTGTATATCCGTAACCACCCAACCGATTTCAATGAAATTTGTGTAAGGTTGGTTCCAGTTTGAAAGAAAGGATAGTTTAGGACCCAACAAGTGAGGTTGTTGATAGTAAATTGCACCCGTGCGAAGCCGGGGCGGGTCGCTAGTATATAATGTAGCAGACATTGATTGATACTGTATTAATTCAATGGTAGAATCCTTTGTCATTATTAAATGCAATAATAAGAAACAAGTTGTGCATTAGCAATCATCCGTCATTATTGTTTCTTTAATTGCAGTTATTTCAAAGACAATCAAAATAATAACAATTAATTTCTACAATCTCGATATACAGTTAAGTAAAGAGTATTATCTATGTTTTATTTATCTTTATTTTTCAACTCAGAACAGTCGATTTTATTTTCCTAAAATAAAATTGTTTGACCTTTAGCTTCTTTTTTTAGAAATAGAACTAAATATTTATAAAGACAAAGTCGTAAAATATTTACAAATCAGAAGTCTTGGAGTGACCAAAATATCTGACCGAAAATGTCAAACAAAAATAAAATTATGGGCAATGTTTTATAGGTTTTATCATCCGAAATCATGAAAACAGTCGTAATTATGGTTCTAAAAACTTCAAGCGGACATTTTAGTAGATTTAGTACTTCTTATGAGGGGCATATGGGACAGAATTACAGAGTTATTAACTTTATTGTACTTTCCTAAAGTCATATAATGACATGAGATTTGATAGGTGCAATAAAACCCAAAAATAAACTGGTTTATTCACCTATTGTTACCAAAATCTAATCTTGGACGTACAAACATAATTAATGGCAAATAAAAAATCCTCGCAATTTATTTCTGAACTGAAGAAAAACGAAATGAAAGCATCAAAGATTTTGTAACAGATTAAAAAAAAAACACTAACTTTGTGATTTTTGAAAAAGAACTAATGGCAAGGCAATAATGTTACTGATAATTTATGATCTAAGCACAGCGTGTAGATATTGTAGGGATCATCTTCCAGCCCTTGTCCCTCGTGGTCGGCGCAACACGTTTTTTTCTTCCACTGTCCTCTGTCACCCGTCACGCTATCATTCACTCCTTTCTCTTTCATATAATCCTCACACAATCCAGCCCATCGTTTCCCTGGTCTTCCTCTCCCTCTCCATCCATAAACTTAAAACTTTAAGTTACCTTACAAAATACCGAGATTAACCTAGCCTCTCACGGTTCACTGCTGGCCGTAGGCCTAGTCCAATTTTCGTCACAACACCCAGACGTCTTTCAGGCTGTCACGCTTCCGAAGCCAGTCTGACCCAGTTACCTTTGTGAAGTCGTCGGTACATTTAGCTGGAAGTGCTTAATTTCCGTAAATTGTTTATTAAATAAAACTAAATAATTCTACAAAAAAACACGATTAATCTATACTAATATTATAAAGAAGTAAAATTTATTTGTAAGTTTATATGTAGAGCGTAATCTTCGAAACTAATGATCCATATCCATATATTAGCTGAGCTATCACAATTTTAGCGGACGAAGTCCGGGTTAAGTGCTAGTTTTTACGATAAAATTTGAATGATCATGGAAACTAAATAAAAATAAAGTAACTCATGACTCATGACGTTTGCCATTAAACCCTACGCCCGTCGCGTCACGCATTTGCCCACTGCCAACAATCATTGACAACAATTGCACCTACGGAGACATCGTATCTCCTTATCAATTGTTTACGTCAGATCGCATGATAACGCCGCCAAGAACACCACGAAGATATTTTTTGTTAGTTTTTGTGCTGAAGCGAAACAATCGTGGCGGGTTTTTGCCTTACCGTGAGAAATGATATCGTGAAGGTGGTTTGTGAGGCCATCATGCACAGACACAAGAAGGTCCGCAAGGGTGAGTGGTTCTTATATTTATTACTAGTTTATGCCCGCAGCTTGAACCGCGTGGAGTTCGGTAATTATCGAATGGGATCGTACTACCGAGATTAAAAGTATCCTATATGTTAATCGAGGTTATAAACTATCGGTGTGCAAAATTTCATAAAAATCTGAACAGTCGTTTTTGGGTGACGAAGTTACTAACAAACATCCTCACAAACTTTCGTAATAAGTATTTATTTTGAAATTATTTTTTTACTTATTTTAGCCGCGTTCCTTCCACTTCTCTCGATATTATGCCTTTACTCGCCATTATTATAGTATTTGTAATAATTTACGTATTTTATACGTAATTACGTATGTGGCTATTATAAGGATTATCTTTTTGTTTTTCGCGACGTAGGTAAGTCGCTTCGAATTTACGTCTTGTTAGGTAATCAAGACGAAAACAATGTGTCTAGTCGTTCCATTGTTTGTCAGCTATGATTAGGTTGTTTGTATTTTCATATCTGGCTGAAAGTAGTGTTTTTGACGCGATTCAATGAAATTGAAAAACGTGAAAAAAGAAAAAAAAAACAATAAACTATCCGATTTCCCGCGCGTTTCTTCTCCTAGAACAAAGGAACAAACACATTCAGCCTTGTTTCCTCGTAATTATTTCCAGTATAAGGAGGTTCTATGTACTCCTTGCACAGTTCTTGTAAATTCCTAACAAACTTTACAGCGAACATACTCATTATAATTACCCTAATATATTTCACATATAAACCACATACGTAGACACACTATTTCACAGATTTATTCCCCCCAGTGGAGTGAACGGGCTCGTAAATCCCTTTAACAGTTGGCCTACAAACGAGGCAGTAAAAATATTCATTAAATGCGGTTTTACACAAGAAGTGATAAGATGGCTGCTCGTGGTTTATGTTGGCCCACAGTGTTGGCCTATATTTTATGCAACTGGTGAGAAAGTAGTTGAAAGAAGAGTAGTCTCCTGCTTCTTTTTTGTGTCGCTGGCACGACATTGTATTTTATTGCCCTAAAACTGCACCAGTTCCACGGCACATCGGTGGCAGTGCAGAGGTCCTTTAGCTTGCGACACACCTTCAGCTGCCATTGAAGAGAAGTGATCAGATAACTCTTTTCTTCTTCGGAATCTGGAGCTGGTCTTGTGGTTACCACAGTTACTATATTGTTTCTGGTACCCAACAACCCACACTGGTCCCGCAAGTTGAACTATGGCACTCTCTGTTTTTACACAGAAGTGGCCTGTGTACTAACAATGGGAAACTTATTCACCGTCACCGAGTTGACGGCGCTCCTTACCAATCATGTCCCATATTTTGAAGTCACCAACCTGCCAGAACACCTTCACTTCTGAGGACCTCAACTCATTTGAAAAAATATTTTTATACTATAAATTCGTAAAGAAGAAGAACCATGACCTTTTTTAATGGTCCTAATTAGTACGTCTAACATTGTGAACTGCAGTCAATGTAATTTTGAAAGACCTGCAGTAGCCAGTAGACCAGGCGATGTAGCGATGATCCTAATAAAGCTATTTTATGGTTCATCATCATCATTTCAGCCGAAAGACGTCCACTGCTGGACATAGGCCTCCCCCAAGAAGGGGGGTTTTGCCATAATCGCCACGCTTGGCAGGCGGGTTGGTGATCGCAGTATGGTTGATATAAAACTCAGAGAACGCTGCTGCCCATTCTCTGGTAAGTCCCTTAGTCGCCTCTTACGACACCCATTTTATGGTTAGCCATTATCTTATAAACTACGCTTTATTAATGACCACATAGCTTTATCTTTGAGAGGCTTACCACAAAATTTTGCCGGTAAAAAACAAGTCCTTTTACCGGCAGAATTTTGAGGTAAGCCTTCGCTAGGTATACCTAAATGATTGAATCTCCTAGACACCTACATCAACATTTGCTTTGTTAGCCTTTTTCCAACTATGTTGGGGTCGGCTTCTAGCCTAGTCGGATGCAGTTCAATACCAGTATATTACTCGGAGCGACTGCCTATCTGACCTCCACAACCCAGTTAGTACTGGGTAATAAGATACCTACCCTTTGGTAAGACAGGTTGTCAGCAGACTTTCGGGCCACTGACTGCCTGTAACGCCTGTCAATGATCTACAAATGACAGCCGGCACCAACGGATTAACGTGATTTCCGAGGCACGGAGGAAACTCGGTATGTAATGGGTGATCATGATCACCCATCCATAGAACAACCTAGGCAAGCGCAGCTTAACCTGAAGATTGATCCGAGCGGCTGTTATTATTTAGCTACGAGCTCCTCTTAAATGAGCTTACATGTATGTAGTACTTAGTTTAATTAAAATTTCAACGCGCCATATGCTTCAGAACATCTGACAAATCTTTCAAAGTACATACCGTTTCCTTTAGATTAAGCCTGAACTAAGAATAAACTCTTCCCTGAAGAACGCTCAAACTCGAAGAAACTTGTGTATAAAATCGAATTACTTACGCCTCACTTTGAACCGAGTTTAAAGTATAAGCTGCTCCATACATTGTCTTTCCTGTGTTATTTTTTGCGGCTCCCCGCGGTAAATCCCCGGGTATAGGGAATAGAACATTTAGCTAGGGTTGTCAAGAATTAGAAAAGTTTAGTCTTGTAAATTTGAGCAGATGTAAAGGATAATCAGCGATGACATAGGTACTTAATTGCTACTTACAAATAGCCACTACATAAATGAAACACTGCAAAAACATCTTTAGTTCCATTATGTCGGGCAAGATTAATACAACACTTTCTGTATATTTTGGTAAATAAAATTAGCAACTTATTGAGTAATTGCCTGTTTTTTTTATTCAGGCAAACGATTCTCCACATTGATCACAATAATCCGATAATATGGCCAGCAAGAAACGAATTTCTCGTAAATTACTTTAATTCAAGAAATACCTCGAATTTTGTTTCCATATAGGTAACGTCCTTTCGCTGCAACAACAATGAGACAAGTGACAACCCTACTGGAATGTCTCAATCTGATATTGAAATATGGCTTTAGCTTGAACATAAAATGCATTTAAATGCAATATAAACGGAAGCCTGTCGTCTCCATAGCATGGTGTAATCATATTGTATGATATTTATTGTATGGATATAGGAATTTAGAGATACATGAGCAGTTTTGTTGTCTCGTTGGTCTGAGTGGTCGCACGTGGTACTGCTAAACATGCAGACGTGGGTTCGATTCTTAGACAAAAGTGTTATTGAGTTTTTCCATAACTTTGTCAGCCCAGAGTCTTGATTAAAACCCAGTTGATAGACATAGGCTCGCCTCCTATCACATAGTATTTAATAAAAACTAGTGACATGTAGGGTAAACATGGCAACACATCAAGTTATGAATTTCCAGTATAACATGACCTCGCTTTGTATAGATTTTCTGTACAATGAGAGATCTTCATAAACTAGATTTGTATAGCTTGATTGGTCGCCTTTCGTACCACGGTTACACTTAGTACTCAATTCTTTATTGAATTCCACAATGTAGGCTTAAGGTGGTACAACACAAACAAACAATCGTGGTGTCGGGCACAGCAAAAGAAAGATATGTAGAGATGAGGACTTATCATTTAAGTATCTTTAATGTAACTTATTCTAAAAACATTTTTATTTATTTTATACGAGTTTCAAGGATTCATCATTTAAATATTCGTTGACACTGTAGTAACATTTGCTTATTAATAGCTTTTTTAATTGATTGTGAATAGTTGTAGTTTCTTTTCTTTTCATATTGATTCGGGTATCATATTGTATATTTTTATTGACCTCTGCCAGCCCTTCTGGAAAAACCAGTGTGATGTTTTTTGTGAGTACTTTTGAAATTGAAAAGATACTTCCAAAAACACCTATTCCTTGGTTGCCCTCAAAGTTTTCGATAAACTTTTCGCCAGCCGCCATTATTGTCTCGTTATGCAAATTGACTAACCTAGTAATTATTCCCAGCCCTACAAATTCTCTTGTGGGATTAATTAATTTGTAAAATTCATTCTCTGGAGTGTCGTGAAGTGGCAACTTGATAACTGAAGGATTTTATGATTACTAGGAGGGTCAACTTTTTGTAACTATGCATCTAATTTGGTTTACAACCGTCGTTGTTCTTTGTTAAATGCTTTCTCAGCATCTGACTAAACTGTAATAAAATGTAAGCCAGCCCCATCAACAATGACTAGGAAAATTATTTAGATTGATACCTTGTGAATTGAAATGAATTGTAATGATATCATTAACACTGAAAACGGGATATTTTCCACTGTTTACTACTTGTTTTGAGTTGTGTATGAGAAATATCAGGAACTCAAAACAAATAGTAAACATGGTAAATATTTCGTTTTTAGTGTTAATGAAAGCGTTAGTGACCACGTCAGTTTAAAAATGTAATTATGTTTATTTCTGTAAAATCATCTTCAACTACACTTTTAGAAGTCTTTTTTGTCAATAAATTATATCCTAGCCCACTAATCACTTAAAAAAAAAAAAAAATATTCCGAAACATCATGGCCTCTTGTAAAGTCCGAATAAATAGTACATAGTAATACCTCCTAGTAATTATGAAAAACTGAAACGAGCAGCCTGGAAAATTAAAATATTCCAAATATTTTTTAGCAAATAAAATGGCAAAAATATTATTTCGTATAATCCTACTGTAGTTTCGCAATCCGGGCGCCATACTGGGGGAAAATATTCACCGGCGACGCCTTTCACAATTGGCTCGTGATTTCAAATTTAGGATATCCTGTAGCAAAGGGCCACTGTTCATTATGCCTGACTGTGAGCGATGAACAGGTATTTCAGGTGCTTTTAATATAACGTTATTTCTCTGAAGTATTTTGTTTAGAATCAAATTCAGTTTCCAGACCATGACATAATATAAACTACTACGCATATAAATTACTTGGCAATTGTAACCATTTTTATGTTTTGAATTAATTTGGTTTTTCTTGTATGTTCTGGTAATTGTAAGTAACTAAGGGTATACGACCAGTGGTCCACATTGGCCATGGATCGAAAGATTTGGAGGTCATGGGGAGAGACTTTTGCCCAGTAGTGGGATTACACAGGCTAAAAGTAACAGGGGTATACCTGTAACTATCGTACATACCAGCACTCTTATTTTCACCCTGATATTTTTCTATAAAATAGGTCTGTATTTATTGTTGGTGTACCAATGTATTAATTTAGTAAATACACATTAACATACACGCCTAAAATCCCGAAAAGCAGATGAGTAACTAAAATACATCCACGTTATATCTGTTGTTATGTTGTGTTCCTCCGTGCCTCGGAAAGCACAGTGGGTTACAGGTAAAATAGAGGAGCTCGTGGCTAAATAATAACAGCCACTCGGGTCGATCTTTAGGTTAAGCCGTGCTTGCCTAGGTTGGTCTGTGGATGGGTGACCGCCCATTACATACCGAGTTTCCTCCGTGCCTCGGAAAGCACGTTAAGCCGTTGGTCCCGGCTGTCATCTGTAGATCTTTGACAGTCGTTACAGTAGTCAGTGGGCCAAAAAGTCTGACAACTAGTCTTACCAAGGGGTATCGTATTACCCAGTACTAACTGGGTTGTGGAGGTCTGATAGGCAGTCGCTCCATGTAAAATACTGGTATTCAGCTGCATCCGGTTAGACCGGAAGCCGACCCCAATATAGTTAGGAAAAGGCTAGGCAGATGATGATTATCCCTGTTGTGAGTAAATCCCATCTATTAGGGCGGTATAATAACCTTCATAACCTTGTTACTTTCTCCACAATTTTCTGAGAACCTAGTACTCTCAGAGGTTCTACAGTAACAATTATTGCGAAAAAAATATCTTCCCTGTATTAAATATGCAGGAAAATTGAACCGTATGTGTCCTCTTTACCGTTATAAACTTATATGTGTGTTACTCGTAATAAGGTTTGATGCACGTCAAAATTTTACAGTTCATAAACATGAATACATTTTTATTCGCATCATAAAAGTGATACAGTAGCCATAAAAGGAACTTTGCGGTTCAAAAAGTTTATATGGATCTTCAAGAAACCGTATTGTTGCGTAAACTTTTATGTATTTTTTGAAGCAACATTGTCAACCTGCTTTTTGTTGCAATGATCACAGTAAAAATAGGTTCGTTACTTAAGGGCGCTACAGTACATTGCAGACCATATGCTATTCACCGGCTCTCAAAATTTCCATGTCATTAATAACGTTTTTTTTTGATAACAGTAAGTCAAGTAAAGAAGGATGCTGTCTTGATCTTTGTTATTATTATTCTCTTTATTTGGTCTTTTCTACACGTTTTTTTCTTTTATTTGAATAAATTTCTATCTATTATGTACATTATATACAGACTAAAAAGAACTAAAGTAATGATAAAAATAAGAAAATATAAACATCTAAACAACGACGACAATAGAACACTTAGGCGTCAAAGTATTCCTCCGTATCGCTGTCATCTGGAAACGTGCCCAGAAGACTGGCAGCATTGCCACGCTGAATAGCAATGCTAATTATTTTTTTCTTAATAAAAATATTTAAAAAAAAAACGAAAATTGATTAACTTTTAAGAAAACTTTGCCTCAGGGCAGGAATATATCCTGTATCGTGGGATGTATTACAAACATTTAAACACAATATTTTGAAATTTAAAACTTATCAAGTATGTACATAAATATAGTGGTCTATACAATAGTGCCAGTGCTTCAAAGGTGTGCCCTGACTTGATAAAGAAAACAATTTAAAAACTGAATCTCTATGTAACATAAAAATCTCGTGTCACGGTGTTTGTGGTCGCACTCTTCCAAAACAGCTCGACCGATTTTTATGATTTTTTTTTATATTTATGTATATTTGATAGGTATGAGAATAGGTCGTAAAGTATATTACACATCGCTACGTGATTAGGGGGTAGGTAGGTAGAGTAGGGTAAAAAAAGTGCATTGCAACGCATGCCGAGCACAGCTAGTAAAGTATAAAAGCCTTGACTGAACGTCCACTCAAAGCTTACGCAACTCTAATCCTGAGTAACAGTCATTCACTGTACGAAATGATCTAGCTGCGCAAGACACTTGCGCGTCGCCGTCTCGATATGGACACGACCAGCTCATTAAACTGAGACCGCTGACCGACGGCTGCCCTAAATACTGATACACACCGATCACTATGATTAATATGATTGTTTAGAACCAAAGATTTAAATCGATAGATCGCGTCAAAAAATAATCACGATTTTCTTATTACAATCTTATTGCATAAGATTCAGTAATATCTGCTCTTGGGAAAGGGCGCTGGCTCCTGTAATACAGGTCTATCACCTAGCACAGGAGTCAGGGACTTCACACAATTTTGTAACCACTTTTTTCCGTAATAAAGATTATTGATTATTGACATTTGTATAGCTTTGTCTCGCTCAGACATACTGCAAATCATAGAATGACTGGTAATAAGTGACCGATACTTAAACACGTGATTGTACTCATGATAACAAACAACTCTCCCAAAGAAACTTATTATTTTTTATACTCGTTCACTTTTATCCCAATAACACAACAGCCGTATGAAATTCGCGCGCGCACGCCTGTGACCTATCAGCTGTTAGTCGAAAGTTAGTAGGAAAGTTGTTTGTTATCATGAGTACAATAACGGACTTAAGTATCGGTCACGAATTACCAGTCACCCTATATATCGTTTGATGTGGGATGTGTGAACTCACTCTTCTCAGTTTAAATACTTTTTACGATCATTATTATAATGATTAATATATTTAGAATGACAGAAGAAAATAGAACAGTAATTTATCTTACTATGTATGACCTCTCACGACGAGTGTGAAGGACGAACATATTAAAAGTAATTTACATTGTGTAATGCTATTTTATGAATAGTTGGCATCGTTATTGAACCTTAGGATCAACATCATCTTCTTACCCTTATTCCATGTGTCGTGGAGTCGCCGCAACTCCCCCGCAGAAAAGGGGTATTCCTCAAAGCGCAACCAACTAAGCGCAACTAAATTAGTCCTCGAAGCGCAACCATTAGTTGCGTTCACGAATTCAAATTAAAATCAATTTAAAACAAAACTAATTTAACAATCCCATTCAATCTAATCTAATTAAATTTACCTAAATAATTAACTACTACAAAATACATAATTGTACATACGTTCTAATGAAATAGTACTACATAGTATTACACAATTTACTTAATTCGTATATCTTTCCTCAGCACCGGGCCCGCAGATATATCTACGAGACCAGTGCATCAGAAAAGGGCAGTCTGGCCTCTCCACAATAACCTTCAGGATGCTGTTGGGGCTTACACCTATCCTACGCCATAAGGATGCCGTTCTTTGGTGCATGACAGCTTCAAAACTATCTATGCGTGCCTCGGCAAACATGTCCGACGCACTACAGAACCGCGGAAGCCCCAGCAACATCCGAAAAGCATTCATCATCATCATCATCATTTCAGCCGAAAGACGTCCACTGCTGGACATAGGCCTCCCCCAAGTGTCGCCACATTGACCGGTCCCGTGTGACTCGCATCCAGCGGATCCCTGCAACCTTCACCAGGTCATCGGTTCACCTAGTGGGAGGCCTTCCAACGCAGCGTCTTCCGGTTCGCGGTCGCCACTCCAGAACTTTTCGGCCCCATCGGCCATCCGTTCTGCGAGAAATGTGCCCTGCCCACTGCCACTTCAGTTTGGCTATTCTTCGGGCTACGTCGGTTACCTTGGTTCTCCGAAAAGCATTGTTTTCGATTAAAAAATCGACGTATTGACGTTACCTTTACACCGTGCGCTCGCGCTAGGGGCTCTGTTTCTTCAAAGTGTTGAGCAGAGCAGTACCTTACACCCGCATGTCGCCAGTTAAGTTTAAAACAGTCACATGTAATTTGGGGCGAGCATCAACTGGGCTCAAATCCAGATTGACTGGAATTCCGGGTAGAAAAACCCAATAACACTATGCCCGACAAGGGAAGCGAAACCAGGACCGCCTACCCATAAGTAGCACTTGCAACTTCTAGACCAATGAGACAGCTAGACAGACACTTTGATATCAAATTCCGATCACGTTTATCTGTAACTGAATTGCAGAAGTTAATCAAACTTGTACTTGAACTTGATCAACGTGTCTGGTAACTTTAATAATACTTTTGATATTAGCTGCAGTCAATTTTATTTGCGGGAAACTTTATCTGCGATCTCTTGCGATACGTTCCGACCACGACCTCAGGCGTTGCAACTCGCGACGTGACCTGCCTCAGTTGTTTAAACGTGAAGACAGTCGTGATGAAAGTCGCGTCAAGGTGTCTCATGGCATGCTACAAACAACTTATTTCATTTATTTTCTCGGAAGTCGCTATCACAATAGGCGCTTAATCGTGCAGCTTGTAGCTAACACGTAATTCTTTTAATACCTAAGCTGTAGTCGATGAGGAAGACAGTTAAAAGCTAATTGTAGATGGTGCGACCATAGCTAGTTGATCGTTGATCTGTCGATCGAGATGACTCGGATAACATGAAAGTTGGATAAACCAACAGTTTGAATGACTTTTTTTTATTAACTTCATTCGTTCAGTTTGATACCGATATTTATTTAGCAGTGTTTGTTCACATAGCGAACATCTAACCTTCGAAGGAACTACTTTCTAAGCAAAACTTAAATCAATTTAACAATTTTTTTGTTGGATATGGTTGTTAGTAAGGACTAAAATGAATTGGAAAGCGCTCCTGTGTGCAGTGACCATCACGACCACCTTACCAGTCTACACACAAACAGCGTGCTTCTACAGAGCCCTGATGTTCAACATGAGGCGTGGGCGACTGTCAATGTCTGATCGCGGCGGAGTTAACACGTCTAGGAACTGTACCCGATTCATTGTTCCTGTGTTATTGTGTTAAATTGTAATCTCAAGTAATTTGTTAGTTTGCTAGAAACATTGTATCGCACCCAGTGTGTTTTCACAGCACGAAAACCATCGTCTGCCCACATGATGTACGAGCGTAACGGAATAAATCCTGACATATCCGACACAAAGAATACTTGACTGTACATACTATCTATTCAAGCAAAACTTTGTGAGTTTATTGACCTAAACGTAGCTTGAATCTCTATCGAGTCTTCCTCTGTCACTACAATTCCATTTTCTTATTTTAACCACTAGTACGCACAATGTAAAAAACATTGTCACATGTAGTCGTACGTAACTAGTTTATCAAATCGTCCACATACATTCTGATTGAATGTACTACCTAATGACCTAAGGAACCTAGCCTTATCTATAGTAATTATATGTCTGACAGTCGTTTGCTAATCTCAACGGGACTTACACGCGTTTCTGTGTCAATAATATTATCAGTACACGTTTGTTTTTTAATTAGTTTTTTTTTTATTCGTCTATGATTGTAGAGTGAACAAGTGAACTCGGTAAATGTGATTGAGAAAGGAGGTGTGATGTGTTTTGTGATAGTGTGACAGTTTTTATGCAAAATGAAATGGTGTTGCGGATCAACTTTTATGAAACATGTGAATGGTTTAGACTCTGAATTTGGTAAAGATTTTTATTACGTAAATCTAGAGTTACTTTGTTAATTTTAAAATGATGTAGGTTTGCTTGGGAATTAGTTACATAACTCAAGTAAATACACAAATTATACGGAAGCAAATTGACTTGTGTTCAACATAAATCATCGTGCATTCATACTACGACAAGGAGCGAGCGCGCGGTAAACGTTTTCATTGATTTTAAAATTAAAAATACTCGTTTCAAATTATAACATTTTCATAATTTTAAAAGTTTATTCATATCTATGGATGATACTGATTGTGCTTGTTGCAAACAATTTTCTAAAATGCTATACGATAGTTGAATTTTCGATAAAAAAATCGACGTACATATGTACAGACGCCAGCAGATCAAGCTACTGCAATCTGTCAAGTTTCTGTAATAGATTTTCAACTTTATTGCTAAAGTATTAGGTTCAAGGTTGATTGGGAAAATTTGACAGTTTCGGGTAGCTTCATGTGTTGGCGTCTGTACTTTACGTTTACACCGCCCGCTCGTGCTAGGGCGTCTGTTTCTTCGAAGTGACGTTTTTAGAATGATGTTTTTGGTCAAAATGTGTTCAATAATCTTCTTCAAACCATCATCCATTCATATTTGGTTTCCGAATGACTATCACTATTGAAAAAGTAATTAAATGTTTGAAGTTTTAGCGCAAACTGAACTCAGACACATGACATATTTGTTTACATATTCGTAAACTAAATCACGAACGCAGTATACATAATTCATAAGTATGAGTAGAGTAGGTATGACAGGGTTGTGAGCTCAACAATACACAACCTGTTGAGTCTAAGACCCAAACATGACAGTATCACTTTTGTAATCCTCTCCCTTAGCGGTTCTGAGCACAGCATTACGTGAATAGCAGACAGTTTCATTCAGACCTCATTTTGACCTTGTATAACCTTTTGTCAATGTATTTATATTGTAGTATAGTAATAGGTAGGTAGTAAAGTAATAAGGTCGCCACCACAGATATAGATAGACCTAGATAACGCAAGTATCACGATCTGTATGAAAACCAAGCGTGCCATTTTTGACTACCTATTATGACGTCACAAGCACTATTTAGTGATGGGAAAATCAAACCGATTCAAAGACGCCGCCGCGTACGGCGCCCCCCTCGTCCTACCCCCCGCCATGACGCCCACTGACGTCCGACTAGCGCTATGCTCCGATGCAGACTGAGCGCGAAATTGGCCACTTACGATTTTTGTTCGTAAGCTAGGCACGCGAAGTAGTTGCTCTCGCGTTATCTAGGTCTATCTATATCTGTGGTCGCCACCTATTACGTGAGACTTAAACATAACTGGGAGAATGTAGTTTAGTTCGCGATAGACCTCTGCCTAACCTTTCGGAGTCTACAGGCGTGATGTTATGTTATGTACCTACCGTAAAGCGTGGTGAATAGAAAAGCAGGGCAAGGATGCATGTTCCCAACAAAGTCTCTATATAATTAAGTAAATGAAATAGATTACTTACTTGTTGCCTAAATAGTAACAGCCGCTAGGGTTAACCTATGCAAGGTTAAGCCGCGCTTGCTTAGGTTGGTCCGTGGATGAGTGACCAGGACCACCCATTTCATACAGAGTTTAGTCCGTGCCTCAGAAACCATGTTAAGCCGTTGGTCCCGGCTGAAGAATTGAAGATGTTTGACAGTCTATACAGGTAGTCAGTGGCCCGAAAGTCTGACAACCAGTCTTACCAAGGGGTCAGTACTAACTGGGTTGTGGAGGTCAGATAGGCAGTCGCTCCATGTGAAATACTGGTATGCAGCTGCATCCGATTAGACTGGAAGCCGACCTCAACATAGTTGGGAAAAGGCTAGGCAGCTGATGATTAAATTGAAATGTTTTTAACATAGTAAGTAACAGAAAAAGAGTAATAGAGAAGTATGGAAGAAAAAAACATGCTGCGCCGACCCCAAATAAATTGATGAAGGAGAATGATGATGTTGAAATGTTTTTCTTAACACCGAACAGCTTTAAAATGAAAATTGACAACAAACTCTACAAGATATTACTAAATCCACAAAGTTTTAAGAAAGCCTTTCTAATATTAAAATACTTAAAGAGTCTTAAGCCAAGGATTTGCTAAAACTTGAAAGTTTTAAGAATGCCTTTTATATTAAAAATTACCTGACTGCTTACATGGACATCTAAGCTAATATTTGCACCTGAAGTTACTAACTTAACGTCCAAGTGAGAGAATTGAATGAAGCCGAGAATATTCAAACTAGGCAACTTCGCTGTGTCCACTAGGCACTACTGCAGGTTTTCACTTTGTTGCATTTTCATCGCTCGGCTCAATTCCCAGAGTTGAAAATCCAACACTGCAATATTATTTAGGCATTAATCTAGGTGCAGCTTAGTGTTCGTGGAAATGGGTGACAAAGTTAATAAATAAAAGTGAACGCAACTAAGTTCGCGCGTTCAAACAAAGTCGGGCGGCAAGCTTTACTTGCTCTAGTTGGTAGTGTGAATAATGGCTAGATTAACTCGTTAGCTGGTCCCCACAGTTTTATTTATTTTTACGGTGTTTTACAAGGCTCATAAACTATAGTGTTAGGTCGTGTTTGGTTGTGAAACGTTGATATATGGGACGAAGTTAGTGGGGAGAAGTCAACTGAGTGAAATATTGTGCGTTTATTTTGTTGACGTGGTCATCTATCGTTTTCAATGACTTTAGAAGAAGATTTGGCTGTGTGACAGGACAGTATAAATATTTTAGGGTGGATATTGGGTATTTCAAACCAAAATTGCACCCAATATCGTTTAATTCAGTAAATCTCTTTTTTATTTCCCCAAAAGATTGAATTTGATCAAAACTGAAGCAGTTCCACAAACGATGGGGCACCTGATATCATTTCCTACGTGCTCTGATACCTCCACGCCACATGATGTGATAGTACCAACCTTGTAGCTAAGTTTAGGGCTGACTCAAGATAGATTGCCATCGGTTTGTTTAGAAGTCAGTGGATCTAGATCAGGGGTCAGGGGGGGGGGGGGGGTCTCAAATGGCCACTTTAAGCAGAATCATAATAGGACAATAATATGAATCACGTTAAAATACTTAAGATTGTCACAGGCGCAGTTAAATTATTATGAACTGTTACTTTGTGACCATTTTACGAATTATAATCATCATCTTTCTGCCCTTGTCCCATGTTACTTGGGGTCGGCGCAACACTTTTTTTTCTTCCATTCTACTCATGTTGCAGAAGGTTTTGGCTTGGATTTTACAGTCGGCCGCCTGCCAGACACTAACCCTCCTTGGGAATGTGATTGCTGTTAGTTTACCCGCCACCGTGAGGGTGACCCAAAGGACAGAGTGCTTGCTTTATGATTTGCACTGGGCCTTTAGCTCCCTTAGTCCTTACGACACCCACGGGACAAAATGGGGTGGTCAGCTCCTTTCTCCATGACCGAAACGGATTATAACGGAATGCATATTATTATCCTATTTTGATTCTGCTAAACTGGCCATTTTAGACCCCCAGGTTTCAACACGTTTTGTACCAAAGCATGCGCCTCAGGGACGTCATTCAAGCCTAAATGCTAGTTCAATGTAGTTTCATGCAAATAACTCGAATAACAGTCCTAATAAAAATAACAAAATCACGCACCTTAATAGTATTTGGTGTATGTTAGACATGTGATAATTTAAATCCTAATTTAACATTGTTAAGCGATATGATAACAGATCTCAAATGACGAAAAAAATACGAATCAAAATGATGTAATTAGGTAGTGGGATTCCCCATATTTATTGAATTTATCTTACCTAAGACTTTATAATATCACAAGGAACTGTATGTCTCTAATAATAACAGATTGCAAAGTAGCAATCTAGGTGTCAAGATCAACACAAGATACTTGATATTATGAACAATTAAAACGGTAATTATGACGTATCAGCACTCAGCAGCATCTGTTGATCTCTGCACTCAGTGTAGTTGATAACAACCACATTACATTGGCTTAGTTTTCAAATCTAAACATTTAATATTGTTCAGCCTCTGACTACTTGCCACGACTGTTAAAGATCTTCGAGCAGCAGCCGGAACCATTTGCTTCACGTGCTTTCCCAGGCACAGAGGATTCTTAGTATGTAAGGGATGGTCACCCATCCGTGGACTGACCTCGGCATGTGCTGCTTAACCTTGAAAACCAGTGCAGCGGTTATTGTTTAGCCACGAGCCCCACTAAACCGACAGACCACGTTGTCTAAAATTTTCCGTTAGTTCCTTCTAATTTTAGGCTGGTGCGTAATTTTGTCGTGCGGCACACCTATTAGGACCTTCCCTAGAATTAACCCGTAAAGTGTGAAAACTGATAACTAAGATTTTTTAACTGAGGCTATAAAAAGATATGAACTGAAGCTGTAGTTATTGTTATCATTGGAAACAGTGTTATGCAACAGCTGCGAACAATTGTTTTGCGGAACAGCAGATGTTGCTGCAACAATGTTGCCTGTTTTCTTTACCATAAATACGGAACATTATTAGGCCTGTAACTTGCCTGCAACATTCCATGCTTTCCACACAACAATAACAATGTTTCTGTAACCAATGTTGGGCAACTTTTGTTTACAGAACATTTGTTCTTTACCAGCAAAATGTTTCCCGCAGAACAATGTTGCACAACTTTGTTTACCAATGAACATGAGGTTTTACTATCTTCCGCATGTGATCAGAATGCAACAAGTCACTAGGCAGCTGTCTAAACCACATTGGCGGTCACATTTACAAGTAGAGAGTGTCCATACCACTTCCTCAATTCGATGGACACTTAGCGGTGGCAAGCAGTCTCTCGCTGAGGGTGGAGTTCAATGTTCACTGCAAATTGGACTCCATCATCAATCATGCTAGGTAATAATTACTCTGCTGATCGCTTTTGCTACGTTGTCGCAGTTAGTAGGTGGCGAAGGTTCCATACAACTCGATTCCTACCGGATTTCCATTGATAAATGGCACAATCAGTATTCTATAGACAAATAATATAATCAGATTAAAGATATGTAGTCCGGCTTACCTACCTGTTACAAAATTTGCCCCTTCGCTACTGCTAGGTACCTACCGCTAAATGCAAATGCAGCTATCTTTTAAGTCAGATAATACCTATTAACACTGTTTTTAATATCCTTGCAGGTACATTCCCTGGCAAATTCATTGCTTTACGGATATGACTAAACAAAGAATTTAAATCTATAAAATACTGTAATCGATATCCGTGATCAAGCAAAAAAAATGCCAAAAATGACTTACCTATTAAAATTTTTACTATGTTACGAAAAAGTTAATTGATTTTCATCAAAACATTATAAGCGCAAAACCTGCTCTTACTAACTGCAATTTGGTATTTAATTATCTTGCAAGTCAAGGTTTATTAATCTTAATCTTTTATGACCGGTACAGCAAAAAACATAGGTAACATTTAGGTACGAAATAACTAAACATAGTTTTCAACTTTAATCAATTTTGGTTGACTCCATAACTAGTTGGCATTATACTTGCAACTAGAGGTCTTTGATCAGCCGTAGGTATAGTCCTTTCGTAGTTATTTTACCTCTGGTAGCAGCAAACCAATGAAAACCCTATAGTAATGACTATAAAGGTCAAAATGATTTTGAAAGATTCATCAGTGGCAGAAAACTAAAAGCAACCTTATTTTAACGAATTTAAGATCATTGTCATTTGACAGTGATGCATATATCAGAGGTATTTTAAGTGTGGAAGGACTATAGTAACCAATTAGTATCTGTTTCTGCAATATTCTAGATCTGTCAAAGCCATTAACTAGTTAACTGATGGTTGATTAAAATATTAGCATTAGTTCTGGTACAGTTCATTTGCTTGGTGACTAGACAAACAAATTCAGCCTAAATAATTAACACTGGTTACGTCATTATGCGAAAAGTACCTAGATAATGTACTTATTGTATTATATCAGATTAAAAATCCAATACGAAATATTTCATCGATTTTTATCGATTGTACGTTGGTCCAGGAAAATCCTATAAGCAATGCGTAATGGTTATTCCGGCTCTTGAGTGTTAGAATCGTTGCGCGTCGCGCTTTTCTATTGAAAAAACAAGATGGCGCCAAAAAATCCATTATGCACTATTTTCTTGTCTGTGCAAAGGTCACCGAACCGTTCTGCCTTGTTCACCAGCCAGCCTTAAACAATTCGAATTCAAACATAATTTGGCATAGAAGATTCCATTTTCAAAATCCTTGCAACCACGGACTAAAATATTCAGGCAGCTCTTAGTAAATCCTCTTTGCTTTGTACACGTGGTTGTTAGTCGGTACACGGCACAGCATAAATCATTTCGTAAGTGGGAGCGGAGAAGCGAGCGTGTGTACAGATAATAGAGCAGTGATTAATTGAGCCCACCTGGCCACCAGTCGCTATTAAGCCTTATTTGAGACTAGATATACCTCTTGTATTGTATTAGCTATCCGATAGCTCACTATTATTGCGGTTTTGTGTGCAGTTGCTACTTGATACGAAATATGTAACTTCCTAATAATGCTAAATATAAGACTGGTTCAGAATGAATGAAATAAGTAAAGTTTGGGTTTGTGTTGGGGATGTTACATCAAAATTTATGGAAAAAAGTTTACTAGAGCACATTTCAGGCAGTTCAATGCCCGCTGTTCTAATTATTCGTAAATATTACCTAGCTCCTTAAATAGTAAAAAAGAAAAAAAAAAAACATGGACTAATTAAACCGAAAGGCTCTAGAAGAGTCTACGGGTCACAAAGGTCGGACCTGCCATCCATTAATTTTCATCTAGACATCGTGTTTTTAATAAATTGAAATATGAGTGTGTGCACAAGAATTTATCATATCAAAGAAAATCTTTCACAGACATGAGATCAATCTAAAACGCATTAAGTACTAACCTGTCTTGCTGTGTCTTTCGAACACTAGGTTTCTATCTCAACCAACAATGTATTGTCATAGTATAACACCTAGTTACCGTCTAGAACACTACATACCTTCGTACATAGGTATCTACGACGAATGTCCTCGTGCACTTGATACGGCTGGCCGATAAGACACCACGGTGCAGTGACGTCACATTTATGTACATAGATATTACGAGACATTAAAAAATATAACACACTCACCGCCACACTTATCTTTGCGCGTCATAGTGGCGCTGCTTGCTAAGGAAAAGCGTTTGACAACTGTCAAAACGGGTACATTTTACTTAAGTTCTATTTTTCGCCACGCGCATAAATGAGTGTGTTGGGGTTTATCAGATTGTACGTCATTTACTGTATTTGTTTTGCTGTTGAGTTTAGAATTGCTTATTTGTTTCTTACGTGAGATTTTTCCATCTTACACTGTAGCATCTTTCGTGTAAGTAGGTAGGTACTTTATTTATTGTTTTGCTTTAAGAGGTAAACATTTATTCAGTCCCTTCCTGGATCGTGCTTCGCTGATATTCTGAATGTTACAAATTGTTTCATGAATAAACATTTTTAAATGGTAGTAAAATTTTACTACCATTTAAAAATGTTTATTCATGAAACAATTTGTAAAAGAATCCATTCAACTATTACAGTCTATCAACCAGTGTTGGGCACAATTGAATTATTTTTTTAATTGTAGAGGCAAACAATTCCAAATTTTATTTCAACTAAATTAATTGCAATTAAATTAATTAAATTATTTTTTAATTGTGAAATGCAATTAAAATCAATTGCAATTAAATCTGTTAATTGTGGTTTACAATTAATTCAATTGCAATTAAAATTTTATTTGCAATTAAATTAATTGTTTTAAACAATTAATATTTAATTTAACTACGTATTTGATGAATGTAAATATGGCAGGAGTCCATAGTCTACACTTTTACGTAATGTTCTGGCTTAAATCCAGGCTTTACATACCTTTGAGAATATTATGGAGAATGGTCTTGTATTGTTTTCATTTTGTTTTTCAGTTACTGACATTTATTAATTGTTAACTGTAATTGTAAACGTGTATCAAAAAATTAACAATTAATCAATTGTAATTGAAAAATTTTTACAAGCACAATTAATTTAATTGTAATTGCAAAGTTTTACAAGCACAATTAATTAATTGTTAATTGCGACACGTTACAATTACAATTAATTATTTTAGTTGTTAGTTGCAACTAAATTTGGTAATTTAATTGTTAGTTGTTAATTGTTTTCACAATTAGTTTTTGCCCCACTCTGCTATCAACTCAATTGAGTTGATAGACTGTAATAGTTGAATGAATTCTTTTACTCTGTGGTTGAACTAAAATTGGAGAGTCAATAACTGTAATTTGAATTTCGCGCGCTACCCAAGCGCTTCCACCATAACTGTCCCACAGAAAAGAAAATGCCTTAATGTAGAATCCTAAATGAGATGTTTTTCTGGTGACAATACTACAAAGATCTTCTGGCGTTTGAATGACATCATCATCATCATCATGATGTTGGTTTACATTTTGTGAAGTTCTTGGACATATTAAAAAACAAGAACGCGGCAAAGAAACATGTTCCATTTACTTGATCAATAGCAATGACACCGTCTCAGTACTTTCACTCAGTTATTTGCTGTTATGATCAACATTAAAATAATATATATTTTTCTACTAAATAAATTGATATTATAAATTATCTATATCTATATAGATATTATAAACCATTTATTTCATCACCACTGCTC
Source organism: Noctua fimbriata (assembly GCA_905163415.1). Lineage (NCBI taxonomy): Eukaryota > Metazoa > Arthropoda > Insecta > Lepidoptera > Noctuidae > Noctua > Noctua fimbriata. The sequence goes on from LR990939.1 coordinate 12,104,549, forward strand.
TCAAAACAGTGAAGGAAAACATCGTGAGGAAACCGGCATGTCGTAGAATCGAAAATTCGAAGACATGTGATATCTAGCAATGCGTACTGGGTCCACGCGGTGGATTATAGCCCATTCCTTCTCATAGAGAAGAGGCCTGTGTCCCAGCAGTGGCAACACTATACGCTGATTATGCTATGCTACACATTACTTTCACACCACACATGACTCAAAGATAAAACCTGACATACAAAACAAACCAGTTCAATTTTTCTACGTCTACCTCGCGTCATTACGGCCGTATTGTTTTTCATATCGTAACAATCGTTCTCGTGATACAAGCATTAGGAGCTGACAGTATCTGTGGCTCGATAAGTGACAGCCTTGTGCTAATTTCGCTTATTATTACCTATTACGTCGGTACTGTGAGCGATTTGCATGTTGAATACGGTACCTTTGAGTAAGAGTTAGGTGTCCTTTTGTAGGTTAGAATTTAAGAAAATGTGGCAGAGGTCTGATGGTGAAGATATAGAAATTTCTATTGTTCAATAAAGAAAACAAAGTTATGCCTGATAAAAAGTAAACCACGAAAAATATAATATGATACCTAATCTGAAGACTGACTTTGCTCCATGTTAATTAAAACTCGAGGGGTCAAAGTACTCGGGGCTGGGGAACTGTTCAAAAGAGATACCGAGGCCCTGACACAAAGGGCTAAGAAACAACATGAATGGGTTTTAGTCAGTACAAGTATGACACTCCCTTCCACTCCGCCCAGAGCAGGAGGGGCCATTTGATGATTTCCCAACCGAGAAAAAGGGGTCAAAGTACTCCTTCACACTGCTGTCATCCGGAAACGTGCCCAGAAGAGTGGCAGCATTGCCACATAAAATGGCAATGCAAATTTTTTGGCCAGAGAAAGAGCCAATCCTTTTGGTTACGCGAATTATATTTCTATCAAAGCGTTTCTTGTCAAATGGGGTAAATTTTTAATTTTTTGACAACCATGCTAATAGGTAGAAAGTGAATTAAAAAACCTTAATCTGACATCATAAATCTTTTCTTAATCACCATTCTTCACATAAGCCAGTGTTTATTTAAGACGAAAGTATTTCCAGAAATCATCCAAAAATTAAAGTAGAACTCGTAAAAATATTTGGTAATTACAAATTACGCAAATGTCCTCGGTTGAAAAACTGAGAGTTTGACATTTAGACACTCTTAAAGAATAATGAGACGAATTATTATTATTGTTTTTAACGAACAAAAAACTGTCTGACAGTCTGTCTGTTTGGAACAGGGTCCGTGATAAAGTATGTGCTATCAAGATTACGGTTGACATTTTCGCCCAAGACAGTGAAATGTCCAAAAGATTTTGTAAGAAAAATTTACTAAGTGGGCCTTAAAAGAAAGTTGGGTAAGTCTGTTTTTAATATTTATTTTAAACTTCCTTGATAAACCTAGTACTACTTAGGTTAGTAGATTGTATATTTTGATTGAGTGTCCATGGAGTTTCTTGCCCATTCTTCTCCATAGAGATCTACGCTTTGGAATGTGCAACTACAGTACTTTCTCAAGTTATTATGCCTTGTGACTGTGACTGTAGCATCGCTTTTTTTTTTGTTTTATTTGACATTCAAAAGTGCCTGTGATGGTCTAATTGAAATAAATGCTTTAAGTTTGATTGTACACTGGTGTTAAATTAAAGTCAAGTTACAATGGATACTGGTTTAATAAAAAAGTTGCCTACAGTGCGAATGTCGTCGGTAGAATGACATGGCAAGTTACGTCGTATTGTTGTAGATATTTTTATAGCACTAGACTGAAACTTGTGAAGCATCATCCATAATCTTCAATCTTTTCATCTTAAATCCTTGATAAAACGTCTTTATGTTTGTCCTTTCAGTACGAAAATACGAGATGAAACGTTTTATTAAGTCCCTACGTTTTTTTCTTATAACTTTTACATCAAACATCAAAATACAGCAAATATAAACCCGCTAGATGTTCATATAATCTAAATATATTTACCGTTACCATAGCTACCAACATTATTATGATTTACGGGCTTATGTGGTTTTCGCACCAGTGTTCGGTGTAACCGCGCGGATAGGATATCTCATTAAATTAAATTCTTACATAAACAAACATGGTTGAATCAGGAAGTATATGTTATTAACGGTGGTATGATGTTTAATTTTTTTTCTGTGTACAATTCCCGGCTCAAGCAGTGTTGTTTGATTTTCCATCTGCCAGGACCGTGGGCAATTTTCAATTTAGGCTAATATTTGAGACATACTTTAATTCTGGCCCGTTTTGACCAAGACCCTTTTTAAGTCGCAGCAGAGTTTGAATTTGCTTTGCCTCAAACACTATTCATTGCTGTAGATAACATAACATAACATCATGCCTTTTTTCCGAAAGTTTATATATTACAGGCGACCTTAACACACATAAAATATTTCACCCATACTTCACCAGTTATGTATGTCTAAGGGAATTGGGGGCAAGCTTATTGCCGTCAACCGGGCACAAATTCTATTTAAAATAACCCCATATTTTCCCTCTTCACCTAACTGTCTCAACTTTCATTAATTATAATTTGTTGCGTAAAGCTGTCAGATTTTATTTAAGCTAATGAAATTTTTAAATCCTAATTGTTTGCCAACAGTTTGAGGTCCGGGTTGGAAAATCTCATTTGTAATATTTGTAACATTTTTTTTTGTCCGACGAGCTCGTGGCTAAATAATAACATCCGCTCGGGTCGATCTTTAGGTTAAACCGTGCTTGCCAAGGTTGGTCTGTGGATGGGTGACCACCCATTACATACCGAGTTTCCTCCGTGCCTCGGAAAGCACGTTAAGTCGTTGGTCTCGGGTGTCATTTTTAGATCTTTGACAGTCGTTAGGTAGTCAGTGGCCCAAAGAGTCTGACAACCAAGGGGTATCGTATTACCCAGTACTAACTGGGTTGTGGAGGTCAGATAGGCAGTTGCTCCATGTAAACTACTGGTATTCAGCTGCATCCGGTTAGACTGGAAGCCGACCCCAACATAGTTGGGAAAAGGCTAGGCAGATGATGATGAACACAATAATCTAGTTCATTATCTACAGAGTTTTATTCATTTATTCACTGAAACAGCCGCCACCCACCAGTCCACAGTCTAACTAAAAACAAAAAAAAAGATTCCTTATTATATTGAAGGTTGGATTATGTGTTTTTGCAATTTGATGTATTAAGCAGGCGATGAAAGTTTGTTTAGAACTTTATCTAGTGGCGGTACTTTCATACAAGCTTACCTGCTTGCCTTGCTCTTATAACCTAATGTTATAGTTTCTGAACAGTCTGCTTGCCCCTGTATTGTTGGCCCCCAGGCACACCACTGAAGTCATATTTTTTCCGATCTTTAATCCTATCAAGCTCACAGCTTATGGATGCATATTGAATACAAATTTTTCTTCACAAAATATCAGACGTATGCTGTAGAGGTTCACGTCCTCTCCCTTACGCCAATAGCCCCTGAATGAGAGTCTTCACATTCATGTGTCATAGTACATAAACTACGCAGAAAATTAACTCCACTATGACGTGTGGGAAACGTCCTCCACAAACGGTAATGTCTTCAGGGACGTTAGTCCTGAAATGGTACGACGCTAAAATCTTTGGGAGACTCTTATTTGATGTGGTACAACTTTTCATTATTTTCTCTTGTGTTTAAAACATTTTCAAGCGTCATTTAGTTTCGAAAAGTTTTATTTGTGTGTCACCATCACCTTCTTGCCCTTGTGCCATGTTACTTGGGGTCGGCGCAAATCATTTTTTTCTTCAATTCTCCTCTGTCAATCGTCACGTTATCATTTACTTCTTTTTCTTTCATATCATTTCTCACACAATCCATCCATCGTATTCTTGGTCTTCCTCTCCCTCTCCGTCCATCAACATTTATACCTATTCATCACTCTTTTAGTGACATGCGTCTCGTCCCTCCTCATCATATGCCCCTGCCAAGACAGTCGATTCCTTTTCAACTTTTCTGTTATTTGCGTAACTTTCAAACTTCCTCTAATATACTCATTCCAAACTTTCTCTAATATACTCATTCCTTACTTTATCCATTCTTGTCTCACCACACATCCATCTCAACACTCTCATCTCCACTACATGCAATCTTTTTTCATCCATCTTCTTCATAGACCAGAATTCCGATCATCCAGCATTCAGCCATACAGTACCACAGGCCGAATCACGATTCATCATCATCATCATCATCATCATTGCAGCCGAAAGACGTCCACAGCTGGACTCCTGAGAGGCCTCAGGAGTCCAGCAGTGGTCCCCCAAGTGCCGCCACGTTGACCGGTCCCGTGCGACTCGCATCCAGCGGATCCCGGCAACTTTCACCAGGTCATCAGTCCACCTATTGGGAGGCCTTCCAACGCAACGTCTTCCGGTTCGCGGTCGCCACTTCAGAAATTTTCAGCCATCCGTTCTGCAAGCAATGTGCCCTGCCCACTGCCACTTAAGTTTGACTATTCTTCGGGCTACGTCGATAACCTTGGTTCTCTTGCGGATATCCTCATTTCTGATTTGACCACGCATGGAAACTCCGAGCATAGCCCTCTCCATGAATCACGGTTAAAAACTTTAATTTGTGTGTAATGGTTGAAAATCCTTAATATACCTTGTGTTTCTTTATAAGAAATCCTCCACAGCTTACACCCAATACATACTCTCAAAACGATTTCTAAACTCTATTTAAATCTCAAAGTAATCAACTGAAGTAAAATTAAAGTTAGCGATATCTTACAAGATTTTCAAAGCAGCAACTAAATTTAAGTTAGTCGTACGAATTCAAGAAGCAGAACTTTGCACAGGTCTTGTGAAATTACCTCCATTCCGACTGTTCTTCAAAATTAACTTACTGAGGACCTACCTGCTGTGTATTCAGAATCTCTTAATTAAGTCCCAGTGGATGTTCCCTTAATGAGCTGTCTTCTAGCTCGTATGGAGTGCAGTGGGTACTATAGGTACCTCTTTGGTTATTTAGGAATAAACTGGCACATGTAAAGAAAAGAAGATGCATTTTGTAATTAGAAAAGGTAAGACAGTCTTCGCTGTCCTCCCATGCATGAGTACTAACGGTGTAATACAATAACATTGTAAAACCAAATATTAAAAAAGTGAAAGAGTTTCTTGCCGGTTCTTGTTCATCTTTGACGTTTTATAAGTGCCTATCTGAAATCAAATATTTTGATACCAATTTTGAGCCTAGAACGCTGACGGCGCTGTAGAAATGATATTCAAAAGGAAATAATTATTGATTTTAGCTCCAATACGCCTTTTATTTGTTACACTACCTGCAGTACCTATGTACATGAGAGAGAGAGAGAGATACTATGTACCTGAGAACTAAGATGTATTCTGTAAACGATTTACTACCGAACTTACGGACTGTCTACCACTTTTCACCCTTATACCCTAAGTGATAAGGTTGAAAAGTGGTCGACCGTCAGTTAACGCGGTAGTACGTGTGTATGTGTGTCTTTGCTGTTAGTACCTCTATATTGTTGTAGAACATTGATCAGTGGCCCTTGTTTGAACGCGCGGAGCGAACGTAACGTAAGTGTAGACGGTTTTAAAATCGGAAATTCTCGTTTTTTGATTATTTAAGAAGTTTTAAAACTTTATTACATAGATACTATATATGTGAGAAACTAATTAAATCAACAAAAACATCTCTATTTCGAACTAAAAATGGGCAAAATACATAATGAATCTTAACTTAACAATTGAGCTTGTTGTCAAAGTAATAACCAAAAATTTACGATAGTTGCATTTTCGATTCAAAAATTGTTCGCATATACGTTACGGTAAGAGTTTTCTTAAAATTAAAAATACTCGTTTCACGTATGATATTTTCGTTATTAATTTATCTAATGGATGATACTGATTTTGCTTGTTGTAAATAATTGAACTAAAATGGTTAAGGATAATTGTATTTTCGTATTCGCGCCGTGTAAATGTGACGTAAATATACGTCACGTTTACACCGCGCGCGCGTTCGTACTAAGGCCTCCGGTTAGGGTATAGGTTCGTGCAAGGGCCTCTGTTGTCGCCTGTAAAACAAAGCAAGTCGGCTCTTATTAAAGATGGCGTCTGTTGTGATTGTGACACATTTACCCTCTCTCTTGGTTCGTTATGAGAAAAGGAGGTGATCAATATAAAGGTTTTATTACAAGCCTCTCTTATTAAAATGGCATGTTCTTCTATTGCCTCTTTGGTCGTATCGCACTACTGCTGACTACTGAGTATGAGGTCCTGTATTCGATTCCCAGATCGGGCAGTGTTAGGGCTTACATTAGGAATTTCTCAGTAGTAGTCCCGATTTATGCCTGGTTGATGGCAATAGGTTCACCCCCTATTACCAGGGACTTAAACTACATATAACAAGTAAAATGTGGGTTTACTATAGGCACACCCTACCTTACCCTTCGGAGATTACAGGCGTGATTGATGTAATGTTTTCAAAAAATAAAAAACAAGTTTCTTTCTTCAATAATGTTATGTGAATCATATCAAACAAGAATAGACCTCGATAGAGTTGATTGACATTTTATTTAGTGTAAATTGAAGGTCATATAGTGACATTTGTGTCAATCATACCACTTGCGAGTCACGAAATCACGATAGTGTTGAATGCGTGTTGCATCACTGCATCACTTTTTGCTCCTAAAAACGTGATATTACTGTTTGTATCCTTACATGTCGTGAATCTAGGGGCGACGAAATCTATGTATGTCTCATTTATTTACTAAGTTGGTATTTTATTTTCGTATTCAGAAAATGAGACAAAAAAAATGTTGTGATTTTTCTAGTTCCAATTTTTTTTTGACGAAAAGTCCGAACACAAAAGTATACTACGAAAGTATCTTCTGTAAAAAAGTAGGTGTACAACAAGTTTTTAAACTATCATAGTCTCTAACATTATCATTAACACTAGAAACGGGATATTTACCATGTTTACTGATTGTTTTGAGTACAACAACACATAACATGGTAAATCTCCCGTTTCTAGTGTTAATGATAGTAGGTGTACTATTAGAGATACGAATCCTTACGTAAATACACCAGTCAAGACTACTTAATTATGCCCACAACCAACCAAGCTCCTTAAAAGAAAAATCTTAAAAATATTTGATTTTTATTTTATTTTATTGTGTTTGGGTGGCTTACAGCTAACAATACAAAAATTAATAGCGAGGCAAACGACAAGCCATTTACAAGCCTCCACAGTAAGCATTAAACTATTGTTGCACAAACTAATAACTAAGCATAATATCAATAACTAAGCATAATGTAGTAAGAAATAATAGAAATTAAATATTAAATTAAATTAAATACCTGCACAAGCCTTCACGCAGGCGCAACCACTACTAAGATTCATCATCAACAACACAGCTTTTAGACAAGGCAGTACTAATTGTCTCTACGCTGCTTGCAAACAAATCGATTGATGGGTGTTCGTTCATTACAACTTATAATATGATTTATAAGCTTCGCAAAACTGATTTTCATATTTCATCGTCATTCTCCTTTCGTCATTCGCCTTTATCCCAATTTATTTGGGGTCGGCGCAGCATGTCATCTTCTTCCATACTTCTCTATTACTCGTACACACAGTCCACCCATCGTTTCTTTGGTGTTCCGCTACTCTTATAGCCATTTCCATTTTCCTTTCCTCTTTTACTTCAGATCTTCATATCGTCGGGGATAGTGCAAATCCGCGAATCTACCATACGTAAAGTGCGTGTCTCAGCACTACGTGTAGGTTTACAGGGGAAGGTTATAAGTTTAATTTTTTTTTATTTCAACGATTTTTAACCTCATTTTAACATGAATAGTAACAATACATGTGTTCTATGTATTGTTAACAGTAGAAATATATTAAAGTCATTAATTTAGTCGCTACGACAATGCGTAATTGAAATTGGCTACATTTGTGAGATACGCGGAATTATCCAATGCTAGTTCCGCGGATTTGCACTATCCCCGACGATATTTCGTTTATTTTATTTAATAATATTTCATTGCAAGCTGCCAAATAATATAAAACCCTAGTGATATATATACTCTGGCAGGCAGGATCTTGATATAAACTAGGTCAGGGTCGCTCAATGATGTTGTGGCGGAAGCGGTGCGGATCTAATGAAGCTAAATACTGTGTAGTCGTAATATATGGCGTCGGAAATAAATGGTACTACTCTATACCCTCTCTTTTCTCTACTAAGAATTTCACTAAAATAATTATACTGAACGATTAGCATATTTAAACTGCGTTCAAGAGCTGTTAGTATCAAAATTGCAATGGAAAATTGACACTGACAGCTTTTGGGCATTCGGTTCGCGTACTGTTTTATTTGTGAACTTCGAACTAAATATGGGTAGGTAGGAAAAATATAACTGAAAACTGTTACCCAATTTGTTTAAAAATAATAACGGAAAATCACGCTGAGATTGAATGATTGATATGAAAATAATGTGTTTCATTGATCTTGTTTAGTTCCTGGCTAATAGCGGGTCCATATATTCTTTGATCTCTGTTTCTTTGATAAATTGAATACTTATAAAAACAAATTAATCAACATATTCGTATGTCATGTATATTTATTACGTAATTTTTGTAATTTGCTTTCGTTTGAAATATATAATATATATCTTGCCTGAAACAAATGAATTTAATTGTTTTATTTTTTTTTAAGAAAGCGCTCGGGCTGAGTTACAATTTTACATATTATTCAATAAAGTACACTCAACAACGGTCAGAACTGCGATTTCTATATTCGGAGACTAGTGGGTGGATCATGCATACATTACCTGCAAGATGACAATACACCACATCACACAAGATACCATATTTGTCTTGGAACGGATCGTTTTTTTTACCCAGAGAAATCTATCAGCTGACTGCCTCGTTGGTCTAGTGATCAAACGCCACTGCTGAGCATGAGGTCCTGGGTTCGATTCCCGGGTTGGACAAATTGTTATTGGGTTTTTCCATTAGGAATTTCTCAGTAGCAGTCACGGAGTCTGGATTTGTGCCCGGTTAATGGCAATAGACTCGCCCCCTATTACATGGGACTTAAATATAACTGGCGAAATGTGTGTGTACGGTACCTACACCTCTGCCTAACCATTCGGGGATTACAGGCAAGATGTTATGTTAAATCTATAAGCTCAAACTACCAACCTCTGATTAAAATCATCCAAATCATTACACAACCACAATTATAATAATTAACGACATCAAACAGTAAAGATAGATGTAATTTCATCACAAATGCAGTAGCCACCCATCGATCATTCGCTTCTGAATCCATACTATTAACCGGTTTGAACAATAGGCGACCAGCCGACTAGTTGCGCTATATGGAATGATAAACGCAACTCCATATGAAGTTAGTGACGTAGACTTAGAGATGCTAGATGAGACAGAACTTTCTATTTTCGATCCTTAAGGCTACACAAGCCGAGTATTCTCCCATACAAACAGAGAAAGCTGATAACTTTACTATTTGGTATTTAACACCAAAAACTAAGATTGATATCGACTTACCTCGTCATTATTTAGTATTATTGCTAATCAGAACAGCAAAAAAAAATATATACAGGGTGGCGCCGACAATGCGATAATAAATGAAAATACTGTTCATAGAAATAGACTAGTTTAAAGAAATCTAACATCGAAATTAAAAATTAAAAATTCAAACAAAGTAAATAGTTTAAAACTGTGAAACCATTTTATAAATATTTCGGCAGGAATAAGACTTACATCTCACATTCTCACACGGCGCTTGGTGAAATAGCAAGCATTTTCGGGCAAGTTGGCACGTGCACTTAAGTAACCTGCGTATGCGATGATGGCTAATTTATGTGTATTCAAAGCTAAAACATATAAATTCACACATACAGGGATCACCACACGTAGAAACATAAGACTGCTTCGCGTATCATCGTGTCCTCTTGTTTTTTGTTCAATACACACTTGGACAAAGTTCAAATACAGTTACGCATATAGATAAAGCCCCCTTCGATTTAACGGAAAACCCCGCATTTGAAACGGCAAATAAATCAACATGCTAAGTATACTAATTGAATTAAAATATTTGAGTAATGAGTTGATCATCATCATTAAACGTTGGTCTAGTGATCGCAAGCAAGACTTCTGAGCATGAGGTCCTGGTTTCGATTCACGGGTCGGGCAAAGTGTCATTGGGTTTTCCATCAGGAATTTCTCAGTAGCAGCCACGGAGTCCGGATTTGCGCCCGGTTTATGGCAATAGGCTCGCCCCCTATTACACGGGACTTAAACATAACTGGTGAAATGTCTGTGTACTATTAGGTACACCTCTGCCTAACCCTTCGGGGATTACAGGCTTGCTGTTATGTTAATATGTAAACCAAACTCTTTTCAGCCAATTACACCAAAAATTTAAAGTTCATAAATAATTTTCTTATACAACCTTCTCATCTTCTATATTCCGGGCAATGCATGCATAAAAGATGTATTACCAGCACCTTGTATTAGCTTCGTAGAGTTAACTTGCAAAATGGCACCACCTCCTGCATACAACCTACTTGCTTTAGACCTCGTACCTAATTTTCTCTTGACATCAAACTTGGCGGGAAAACTAAGAGCTTTCCTACACTGGCGCGTTCGGAATATTACCAAAACGTTACTCCACTAAGGTGTGTTCTGATTAATGTTTGTAGTTACAAAGGAGTATTGAAATTGACGAGTTTCAATACATCTTTGATGAGAAATGTAGGATTTTGGCATGAATGAGTTTGTGTACTGTTTAGATCTTTGTGTGTTGATTTAGATTCTGACTTTCTGAGTCAGAGAGACGGCAATCTGGATGATTATTTAGGTAGATAAGAGGAAGCCAGAGTATTGCAGTGAGTTTGTAATAGTGAGTCAATTTTATTCGTTGCCGCCAACGGTGTGTCAAAATATGGTTTAGTTTATCTGTTGCAGCTATCTCATTCGCTTGGTTTTTGTTTTATTTCTGCTGCTAGTTTTACTTGGTTATATTTACCAAGTTAGGCTAAGGGCTAAATGGAACCAGATAAAATCATTGAATATGAGAAGGGCTGCATTTTTTTCTGGATGGATATTATAAGTGGAAGGAATGGGGGAGGCACAGGAGTAGGACAATTCAGGCTAACAAAAAAAAAAATATTATAAAATATCCATTATAACTTTAACTGCTAAACTGTAAGAAAATAAATGATTTCTATTTCTGCTTATATAAAATAAGTGATCAATGTACCCAAAAATACGAATAAAATGTTTCTGGTCTAAACATTTGAACAGATGCTGGTAGGAATGCGACTTTATATTCTAGAGGCCACGTGATTAGTGTGAAAGTTGTTTGGACTCACTTAGGCAAAACGGAATAATCGCCATTGGACCTCCCACTCATAAATTACTAAACACAGTCTCTTTTGCGCAATTAATGGCTGTAATTTATTATATATTATTTGTAACGAGTCTTTTCATGGTCAAATACATGAAAAATCTTAATTTGCCTTTACAAATCTATACGCTTAGATTTCGGTATGCTTAAAACGTGTCATGTCCAATTTACTTTTAAAAATTATGGTCTTAAAACTTCACCTCAATCGATTAACATTCTAACAGCCAGCTAATACACTATTAAGTAATCTGTGCCAATACTTCAAGTTCTTAAACGTGCAGAAAAAACCTTCAAGTAAAGTTAATGATTTATTTATAACGGTCTAGTTGACTGCACTATAAATTTAACACAGAGGCTTCGCTCCCATGACATTTAAACTTCGAAACTGGACCAGATTCCGTGCGAAAATATGTAAGCAATTTGACCCGAACCTAAAGAGCGACCAGCACAATTTGTCAACGAGAAACACTGGTAGTATATCACGGAGCTATCAACAGGCTGTCAGTATCCCTTCCAGTGGGTTAATGTATGCTCAGACCACACTCGTCCTACATTCACCCCCCTTCTTCGATCAACTGTCTCGGCTTGACGGCCATTACCTAACCGACCGCTTGCGCGCTCTACAAACTCCACACCACGACACCAACATACAAACGCGCTTAAGAAACCACTAAACTCTCTTATCACACCGTGTTATGGTTGAGAATTTAATCAAACAAGTGCAAAATTAATTTGGCTTCATCTACTCTACTCGCTGTTTACACTCGCCCGTCGACGTTCGTCATTTAATTAATTCGATATTTGAACGCGGCAAAGTGCTGTCATTTCTTTCGGCCAGTGTTTTTTTTACGTTGTGTTTTTGGTATAGGTAAACATCCTTTGCGATGATAAGTAAAATTAAAAAATAATAGACAAACGTCTAGAATTCTCATAAAAATCTTTCTTGTGTTTAGTGAAATTATTAGAAATGTGTTTAGTTTAAATCTAAATGTGTGTGGTGAAGTTAAGAATGCTGTGATCTAATAATATGTGAATGATAATGTTGGCTGGTCAGGAAGCCAGCATCGAATTGGTGCAAAGGTGGCTTCAGAGGCGAGGCAGTGATGACACCGACACAGGTTAATAAAACTACTTATATTAATTTATGAATCCTATTTTAGAAATAATAATACATCATAAACCGATATTTATGTATACTCATAGTTTCCTATTAGGAACTCAGATGAATTAGAAGATTCTCAATCTCAGTGCAATACCTAATGTTAATTTTGAAATGTTTAGCTTTCGTAAAATTTTCAAAATTTTCAAAATGTTTCCTACACTACACAGGCCCAATACATTCAATCTATCCATTTAAAACCTAAACTTAGCATCAATAAATATGGCCACTATCTAATTTTAAAATCTGTAGACCGAATTAGTAATAAATTGACTCACAAATATAGGTATAGGTATATTAAAGACTCGTCTTATAAGGAAAAGGCTAAATATAAACCTTGTTTTTACCTAATTGTGTAGTCAAAATTTTATATCCGATTGTGACGTAATCGGTAGTATTGGAATCCTGTAGATGTACGTTGCCGACGTTTTCAACGAATATCAGGGTGCTTCCATCCTGACATGATATAATTTTATTTATTTTTTGTTTACATCGACGCACAAAGGGTTACCGCTTGTTCAGTACACCATTCCGAAACATAAAAAAAAAAAAAATTACCACTTATAAATATTTCATCGATAATTTTAAAAATTACTGTTTCCAACGATATTACGAAATTATTCGTGAAAGATATTTCAAATAATCGTTGCATAAAAAAAATACTAACATACATCCTTAATTCAGAAAAACCCCAGTAAAAATTACTCTTATGCGAGATAATATTTTTAGTCGAATTTATATCAGTACCCAAGCACGCATTTTATGAAATACCTGTAGTGAAAATCCACATTATTTCAAGTACAATTGTGTTTTCAATGCCTTTCATTAAACATTCCGTGAACATTTGCGATTGTATATCGAACCGGTAATTCCTGAATTGAGTATAATACGTATTACGGTACAGGTACAGGGAAAATACCTGTTATTAGGTACTTCTGGGAAATTTTGACAGATAGATAGGTACTCTATGATAGGTGTCAACGTCAATTAAAGGATTTTAGAGATTTGCAAACAGCATTGTCTTGTCTATTTGATGACTGAATTAAAACTGACATTGTCTGGTTTTTGAGGGCTAGATAAAGTGAAATTACAACATAACATCACGCTTGTAATCCCTGAAAGATAAGGCAGAGATGTACCGAATAGTACACGCACATTTTGACAGTTATGTTTTTAAGTCCCATGTAATAGTGGGCGAACCTATTGCCATCAACCTGAGAAATTCTTGATGGAAAAACACATAAATACCTACTTTGCTCGACCCGGTAATCGAATCCAGGACCTCTTGCTCACCATTCGATCAATGAGCGTTATGTAATGAGTATGAAACGTTATGAAAGCATTTGATTTTTTTAAAGATTCGTAAATTTCTTAGGTCGTGGGTGAGGGATTTTTAGAGCTCATGTCGGTTTCAGGTTAAGCCGTTCTTGTCTGCTGTTGATTACGGCTGTCATTTGTAGATCTCTTACAGTCGTTACAGGAGTCAATGGCCCGAATGTCTGACAACTAGTATTACCCAGTACTAACTGGGTTGTGGAGGTCAGATAGACAGTCGCTCCATGTTAAATACTGGTATTCAGCTGCATCCTTTTAGACTGTAAGGCAGCTGATGTAGATTTCTGATTAAATTCTTTCTTGCCTTTCTTCAAGCCACATAATAATTTGTCAAGCAATCCATCCACAAAAATGGTATGAAAAAAAATTGAGGTACAACGTCGCAATGCATCGGGTAGCTTGGCCCAGCAAGGTTCTTAGCGTGGTGATTATGTCAGTATAGGTACAACCATAATCACTCCTGATGATGATGATGATGATTACGGCCACATCCAATGATTATAGCCCTGACCGCTATCAGAAAATGATAGTGGACGATTGCGTGTTGATTATACCAATGATTTATGATATGATTGGTCTTGTTTCGCTAAGTACAAAAATCTCCATTTAGTTTAAAGTTATATTTGTTTACCTCATTATGGAGGCATTGCACTCGTCATTAAGAACTTGTACAGTCACGAGCACCAATATGTAAACACTTTCCTAAATTTAAAAGCAATTTTCTCGAAAAATAACGATTGTAACTTGGAGATAGGATCTTTTTCATTAAAATATGAGTTCCAGAATACTATGTTCGTAACAGCATGACATTTTAATCAGAACAGTAGGAGGAAAACACTTTTAAAAGTTGTTTAGTGTTTACATATTGGTGCTCGTGACTTTACTGACTTCAGGACCAACTATTAAATTGGGGAAAGAAAATCAGTGATCAAATTTGTGTTATTAAGTAAATCTTGAAAACTAAATCTGTTCCTTATCCAACTGATTATTTTATTCGCGATTTCAGGATTCGTCCTGTGTTAGAAGTTTGTCATATCAGTATGACAAACTACCCACTACTACCCCTTTGTACTATGAGTACAAATACCCGTTAGAACGTTTAGCGTAACAAGAAAGTAAGGCCTGGTTCACACTATAACTTGCCGTCATCGGAAATGGCATCAATAGATCGGTTGTCCTCTAGCAGGATAAATTGTTTGCAATAAAATGTCGCCGCGCATCTTCTGCTACAGAATTTTCACCTCGTGTTGATTAGGTTAATAATTACATAATTTCTCTACTCCCCGAAGAAATGGAATGGTAACATTATACCGTATAATAATGTGTTATTTCTGTTGTCGCAGGCAGCTCGAGCGGGTCGCCGGGGGCTCGCGCCGGCCGACGCTCCTCGCTTGCGCTCACGCCGGAGGACGAGCCCCTAGTGGATGTCGCCGTAAGTTGCTCTTCACATAATAGTATACCATTCACACACATCACATGCCTGCACAGGCACACCCACACATCGTCACATCGACATCATAGCGATGCGACGTCACAACCACAAGTTGTAGACGTTACCGCTAGTTTAAAATGAGCTACACGCGTGTGGTGAGAGCGACTGCGGAAAAAACAAATGAAAGAAGCTGTTTAAAGCATGCCAGTGGGTAACCACTGGCATGCTTAAAATGCATACTTGGAGAGATAGCTTAGATTTTTCTCACATAACTCTTCAATGATGATTTCATTCAACAGCATTCCGTTATTCCTAATTAGGTAAAAATAACCAGTTTTGGAATATTCGCTCACAAATACGGTAGTCACATGTTAATTCAAAACTAAATATATTTGACAGTCAAGCCGTCAAACGGACAGACACACACTTTCGCTTTCTTGTCGGCCCATTCACGCATTCGTAATGACGATTTGATATAATATTAATCGGTAATTGTGACGACCTTAGCGCCGATTTTTTAAACGTCGAGTAAATTTTTATTTAAAACTTATTTCACTTCATATAATTGCTGCGAAACCGTAATTTTTATTCCTTAGAAAAATTATCAGAAGATTTAATAAATCGGTTCCCTCGTTTAGCTTCTAGATGCAGACATTCATACTTACATTACTACTGAAAATATGACCTTCCTTTTGGGTTACGCAATAGTTGGTAAAATTCGGCCCATATCAACAATTCAATTTACATTCTAATTGATACATTTAAAAACATTCGTATCTTTTTTAATTGGCCTATGTCCAGCAGTGGACGTCTTTCGGCTGAAATGATGATGATGATGATGATGATGTATATTTTTTAATTGGGACAAGCCCGCCACACTATTCCCAAACCACTGCAACTCCTGTCCTGAAAGCCAGGATCAACAGTGGCGACCACCAGAAAAGCGCCAAGACAATGAAGCTCGACGAAGTCCCAGATAAATAATTTAACTGTCTTGGATCCCGCAACGAAATTAATCAGAAAATAATAGCGGAAGAGTAGGAAAAACATAATTTCCACTTTCCTATAAACATTTGTTTATACCAGGAGCGAAGGGTCAACTTTTGTAAGGGGTAAGCCGGAGTACATTATTTAATGTGATTATATTATTTGTCTATAGAATTGGGTAGTTGACACCGGGTCCATATTGGCTCACCTAAAGTTCATTACCCGAAATTGTTCTTCCTAATGATTTGTAATCCGAATGATCATTCTTCCTAAAACTTTTCATCCTAAAGTTTTCATTCATACTATTTGTAGTGCTACCGGCGATGTTCATAACACTCATGTTTCCGAAAATTGTAATTAATAATATCATTAATGTAAATATATTTAAACTCCTACTGTTTTTTTTATCATAACGCTTTTATCCCTAAACATAATTACCATAATATTTTAGTTTAGCATGATTAAAGGTCGTTTCACTGGTTTTTGTCTTAAATGAATGAAATTCAGGTCAGAGTGTCGTCTTTGGGGCACTATGAAAAAAAAACTTAGAAAAATTTCGCGACCAATTTCGAGGTCACAGTTCTAACCTAACCTAACCTAACCTATGGATCCCTTCCACATCGTTTTTATGACAAACGGTTAGTCGGAGACAAAAACACCAAGACACTTTGAGCCTTATATTTAGGTGTTTTATACGATAGAATCGAGAAAATAAACGATTTGCAAAAATAACACTTTTTTGGAAAATAAAGTTACGCAAAATTAATGTAAATAATACTGATTATTATGAATAAAAAGAAATCTAAACAAAAAAGATATGACTTTGAATAATAGTGTAAAAGATGGTTATGTTGAGAAAATATAGGAAAACAAATAAAAGTATAATAGATGTTTATTGCTACTGACATTATGAAGTTGAATGCTTCGGAATTATGAACATTAGAGACAGAGTAGTTAGGAATTGTGCTTGTTAGGATGAAAAATGTTAGGAAGAACATTTTCGGATTTCCAATTATCGGAGTTGAAAATTTAGGTGAACTTTGGCGCACCCGTTGACACCATTAAACAATAATTCCAAGACACAACTTCTCTAAAAAAATACTTCATTTTAGACCTCAAAACCCGATTAATTTTCAATTAATTGCAAAATTAGATTTTTAGTTGCTTTGAAATCAATAAATAGTTGAGTCTTTGAGTTGATTAAATAGTGACGTCATAGCGTGCTATTTCTATTCAAAATATAAGGGGAATCACGTTTTGACAGCTCTTAAAAAGTATGTCAATTGATTGGTTTGTCAACTACCCTATACTGACCTATATTTTTCAAAGGGAAGCCGGTAGGAATCGAGTTCTATGGAACCTTCGCCACTGATATGAACCTATGTATTTTTATTTTTTCACGTTTTATAAGAATTGTGTGAATTGGATGTAAAGGAGTTCATAAAACTATTAGTGATAATGTTATACCACGACCCACGAATAACAATTCACTCGTGTGTAAAGAGGCTGTTTCTAGACTCTATTACCATAAATATTAACTGCAAGCTTAGGAACAATGAAAACATTGTTCGGTGAGATATGTAAATGTTCTTAAGGTTCAACTAATTTGATGTCGTTAACACTTAACCTCAGGATCGTTAACTATTCAAGACATGTAGCAAATTAATTCTTGCTGGGCAACTTTGACCTTTCGTGGTGCAAAGTATTATTTATTTATTTTGCTATGACGTTTTATGTTGCTTCATGAATATATTCTGCTGAAGTTTTTCTTTAGTTGTAGTAGGTAATTAACTAGTAGTTGTTAAGTGATTTGTAAGAGTTGAGGATGTATTCAAGATTTTTAGAAGTACCTGTTTAACGTAGGACTAAATGCATAATTGGAAATATTTTAGAGAATAAATATAAGTCATCATCATCTGCCTAGCCTTTTCCCATGTTGGGGTCGGCTTCCAGTCTTTAACCGGATGCAGCTGTATACCAGTATTTTACATGGAGCGACTGCCTATCTGACCACCACAACCCAGTTAGTTCTGGGTAATACGATACCCTTTGGTAAGACTGGTTGTCAGACTTTTTGGGCCACTGACTGCCTAACGAATGTCAAAGATAAAAAAAAAGAATAAATAGAAGAAGAGAGAATAAATATAAGTTTTACACACAAAACATGCACACATGCAAGCATTACAATTAAAGTTTTAACTGACATGGTCACTAACACTATCACCACGGGATATTTACCATGTTTGTTATTAATTATTTGTTTTGTGGTAAATATCCTGTTTTCAGTGTTAATAAGAGCATTACAATCATGTTTCACATTTGGAACAATTGAAATCTTTCATAATCATTGACCAAAGATCAATTATGAATCAAAATACCTCATTACAGTGGCGAAGGTTCCATACAGCTCGATTCTTACCAGCTTCCCTTTAAAAACGGCCGCAATCAGTATTCCATAGAGAAATAATAAAATCACATTAAAGACATGTACCCCGGCTTACCTCTTAAAAAAATTAACCCTCCGCTACTGCCAAATCGCCAAAATGCGGAAACAACGAAATTATAGTCTGTGTTTCATGACCAATTCACAGGTCCTTAACAATACCATACAATAACACAACACCCATTAATAAAAGAGCCCAATTCCTTTTCTTCTCATTAACGAACCTCTTAATTCGCAATAACGTATTCAAAAGACTACATTGCTGATTGAATTCTGGCGCCGAACCAATCAGAAGGGTCAAGGTTCATATCCGCGTGAGGCAAAACGCCTCACTTAAGAATTAAAGATGGCGTCCGTAAGATTCAGTCCATTTGTAGAGATTGATGATGATATGATCTTTTTTATGAGGCGTTGATTGGTGCAAAAAGGCTTTTTAATTTAAAAGAATGAAGGAGCTATGTAGGTCAGTTCGTATTTATGTAAATTGTTGAGGTGAGCTGGGTTTGCTTTTTACGGGATTCATTCCAAAGCGTTTCCTTTAATTTTACGACTTCAACTGAAGAATGTCACTTCACAGTTGACAAGCTCTGTTCAACTTGAGGACGTTTTAAGAGCTTTTAGTAAAGTTTGTATAAAATAAAATTGTGAAAAAAATTTACACACACAAGTAAGAAAATGTAGAAAAACAATCACAATGAGCGTAGTTCAGAGAGCACCTAGGTGAAAGTAGCCGTGGGCCTCAAACTAGACACAGAGCCTGTATCTTGGTAGAATTAATAATACAGGTGGACATAGTGGACTATATTATCACCATTGCTGGAACACAGTCCTCCTCTCTATGAGAGGGAGTGGGATTTTATCTATCTCATAGGCCCATTGCGGGTTGGACATGCCATATGTCCCCGAATTTTTAGTTCTAGAATACACCATTTTCACACGGATGTTTTCTTTCATCATTTTGAGAGCAATGGTGATGAAATTAGAATGAATAAATTATTCAATGAAGTAATAAAATTGAAAAATGATAGCGTGATGGTTGACAATGAAGAATGGAAGAAAAAAACGTGTTGCGCAGATCCCAAGTGACATGGGACAAGAGCAGGGAGATGATGCTGATGAAAACAAAACACAATCCATCACCATCTTCCTGCCCTTGTCCCATTGTACTTGGGGTCGGCGCAACACGTCTTCTTCCATTCTCTCCTGCCAGACGTCACGGTATCATTTACTCCTTTCTTTGAAAAAAAAACAAAGAAAGAAAGAAGTAAATATTATGTTTGAATAAGCCGCTCGGATCGATCTTTAGGTTAAGCCGTGCTTGCCTAGGTTGGTCTGTGGATGGGTGACCGCCTATTACATACCGAGTTTCCTCCGAGCCACTACGTTAAGCCGTTGGCCCCGGCTGTCATTTGTAGATCTTTGACAGTCGTTACAGATAGTCAGTGGCCCAAAAAGTCTGACAACCAGTCTTACCAAGGGGTATCGTATTACCTAGTACTAACTGGGTTGTGGAGGTCAGATAGGCATAGGTGTAAAATACAGTTGCATCCGGTTAGACTGGAAGCCGACCCTAACATAGTTGGGATAAGGCTAGGCAGACGATGATGACAGGACCTAGTAATTACTGTAGATCATATGAGACAACACATAACTACCATATCTACATAACCCCAACATCTTAATGAGGATAAACACGACAGACGACATCTTGAGTAAACTACGTAATACGATCATTTGCTAATTACGTATCATTCGCTTCCAATCAGCCATCTGTCTATGACGCCCAGCCCTTATAAGTATTACACTAGTCAACTGATGTTATCTTCTCGTGGAAAATGGCATACTTGCTTTCAGAACTGATAATTTGATCAGCGAGGTACATCTGTTAAACTTGTGTTGGGGAGGTCAATCTAAGATTCTCACCATATTGCCCTCTCTACGTCTTCTAGTTTCTTTTGAGTATTGGGAAGGCCCAGTAATGTGAGCATTTTAGATCATGATTAATCGTTCGATCCTGACGGTCTACACAAATGGCAATAGCTTTCAAAACGCTTCGCATTCGCTTTTTTATGTATGTACACAGATTTCTCGGTGATTTCTGGTCCGATTTAAGTGATTATTTTTTCATTTGGTAGAAAAAGTTCGCGCGGTGGTCCCATATAAATTCTATTTACTGTGCTTTGGTACTTTATCTATACTAATACTAATATTATAAAGCCGAAGAGTTTGTTTGTTTGTTTGTTTGCTTGAACGCGCTAATCTCAGGAACTACTGGTCCGAATTGAAAAATTCTTTTAGTGTTTGATAGCCCATTTATCGAGGAAGGTTATAGGCTACACAACATCTCGCTACGACCAAAACAAGCGGAGCATTTATGAAAAAGATTTCAAAAACGGGGAAAATCCGAACGCAGACGAAGTTGCGCGGGTCAGCTAGTCTTCTATAATATGCATTTTTCTTCTTCGTCTTTATGGATGATATACTAATATCTTATAGTTCCAATGTAGAATTAATACTTGTCAAGGATTTGTATAGAGACCACCATTAAAACCTCCATTACTTTTTTCCAAAAAAAAATAACCGACTTAAAAAAAAAAAAAACACTAGAAGTGCAAAATAAGTTTACTTTCGGAATTCGGTGGCAAAAAAGTCAATGAAACAAACAAAAGTCACCGACTTTTCTGTCATCGTTGGCACGAATATTATCATTATCTAACCTCAAACTAATTTAGTAAAAGCTAGGTGAGTGATGATCTTATATATTGCGCATGTCTCTTGTTTTAAATGGGTTCGTCATCTGACACAAGATTGAATTACGAACGTCATTTCAGTATCTCCATAATACACTGTCAATTAGCAATTTCAATGCGATCATAGAATTTGCAGAAATATTAGTGGAATTAGCACTTTCAATTTGTAAACTGATAGTGTTTGATTTGCAATTCTTGTTATAATTATGAGTTTAGCAGACAATGCTAAATACACGGATTGGAATAAAATTGAATTATTTGCTACGTTTGCATTAATTCAATAAGCTGTTATTAATGCAGTAGTTATAACGTACTCCCAATTATTTTGTAATCCGAAGCTTATAGTATTAAAAACATTAAATCAATGTTGTGTCCTTGACCAGCTGCTGATTGAAGTGATGCTATAAAAGTTATTTAATCTACATTTTCAAATAACGTATAAAACGTAATCAGTGCGAGTCTAATCGATAAGTGTTATCATATTGAATACAATGATTCTTAATGTTTTAGTTTGATATAAAACGTCGTGTGAATAAGTCACGGGGGATGTACGAATCGGACTTAATCCACGTGCGAAATTAAAAACTAGTGACGTAACTGAGAAAATATTTTGTGATTCAAGTGATACTTTTTTAACTGTGTTACATAAGTGAAAACGTGGTAATGGTCTTAATAAGTGAACACGTCTGTTGAATTTACGAACATAATCAAGGTGTGAACGCAATCGTTGGCAGTTGGCACTGCCTGAAGAGCATTTTAATGTCGATGCGTCGATAAATGTATTGAGTAACAGTTTTTACTTTAAATCAAGCAACATGTAACGATTTCGAAATCAACTATTAATATATCGTCATTATCAAGCAACAGGAACTATTTGTTATCTACATAATCAGTAGTGTTTAGATAAGCATTGATTTTGATTAGGACAGATTAACTCACGCGTTAGTAAATTCATTATGTGAACGATCACAGTGTAAGGGATTCTGTTCATCCTAGTGAAGATACGACGAAACAGTAAAAATGGATAAAACTATCGTAATACTAGAAAATCAGCCGGTGGCGGATCCAAAAAAGAATTTGGGTTGCTGGGCTCGATTCAAGAACTTGTTCGAAGATAGAGGTTTCGATTTAGAATATGAATATGGGCCGCGAACCCCAAGGCCGATCAGCTTACTTGGCGAAGACCAAGACGCAGAAGGCTATAGAAGAATATCTGAAAGAAAACAATCTGTCTCTAGGGTTAGCAAAAAAGCTCAGGTCAATAATAATTCGTCTAATAACGCTAACGTAGATTTAAGTGGTGCGGTTAATTTTTATGAACAATTTACTACTCTACATGATGAGGAGACGAAGGAAGAACCTGATCTGTTTAGGAAGTCGGTCCGGCATCGAGTGTCCATGAGACCTAGTGCCATCCTCACTAATATCATGGAGGAACCAGACGACGAAATTGAAGTGGTAAGTGAAAATTACTGTTTTTGTTAGTCCGTATCATCCTACTCATGGACAAAAGCCTCCCCCCCATGACTACCGCTGGTCGTTGGTTTTGTCTAGCTCTTTCCGCCATTTTCTATGAGGTCTGCCTTCTAGTTGTGTCAGGGCTTCAAATTGTGGCCATTTTGCCCCAAGACTCAAAGGGACAGACGTCAGACGTGGCCAGCCCAGTTCATCTGTTTTTTGAGGAAATTGAATTTAAAATTTGCGTTGTAATGTTTGGAGTTGTATACAATAAACACATTCATGATTAAGTTTTCACTGGAAATTATGCATCACGGAAATCCGATCTTGGAAACCTAATCTTATCAAAGAATAACAAATGGTATCAAATTAAGTATTACAAAAAATGCGACTCAATTGCTTTCCTGTTTCTGGGGTTATCTTGATACAACATTTTAATTAGAAAAAAGAAGCCATTTTCTTATCGCAAACTATACTAATTTCATTAGATTTAGAAGTTCTGTTACTGGCTTAAATAAGTGAAACTTAAAACTAGTTTTTTTTTGTAATATCTTAATGAGAGACCACATGAAACTGGTTTTCGATTTATTATCTGTGCGTTGGTGACAGATTAACCTGTCAGTGCAAGCGTCGATAGATTGGAATTAATCTGGTAGGTTAGTAAACGCCTCTGGCAACACTGTCGGACAGCGAAACATGACTTTCTCTATAATTGGATTGCGATCTGATTTGACAGGATGTGGAGCAATTACGCGGGCCATTGTGTGCTGATTGCAGATCTTAGAGATCTGGGAGGTATTTGGAGTAATGTTGCTAGTCTGGAAGCATAACTTCCAGAGTATTGGAGTGACAGTTGGGTTAACATAATTATGAAAGAAAGAAAAACCAAATGTTTATGACATGACGGGCAAACAAAATGACAAAAAACAACAAATAACTTTACTACGGGACAAATCCAGAAAGCGCAACATAAAGAGAAGCTTCCCACACGTGTGTTCATCCACGATCGTAGAATTGTAGGGCTCAGCAGATTTTTTTTTGCGATTCTGGTGTCCCAAAGTAAGTTTCCGCAAAAAAAAACAAGCAAACTTATGTAAATACTCAAGTCAGTCACGTGATTCCGATTGAAAAACCTCCATTACTTAAAACCATCCATGACTTAAAATAAACAAACACTCATGGTTGTGCTAACACTCAACTTGGAGAAGACCTATATAAATAAAGAGCTAGTGATTTTCAAGTGTCACTAGATAAGTAGAGTAGAGGTACCTACCTAATTTAGAACACGAGTTAATAATAGGTTCTGATAGTAATACGTAATCTGTTTGTAGTTTTTTTTCGTTTGGGATCTCTCATGGATGACCTCCGCCCTGAGGTAGGCGAAGGGGTCTGTCAGACTCGTATTGCCTAAAACCACACAGTGTTCTTCGACTACCTTGGGCCAGGGTGCTGGAGTTCTTCATGCTGTTCACTCTACACCGTGTTCTGGACGATATACATAAACTTCCGCCAGATGTTCAGACCACGGAAATAAGCTTTTTTCATTATGGACACATTAAGGATGTTTTTTTTAATCTCGGGTTCCTCTCGTACTTGCAAATGAAATGCAAATAGCATTTGATAATTTAATTGCAATAAGCGGCAACAAATTAAGACCCTTTCTTACTGCATAGCTCAATTAAATTTAATTAAATGAAATTACAAATATCTTTGTAACGAAGCCTTTTTTAGTACTACTTCCTTTGTAAGATTTTATTTGTAAAAGCTATAGAAGCGTTTGCCAAAGTTTATGGATAACGTGAAGAACACGGTGTATACTCTCTACCCTCAAAAAGGATGAACAAAAAAAAAATATGTTCATTTTTTAAACAACATCTTTATATTATGTTGGTTCGGGCTTAGAATGTGACACATGCTGAAAAACAGTAGAAAAATACACATACTTTTCTACCCTTTTAAATATATTTCATCTTTAGTTCAACCCTTATGGAAATCAGGACCATTCCTTTTAAGCAATGTGGATTCAGGCATTAGGCCTAAAATATACTTAGTTCGTCCTTGAGACCTACTACCTACGTTATTTATCTCCCAGTGCGGTCTGATTCTTTTCTATTTTTATTCTATTAATTTTATCAACAACCACACATAGAGGTTTATTGATATGCGCTGATTAAAGTTAAACAATGATTATCGACTGGTTAACCGTAATTTTTTCAACTTTTAAACGTCTCTCAACTTTGATCCGTGTGTTTGAATAATTTATTTATTTACCACTAATTATAGCAACATTACAGACCAAGTCCAATACGATGCTATAAGACAAAATAAAACAATTTAAAAACTAAAATTACACACAGTAAAAATAAATAAATAAAAAATTATAATAATAATAAATCAAGTATCTTGACTTGGCTCGCGAGGTTGTCGACATATGGGATGTGGACTCAGCGATCATTATGCCGATAGTCGTATCAGCCCATGGCTTAATTGCCAAGAGCCTCGACCAATACCTGAGGAGACTCTTGTTAGGCAGCTGGATCAAGGGCTTGATTCAGAAAGCGGTACTTCTGGACACGGTTCGTATTGTTAGGAGGTTCCTCTCTCTGGAGCCCTGACCGCCGGTAGCTTGGACCCTGTTCCCGATACCGGTGGGCTACAATTTTTTATATTTTTAAATGTTTTTTATATGGTTTTTGTTAAGAAATATTTAAAAATGTAATTAGTGTGTAGGAAAATAAATAAAGGAAATAATAAATCGCTTAAAGTATTGATGTAGTAATTCAATGGTTTTTTTTACTTTTTAATGTTCACATAAGTTGGTTAATGTGTTTTTTACACGAAACAGGTTTGGCCGCAACTCGCCTGATATGAAGCGATGATGTGGCCTAGGGTGGAGCACGTTTCCATAATACTAGCCTGTTACTCTCTCACTCTAGGACAAACTCGTACAGAGAATACACGATCATTCATAAACAGGTTTTTTTATGTATAATCAGTGTAGTGTGTAGTGGTAGTTGTTCCGGGTCTGGCCGTTTGTTTATGTGAGTTTTAAATGTTTGTAAGCTCACCCACGATACAGGAGAAATTCCTAGTGTGGGGTAACGTTTTTAAAAAAAAAAGAAAAGAAAGAAAGAATAGTGTGGTTCTGACATACAGAAAGAGAGGGGAGTGCTTCCAGAAGTGGGAACATATCGAAGCACTCCTCTCTCTTTCTGTCTGTGAGGAACCAGTTGTAGCATGTCTTCGGATTTTTTGTTCTTGGTTATGCCCGTTTCTTTCTCAAGGTGGATTAATGATTTTCATAATATAACACCACGCCTGTAATCCGATGGGTTAGGCAGAGGTGTGCCTAATAGTACATCCACATTTCGCCACTTACGTTAAGTCACATGTAATAGGGGTCGAGCCTACTGTCATCAAAAGGGTACAAATCCAGACTCCGTGGCTGCTACTGAGAAATTCCTGATGGCAGAACCCTATAACACTTTCCCTGACCTGGGAATCGAACCCAAGTACTCCAGCTCAAAAGTCGCGCTTGCGACCACTCGACCAACGACTTTCCTATCAGGAAAATAAGCCTCTAATAAACCTAAAAGGCTTCCAAGCCTTTGATCGACAGTAATTCACCTGTCCGTTCTCCGAAAGCGAATATTCGATTACAGTCGTTACAATAGGCTTGAACAATACTGGGCCTTAGCAGGCGGACAATAGTGGATAATGGGCCACAATGGCAGCTGTGGGGATGCCCATTCATCGTGTGTCCCTGATGTAACGGGTTGCCGATCAGGTAACTATTGTATAGGAGTAGCACAGGTTTTTATAAAGGGTGTAAATAGACCCTTAACGAAGCCGAAAGACACTTGGTCTCCCTGTCTTTGCGATCATTTTTTTGTTCTAGACCATACCTGGGAACCTTCTAGTTACGGAGATATTGGGGGTCAAAGTTCCAACTTTTTCAAGTCCAAGTTTTTTTTTAATGCATGTTTTAATGTAAGATGTTTACTTTAAACACCTCCATGACCCCCGTACTATTCAATCCATCCATCAGCACAATGTTTTGAGTGCTTTCCATCGAGTCCTACCGTAAGACGTGATTTTACGTCCCAAAAGAAAAGTCGTTTCCCAGCAATAATTTTTGCGTAAAGTTACTTTATTTGATGTACAGAATGCTTGGTTGACGGCTTCGTGAAGGGTCTGTTTACACCCTATACAGGAACGTCTTTTAGATTAGAATACGAAGTTTTATATGTTCAGATTCGTATAATTTAATTAAGGTACGCACGACGGCCAATCAAGCTATACAAAACCAATTTATGCGGATCTCTCATTCTATAGAAAATCTATACAAAGCGAGGCCAAGTTATACTGGAACTGTACTGCTTCATGTGCCGCCGTGTGTACAACCTAATCCTGAATTTTGAATACAAAGTAATCAAAATGGTTTAACTTTAATTTAGGCTAGTGACTAGAATAAAGTCTGACAAACAGTCTTACGAAGGGGTATCATACTACTCAGTACTAACTGGGTTGTGGAGGTCAAATGGGCAGTCACTCCTTATAAAATGCTGCATCGGGTTAATCAGCCAACATAGGTGGGAAAAGGCTAGGCAGATAATGATGATGACTAAAATAAATGCCAATAAAAATCGGCTCGAATATTCACTTGTAAATCAACACATTTCAGTTAATCCCATTTTGACAGCCCTTGTAATATTAGATAGCAAATATTAAAACAGCAAAATATTTACGTCGTTATCGACGGTTTGTTTAGACATTACATTAGTTATACGCAATATTTTTTTCTTATCATAACATGATTAGATGAAATATTGTTTTCATGTCAAATGTTTATTTTTAGAACCATTTATTGACTTCTCACTTAGATATATATTTATCTAACCTGTCAATTGCTTCGTCCTATAGGTATACTTTCGAAACAGGTACACCACTGCCTAAGCCTCCAGGGATTAAAGGCGTGATATTAAGATATAAACACACTCATTCATTTGTAGTGTATGTTTTCCACAACATTGTCTGAAACACAACTCAACATGAATGATGTAACCAAGGTTTTGTAAAAGTATTCTGATTTAAAAGAGTGTCCATGGAGTTTCTTGCCCGTTCTTCTCCATAGAGATCTACGTTAGGGAATGGGCAACTACAGTACTTTCACAGTTTTTATGCCTTGTGACTGGGACTGTAGCTACTTTTTATTGTTGTCTTTGTTTCGACAATTCAAAAGTGCCTGTAACTGGCTTACTTGAAATAAATGCTTTGATTTTGATTTTGAATTACCTACTTATAACCAGAACCTGTGTAAAATGAGATTTTTCTCTGTTACTTAAAAAGATTTCCTAGAAACATTTTTTTTTCAGGACTCTTAAAGGATTTACATTAAAAAACGTATTTTTACAAAATTAGTTTCCACGAAATTCGCTAATAGTGAAATACAAAGTAACTTCGACCTAGCCTGGGGCTAGTTCGACCTACTGACCCCATTTTATTCATGATGATCAGAATCTGACAAATAGAATCGGAAATTTACGGGTTGATGTATGATGATGATCATCATATCAATATATAGAAGACCTTGCATCAATTGGCATAATTTGTTTTTCACATTCAAATTGATTTATTGTGTATCATGGGTAATGAAGATGTTTATACAATAACAACTTTGTTTGAATATGTTGTGTGGTCATTGTTCATTGAACATTTGGCATTTCGGTGTCCACAAATCACTTAAGGGGATGCTTAACGGTAATGTGTTTAAATAGCTCTAAACATATTTAATAAAACTTCGTTGTGATTTTCATAATAGAAAACAAGGAAAAGTGTTTATTAACAACAAAAAAACAACAAAAAAATAGTTAATTTAAAAATAAAAAAAATTGTAGTACTTAGTAAAGCAGTACTTCTATACACGGCGCGTATCATTAGGAGCATCCTCTTTCAAGAGCCCTGACCACCGGTAGCCCGGACCCTGTTCCCGATACCAGTGGGCTACTATTTTTTATATCACTTTGTACAGGTATATTTAAAAATGTAAATAATGTGAACAAGAAACAAAATTAAAAAAATGTATATAAAAAAACAACCGAAATTTGTCCTTGTACGAGGCCAAAAGGCGGGGTATCTCAGCATGGTGAAACATTGAAAAAAAAAGTCACAGCGCTGGTATTCTGGGCCACAAGTATAATCGTAATTTTTAACACCAAACCCCTTTAACAATTTATTTTTATTTTTCCCCACACTATTAATATCGTGGGTGCGTTTACAAACATTTAAACTCACATACACAAACAGCCAGATCCGGAACAACTACCTGTAGGTCATACAAATATTTGTTCCGAGCGGAAACCGCGACACGCAGAGCCAATCGCTTAGCTACTGCACCAAGCGTGCCGTTAAATTATGATTTTGTCGAGGCAATACAAAACTAGCTAACAAACTAATAGTTCTAGCAAAACATTCATAAACAACGTGGTATAGTTTTTAAACTAACATGGTCACTAACATTATCGTTGATTCTGAAAACGGGATATTTACCATGTTTACTGTTTGAGTCATGGTGCTTGCAACTAGGGAATCCAATCCCGCATCAAAACCGCAGATCCCGCGGGATATGCGGGATTGAGTTTTTTTTTAAATATTATTTTGTTTTGAATAGTTGTTTAAAAAATAAATAAAGACATGTAAATTTTATTATCATTATTAATATTAAGTAGAGTTATGACTTATTACTAATCAATACAACTTTATATTAATAATTTAATTTAATTATGCTTTAGAAGAAAATCGTACATTGATGACGTTCTGTTCCGAAACAGAATTCACACAACATAAAATTAAAATTCATTTCTTTTAGCTGTAAGTTAAAAACTGAAAACTAAAGTATTTTCATACAAATACTATAGAAAAATCACACACGAGTTCTATTAGAAAGTTCTCGTCTTTGCAGGTTTGGATCCCTACTTGCAAGTTGCAACAGCGCCAAAATATCAGGCGCTCAAACAAAATAGTAAACATGATAGATAGCCCGTTTTCAGCGTTAATGGTAAACAACTTGATGTTTGACAGAGATAGTAATGAAGTCATCAAGAGAAGAGAGAGAGATAGAAACATATAAATTTTAAAATGTATTAATATCAATTTAAAGCTAGAGCCAATACCGTTAGTCTTACAATCGTATATCTACATCGAAAAGTAAATTAGAAACGTCATAGATAGCTAATTACTTGATCTTATCACAGATTAAATACCAACCTAAAAAACATGTATCGACATTGAAACAAACGTCATTTTAAAATGTTTTTAGGCTACCGGGCCTAATTTACGATATCTTGATGTAATTACCTATTAAATTAAATTCCCTTCGTTGTGTATCAGTCAGCTGTAAAGTACTGTAACCGCCGCATTGTCAAACGACACGTAACGTTTCTGAATGCACCTGAAACTGTTAAATTTTCCCAATCAACCTTGAACCTAATGCTTTAGTGATAAAGTTGAAAATCTATTAAAGAAATTTGACAGAATGTAGTTGCTTGATGTGTTGGCGTCTATACTTAAAGACGTTTTTATCGCTACAAATACAGTACCCACCTACACCTTACATTGACTGCGGCAAGGTAAAACTTAACGGCGTCTTAGAATTGAGTGTTATTTGAGAATTCGGCCGTAAGTAATTCACAGATCACTTAGATATGATAAGGAACAAGTAGACATTAACTGTGCTGATAAGATTGTCTTATCTCTTGCACTTATATATTCTATTTTACTTACGGAATGGCTGTCGGTTCTTGATATGGAATAGCAAACAAGGTGAAACTGGTTTTTGTGAGTTTATTCGTAAAATAAGTCTGATAAAATGTCCTACTAGCAAACTGCACTCAGCAACATAACTCCTCAAAAGTCATGATATTGGAGAATTTTTCAATATAATATATTTTAATATCAATTTATTGCGTAATAATGACACCACTCTTAAATTTGAAACTGATCTAAGAGACTAAGTAACATTCAATGAGCGAAAACAATACTGGAAAAGTTAAAAATGTAACCGAAAAGCTAAAAATAAGTTCAACAACCAAAATCCGACTAATTTATTTACTTACTTAAGGTTCACCCACATTACATATATACCCATACATTTACTAAATCATACGGTAATATTCTAATATATATGCCAATTAAAGGTAAACGCAATATTGACAACAAAGACGCCAGATTACCGCTTAGATGTTAACTTAAGTCTAGGTGTACAATCGATTAGAAAAATGGGATATAAAATTTGTTATGAAGAAAATGAAAATGAAAACAGAGTAATTCATTCATTAACAGAACAGAGAAATTTTGACTACGTTTCATTGGTGTGTAGGGAGGCCAAGATTCTTGATTTAAACTTTACCTTACGGTCATTAAATATATCTGCTTCGGGCACGGACTTTTAAATGAATTAAGATTGTCACACATACTAACTCACTAATAAAAAAACACGCTCTAAAAAGTATGGAATTCATAGTCAAATTATGATACTAAGTAGTTCAGAAGTTATGAGGGAACACATGAACATACATACATACACCCTCCTTTTTGCTTCGCCGTAATCGGGTAAAAAGTGACAAATCATTGTCAAAACTTCATTGTCAGAAGCTTTCCGGTAGCATACGTCCATCGAACACATTTTTGGCTTATCCATCATTGTTATCGGTATTAAGATGACAATATGTCTAGACGCTTTGATCAGTGGTGGATATGGATGTGTTTTGTAAGAATAGAATAGAATAGAATAATATTTATTTGCATTTTTGTTTGCCATTTTGTTCAGTTTCATCTATAATTAGTATTTAAATCTACTCGGTTTTTGATAGATTGCCTCTTTTTTTTTTAATTTATTCAGGGGAAGGCCTAGCACTAAAATACCTTTAAAAATATAAAAAAAACAGGCATTATTAAAATAAAAGCACACGTCCTAATTTGTGATAATTATATTATCGTTAATTCTAAATCTCTGTTGAAGGTGTTGTAAATTATTTACTTCGCAGATTTAAATAGATTATCACTTATTATTTTTGTTATTACTTCCTGAATTTATGACGATGAAGATAATTACGGAAGAATGGATTTTAAATCAATTATCGCATGTAGCAAAGATTAGAATGTAAAGTTTTTGGTGCATTTGGTGAAAGTTCCGGGATCCGCTGGATGCGTGACCCACGGGACCGGACAATATGTGGCGACACTTGTGGGAGGCCTATGTCAAGCAGTGGATTATTATTTGAGTACCAAGACAGGCCCTTTACTTCGTGTTAATTATATCGTCACAGCTTATTGTTCTCCAAACGGTGATGGAAAACCTTGTGAGGAAACCGATATGTCCTTGAACTAAATGCGATATCCACCAACTCATAATGGTGGATTTCGACTCTTTCATAGAGAGAAGTTTAGAGTCCCAGGAGTGGACATTATAGGGCTGATATTATGGTATGTATATGCTATAATCAAAACTTTTACCAACAGTTTAAATTCCAATTCAGGTACATACATAATATTAAATTATACCAGTCTATTTATAACTTACTTGTGAACACACATCTACATTATTTTATGCAGAATACCGTAAAAATTATCATTTTCAATTTATCAATGAAGATTATTCATGCGAAACGGAATAATGTACACCTCATTAATAAAATCTAAATCTGCCAATTGATTTCTATCTCTTCACCAATTATCGGTAGCCTTGTTTATCATCCACCGTCATCACAGAGTATGGGACGCCTCCCTTTGTGCCATGCTTCCCTGGTCTCCGCGAGTCTAAATCAGGTCTTACTTGTGATCTTCTGAAAGTCCCACCCACACATCAGGCTGTTGGTCTGCCAACACTTCTAGTACTATATATCGGCAACAATTCAGTGAGGGGCTGAGGGCTCTACTCCACCTACCATTACCACGTCTTGCCAATTATATATCTAGGAACGTTTGATCAACAAAAGGGTTTAAAAAACTTACTGTATGACTGTATATTATTTTAATAGCTAGGCCAGTAAATATAATATCATGTAGCCGTATAAACTCTATGTATTAAAAAGCTTAAAACATGTGGTTTTAACCGTGTTTAAATAGTAAAAACGAAAAAGAAAAATCGGTAAAATCAAATGGAAAATAAAAACACAATTTTACTAAAATGCTAACAATGTTGGTCAAACCTGTCTGTTGAATTTAGATTTATGCCTGGCGTAAAATAAATACGGCCGAACGGCTTATCTAACTGAAAAAAAAATGATGCAAATTCGTTTCGATTAGGTTTTATCCCGGTAGGATAGTATATATCCCGTGGGATAAATTCCGCGTTTTACGCGGGCGAAGCCTGGCTAAAAGCTAGTCAGCAAAACATTACAGGCGTCATCAGAAATGCTAATCTTGTAATTTTTCAGTAGGTACGTATGTAATCATAATCAGCCTATAATGTTCCCACTGCTGGGACACAGGCCTCCTCTCCATGAGAGGGAATGGGCTATAATCCACCACGCGGGCCCAGTGCGGGTTGGTAGATGTCACATGTCTTCGAATTTTTGGCTCTAGGACATGCCGGTTTCCTCACGATGTTTTCCTTCACCGTTTTGAGAGCAGTGGTGATGAAATAAATTACACAAAGTAATGCGCCTGCCGGGGTTCGAACCCACGACTTACTGCTCGTAAGTTGGGACCGCCACCACTGGGCCACCGCTGCTCTCGTATGTAATATCTGATAATAATTTTCAGGGAAATTTGAGTAGGTCAGCAAATAACAAATTATCGTTTGACGGAAATCCACGGTACATAAATCCAGGCAAATTTCAGACAAGGCAGGTGGAAACTAGTAAGCTGATTAAGTGCAAACGAGCTGGCAGAACAGTAAACAAAACTGTCGTAAAGGAGTTCCAATGTTGACTACAAAAGACGGTGTCAAAACAAATAATGGTCCCTACAGAACATCCCGTGAGGCTATTACGCTGGATCAATTACCTTCAAGCGAGGGATCAACGTCAGCCTGTCGTAAGGACTAGACTATGGTACTCCATCGACCAGCCTATTAGGACCCGTCAACGGCAATACTTACACCACAGAACAGATTGGAGCAGAAGGCCGGCTGCCTAACGGGTGAAACCAGGCCCAACACACATAGATGCATACGTAAGGCGATCGCAAACAAATGACAGTCGCGAGTGCATTTGCACTCGCTGTACGTGAAGCGTGTCTATGTGTGCGTGGAGATCGCAAACAAATGACAGTCGCGAGTGCATTTGCACTCGCTGTACGTGAAGCGTGTCTATGTGTGCGTGGAGATCGCAAACAAATGACAGTCGCGAGTGCATTTGCACTCGCTGTA
Organism: Noctua fimbriata; assembly: GCA_905163415.1. Lineage (NCBI taxonomy): Eukaryota > Metazoa > Arthropoda > Insecta > Lepidoptera > Noctuidae > Noctua > Noctua fimbriata. The sequence continues at coordinate 12,138,940 of LR990939.1, forward strand.
CGTGAAGCGTGTCTATGTGTGCGTGGAGATCGCAAACAAATGACAGTCGCGAGTGCATTTGCACTCGCTGTACGTGAAGCGTGTCTATGTGTGCGTGGAGATCGCAAACAAATGACAGTCGCGAGTGCATTTGCACTCGCTGTACGTGAAGCGTGTCTATGTGTGCGTGGAGATCGCAAACAAATGACAGTCGCGAGTGCGCTTGCACTCGCTGTACGTGAAGCATGTCTATGTGTCTGTGGAGGTCTCAAAAAAATGAGAGTCGTGAGTGCACTTGCACTGGCCGTACGTGAAGCGTGTCTATGTGTACGTACGTTTTCACTAGTGTAGAGAGTGAAACTTCTGTCCCTATCTATTCTGTGATTCTATCAAGAGGATTATGTTCCATGTTCATTATGCACGGGAAATAGCTCTCGAAATTCAGTAAGCTTTGGAATTATTTGCCTTGTTGTGCAAAAGTTTAGGTTGAAAATCATTTGGCAGGTCGAGGATTTATTAATGAGGTTGTACAGTTTACAGTTTCGCATGAACGAGCTTCATTCATAAATCGAAACTGATAATTTTGATGGGATTTTGTACACAAACTACGAGGTCTATAATGACACGTATTTGTATGTATGGAAGGCACAATCACATAATGATGAATGCATTTCACAATTAAATGAAATAATAACTAGCACGACTGTTTTGCCCAAAGGGTTGGGCAGAGATGTACTAAGAGTACACCCATATTTCACCTGTTATGTTGAAGTCCCATGCTTGCCATCTTTGATGGTTGCCATCAACCGGGCACAAAGCCCAATTTCGGGCTGCTATTCAGAAATTTCTAATGGAAAACCCAATAACACTTTGCTTAGCCTGGGTAACAAACCCAAGACCTCATGCTCAACAGTCGCGCTTGCGGCCACTAGACCAACGAGGCTATCATAGTAAATTAAATCATCTATACTACTTATAATATTATAAAGCTGAAGAGTTTGTTTGTTTGTTTGTTTGCTTGAACGCGCTAATCTCAGAAACTACTGGTCCGAATTGAAAAATTCTTTTAGTGTTTGATAGCTCATTTATCGAGGAAGGCTATAAGCTACATAACATCACGCTACGTACGATAGGAGCGAAGCATTTATGAAAAAGATTGCAAAAACGGGGAAAATCCAAACGCAGACGAAGTTGCGCGGGTCAGCTAGTTATTTATAAAAAGCCACTGAAGCTAAATCACAGATAATTTCGTAGTGATGCGAGATAAATCGCATGTGCACAGCCAACCGTTGGAATATTGTTCAACTTACCAGAATATGCCGTCGCGATGCACTAGCTTCAGGCATCAAAATGTCAACATATAAAACATCAGTGGCGAAGGTTCCATAGAACTCGATTCCTACCAGCTTCCTTCCCTTTGAAAAATTGCACAGTCAATATTCTATAGACAAATAATATAATCACATTAATTAATTAATTGCCAAGAGCCTCGACCAATACCTGAGGAGGCTCTCGTTAGGCAGCTGGATCAAGGGCTTGATTCAGAAAGCGGTACTTTTGGACACGGCTCGTATTGTTAGGAGGTTCCTCTCTCTGGAGCCCTGACCGCTGGTAGCTTGAACCCTGTTCCCGATACCGGTGGGCTACAATTTTTTATATTTTTAAATGTTTTTTTATATATTTTTTTAAGGAATATTTAAAAATGTAAAATAATTTGTAAAAATTTAAATAAAGGAAATTATAATCACATTAAAGATATGTAATCTGGCTTAGCTCTTACAAAAATTTACCCTTCGCTACTGTAGAACATAAAAAATAATATTATGTAGATACGAGGTGGAAACGACACCGACCACGTATTCATTCTAAACCCTCACACGGAAGTTTTTCATAGGTAATTTAAAAAATAATCTGCTGTTTCATACAAACAGTACGGTCAAAATGTATGGAAGAGCAGATTTTTATTAAATTATTTCAACGAGCATAGTGTTATTGGGTTTTCCATTAGGAATTTTTCAATAGCAGCCCGAAATCGGGTTTTGTGTGATGGTAACCATCAATGATGGTAACCATCAATGATGGTAACCATCAATGATGGTAACCATCAATGATGGTAACCATCAATGATGGTAACCATCAATGATGGTAACCATCAATGATGGCTAGCATGGGACTTAAATATAACAGGTGAAATATGTGTTAACGCCACCCACTGCGATCCTTGTTCGTTCTTCATCTGGTCATTCTAGTTTACTTAAATCGTCATCATCATCATTTCAGCCGAGAGACGTCCACTGCTGGACATAGGCCTCCCTCAAGTGTCGCCACATCGACCGGTCCCGTGCGACTCGCATCCAGCGGATCCCTGACTTACATCAAAATAATACAAATGCAGAAAAAACACCAAAGTAAAGTCTTAAAAAAAAGTTCAGGAATGAAAAGACAGTTCAAGGAAAAGTTAAACATTTTCACAATGTCGTTTTCTTTTAGCAAACAAGGCATCTAATTAGGTTAAGATCCGGGCTATAAACTGTATTAAATCTTTGCTAGCTTTTCTTTGCTGTTATTGCATGAAAGTTAGTACAAAGGATTACCTTGCAGTTGAGAAGTAAAAATACTTTAAATAATTTTAAAAGATGGATTGAGTTAGCTACAACTTCGGTAAAAAAAAACCGGCCAAGTGCGAGTCGGACTCACACATGAAAGGTTCCGTACCATAGTAGTAGGAGAGCCCCCTTTAATTTTTATTATTTGTTGTTATAGCGGCAATAGAAATACACATTCTGTGAAAATTTCAACTGTCTACTTATTACAGATCATGAGATACAGCCCGCTGACAGACAGACGAACGGACGGGCAGCGAAGGTTTAGTAATAGGGTCCCGTTGGTTACTCGTCGGGTCCGGAACCCTAAAAAGAAAAGGTCTGACAAAACTTTTTCCACTATCTGATCCATTAAAATGGAGACAGCAAAAAGTTGGAAATGAACAGTCAGTCCGAGGTACAGTTAGCTTTGGAAGGATTACAATGACATTGCGAGCTTTCTAAGGATTTGTAAGATTATTGAATGTGCCTCCAGAAAATTCTCAATCCATTTTAGACTTTAGTTTCACATCATAGAATTCAGTATCATTAGTAGTTCAGTAGTTAATTAGTTGGAACCATTTCGTGTTCCTACGAGGGAATTACTAACGAAACAGAAATAAAGAGATTCGATTCTTTATTTCTTATTATGATTAGATATCATTACGTCTGTGAGGTTTCACTAACTCATTAGAAAACTTAATTATCTCGCTGAAATTGATGATGTTGCATTAAATTATTTCTAGTAGCACATTGTGGTGCGAGTGCGTAAAATTTGTCATTGCATTCGAGGATTGACACCTGAGCCAAAGACTATAAAAAAATACCACTTTTCGAACGAGTATGTTGCAAACAATATTATAGCTTGTGTCTTGACTGAAACACATACCACATACATGTTTACCTTCAAAAGATAAAAATCTGAAACTATCTTGAATCTTGGTCATAATTAGTATTTTATCTGGTGAAGAATCAGCTAATTCATTTGACGCCATATTGTTACTGACAAATAAAATTCATGTCCGACGAGGATATTTTGCGTTTATCTGAACCTGGTATCTTTAATCACAAATTACGTTCTTGTATTTCGACGCTGTAGGTATGAGTGACAAGATTCTGTCTGATACTGACAATGGGCATTGAATGAAATCGCTCAAAATCTTGATAAGTTTGGCTGTACCAAATTAATTAATTAAAATATATTGATTCGAAGACATTGGACCCACTTTATAGCTAATAGGGTAGTTGACAAGCCAATCAATTGACATACTTTTTAAGAGCTGTCAAAACATGATATTTTGAATGGAAATAGCACGCTATGATGTCACTATTTAATCAACTCAAAGACTCAACTATTTATTGATTTCAAAGCAACTAAAAATCTAATTTCGCAATTAATTGAAAATTAATCGGGTTTTCAGGTCTAAAATTAAGTATTTTTTTAGAGAAGTTGTGTCTTGGAATTATTGTTTAATGGTGTCAACTACCCAATTGTGGTAAAGCATTGCAATTATTTTCATTTTTTGTATAAACCAGCACTTATATCATACAATCGCAAATAAAAGTAAAAGTCAATAGTTACAATCAAACACAAAAGTATTACTCAGCAAATAAAATAAAGCTGCCGTAAATCCAATATTAGGTGTTAGATATTCGAGTATTGAAAGATTTACACCGATGACATTAATCTTACTCGGCGCCGCCACCGCTGTGCGTACGTGTACCAGGGACGTACTGGGTTGGACGCGGGATTTTCCTACACATAACGTCACGCCTGTTATCTCCAAGGGGTTAGGCAGAGGTGTACCTATAAAAGACCCCACATTTCGTCTTTAATAGAGGATGTTCCTATTTGGAGTTAATTCTATTTGTAGCATTTGTTTCTGTTATAGAGATCTCAGTTAGTACACCAGAATGCAATGGGTGTAGCCTAGTAAAGCCATAGTTTGTAGCATAAAATAGTTAAAATAAAGTGCCAAATTGACTTAAGATACCTTTTCTTGATTGGGACGATACTGCGTAAATCACAAGCGATTTAAAATCATCGTTAGTACTGGGTAATACGATACCCATAGGTAAGATTGGTTTTGGTTGTGTGACTTTCGAAATGACTACCTGTAATGACTGTCAAAGATCTACAATTGACAGCCGGGAGCAACGGCTTAACGTGATTTTCGAGGCATGGAGGAAACTCGGTATGTTATGGGAGGTCACCCATCTACGGACCAACCTTGGCAAGCGCGGCTTAACCTGAAGATAGACCCGAGCGGCTGTTATTATTTAGCCTCGAGCTCCTAAACCTACAATGTTCGTCCATTATTAAAAACCCCTACAAAGAGAGCAATTTAATAAAACCCCAAAATGCTCGTGACCTCACGCTGTTTTTGTAAACAAATCGCTGGAGTGTTCGCAAATAGTTGCAAATTGATATTTATTCGTTACGGTTCGGTGTCACTGCGGCCCACACGTTGCGCGTCGACACTCTGATTTATATCGTCCTGAATTAGTTAACAGCTTTTTTGTTGACTGTACCTACCTACTCTTGGCCCGTTTGTTCGTGGCGTGATTGAGACCGTATTAGTATAGTGTTTTAAAGAATTTAAAATTAACTATTTTGTTTGAAGTTTGATCTATATACGGCTGATTGACTGACTGACTGCCAAGACACGTCTTTAATCATCGAAAACGTAAACTTTTTCGTTACAAGCACAGTGAGAAGTAAACATCAATCATTTTCAAGGCAATAATACTAATACTAGCTTATTATTTACTTACGACATGGCAGTGGCCAGAGGGCTTAGCCCAGTTATCGTTTTCGAAGCGATTTGTTTTTCGATATCGAATTAAACTTTTCGATAGCCTATGTCAATTCAATACATTTATGACTTTTCTGTCCTGGTAATCATCATCTGCCTAGCCTTTTCCCAACTATGTTAGGGTCGTCTTCCAGTCTAACCGAATGCAGCTGAATACCAGTATTTTACAGGGAGCGACTGCCTATCTGACCTCCACAACCCAGTTAGTACTGGGTAATACCCCTTGGTAGGACTGTTTGTCAGACTTTCGGGCCACTGACCTGTAACGACTGTCAAAAATCTACAAATGACAGCCGGGACCAACGGCTTAACGTGCTTTCCGAGGCACGGAGGAAACTCGGTATGTAATGGGTGGTCACCCATACACGGACCAACCTAGGCGAATGCGGCTTAACCTGACAGCGGTTATTATTTAGCCACGAGCTCCTCTTTTATCCAGTTTTGTCCTAATATTTTCCGTCACCGTTTTCAGTTAGCTACAAAATACAAAAGATCTTTTTGAGTCCATTATATCTGTGAAAGAAGGGAAATTTCCGATACGTCCAAACCACTCGCTGCAACAAGAGGCAAGAATATTGGAAAACACGGGCAATACAATAGCTTATAGCTCAATAATACAAAACGAGGCGGTATCGTTGCAAATCAACTGCTATGAATAAAGCTAGAATACTTGCTATTGACTTAAATTGAGATATCAAGGTCTTGGCGTACGACAGGGTACACTTTAAAGGTAAAAAACCTGTACAAGCTGGCCTGTTATTCTATTTAAACTTCGTACTACGCTAGACCAACTGAATGATGGTCTGAGTGTTTTAATCGGCGTACGGTGTACTGTAGATGAAAAATTGTAGTGGCTTGGCTTATTATAGCTTCGAATGCTACGATGGAAGATGAAATATTGATAGTAATATTTTACACTTGCTTACAATACGGTTATTACCGTTTTGTTGTAAGAAACACTTCACTTTATGGTATAATATAGATTTATGAAGATTAATTGTTGTCACGGCGTTTAGTGTCCTATAAGCCTAGGTATTGAGTTCAAAATAGAATGGAGGACTATTTACCAATGAGGTTGTTTAATGAGCTTATATTCTACTTCATAGAAATATAATTTTATATACACAAGACCATGAGGTATGAACGTGGACGAGGCAAAAGGATCGTAGCAGGTGGCGTTCTGTGGTTTCTGCCTACTCCCATGGAGAAAAAGCATAAGTTTATGTATGTATGTAGTTCATTGTAATTATGTTACAAAGGTCGAGTACAAAGGAAGAATTTATGAAAATGTATTCCCGAAAGATTTAAATAGGGGATACTTTAAATAGTAGGGGTTAAAGTATGAAATTGCCGATTTGTTTGGACGATTTCATGAAATGTGATATTTCCATACTAACATTCGTTTTTCCTTGGAACCGTCTGAACCGATTATGATTCAATTACAAACTTTAGTTGAGTGAAAAAAGCTGCACTGCACTGCGTATCTTAAATTCTCAAAACACAGTCTTTGACAAAAATATACCTACTTGAAGTAGTGAAACCAACGGCACATTAAAACAGGTGTTTCGACATACTACCCTATGGGTAATATGCAACTACTAGTACGGTTTTAAACTCTAAAAGGTACGTAATTTAACAATTAAACTAATAAAAATGGAGTTAGGAAAAAATATAACTATACTTCAAAGTTACAAACAGAACAAAATATGAGGAAAAAACGTCAATTTCATAGTTAAATACCTATTATTCGTTATTTTTGTCTATTAGGAAATTCCATCCTGCTCACGGCAGTCACATACAAAGATAAGAATCAATCTCTACTAGGTATTAAAATAGATGATTTCAACAATTATACTTATTTCCTCCTTAAAAGCGCTTACGTTTTCCTCGATAAAAACTCCAAAGTCGAGTCAAGTCATCATTCAAAATCTACATTAAACAATCGACCATCGCTATAGAAACAGTTATCCCTATCATCGATATTTCTAACGTCACAGATAACAGATCAACGAATAAAGATTATGACGCCAAAGACTTATGACAGTTTTGTGACGCGAAAAGGATCCTTATCTACTCAAGAATGAGCTCGGAAATCGTGAAAATCAACACATAACTAAATGATTACGTCAATGATGTAATCTGAAAATCAATGAAAAATTTGAATACCTACGTCGTCGCCGGGTCGGGTCTTATCGTACGCGAAAATGACGTATCGATGATTTTTGTAAACGATTTTTTTTTTACTTATTGCTATGCACACTTTTCTAATTGTTTTTAAGCTTGGTCATAATTAACATAACCTGACTGATTATGATTGGCATTTTTGGAGCCTATTAGCCGACCTTCGTTATCATTGACAGTCTCGCTAAGCAGACAGATGCCTTGGAGACCGCTGCTACAGGTAGCAATGTCTACTTTCCTTACTAAACAAGCGTTTCATGATTGATTCGCACACATAAGACGTTGATATGGGCTTTAAATGGCGGTTCATGACAGAACTAGTGCGCTTAACGCAATTTTACCGCCACGAATCACATCAGACGCGATTCCGTGCATTGTGAACTGTATGTATAAGGATAGGTAGGTAATGCTGAAAATGTGTCTGAAAATAAAGTTTTTATTTTAACTTGAAAGGAAAGGTACTGCATATTTAATCGTTACAATGAAAATCGCTTGCAGAGAAAAGTTACTGAAATATTCACAAATCCTTTTAGTTTTTCCGACGACGCGCGACGGCGAGCAAATATGAAAAGTGAAAAGCATTTGTTTTGTCTCCTTTTTTGCTTTATTTTACCCTTTCTTTAGCATGACAATGACAACAAAAGTGTTCTCTTTTAAAGTAAAAATGTGTTAAATTATTACTGCAATTAGTATAGTATAGTAAGCCTCGCCTTACGAGTCGTAAGCCAGGGTTGGAACCCAGGCAGCCACTTTTCTCTGTGCGCATTTTCATCATCACTGCTCTCAAAACTGTGAGGAAACCAGTAAGTCCTGGTCACCCTGGCAGGCCATGGCCCACTCCCTCTGGAGATCTACATGTCCTACGACACAGGGGACACAGGCCTTGTTATACTATGCTCATCTATCAAGCAAAGTCAATCAGATAGTTAATAGGACTGACCTTTCTCCCCCATTATGTGCGAAAAGCCACTGATGTGTGTAATCATTGGTTGCCAGATCGGTTTAAAATTGATAAGCGGTTACACATTGGTACGTCATGACAGTGTACCGCGATGCACGTGTTTGTTTGTGGCTTGGTCTCTGTATTATTTACTATGTGTTTATTTTTTGATAACAGCGACTATAAATTTGTTGTTAACGAAGAAAAATCTGAATTTGAAGACCATGCACAGATTTTATTTATTTATTTATTATTAGAATTCTCAACAATGAGTACACCGTTACATTTTAATTTGTGCATAGCTAACTTAAGTCTAAGCGCCTCATCACTTACAGAAAAGCACAGCATGCACTACTATTATTATTACACCATTAATTAATTAAAACAAAAATACACAATTTGAAAAAATAAAAGCTATTAAAAACTAAAATTGATTACACTGAATTAAATTAAATTCAATGTAATCATTCGATTCTTTGCTTCAACTTGAGCTTTTCAGGGTTTTTTTTTATTTTATACTCCACTCGTAAGAATGTACTGTAAAGTAACGCACACTTACAAGCAACGTACTACAGAGTTCACTGACAGTCTACCACTTTTCACCCTTATCCCCTAAGTAATAAGGTTGTAAAGTGGTCGACCGTCAGTGCGCTCGGTAGTATCTACTAAAATAAAGCTTGGTTAGGTGATGCTTATATGTGTGCTAGTTACCACCTATGTCTAAGCTTTATTTTAACGGTTTTGAATGTTATGGCCTCTTTCTTTCTTATACATAGGTCATTCATATACAAAACTAGGATGGGTACGACTTACAATAAAATTGTCATTGTAAAATCAAGAGGAAACTTATCATTGGTTAGTAACATTAGAGAAATCAACACCATGTTTACTCAATGATTTGACAACATAGGTATCAAACATGATGTTGTAATGACAATCTGCGTATGAACAGCTCGTTCCATTGTCGACCTCATCTCTGTCCTCAGGACTAGATTGAGGTCAAGAGTAGGCCTATTTAATATTCACCGTGTTCTTCACACTATCTATAAACTTTGGCAAACGCTTCTATAGCTTTCACAAATCAAATCTTACAAAGTAAGTAGTACTTAAAAAGGCTTCGTTGCAAAGATATTTGTAAAATCATTTAATGAAATTTAATTGAGCTATGCAGTAAGAAAAGGTCTTAATTTGGCCTAGGTGGCGCTAAGTGCAATTAAATTATCAAATGCTATTTGTATTTCATTTGTACGTACGTGAGAAACCCGAGAGTACTTAAAAAAAATAAGAATGAAAAATGCTTATTTCCGTGGTCTGAACATCTGATCGAAGTTTATGTGTATCGTCCGGAACACGGTGTATATAAAAAAAGAACTGCTGTTAACTTTGAAAATTTGTGATGAAGCGTTCATCACAAATTCTCAAAGTTAACATGTACATGTACACTATCTCCCAAATATAAAAAAACACCCAAAGCCTTCAAAGTTGAACGGAACAAGCCTACGAGGAGCAATTAGTAAACATTACAGCAATCTCGCGCTATGGCGCCCTGGGTATAGCGGGCTATATTGCCCTCTTGCCCCGCTATCTAACCAAGATGCTATAATGAAACTTTTAGGAGAATCTGCCTGTACGTTGTTTTTTTTTCTCGTCCAATGTAGCTTATTCATTTAAAAGAGAGCGTGTTTATGTGTGACAATAAAAAAAATCCTTTTTCTTTATCTCTTCGTTTCATATCTATAGAACTTACAGAGAGATAGAGAGAGAATTTTCAAAATCAAGACTATCTGTGACCGCATCACTTAAAAATGCTTTAACCAACAAAAGTTACATGGGTCCAAATAATACCTGTCAATAAATCAAAAATCGAAATAAAATTAATCATTCGTATCGGTCATCGGGATTGCTTATATACCTACGCTTTTTTCCAACATTCAGTAACGTTTTTCGACCTACAAATCATCTATTTTTTGACTTATCTTCAGTATCTTCACTTTGATAGTAGCATAAATAGGACCTGTGGCATTACAATTTGTAATTCAAAGTTGTTTCCCAACTCTCAAGTAACAGAGCCACGGGTTTAACTAGTTTTTAAACTAAATAGAAAAACCGAATTTTGCGAAAAACCAAGAAATAGGAGAAGTTTTTTTTGAGAGTTTTCATTTTGGCAAGTAAACAAACAAGCTTATCTTGTATGCGGCTTCGAATTTCTTTAATAAAACTCTGGGTAATATGAAATATGAATATTCAGTAGTTGAGCGTTTTATTCTATTTTCTACTCTAGGTTCTGATTAAGTTAAGATGAAAATTTAATAATCCAATTACAAGTTTCTACGTAACTACACAGAAAGAAGACACTTAATTAAATCACATTCGAGTCGCTCGTTGTTTCAGTAGACTCGCTCAAGTCGCATGTGAATTTCAGTTGTTAAGGTGGACCGCGAAATTTAAATTTTCTTAAGTTTATTGCAATTTACAGGTCAGTGTAAGGTTGTATGTTGGTTAAGATATGATTCGCGACCATAAAAAATATGGCTTTACAGAGACATTAAACTCATCATGCCTCCCTCATGTCCCTGCAGTCATGTCTTTCGTCATGTTCCTGCGGCAAATAAATATATTTTCTTTCTTTTCTTTCTTTTCTTTCTTTTCTTTCTTTTCTTTCTTTTCTTTCTTTTCTTTCTTTTCTTTCTTTTCTTTCTTTTCTTTCTTTTCTTTCTTTTCTTTCTTTTCTTTCTTTTCTTTCTTTTCTTTCTTTTCTTTCTTTTCTTTCTTTTCTTTCTTTTTCTTTCTTTTCTTTCTTTTCTTTCTTTTCTTTCTTTTCTTTCTTTTCTTTCTTTTCTTTCTTTTCTTTCTTTTCTTTCTTTTCTTTCTTTTCTTTCTTTTCTTTCTTTTCTTTCTTTTCTTTCTTTTCTTTCTTTTCTTTCTTTTATTTCTTTTCTTTCTTTTCTTTCTTTCATCAATACAACCCTCGAAGTTCATACAACCCCATTGAACGACTTTTTCATGAAATAATCATTAAATGGGATTAAATGAACTTAGAGGGTTTTGTTGATGATTTTAATGATTATAATTCTGTAACTACATACGTGTTACGGTCGCGAATCTTATTTTGTTTCACATATAGCCTGAAACTGACCTGCAAATTGCAAGAAACCTAAGAAAAATTGAATTTAGCGGGTTACCCAGGCGGTTCCACTTTAATTGGTAAAATAAGTTCTACAGTAATTGTTTTACAGTAGATACTACTGCACGCTAAGATGTTGGTCTCGGCTGTCATTTGTAGATCTTTGACAGTCGTTACAGGTAATCAGTGGCCCTAAAGTCTGACAACCAGTCTCACCAAGGGGTATCGTATTACCCAGTACTAATTTGGCTGTTGAGGTCAGATAGGTAGTCGCTCCATGTAAAATACTGGCATTCAGCTGCCTCTGGTTGGCCTGGGTAGGCAGATGATGATGATGACAACTGTCATCAAAATCTGCCTTGTTTTTAAAAGATTTATTTCCGAAACGCCTTCATATTGTCATTTATTCGGGGATTAATCGATCTCTTATAACTTTTAGAATTCGCCCTCAACTATTAAATGTTTCATGGACTCAATAGTGCATTTACATAATTAAAGAAAATATTAATTAAAACTTTGCACTTCATTTAGGAAATGCAAGAAAACTTTTGTACAGGAATTTGCATCTTAATCTGGAACTTGTCTGAAAAATGCTGCATCTGCGTTGACCGCCGGAACCGGATAAGCCAGAACTGCAGTTTTATAATTTAAAAACTTAACAACCGAAACTTAATTTGAAAACTTGGAAAACCAATTAAAGTTAGCTTGTTTTTTACTTTTAATTTGATGGCAGCTGCGATGGTTCAAAAAAATGTAACTGTCTTTAATAAATGATTGATATTCGTGTACAAGTACTCGTGTTTCCTGAATTTGTCTATTTATTGGACTTCCAAATACATATACAAGGTGTAACATTTTAAACACAAAGGCTCTCGTGTGGTCTTTCGGACCATGAAACTGAACAACTTTTGTTCTACGAGTTCTTAAAACTCTCAAAAAAGTGGATTTTTTATGGGAACTGACGCGATCAGCTGATCAAAATGTATGGTAAAACAAAAAAAAGACTCATGAATTTCCAAAACTCATAGAACAAAAGTTGTTCAATTTCATGGTCTGAGACAACACATGAGAATTCAAATTCAAATTCATTTATTTGTTAGAATGTGGTGTGGAGAGGTCTTGCGTTTATTATGTTACACCCTGTATAGGTATATGAAGACTCGTTGACCTCACCAGTGGGGCGGGGCAGTGGGGTCAGCGGGAACAAAATTGCAGACTTCCCGTTGACCCCACCAATGGGGTAGGGTAGTGGGGATAACGAAACGACTGTTTTGATTTTTCCCGTTGACCCCACCAATGGGGCAATGCCAGTGGGGTCAACGGGAATACACCAGAAAGGGGTGTTCTTTTCCAGGACAGTTGTTAATTTTTTTCGCGGTTTTGATGTTGGATGGGGAATGTTGTTCAGCTTTATGGTCTCTAAGGTTGCTGGGATCCGCTGAATGCGAGTCGTACGGGACCGGTCAAAATATCGACACTTGTGGGAGGCCTATGTCTAGCAGTGGACGTCTTTCGGTTGAAATGATGATGATGATAATGGTCTCTAACACGTTCCTGGTGTATGCTGTAGATATAGTTCCATGATAAATAAGTAGAATAGAAATATTCTTTTTATTTCAGAATAAACATTTTCTGTGGACAAATCTCCAAGTACCTACAGCTAATGTTTAATAAGAGATAAATTGAAATATTCCTGAAATACGACTTTTCATTAAAGTATTTTTCCTTCAACGCAGCAAACAGCAAGACGTTTGAGCCAAGTCGTTTGCATTGCAAATATAAAAACGCATTATGTTGGTAGATTCGCTTTGTAGCTTCTATTTAGCTTTCAAAGTCCTTCAGCTCTTCTTTAGTATTTTTCCTTAGTTTAAACCGACTTCAAAAAACTGCAAAAACACAAAAAAGTGAAAAATAACTTTAACTTCAGAAGTGGGTGACTTTTGTTTGTTTGATTTAGTTTTTTTTCACCGACTTCTGAAGCTAAAGTTATTTTTTACTTTTTCGGTTTTATTTTTTTCAAAAAAGTTTTTTTTTTGTAATCAGTTACTGAGATAAAAAGTATATGTCTTCGCTAGTACTTTCAGTCTATTCTGAGAGCGCTTGTAATGCTTTTATTTTTGTGCCTTATTTATTTAGACATTTTTAAGTTTTTTTTCTAAACTTAAAAATGTATTATAAACGGACATAAATACCGTAAACCAAAAAAAAAATTCGCAAATAGCTTTGCTTTGGAATATACTCGTACAGCCCCATCAATTTATTATTTATTTGCTAAAGACTCCAATTGCCTAAATCAACAATTTGTGACATCCCTTCCCTAAAAGGTGCTCATTTACGGCCGACTGGCGTTCAGGTCCATTACTATTCGATCGCATAATTATTTAAGGGTTCTTCCTCATCACATTACTCTCAAGGAAGGGTACTACGTAATTAATATTGAGTAGTAAACGTTGACTGAATTTATTTGTTTGGGCTGAATAGATCGAAAGCCTTAGAAATGATGTTTGTTGTACGATAGCTGAACGGTCATCCAAATTTCCGAAAAAGTGAATTCCACAGACTGGCGGTTCTCACAATAAAAGTGGAAGCATAACACTTTGTTCCTGTCCGTGGAAGTTCAACCATATAACACATATAGCTTCCTACCCAAATGCCCTTTCCAATGTTACAGCCGAAAATGTTGAATACTCAGTCTTCAAAGAGTACAGCTTTGTACAGCATAGACTCTTTCACTCTTATTCAATCACATGTATGACAGTCCTCTTTTTTTTGTTTTTCTTTATTTATTTCGGGACATTTATAATCGCAATGCGTATGTCAGCTCCATTGTACTCTAAATAATATACATTGTTCATATCTGGGCCATGAACTTAAACAGACTCTTCACATCATCACCATTTGTTTGATACAGGATCTTATGAAGTGCCTGTTTTCAATACCCTAAACAGATCATTTCTCCCAGACTCATACCGAACAAAGTTCATTAACCAGTGGTCTAAGTCTGCAACAACTAAACACTCCACACAATTAAAGAGACATTCCTCTTTAAAACACCATGTTTCATATTTTATGCCTACGCTAAACGTATTTAAAGACGTGTGGTGCAAACCAAACGTCTTTAAATACGTTTAGCGTTTTATACGTTTCAATCGCTATTCTGTCTCTATAATCTTCAATCGATTGCCAGAAATAGAATGATGTTTTCCATGCGTTTAGCGCAATTAGTTAGCGCTCTCAAGTTCGAACCCAAGATATGCACCTTGGATTTTTTGGATTCATGTGCGTATTGTATAATTATCACTTGCTTCGGTGAAAGAAAACATCGTGAGGAAACCAGCATGCCTGATAGATATTTCTCGACGGCATTTGAAGTCAAATCAAGAGGCCCATAAAAACTCTAACACCAGGTTAGACACTGAAAACACGAAAAAAAGAAAGAACCGCTAAACTTAGGTACATATTGAATATATTTTGGTGCAAGCGGGCCTTAACCCCTGAGTAGTTTAATTGTTTTTAAAAATTTATTGATTTTTAATTTAAATTAAAAGCATGATGGATTAATTTATCCAGTAATTAATGTAATCAACGTACTCGTAATTACTATTGGTTGCAGTAATTGAATTGACTCGTGAATTTAATTATAGAATTTAAATTATACTTGCAAATATTATTTTACTGGTAATTTATAGCGTCCATATATAGAAAGTAACTCAACGGAAGTAATTTAATGGCGACGTCGTCATTCATTACTTAGGCGTTTAGTTATTGAATAATATCTTATTTTGTTATTTATTGGGGCATCTAAGAAAAAAGAAAGCGTTATGACCGGAAATCATAATAGTGTCAGTTACGTACCCACTGGCGAAGGAGATTCTAATTAAATAATACCTGTTTTGTTCAATCTTATTGCTACTTATAAAAGTGTCACCAAGGTAGTCAGTGGCCCAAAAAGTCTGACAACCAGTCTTACCAAAGGGTATCGTATTACCCAGTACTAACTGGGTTGTGGAGGTCAGAAAGGCAGTCGCTCCATGTAAGATACTGGTATTCAGCTGCATCCGGTTAGAGTAGAAGCCGACCCCAACATAGTTGGGAAAAGGCTAGGCAGACGATGAAAAGTGTCACCATTTGTACACAATATAATACTTCTTTCTTTATCGTGTGGTTAGTGCCTAACCTCTCCTCTCGGCCTCTGACTTGGCTGTACATGTCAAGAAATATCTCTCAGGCGCTGGTTTCCTCCCCGGTGTTTTCATATAATACTAAACTTCATACTTCTTGAGTAAACTATAATTTTTATGATGAAAATAAAACTACTAAGCACCTACTTACTTTCAAGTGAAAGTAAGTAAGTAGGCACTTAGTTTAGTCTTCACATTTACTAACTACATATATTTATGAAGATTATTAAGAAATATCCTTCAAAATTAATTTTCCAAGCTCTAATTGGAATAACTCTTAAATACTTAGATTTGTTTTCAGTTTTCAGCATCTGAAATCTTTGAAAACTTCTACTAACACTAAAATTAATAACTAAAAGTAGAAAATAAATTAACGAAATAATATTAAAAACTACAAATACATCTAAAATAATAATAAAATATGTACAAGTATTAAAATGGGAAAGTAATTACAGGGCGTCAAAAAATTCGTCCACATCGTTGTCAATAAAAAAAATTGAAAAACCCCCACTGCAACAAGAAAAGCGAACAAACATTTGTAAAGTCAATAAAATGGCTGAGCCGGTTTTGATAAAACATATCTCATTGTACATCACACATCATGCCCTATCTTTTGATACCCCACTTGGGTATATTTGAAAATATTCGATTATTCTTCACCACTTTCATATATCTAGTAAATGGCCCCACCGATTTTGATAAAACGTATCTAAGAACCATCGCCAAGAAACTAGCTTTCAAATAAATAAAAAACTGTATCCAAAACGGTTTACTCGTTTAAGAGCTACGGTTCCAGAGACAGACACACACACACATTGCGGTCAAACTTATAATACCTCTCTTTTTGCGTCGGGGGTTAAAAATGCCCAGACGGCTGGCAGCATTGCTTCGTTGAATGGCAATACTGATTCTTATATTATATTGAGAGATCGACGTCGATGCAAGATAATTTGACCATAACACTGCCATTTAAATTTTAAACAGAATCAGTAGTAAATTTAATCCATTCATAGCCGTTCAAAACAAAGGCTAATGAATGTCAATTAGAGCCGATTTGTGGCCATTGTTCTCCAAGTGACTGCTCATATCTATGCCCAATTGGCTTGGGGCAATTGACTGTGATCTAATCATTAGTTTGTGGGGAAAATGGGTCGATGATGGACTCATTTATTTATAAACTAACTTTTTCTCTCGTTATGTACGGAAATTAACCCACGTGAAGGTTTTAAAAATATAAAAAGAAGGAAGATAAAATATTAAAATAAAGTTCAAATATATTTATGTATGTGTTCCTTTTAATACAGGTTTATGTTTATGTCAAAAAGCTATTTGTATTTATTATTTTATGTGACATGTTTATTGATTTTGTTGTGATTTTAATTTTATTAAGCAAATGAAACGAAATGCTAGACTGGAATTTTCAAACTTATAGTTTAATTAACATAATGTTTAATGTGAAAGTTCCTAATGATCTCTGTAAGTCATAATTATTAGATAATACATACTCTGCAATATTAGTTTTAAGTTATCTTGCTGCGCCCTAACAGGGTCATGTACTCACTAGTTTAAGCTTAGCATGTAAAATTGGTTGTGTACATTGTGCATTAAATAAATAAATAAATAAATGTAGCCTATGACACACGGGAATAATGCAGCTTCCCATTAGTCAAGAATTTTCGGAATCGGATAAGGACTTTCGAAGATACAAACTAATTTGACCTCTTTATAATATTAGAATAAAGAATGTTACAAAACCCTTAACGAAACCGAAAGGCACTTGTTCCCCTTCATTGCGATCATTTTATTGTTCTAGACCATACCTGGGAACCTTCTACTTTACGGAGATATTGGGGGTCAAAGTTCCAACTTTTTCACATTTTTTTTTTTTAATGCATTTTTTTAATGTAGTATTTTTACTTAAAACACCTCCACGACGTCCTTACTATTCAACACAATGTTTTGAGTGCGTTACATTGATTCCTACCGTAAAATGTGATATTGCACCCCAAAAAAAAAAGTCGTTTCCCAGCAATATTTTTTGCGTAAAGTTACTTAGTTTGATGTACATAATGCTTGGTTGACGAAGGGTCCGTTTACACGCAGTGGATAAAGGTCTCCAACAGCTTCTGTATACAACATATCATAAGAATAGGAAACAAATAGTATAGGGCTTATACAGCTCAGTTTAATCATAGGAAAAAATGAGTAAAAATTCTTTTATTCGTTACTTTTAAAGCTCATGATCTACGTTTTCATGAAAAAAAATTGCATGTATTAGTCTTATTTGTAATTTGTAGCCTATTTAACTTCTTGGGTTTATTTACATAACATAACATCACGCCTACAAGCCCCGAAGAGTTAGGCAGAGGTGTACCCATTAGTACATCCACATTTCGCCAATTACGTTCAATTCCCATGTAATAGCCGGCGAGCCTATTGCCATCAACCAGGCACAAATCCAGCCTCAATGGCTGCTACTGAGACATTTCGGACGGAAAAACCCAATAACACTTTGCCCGATCCGGGAATCGAACCCAGGATCTCATGCTCAGCAGTCGCGCTTGCGATCACTAGACCAACGAGGCAGTCGATTTGGTTTATTTTTAGCTAATCGACCAATCGCTTATTATAGCTGGTAATCTAAAGTAGGTACTTACAGGATTTTAATATAGGAGTTGGTAATCTAATACATGACTTCGCTAAAGGATCACTATTACAAATGCATCAATGCATCAATCACCTTATTAAAACCTAATTTAAAGAACTCGCTCTAATTTTCAAAATAGCTCACAGCTACGGAACGTAAGCCGTAATCGGATCAAGGAGGCACTCACGCGGTCCCGTAGGCGGTCCCCCGGGATATCCCGGACTCTCCTCGGGGAACACTATCCCGGGATCCAGTAATACGCCCTCATTCCCGCAACCGCGTGAGATTACCCCGGGGCTTTCTCAAGGCAGATGCTGCGGCAGGCTTTATGACTGTCCTAAATAATTTTATAGGCTTCGATAAGGCGACAAACTGGCTGATAGGCTGGTTATTTCTGTGTTGTTGATAAAAACCATATAACATTGACATCAGAAAAAAAAAGAAACGAAAAATCATATAAAGTTTTAGAATAGGTTGTAATAAAATAAAAAACATATTTTTAGTAGCCGTTGTCCGCGACTTCGTGTGCGTTAATTTTGTGTTTCGTATTTTTTAAGGTTCCGTAGTCAACAAGGAAAGGAACCCATTATAGTTTCGTCATGTCCGTTTGTCTGTCCGCAGCTTAGCCTAAATACTCTTAGTCCTAGAAAGCTGTAATTTGGCATGAATATACAGATTAGTTACGCCGACTAAGTGGTAAAAAAAATCTTGAAATGTTTTTTATTTTAGGGTTTTCAGACATTACAAAAAGTAAAGAAATCTCAGCCATTCCTAAAGATGTTTCTCAATACCAGACTATACTTCAGCCATCTGTATCATTGACCCATTTTGCTTGTAATTCAGCATGTTCAGGCAATTTGATTGATCGAATCGGAGCGAACCAAATGACGCAGATAAAAGCCCGTCTTAACCCCTCGCCTACGCTGAATATTAACTGAACATTATCAATACGTATACCTGTAGGCATCTTGACCTTGACCTTGTAAGTTGAATATAAAGAGTGGTGTTAAGGTCACGAACCTCTAGTAAATCATAAGTGTAGGTAGTACAGCGTAGTTATATTTAATATTATTAATGTAGTGTAAGATACCAGTCATAGCCTAGTAGTGTGACGGTCGGACTGCCAAGTCATAGGTCTCGAGTCTGAACCCAAGACACACCTGATTTTTCGGATTCATGTGCGTATTGTATAATTATCACTTGCTTCGGTGAAGGAAAACATTTTAATATAATATAATATAATATAATATTCCACAACTATCACACAACGCCGTCTAGTCTCAAGCTAAGCAGAGCTTGTGTTATGAGTACTAGACAACTGATAAACATACTTATATATTTCTAAATACATACATATATAGATAAATTACACCCAGACACAGAACAAATGATCATGCTCATCACACAAACATTTGTCCTGGGTGGGAATCGAACCCACGACCTCCGGCATAGCAGTCAGAGTCACTGACCACTAGACCAACAGGCCAGTCAGCGAATTTTGAGGAAACCAAACCAGCATGTCTGAGAGATATTTCTCGACAGCATGTAAAGCCAAGGCCTATGTGCGACACTAAAACTCTGACACCAAGTTAGGCACGAACCACACGAAAAAGAGAAAGAGTGTAAGATAATTACGCTATTACTCATAATTGTTAACAAAGAATTTGAGGATCCTGGAGTCCATTATTAGGTATATCTCAGTAGTAACCCAGAGTCCAGGATTGTCTCCGGTGTTAATACCAGGCAATTTGATTGATCGAATCGAAGCGAACCAAATGAAATAAAATGCCATCTTAGCCCCTCGCCTACGCTACGCTGAATATTAACTGCGCATCACATACCTGTATATATCTTGAGAATTGACCTTGACCTTGTAGGTCTACGGTATGAAAGGGTTAAGGTCACGAACCTTTGCTAAACCATAAGTGCATGTAGTATAGCGTAGAGGTTTAAATATTAATGAACTGCAAAATATTGTTTTTATATATTATTTATTGTTTAAATATTGTTTTTTATTATTAAACGATTTTGTGGTCCTGGGTTTTCCATTATTAGGTATTTCTCGGTATTTATTCACAATATTGTGGAATGTTGCCTCAAAACAAATGTCAGTGTCAAATGAGCAATTGTTAAAATCCCAATTGTCCCAAAATATTTGCTTATTTTAATTTTAACTATAGTTCTAGCTAAAGACTTTTGTTTAATAAACAGGCAGTCGTCTGTGCCCGGATAAATGGCAATAGCCTTCGTCCTAAAAATTAAAATTGTTAGATTTGCCGTCACCGTACTTAGGTAGAACGATAGTTATAATTTTCAGAACAAATGAGCGCCAGAATACTTTTGAAACGGCAATGTAATCATAATGGGTGTAAAGTACATTTAACGAAGCCGAAAGGCACTTGTTCTCCTCGCCACTGTGATCATTTTTTTGTTCTAGAACATACTTACCTAGGAACTAAGATATTGTAGTGCAGTGTTATGGTCAAATTATCTTGCATCGACGTCGATCTCTCAATATAATATAAGAATCAGTATTGCCATTCAACGAAGCAATGCTGCCAGCCGTCTGGGCATTTTTAACCCCCGACGCAAAAAGAGAGGTATTATAAGTTTGACCGCAATGTGTGTGTGTGTCTGTCTCTGGAACCGTAGCTCTTAAACGAGTAAACCGTTTTGGATACAGTTTTTTATTTATTTGAAAGCTAGTTTCTTGGCGATGGTTCTTAGATACGTTTTATCAAAATCGGTGGGGCCATTTACTAGATATATGAAAGTGGTGAAGAATAATCGAATATTTTCAAATATACCCAAGTGGGGTATCAAAAGATAGGGCATGATGTGTGATGTACAATGAGATATGTTTTATCAAAACCGGCTCAGCCATTTTATTGACTTTACAAATGTTTGTTCGCTTTTCTTGTTGCAGTGGGGGTTTTTCAATTTTTTTTATTGACAACGATGTGGACGAATTTTTTGACGCCCTGTAATTACTTTCCCATTTTAATACTTGTACATATTTTATTATTATTTTAGATGTATTTGTAGTTTTTAATATTATTTCGTTAATTTATTTTCTACTTTTAGTTATTAATTTTAGTGTTAGTAGAAGTTTTCAAAGATTTCAGATGCTGAAAACTGAAAACAAATCTAAGTATTTAAGAGTTATTCCAATTAGAGCTTGGAAAATTAATTTTGAAGGATATTTCTTAATAATCTTCATAAATATATGTAGTTAGTAAATGTGAAGACTAAACTAAGTGCCTACTTACTTACTTTCACTTGAAAGTAAGTAGATGCTTAGTAGTTTTATTTTCATCATAAAAATTATAGTTTACTCAAGAAGTATGAAGTTTAGTATTATATGAAAACACCGGGGAGGAAACCAGCGCCTGAGAGATATTTCTTGACATGTACAGCCAAGTCAGAGGCCGAGAGGAGAGGTTAGGCACTAACCACACGATAAAGAAAGAAGTATTATATTGTGTACAAATGGTGACACTTTTCATTATCTGCCTAGCCTTTTCCCAACTATGTTGGGGTCGGCTTCTACTCTAACCGGATGCAGCTGAATACCAGTATTTTACATGGAGCGACTGCCTTTCTGACCTCCACAACCCAGTTAGTACTGGGTAATACGATACCCTTTGGTAAGACTGGTTGTCAGACTTTTGGGGCCACTGACTACCTTGGTGACACTTTTATAAGTAGCAATAAGATTGGACAAAACAGGTATTATATAATTAGAATCTAATTCGCCAATGGGTACGTAACTGACACTATTATGATTTCCGGTCATAACGCTTTCTTTTTTCTTAGATGCCCCAATAAATAACAAAATAAGACATTATTCAATAACTTAACGTCGAAGTAATGAACGACGTCGCCATTAAATTACTTCCGTTGAGTTACTTTCTATATATGGACGCTATAAACTACCAGTAAAATAATATTTGCAAGTATAATTTAAATTCTATAATTAAATTCACGAGTCAATTCAATTACTGCAACCAATAATAATTACGAGTACGTTGATTACATTTTACTGGATAAATTAATCCATCATGCTTTTAATTTAAATTAAAAATCAATAAATTTTTAAATACAATTAAACTACTCAGGGGTTAAGGCCCGCTTGCACCAAAATATATTCAATATGTACCTAAGTTTAGCGGTTCTTTTTTTTTCGTGTTTTCAGTGCCTAACCTGGTGTCAGAGTTTTTATGGGCCTCTGATTTGACTTCAAATGCCGTCGAGAAATATCTCTCAGGCATGCTGGTTTCCTCACGATGTTTTCTTTCACCGAAGCAAGTGATAATTATACAATACGCACATGAATCCAAAAAATCCAAGGTGCATATCTTGGGTTCGAACTCGAGAGCGCTAACTAATTGCGCTAAACGCATAGAAAACATCATTCTATTTCTGGCAATCGTTTGAAGATTATAGAGACAGAATAGCGATTGAAACATTTTACGCTAAACGTATTTAAAGACGTGTGGTGCAAGTAGGCATAAAATATGAAACATGGTGTTTTAGAAGAGGAATGTCTCTTTAATTGTGTGGAGTGTTTAGTTGTTGCAGACTTAGACCACTGGTTGATGAACTTTGTTCGGTATGAGTCTGGGAGAAATGACCTGTTTAGGGTATTGAAAACAGGCACTTCATAAGATCCTGAATCAAACAAATGGTGATGATGTGAAGAGTTTGTTTAAGTTCATGGCCCAGATATGAACAATGTATATGATTTAGGGTACAATGGGGCTGACATGCGCATTGCGATTATAAATGTCCCGAAATAAATAAAGAAAAAGTCTATGCTGTACAAAGCTGTACTCTTTGAAGACTCTGAGTATTCAACATTTTCGGCTGTAACATTGGAAAGGGCATTTGGGTAGGAAGCTATATGTGTTATATGGTTGAACTTCCACGGACAGGAACAAAGTGTTATGCTTCCACTTTTATTGTGAGAACCGCCAGTCTGTGGAATTCACTTTTTCGGAAATTTGGATGACCGTTCAGCTATCGTACAACAAACATCATTTCTCAGGCTTTCGATCTATTCAGCCCAAACAAATAAATTCAGTCAACGTTTATATGACGATAGTCTATTCCTTCGGCCATACGGTTACATTGACGTACAAAAAATTATTCTTTCCCTGAACAACACAGGAGCAGTCGGGCATGATGAGATCTCGACGAAAATTATAAAGGCTTGCTCAGGGGAAATAACTCCTGTGTTGACATACTTGATGAATTTGTCATTTTCAGAAGGCTGCTTCCCAGACTTGTTAAAGTCTGTGATTGTTAAGCCTCTTTATAAAAAAGGCGATAGCTTGAAAGCAGATAATTATAGACCAATTAGTCTTATACCAATAATTTCTAAAGTTTTTGAAAAAGCTATGCAAAACCGTCTCATGGAATTTATTGGGAAACATCAGATTCTAAAGAAAGAACAATACGGGTTTCAAAAAAGGAAATCGACCACTCTTGCATGCTTCAATCTTGTAAAAAATATTATTGATGAAGTAGACATAGGAAAACGAGTATCCGTAATCTTCTTCGATATGTCGAAGGCTTTTGATTTTGTGTCTCATAGATTATTGCTTTCAAAGTTGGAACGATATGGCATTCGAGGACCGGCCCTTAGCTGGCTTGAAACTTACCTAGTGGGCAGAACTCAATGTGTTGAAATTTTAAGTATGAGAGGAAATAAAGAACTAAAGGGAATAAGATCTAGTTCAAAATGCAACAACTCAGGTGTACCACAAGGAAGCGTTTTGGGTCCTCCTTTATTTTTATTATATATTAATGATCTTCCTGAACACACAACCAATCCTTGCACATTATTTGCAGATGACATTTCTATTATTTTGACATCACCTATGAATACTGACATAAATAATTACAGAATTGACATTAATAACACAATTGAATCAATAATTTCTTGGTTAAACTATAATAATTTGCATGTAAATATTAATAAAACAAAAATTGTTCAATTCAGGACTTATGGTCGCAAGAGGGATAAACTTGACATTATTTATAACGGACAACCTCTATTAGAGACAGAGGAAACCATTTTTCTGGGAGTAAAACTGGATAACTTCTTCTCCTGGAAACCGCACGTAGAAAAAGTTTGCAACAAATTAAACAAATTCGTTTACGTCCTCTACACACTACGAAAGACCTCGTCGCTGAGTACTATGTTGACTGCGTATCACGGCTGTGTTGCATCGACTTTACGATACGGCCTTATACTATGGGGCAACTCAACAGATGTGGATAAAGCCTTCAGGGTACAAAAAAAATGCATCCGAGCCATTTGTGGCATTCCACCATGGGAATCATGTAAACCGTTGTTCCTAAAATTAAAAGTCCTTACATTACCCAGTATGTATATTTTAGAATGCGCTAAATTTGTTCGACAGCACTTTGACTTGTTTAAAAAGGCTGACGACCGTTGTCCTCGAAAAGTCAGAGATCCAGATAGAATAGTTCTGCCTAGAGCGCCAAGGACTTCTCTATATAAAAAGAACTCTTATAATATGTGTGGACTAATTTATAATAAAATACCAAAGGATTTCAAAGAGCTAACTAATAATTTATTTGTTTTAAAGTTAAAATTATGGCTGCGGGAAAAACGTTTTTATTCTATTAATGAATTTATAAATAATGCTAATGATTAATGTTAACACATTTTTATATTAAACTATTCGGGAAACTTACAGCTAATATAATCAATGTTCTTAAACAATACGAATTTGACTGCCATTTACAAGTTTTCACATATAATTATTCGTTGTTCTATTGATGAATTTAATGTTAATGATTAATCTTTTTAAAAATAATGTAACTTTATTTTTTTATAATAATTGTGAGTGATAGAAACCGACATTTAAAAACATTATTACGTATTGCTTGCTCTTACATTAAAATATTGTAAAATTTTGCATGTCATCTGTATCTGACTATGTATTAGGAACCTCAACTGATTTAAGACCAAAATGTACCAATACTTATTGCAAATAAATGATTATGATTATGATTATATGAGAAGAGAGAGAGAGAGAGAGAGAGAGAAGTATGAAGAATATGATTTGCGCGCACGTGGTACAATCTCTCTCCCACACATCTATTGCGCAGTCGTTTCTTTTTCTTAATCAGGCTCAATTAAAATAAGCTTTATAATAAATTCAATCATACGTTTGTTAATTACTAAGTATAAATGTTTCTGAAGGCCTCCCACTAGGTGAACCGATGACCGATGAAGGTTGTGGGGATCCGCTGGATGCGAGACGCACGGGACAGGTCAATGTGTCGCCACATTGACCAGTCCCGGTCCCACAGTCCACTTGGGGGAGGCCTATGTGCAGCAGTGGACGTTTTTCGGCTGAAATGATCATGATGATGTTGAAGAATTCTAATAGAAGGCTGCCATTTTTGAAATAACAGAAACATTTTATCGTTTTATAAAAATACTTTTATTAGTATAACTTCTAACTGGTTAACCAAGACATAACTTTGTTTATTTTATAAAAAATGGTTCCAAAATACTACTCAAAAAGAATTATTGCATTTATAGGTGGAATCCAGGACCGCGGTACCGGTCCCAAAAGCCCCACGACCCGATCAACTTATGATTGAACTAGAATTATTTTAAAGGTGGGCCACAATTTTGAGTTCGTGCAATCGGCGGGCCATCTAGTAAATAAAACTTGTTGTAGTAACGGTTGACACCTACCTATTTAGCTTTTAACATTAAAATTCAGTTAGTTACTCAATGTGTGCTGGAAATTGGCTTACTGTCAAAGGGTTCATAAGAGCAACATTTTTTTTTCGTTTTTTTTTCGAAATCTGTTATCAAAAGACTAGTCAGCTGACCACTTTTGGTGGGCCAATTAAATTGTTTCGGCGGGCCACCCTGAGGCCCGCGGGCCTAGGGTTGATCAGCCTTGAACTAGATTAAACAATGGTTGATTATAACAATGAATCATCAAGTATAGCAATACTATTCCTATCCTACTATCCTTTATTGATCTACTGTTTTTGAAAGCCTACTCTTTTGCCAAATCCCATAACAACTTATACTTTAGCGATATAATTATGTGTTTAGCTATCTTATTTTAGACGGGAAGGGCATTCAGGCATGGTTGATGATGTTTAAAATGTTAATGTTAAGTGAATATAATGTTAATGTATATTACACAGTTGTATCTCTTTGCAGAACAGGTCGCCGCCGCCCGCGCACATCCCCAATGCTATGCTGTACTCGCCGCCGGAGCCGCTAGAGGTGAGACTATATTATATACCTTATGTAATTTTAAAAAAAATATCGCAGTAGATGTAATTTGAGTTAAGGGGTTTGGTTCTCTAAGGGACGGTACTAGAAAAATAAATACTCGTACATACCGATATTTTTAAAAGAGAGGCTAGTGGCGTTTAGCCCATACAGACATTTTCTTCCTGAAAATATTTTTTTTAACATATAATCTACTCGTATATTCATTCCTACTATATTATTCATAAAAACATGCATATAAAAACACATAGGTTACATTGAGAAAAACGCTGTTTGCGCTCGCTCCATCTTCTCTGGTTGTCCAACATAACTAAACATAATAAGTCAAATAAAAAAGTTCTCTTACTCTCGTGTCGGCCACAAGCTGTATACTAGAGCAGCTTGTCTATGTGTAAACATTACATCAGTAGCCAGTCAGCTAAGCCGGGTCGACTGCCCTGCAAACGTCCGGTATCATCATCATTTCAGCCGAAAGACGTCCACTGCTGGACGTAGGCCTCCTCCAAGTGTCGCCACATTGACCGGTTCCGTACGACTCGCATCCAGCTGATCCTCACAACATTCATCATCAACCTTCAACGTCCTGTGTACTTATAGAGTATCATCAGCCGCCTGAGGCTCTTTCAAATCCATCTTCTGCTATCTCTTGCTCCTGAAACTCTTCGGAGACTTTGCTCATTCAAGTCCACTTGCGCCACTAATCAGTAATCACTTAGGCCCAAGCGAACTAAGTATTAGATCAGTCGCGCTTCATCCGAAAATAGACCTTAATTTCATAAAGTTAATTTTCTTATTCGTATACGACGCTTGATCACAGTCACTTGTAGGAATATGCACTTCAACTTTACACGCCTAAGGTTTAATTTAGGTCTATTGATCTAGCTCAGTGCAACGCTAAACATATTTGAACGATGTTTTGAATATGTTCAGCGTTCAACGTATTTAGTGGTTCATTTGCAAGTGGGTCTCAGTGCTGATGTTTTAATCTACAAAAATGTGAAACAAGACGTTTCTCAACGATATACCCCATCATCATCTGCCTAGCCTTTTTTCCAACTATGGTGGGGTCGGAGTCTAACTGGGCGCAGCTGAATACCAGTATTTTACATGGAGCGACTGCCTATCTGACCTCCACAACCCAGTTAGTACTGGGTAATACGTTGTCAGACTTTCGGGCCACTGGCTACCTGTAACGACTGTCAAAGATCTAATGACAGCCGGGTCCAACGGCTTATCGTGCTTTCCGAAGCATGGAGGAAATGGAAACTCGGTATCTAATGGGTGGTCACCCATCCACAGACCAACCTAGGCAAGTGCGGCTTAACCTGATGGTTGCCCCTAAACATCACAAAAGACAACCCTCCCGTTACCACTAGCGGTCCGTTAACCCGCATGTCAACTAAATGCCTAGCTTAAATAAAACGTCTCGTGAACCGTTCTTATGTAACAGGCGTCAAATATTCATGTTGCAATTAAAACTAATCGCTATAAGATTTCACAAGCTTGTTGGTATATGACACTTGCGGATTATGAATGTAGTGTCGGTAGTTTGGGTTCCGTAAGGAAATGGATTTCTCGATTCACATACTACGCCTGTAATCCCTGAAGGGTTAGGCAGAGGTGTACCCAACAGTAGTTCCCATATTTCGCCAGTTATATTTATGTTCCATGTAATAGGGGACGAGACTAGTGCCATCAATCTGGCTCAATCCAGACTCCGTGGCTGCTACTGAGAAATTACTGATGGAAAAACCGAATAACACTTTGCCGGACTTGGGAATCGAACCCAGGACCTCATGCTCAGTAGTCTAAGTAAAATGTTAAGTAATATCAATAGCGTGGCGTAGGCTTAAACAAATCTACACGAATGTTCTCACTGCTGGTGCACAGGTCTCCTTCTCCACCTCTGATAGAAGATTTGGTCCATCAACCACCATTAGGGCCCAGTCCGGGTTGGTAGAATAGGTCTTCAATAAAAAACTCTTAAATTCCGCCAATACTAGATTCAGGCTTGCAATATGCACCGCCCAGAGGGGGAGGGGGGTCACGCATAATTATGTACACACGGCGGCACATCAAGCTATACATAACCAGTATAACCTGACTTCGCTTTGTATGAGCTTCCCCTACGATGAGAGGTCAGCTTAATTTGGTTTTGCATAGCTTGATTGGCTGCCGTGCGTACTCGTTAATGCAGAAGGTGCGATACCTAATTTTAATCCCTCCACGGGGCGTCCTTAAGAGATATAGATCCTTCGTTGTTACTCGTTACGTTCACGCTAAAATCTATTTTGAGAAATAATAATATAAAAAACTAAATAAAGTCAAACAGAACTTCGCTGAATTTTTATGAGCTAGCTTCAACAATATTCTCTTTATAATTTATTATTATATTTTGTTTAACTGTTTTTTGTTCAAGTTCTGAAAAATAACGAGCAAATAATATAAAAATAAAATTAAGTTGGAACACTTTCTACAAATTACATGCGGAACCGAAACAAAATAAAACAAAAACGCTTCGCTGAATCTTTACAAGCTCGTTGTAACAATATTCCCTTTATAGTGTACACTGTAAAACGGAGCAGTGTTACCAACTGCCATTAGCAATTAACACTGGCAACACCGTTAATTAAAATATTTTAACACAATCTGTGGTAACGCGGGATGCGGTACCTTTTAATTGGACTAAAAGTACAAAATGGCCACCTCTGTGAGCTGCCTTTTATTTTGTGTAGTGTTTTGGAATTGCGAAAACCGCACTCGTTACCATAAACGTACTTACACGTTTTTTTCTTGGTAAAAATTAGCGTACACACTTTTTTCGTATCGAAAAGTCGAATCATTTATTTGGATGATAATATTCCCTTTGCTAGCTACATGTCAATGTTGTCTAATAGATGGTACCCATCTACCTACCTGGGAGGAGCCCGTGGCTAAATAATAACAGCCGCACGGGTCGATCTTTAGGTTAAGCCTTGCTTGCCTAGGTTGGTCTGTGGATGGGGCCACCCATTACATACCGAGTTTCCTCCTTGCCTCGGAAAGCACGTTGTGCCGTTGTGCCCAGGTGTCCCTAAGTAGATCTTTGCCAGTTGTTAGGTAGTCAGTGTCCCAAAAAGTCTGACAACAAGTGTTACCAAAGGGTATCGTATTGCCCAGTACTAACTGGGTTGTGGAGGTCAGATAGGCAGTCGCTCCATGTAAAATACTGGTATTCAGCTGCATACGGTTAAACTGGAAGCCGACCCCAACATAGTTGGGAAAAGGCTAGGCAGAAGATGATAAGATGGTACCTACCTACTGTTTACAAATGAAAAATATAAAAATCGAACCGCGAATTGCGTCTTTGTAAGGTTTATAGGTAGTCATAAAAATCTAGCTTAATTTCCTGTTTATAAAAGAAGTCTTTTGAAAATTACTACTCTATTCAATGTTCGTTTATTTCCTATTCTTACACTTCTTTACCGGTCTTCTAATATCGATTTTGAATAGCAGGAATAAATCGCTTTTACACCACTTTTTGTTAGCAAAGACTTTTTATGTACCTTTAGACTGAAGTACTGAACTAGAATACCCTTTAAACATCGCCTGATGTTCATTTTATTTTAGTAACAGGCAACAGGTTTGCCTAGGAAAACAATAATGTATCACGAAACTGACTGACACTGAACTGACGGACTGTTGGGCTTAACCAAGCGCGTCGTTCACTTGAAATACATACTTTAAAGACTCAAATAATTCAGTTATATTAAATCAAATCAAATCAAATCGTTTATTGCTATATCCATAACGTAAACTTACAGGTGGTAATTAAAAAAATAGAAACAATTATGGACCCTGTCGGGCACAGCACATTTTTAAATAAGTAGAGAGAGGAAGAGCGCTATAATGCTTTTCCTTGTTGTTAAGTTTCAATTATTTTATATCCTATTAAGTATTTTATATTTCCATTCATTTACTTAATCTATTAATATTTTATATGTATGTATTACATCGAGTAAGCATAGGTATTAACTAGTATCATCGTTTTACTGAAATTATACTAATTTGTTTAGGCTCGGCGCTGCATATATTCCTCTTCCAAACGTCTATATTAGTGTTCCACCACATCGATCGGAATTTTCTTCGCTTCCAAACTTTTTTGTCGCTTCTCGCTCTAGAAAATGACGGTTCTGAGCGACAAAAAAGGATAGGAGCATAGGAAAAGGCGATTTCGTGCTGATAGATGAGATCAACGCTTAGTCGTCATCTTAGTCTCCTTTCTTTCAAAGAAGAAGGAAGAAAGAGTCATCTCAGTAGAGCCGTAACATTCACACAGTTCATCCATTGTTTTTTTTTCTCTTCTCTTGCTCTTAGCGCTCTAAATTCATATCATCGTACATAACATAATCTTCCTCATTTCTCCGTATCACACGAGTATAGGTAGGTATAAACACCCCATAACCAATAAACCATCTTAAAAGTTGTCAAAATTATAGAATTATTAAAAGGGACCAAGACAGTTCTCTCCCAAAACGCGATCACGGTAGATTCGACCTTTCTAATTGATTTATGTCACTCTAATGACATTTTCAACCCCAGCATTAATCAATACCGTCATCTTTGGACTAAGTTATTGGATGGAACAGAATTTCAAAAAAAACAGCCACAGAAATATATGAATAAAGTATGTCTTGACATAGTTGTTTCATCAAACTGTCAAAGACTGACAGTTGCGCTTTTAATGTACAGTATAACCACTTCAAGTGTGCAGTTTAAGATGGTGCTGCTTGCCCAGAAAAAAACGCATCGATATAACAAGCCTAGTACATTTATTTTAGTTCTGTGTTTTCCTTCCTGGCCTGACTTGATTTTTCCCCGACTTTTTGCTTTTTACATGACGACTGACAAACAAACCATAACACTAGTAAATAAGTTTATTGAGTTGTACATTTAAACAAGCTATTTGGTATACAAACAACTAACTTGCAGTATACACCAACTTTTAAACAATGTTATGAGTGTTTTATGTAGTAAGTAACTGTCAATTGGCTCTCTTAAATATGCGCTGATAAAATTTAATATTGCCAATATTATGAAAAAAAAAAACTTTTTACCTGGAAACCAAACTGTTTACCTGTACGTACATCATGGCACATTGTCGGTTCCTAACAATAGGCACCTGAAAGCCTATTCTGACAACCCCAATACACTGAAAATACGCCATGACTGAAGAAATCGTTCATTGAATGAACGGCCTGTGTTAGTGAGCGAATGTGAATAGATTCAAAACAATGGCTGCCGGTGAGGTTCGTTCGGGACTGAAAGTGAAACAAAAGGCTCAAAGAAAGAAAAGCCTATTAGAGAGTTGTTTGAAGATCAAAGGATGTTACCATGAACTATGGAACATCGTGAAGTTTTAATTCGTAATTAAATTAATAATAAAAAAAATGCAGATTTTAAGACACATTTGCCACCATAACTCACTCAATGCTTTTAACACTATAAATGTACATACTTATTTAAATCATTCTGTCTATGTCGTCTCTAAACTATTGACAGGAATAGGAAAATGTCATAAAGCATTTATTGAGTATGTTGTAGTGCAAGTGGATTCCATTTTGGTGGCCTTTGATATGAACAATAATCATAATGGTTACTCCAATATACTATTCCACGCGCCATTGTAACAACTGTGTCAAATATCTTTGCACGAGCTATAATTTCCTATTGTTTGCTTATATCATTTGTATTCTTTCCTGGCAGTTACTATGCGTGTTCCCGGAGCGACAGTCACGCGTGTGCGCGGCGGCGTGCAGCGCTGTCGCGCGGGCGGGCGGCGAGGCACGCTCGGTGCGGAGCGCTCGCGACGCGCTGGAAGCGCTGCGACGCGACTCCGACGCCAAGCAGCCGCACGTCATCGTCGTGGACGCGCGGCAACCGCAAACGCTGGACGCGTCGCTTCTAGCCAGGTTGGTATCGACACTTAATAATACTCCTGACCGTTTTACGGCGGCCAATCTCAGCGGAGATTAGCCATCGACGCGGAAGATATTGTAGTGCACAAGTGTGTGCGCAGGCACAGGTGCACTCTCTGTTCTCTCACTCTCATAGTCCGATGGGTGGAGCCCGATACGATCGAAGAGAGATCAGGCGCAGGACCAACGGCTTAAGGGCATTACAATGCTCGATGACCTTGATGATTTGATCCCTGTACTAGTTTTTGTTGACTTGCCCCGCACATTTCGCAAAATTTCGGTTTTTATTTATTATTTAAAAATATTAAAAGAAATAACAGAAAAAAAAAACAATACAGATTGTTAAGTATATCATTACGTATTTGTTGTTACAAAATTCATGCCGATCTATTCAGCCGTTACAGAGATAATTTACAATTAAGGTTGAAAAAGGACCTATTTTCTACGATTAACCAAAAAAAATTGAGAAGGTTTATTAAAATTTTAAACAATACAATTTATTTGTGATGAACTTAACTATAACATACTTTTTTTACACGGAAAACGCACGAAGGGATTCATCAACAAATTTCTTTGAACATACGCTGTTTTTGGGATTTGAGCCATGTAATGCCCTTAACGTGCTTTCCGAGGCACGGAGGTAGCATACCGCCAACTTACAAACTCCGGGGACTTAAATTCTGTATCAAACTATGTTCAATTTCAACTTGTATAAATTACTACTACTACTTACTTATTACTTGTATATCGGGAACTCGATGAAAACAGTAAACATGGTAAATACCCCGTTTCTAGTGTAAATAATCTATACTTAATATTATAAAGCTGAAGAGTTTGTTTGTTTGTTTGTTTGCTTGAACGCGCTAATCTCAGGAACTACTGGTTCGATTTGAAAAATTATTTTAGTGTTAGATAGCCCATTTATCGAGGAAGGTTATAGGCTATAAAATTTCACGCGAACGAAGGTCGTAGAAATTAATTGCTATTCATTGTTTTTATTTGTACAGAAATCTGGCATCAACGATAAAGAAAGATCTAAGTGCTAACGTTCGAAAATTTTAAGTTAATTTTCAAACGCTAGCAATATACAACATTAGTATATGCGAAACTGTAAACACGTGTCTAGTACTTTTATGTAAAGAACCTATGTACAAAATTTCAAAACTGTATCATGAAAAATCACAAAGTTATAAGCTTGTTCTGTTACCTGGTTGTCCGCACAAAAACGTGGTCACCACGCGGCGGCGCCACGCGCGCGCCTCCAGCGTCGTCTTTGGCTCATTATATATAATAATTTGGCAGTAGGTACCCAAATGATTGCGATAGGTACTTAGTGTCGCTCGGTGTCTGACTTGTAACCTTTTTTTAAATATTTTTGGGACAAAACATAACATGGCTTAAAAATTATTAGAATCGAATCAGTTAGTTATTCTGAACAAACTATATTCAGGTTTCGCATATACTAAAAACAATGTTGTATAAACAGTCATACCTACGAAAGGTCGTCAACAAAAGTGAATGCACTCCACATTCAATCTCCATTATAATCAAGAGAGCAACTTGTGTACATCGCTGTACCCGACGGAACACAATTTGCGTCCCGTCCACGCGGCCATGTTAAATTGGCCGCCATGACGTGGTCCACGCACGGACAAATTGAAGTGCTTAGTGCAGGCGTTCCCTACCGGCTTACTAATAAACAACCATCTAAAGTGTGTTCGTGTTTAAGTTTCTGAACATGTAAACACATGTGTTCTGGAAAAACAACTTTAAAAACCACACATTCAGTTTGCGCTTCAATAGTTCTTTAATTTTTCTACGGTATTAGCGCTTTTGCAATAGTCATTCTAATATCAACTTAATTTTCACGCCCCTAAAGTTGATGCCCGTTAAAATGGAAATAACATCAATTGGAAACAATGACTTGAATAGACTTTATTTTCTATAGTTTACTGTAGAGTTATGGACTATAATTTGGTTTAACTTATAACGTACAAAATTTACTTATTAGTTGGAAACTTCATTGGAAAATTCGACGGTCCACCTGATTTCAGCCTGGTTCCTACGCCCTATGAACATTCAATCTGATTTATTGATTAACGTGGACCAGCGCCTGCTATTGAGGTCAGTTACATGACTGATAGCAAGATCACCAAGCATATTTTTTTGTAGGCGAAACTAGTCTTTTATGTAGTAATCCAAATTCCATCGACCTTGGTGCATATGCTCTCTATGGTACTCAACTGTAACAGCCAGATTACCAATACAATGCTAAGCGTACAGACATCATAGACAATATGTCTCTTTTATCAGTCATCAGGGTCCATTCCTTATTACACAATTGTACATACATAACATAACGCCTGTAATACCCGAAGGGTTAGGCAGAGGTGTACCTAATAGTACATCCATATTTCACCAATTATGTTTTAAGTCAAAAGTAAAAGGGGCGAGCTTAATACCATCAGCTGGGGATCAATCCAGACTCCGTGGCTGTTACAGAGAAATTCCTAATGGAAAAATCCAACAACTCACGATCTTATGGCAGAAAAAATGTGTGATATCACGCTATCCACACACAAACCCTTTAACAAATGTAACCATTTGTTAAAGGGTTTGTGGTTTGAGGTATTAAAAGCTTTGCTCGCAAAAATCTAGGACTACTCTGACGTCAAATCACTATTAATAATATATAAATAGCATAAAGTACTCCTCACACAGTCGGAAATCCCGCGCAAAGTTTGCTCTCCCAATATTTTCTCAGTCAATATTGACGTTTACTCAAACATAAAATGTTGACAACCCCACCCGTTTATTTTAAGTTACAGATTCCTGATTCGATCAAATATTGTCGTTTTGCATAATGTTTGCGTTGGATGACATCGATCTGTGTTGCTTGTGATATTTATGTCAGTTGCAAAAAAGGGTATTGAGTTTTAGTCGCAAATTATACAGAAACGGCGTAAGGTGAAGGCACGGCGCAGGCGCAGCGCAAGCGTGGAATTTATAAGGAAACGAAAGAACGGCATGCCTGTGCCGCGCCGCTTGAGTGTAATTCACGACACGTCGCCTACGTACATTTTGTATGAAAACGTTTTGAAGCGGCATCATGCCTGCGCTGCGCCTTCACCTTACGCCGTTTCTGTATAAATCGCGCCTTACAGAGTTTATTTTTCGACCGGCTAGGCTTTTCCTTAGCAATTAACTAATGCGCTTCTCCCTAATAAGCTCCTCTCTTTTTGTGGCTATTTGAGAATGTTCCTTTATCACCCGTGCGTTCAGTGTTCTCTTCTTCATGTTCTTCTGTGACGCTGGTACGACAGAATTTTATTCAGGGTGGAAGGGACAGCGACGCGATAACGGTTACCATGTATTCAGTATATCATCTGTCAGTAAATCAGCTCTTTCCTACAAAAGTGCAATACCTACATGGTCAAAATTATGAAACAGCTGATTTAAAAAAAATAACCGATTAAAAATTTCTATGTAGGGATGTACTGCATACGTGGTTACCGTTTTCGCATAGGTGTCCCTTGCACCCGTATTTTTTTGTACCTGAACTTCGTCACTTACACAGCGTCATCGGTGGCAGTGCAAAGATCACTTCGGTTGAATGTTTTGGTATTCAGAGGGCAGGATAGGACGTAGAGTATGTGTTAGTTATGAAATACTTCGCTAAGGCTCATATACGTAACGTGACGACTTATACTTAACAATTTCTATAGTACTACTTAGTTCTTAAAAGTTGAAGTAACGATCTGTTCGAGGAGTTGAAAAATGCAAATGGCCACGTCCAAGGCCTAGTATAGTACACCATGTAGTAAATTAATATGTGCAAATAGCATTGAGACTTTGATAGAAGGTGAAACCAATTCTTGGCACTATTTCAAAACTCGCTGGAACACCTAACTTTCAATAGCGAGAGCAATTAAAACTTTCGCGTTACAAGTACACCAACTTATTACCAAAACTCTTGCATGACCCACTAAAGATGGACGATTCACCACTAAGTCAATTTAGACTGTCATAAACTTTTAAAAACACCAAGATCAGTGCAGTTCCGTTTCAGTTATAAGGTAAATAACCTAATTGATTTACAGCTAAAGTTTATTCTTCAACGGTACCTATAATTATTACTTTATACAGCTACCCACCTTTCAAATAGTTCCATTGTTAAAAGCTGTCAATCTTACAAAACTCCAAAACAATACTTGTACACTTGAACCAACTTATCTGTGCAAGCAGGAAAATACAGAACTAAAATAAATGTACCGAGTTTGACATATTGATGCAAATTTTCTATACAAGCAACGCCACCTTGAACTGCACACTTAAAGTGGTCATACTGTAAAGTTCTGTCTTGCGTCTCCAAAAAACTTGTAGGTCCGTAAAACCGAGTCTTTGCACTAGTTTTTCAATTCCGCTAAAGTACTTCCAATGTTGGGAGACTTCTTGAAGTGTTAACGTAATTGGTCGAGATTGAATCAGATTCATCCAATTTTAGCTGTACATCTGAACAGCTAAATCCTGTTAGTCACCTTTTCATCATTAGCATTCTATCTGACAGCTGTCACGGGGTCTCCATCACTCTTTTAATAAATACAAAGAATTTGAATAAGTAATACATTTAGTAAGACCTTTTTTGTGTTTGAAAGAATTCCTGTCTCGGAATTTTGACTTGACAGACAGAAAATTTGATATGTATCTCTTAACGGAATGTGAGTGTTATCCTTTACATAATTTACTGTACCCAATTAAAGGGGTCATCAGAAATAGAACACTGTAGCACACCGTGAATTTTCTAATAGAATGTCACAACTTTTTGAGGGTACTTGTCTTATGGAGTCATTTAATCAAAGGAATCCTGAACCCCAAAAGCAAACGTTGCTTTTTGTAATTTTCGATATTTTGACACTGTTTATGTTTTCTTCCTCCTTAAATCCTTGACTGTTAAACATCGTAACCCTATCCACAAGATATTTGCCCCCAATTCTTACGAATATGACGTATTTAGGGCAATTTTATAAAATTAAGACGTACCGACGCCATATCCTTTACATCATCAAGTATTGATTGCCCAAATCTCCCATATAAATAGCCTATTGATTATTGCTTATTGCCTCTTAGTTGGGTCCAATTCGGGACGATTGCTCCTGATGGAATAATGAGCCTGTTGTCTATATACAAACGAGTACAACCTTGATATGCTTGGGTTCGCACGCCATTCCATCCAGTACATTGCTCGGTTGGAATTTCAGTCCGTTTTAAATCGTATTTCTATCTATAGGTTACATATTTTCTGAAATAAATCTTATTTTGGGTAAGTCATGATTGGTGGCTTGAAAGAATCCTAGACCACTTTCCAATTGTATTGTCTTAACAAAATGTATATAGTATGTGTCACGTTTAGTTCAAACTACGATGGTTAACATTGCTATACATAAATGATGTACGACGATTTGTTTATCAGGGTTATTTTTCGGAAATTTGAGTCGATGTCGAGTGCTTAGACTATTCCTCTCTATACGGTGTAATAAAAGAGCTTTTATAAGTATGTGTTTTCATCGTTTCTTCCCCAATATTTTGTATTCCTCACACTTCGCCACACTAGATTTCCATTAACGTCGCGTGTGTATTATCCCTTTCACGAACTTGTATCCGAGGGTCCGGAATTCAATTCGCGTTCAGGACAACTTTGTTAAGTCCAACATGGTGAGGTTTGTGGTCATTTCTTAAAGGAAGTAGGTATGTTTGAAGAATATGTTTCTCGTAGACAATACGTTTGTTCTCTAAACCTACTAAGCTATTTATGACTTTTCTCATCGTCTGCCTAGATTTCGCCAACTAAGCTAGGGTCGGCTTTTAGTCTAACTTACTGAATGCAACCGAGTACCCGAATTTTACATGGAGCGGCTGCCTATCTGACCCTCACAATTAGGTTGTACCGTAGCATTTATAACTATTCCATCTTACTAAATAGAAACAAAAATTACCATAAAACTTTCTTCAATATTACTTTGCTTTGAATAAAAATTATTGAACCTCCTTTAATAATCCGTAGTACCAAAACATGAAATATGCAGCAGAAACCTCTCAGATATAAAGTCAGATACTCACGCATCATATAAAGGCATTACATTCAACAAAATATTCCCTAACGTGACGGCGGAAATGCGTCGCCATTTTGAACGGAAAATAAGTTATGTCCCGGCAGTTATTTCAAACATTTCATTTCCCTACATTTTTGTACGGGCGTACATTGCTAGGAAATCGACGATGACAGTAAATGTTTTTCGCGCGGAGATTCGATCACGTTCGGAAATGTTTACAGTTTATGATTTTGTCTTGTTTATAATTCACGTCGGGGTCAACAGAGAATGAAGAACAGGGTGTAAAATTCTGTATTACTCCATAGAAAAGCGACAATCCTTCGATCAGACGGGTGTTGTGTCTGGTGGACTTCCGCCCGACAATTTTATTGTTAACAACAATAAATTGTTAACTACAATAAAATTGTACTTCGATAACTTTAATATCGCCATTTTGGATTTTGATGTTAGTTCGTCATTTGCATCATAGATGGCGCTGTAATACTTTGTGTACTATAACGCTACAGCTGCATCATGGGCCTGTTAAGTTCCCACTGTTGACCCAGGCCTCATCTCTGTGATTGGGACTGGACTATAGTACACGAGGACCCAGTACGGGTTGACAGATGTCACATGTCTTCGAATTTTTGTATCTAGAACATGCCGTGTTCCTCACGATGTTTTTCTTCACCGTTATGAGAGTAGCTGTGATGAAATAAATTCCACAAAGTACCAGTGACCCACGACGACTATGTCAGAGCTATTACCACTAGACCAACACTGCTCTCTGCAGCTGCAGTTGAAGCAAATAGTTATTTTATGTCGTTGCAGTATTATCTAATAAATGACCTAAAAATAACTACATGTTTCGACCTTACAAACACTACTGTTGCCTACATAGGCAACAGTAGTGTTTGTATTGTTATGGCAACCATACTCATCTTGAAACCAATCAAATCTGGAAGATTATTCCCAACGCACCCTACAATGTGGCATCGATCTGTTGTTTCAACAATCAAGTGACGTACTCGTAGATAGATTCTGATACTTATTTATGCTGTGCAAAATCACTAGCGCCAGAACTATACGGGATGGAAGAGTCATCGATCCACAAACGGTTACCACGTATTCAGTACATCGTTCCGAACCCGCTAACATAGGTATTTTTCATCGGTAATATAAAACTTTAAAAAAAACTGCTGTTCCATATATTTAGACCGTGCAGGTTTTTTACTTTTGTAGGAAAAGATGATTTAAATAAAATACCGATAAAAAAATAAGGCGATTTTCATTACCCTTTACAGAAATAATTCTAGAAAGTTTATGTTCAGACGCCAGCACATCAAGCTACCCGAAACTGTCAAATTTTCCCAATCTACCTTGAACCTAATGCTTTAGCGATAAAGTTAAAAATCTGTTACAGAAATTTGACAGATTGTAGTAGGTTGATGTGCTGACGCCTGTACATACATGGATTCATTTATATTAAACTTACTTATTTATCATAATCATCAATTAAGACATCTCGATGTTTCGTCAAGTAGTAAAAATCGTACGAAGCAAGGGTGGGTTGCTAGTATACAAAATGGCAGTCTAGTAAAAACGGTGGCTGGACTTCTGATTTAGACCTCGGACAAAACTGGTAATTATTTCCAGAAATAATTTGTCGCAGCGCTTACCCAAAGACAGGAGAAAAGAGAAAACCTTTTAGCTCAGCTGTTGATATGAAAAATTAATGCCAGCAGTTAGTGACACTTTTCGGAATACTTTTTAAATATTAACGTGAATTGCAAATGGCTGAAACGTCGTCATAAGTGAATTTTGAGATTTTTCTCACCCGCCTTTATTTGGCGGAAAAATGGAAAATGTGTTTTGTAATTTCTTTTGCAATCATCCTAGCCTAGCCTTTTTCCTAACTATGTTGGGGTCAGTTTCCAGTCTAGCCGGATGCCGCTGAGTACCAGTATTTTACCATTTCTTTTGCAATATGACTCGTTATTCGTATTTTTTATGTGTGCTCCAAATATCATAAAGTTCCTATTAAACATCGTGGTTCGGGAAAACCCAACAGTTACCGCGTTTCGACGTGCACCAAGTTTTTTTATTTCATTTATATCAAAAGCCCCACGCAATCAACTTGGCTGCTTCTATTTGATTGCATGCGACCGCATCGCGACATGCAAGCTCATTTAGGGTTACCGATTCGAAATTTAAACAGTTCTGACACAGAGCCGGCCATTTGCAAAAAAATTGAGACATTTTACCTCTTGATCCTTATTTTTTAATTAACTCAACTGGAAACATATCCTCAACTAGAAAAACATGAACAAATTTCAAGGGCAGGGAGTCAAAAAGTCCGATATAATGTACTGTCAAATCCAGATGGATGGTAACCCTAAGTGCATGGCAACCACAGGTCTGAGCATAATGCCCGTGATTAGTGTTGGAGTATAACAATTGTTAATTGCTATTGTTTGTGGTTAGACCAACGATATAGGCAAGCTTTGATGCCCGTTTTAACTAAAACATACACCCAATTGAATAATCATTCTCTAGTCCTTAGTCTACTTTATTTGGAGTCGACGTAAGTCGTCATCTCACTAGCAGTCCCCTTTCTAACCATGTATCCCTTTTTATAAAGTCCATCAGCAATATTATTATACCCAATGATATTATAAAGAAAGAAACGCTACGTTCATTTTGAGTGGCGTTCAAATATCGTTGCGTTTTTACGACTGCGATATATAATACGGAACGTATGATACTAAAAGAGATAGCTATTGGGCTTGAAGTACTTAAATTATGACAATTGTCTGAATTTGTCTGCAACAATTTGCGCGCGCTAGTACGATCTACCAGTTTTTTTATTTTTAATATCATTGATTACCCATTCATTTGTAAGTACACATTACATACGAGTATGTTATAGTATGCCAGAATATAGGGAATCTGATTTTTTCTCGATTTGCGTATTGTTCTATTCTCCTAAGCAATTAATTACTTAATTATAAACATAAATTCGTTTTTAACCTCTGCTTTGCTTATGTCAGCCAGGTTATTCGAGAATGGCGTATACCACAGATTAGCCTGCCAGTCAGCACACTAAAAATGTGCTGACAACCCAGAACTCACCAAGCGTACTTAATTATCTTCACTCATGGAAGCGCTTTTAATGCACCCCGATTTTCAAAGTACCTACCTAGTTAAAAAGTAATTAACAGTGTTCATTCTAAAACGCTATGACAATTACTGAGTTCAATTAATTTCTCTATGAAAACTATCTATTCATGCAGTATTGCCATATGAAATGCATTTGTCATAGACAAAACTACTATTGACCGGTTACAACTATTTTAACAATTACTGGCTTTTCCTTAGAAACTTATTATCTTTGTAGGTTTTTTGTGATCCTTTTAAAAAAAGTGTTTTATAATAAACAGATAAAGAGAAAGGAGAGAGAAAAAGCAAAAGTGCTTATTACCTGCAGAGCTGTGCAGGTGGCAATATACTGGTCGGGTATTATTTCAGTCTATCGACACGCAAAGAAGAAGAATGAACAGTTTTTTAATAGACAAAAAGAGCGGTAAATCAGTAGCGGCTTTGAGCATATACCCGATGAAAATTTTGACTGAAACATATTGATCTTTTCTAGTAAATAAATTCAAGTTTACAAGCAAAATTAAATTCCAAATAAAAACCACATCACATTGGAATTTATTATCAAAATGCTATTAATTTCCATAAACAAGTATCCAATACTTTACAATGCCAATAAATGTGGTTGGCATTTCATACCCAGCTTAAATTAAATTCAGATGATATGCGGGGCCTCCATTTTTAAATCGAGCGTATGAAACTGTCATACGTATTTCACAGTGCGGTTTTAATAACTGGAAAAATGTTTTTACATATAGGGTGTAAACGGCCCCTTCACGAAGCCGTCAACCAAGCATTCTGTACATCAGACTAAGTAACATTAAGCAAAAATTATTGCTGGGAAACGACTTCTTTTTTGGGGTGAAAAATGACGTTTTACGGTAGGAATCAATGTAACGCACTCAAAACATTGCGCTGATGTATGGATTGAATAGTACAGGGGTCGTGAAGGTGTTTACAGCAAAAATCTTACATTAAAAACATGAACAACTAGATGGTTCCCAGTTATGGTCTAGAACAAAAAAATTATCGCAATGACGGGGAGAACAAGTGCCTTTTGGCTTCGTTAAGGGTCTGTTTACACCCTTTATTTATGATATTTAACTGTACAGTGAGTGCGTACGGGCGATTTGACAACGTCATAAACTAAAAAAGAATGTCAATAGTTTTTATTTACGAGGTTATTCAATCATTTCAAAGACGTACCTTTCTGATTGAATGCCGTAAAGCAGGGTATTGGCAGAACCTTAACTCGTTAAAATTCATCTGTGAAATGTACGTGTAATATGACATAACGTAACATCTCGCCTGTAATCCCCGAAAGGTTAGGCAGAGGTATACCTAATACATAATAGTACACACACATTTCGCCAGTTATCTTTAAGTCCCATATAATAGGGGCGACCCTATAGCCATCGACCGGGCACAAATCCAGGCTCCGTGGCTGCTACTGAAAAATTCCTGATGGATAAACCCAATTAAAATTTTCTCTACCCGGGAATCGAACCCAGGACCTCATGGTCAGCAGTCGCGATTGCGACATTGTAATATGACGTAATATAAGACATAAACCTCACGGCTATATTTTCCCGAAAGTTTAAAAGGAGATCAGTATGTGTAGGCTATAGTAGACCCACATTAAGCCTATTAAGTTTGTTTAAGTCTCATGTCCAATTCTTTTCTATAACTTTCTAGAAGTTAAAAAAAAACATTTATTTCAGGTCCGAGACCCATATAAAAACAAAATAGATAAAAATACAAATACAGACACGTAAATTATAGCTGAAACCTGAATAACAGAATTACATTACATTACATTACGATACATTACGTTACATTACGTTACATTACATTAGAAACACAAAAAAAAACAAGCATAAAAAAACATAGTTTTTGGTTACATTGTATCGTATGATTCAGTAAATACAGGTACAAAACACAAGTTTTCCATTAACTTTTACAAAAGCGATTTTAAAACTGACATCTATTTTCAATTCAAGTTCAATCGCTATCAAACAGTAATTGATGACCCCGTCATATCCCTTAACGGGCTTATAACTGCAATTTAATTGCTCCAAAGCAATTTGCGTCTTACCTACTGGAATTTAGATTGAATTTCCAATGACAGACGATCGGTCATAACATTTTATAGGGATTCATTTTCATTTTGCAAGGTAATACGTTAGATGAACGTCGTAAGTTAGCGGGATTGGGTTTTGAAACTTCAATGCGCCATTTTGTAATAGGATCGAAGATAGATATTGAGGTGGAGCCATATTATTTTGTAGATCTTGATACTTTCAATAATATGTTACGAAGGAGTGCTATAAGTTTGTAAAACAGGTTTTATTCACAGAGGTTCATCGTCATCATTCACGTTCATCATTTAACCAAAAAATATTTTAGAATGTAGGTCCTGTATTGTTTGTTTGTGTTGCAATTGTAACGTATAAGTTATATACAATTGTAACGTATATAGTGTTACAATGTGATTTATTGTTCTGT
The DNA here is from genome assembly GCA_905163415.1 of Noctua fimbriata. Taxonomy (NCBI): domain Eukaryota; kingdom Metazoa; phylum Arthropoda; class Insecta; order Lepidoptera; family Noctuidae; genus Noctua; species Noctua fimbriata. The sequence continues at coordinate 12,183,396 of LR990939.1, forward strand.
TGTTGTTTTAAATAATTTAAATTCATGAAGTGTTTACTAGGTACTATCAAAATCAAAATATTTTATTTCACATAGGCCTAGATGGGCACTTATAAAACGTCGACAAAAAGGTGCACGGTTCGGGTTGGTCGTTTCCTATGGAGAAGAACCGGCAAGAAACTCCATGGTTACTGTTTTCTACTATAATACTTTTCTATTAAAAATATTTGCTCGAAACGACACAAAACATACTAAAACTATCTGAAACATTTGTGTAACCTCCAGCCTACCCACTTTACATTCCAATTAATTCCACATCGCAGTTCAAATAACACATTAGTCCAATATAAACACGGTACGATACGGTTGTTCTGGTCACAGGAATTCGACCCCGATGGGTGCCGACAATTGAAGACGCGGGCGCATTCCTGACCTAAGCACTTTCGGTATATACTCGTAAAAGTAAATTAGACGTCACATGCTGTGCTTACATTCTTTATTGAGCATCTTTACGGTTATATTAAGTTTGGAAAGCAGTAGAAATGTTTATATTAAAGTCAGCGAATTGTTGTCTTGAGTTTTCGGTAGTGGCAAGTTTCAGTTAAATAAATATTCCTCTAAGGCTATCACAAGGTGTAAACGGACCCTTCACGAAGCTGGCAACCAAGCGTTCTGTATATCAAACTAACAAACTCTACGCAAAAAATTTGGTGGGGACATGACTTTTTTTGGAGTGAAAAATCACGTTTTACGGTAGGACTCAATGTAACGCTCTCAGAACATTGTGCATTGAATATTACAGGGGTCGTGAAGGTATTTGAAGTAAAGCTATAACTTTAAAAAGTTGTATTTTTTTTTTTAACTTGTGAAAAGTTTGGAACTTTGACTCCCAATATCTCCGTAACTAGAAGGTATGGTCTAACTAGAACAAAAGAATGATCGCAATGACGGGGAGAACATGTAACATTACTTAGCACGTATGTGAGTTTTTACTTTTTCTAACCGTGATTTCAGTCATTTTCGCACAACTGTCTACAGTAGAAACGGGCATATGACTAAGCCAAAGCACGCGCTAAAGAACGTTTGGAGATCTCGTTCATGCGTTCTTTAGAATGATGGAGTCAATAGGTGGATTAATTAGCCCAAAAATATGGAGTAGTATGTCCAGTCTTAGTCCAGTCGAACACAAATCAATATCATCTGCCTAGCCTTTTCCCAACTACGCTGGGGTTGGCGTCCAGTATAACCGGATGCAACTGAATACCAGTATTTACATGGAGCGACTGCCTATCTGAACTCCACAACCCAGTTAGTACTGAGTAATACGATATTATCCTTTTTTACTGATCGATCACGAATATCTGAAAAAAATCTTCACGACAAGAGCACACATGAAATTGATCTGAACTTCTTAGTGTAATACCTAAATCGCCCTATTTAACAGAACTCAAACTCAAAGCATTTAATTCAATTAGACCATTATAGAAACGATGTGTAAAGAAATGCAAGTTAAGCGTCTAGAGTAAAAAGATATAATCAACAGTTCAAAATTAAATGGCAGCTCAGAGATGTCCAGTCCCCACTGACAGCGCCAGTTCACGAACATGACGCATGGATCATCACCATTCAACTCAACCATTTTGAAGGGAACTAAATGATCCGCCACCATCAGCGAGACATTTGAGTGAGCATGAGATTCTCTCAACCGCCAAGGCAAATTCGAGTCAATGAAAGATAACTAAATGTAACCATTTACATTTAAAGATAGCATTATCTTTACAGTACATGGTACTCACACATTTGTGCTATGAAATTATATAAGAAACTTAAGTTTCAAACATCCTAATTAAATCAATTTAAATTGCATAACGGAGTTCCAAGCAAGTATCCGGACACGGACACTTCGACTTTGTAGTCGCCCCAAGAACAAAGTTATTTCAATTATTGCCTTCTAATTGATTCGACTGGATCCACAAACTTCAAGAGAACAGGGGCAAATTCTTTTTTAATTGAATATAAATGCTGATTTTATTAACAGACTTGAAAAAGTGAATCTGTAATATAAAAGTATTTAAAGTATAAAAAAAGTGTGAAATGAAAAATTTCAAGGCTGTACAATTTTGATTATTTATGTATTATAGCTTTGGACTGCCGCGTTAGTCTAGTGGTCGCAATCGCGGCTGCTGAACATGCGGTCCTGGGTTCGATTCCCGGGTCGGGCAAATTGTTAATGGGTTTGTCTAGCAGCTGCTATAGAGTCTCGATTTCTGCCAGATTGATGGCAGTAGGTTCGCCCCCTATTACATGGGACTAAAAAACATAACTGGTGAAATATGGGTGTACTATTAGGTACACCTTTGCCTAACCCTTCGGCGATTACAGGCGTGTTGTTATGTTTGTATGTATAACTTAGGATTACCTCGAAAGAACACTGATACCATCGCTTTCTTCAAGTCCTTAACAAAATCCCAAGACAAATCAAAGAGTTAAATTTAAATGCGTTTAAAAAGGAATTCAAAGACTTCTTATGTAAAAAATGTTATTATAATTTAAACGACTATTTGAATGACACTGACATGCTAATTGAATTGTAATCTTATTGACTTTGACATATCGCATTTCTTTAATAGTTTGACATTAAATAATATTTTGAATGTAATCTAGGTAATATTTTTAACTGACATACCACAAATTGTTATTTTATTTCATACCAAACATTTTTTTTTGTCTTGTTATAATTATATTTATGTAACAAATATTTGCACGCCACATGTGGCAGAATGTGATGAGACCACTGATTAAACGTAAGACCATTTATTGTACCACATTCTAACAAATAAATGAATTTGAATCGCCTAGCACTTACTGCTATTAAAAACAAACATAAAGTAATTAAATATCTACACATATAACTCTTCAGTTTCCCCACAACCATCTGATACCTTCGCTATCTTAATTCACTAAGTTCTAGAACTTACTATCATTAGTAATCTAGACCTACGCTCATCTCTCTAGACTTGTTGTAAAATGAATATGGTTTCAGTGAATATTTAGATGTGTTTATGGTTTAGGTGTTTCAGTATTATTGTTTTGTTTAATGATGGTTTGCTTAGTATCTTTAAATTATTCATAGATTATATAAGAGGAGTTTTATGTATAGATATATTCTATGTGAGATAGGTAGGTACGTACCTGATGATTGACAAAAGATGATTTTGCATGCTTTTATTATGGCGGAATGTGTCCTGCTCTACACCATTTTTATAACATCCCGTATATACCACATTTTATGCAAATAAATATACTTACTTGCTTACTTACTTCTAGCTATAAAACGACCGATTTAATCAGTCCTCGCGAAGGTATCAATCTAAATGGAATATTCTGAACGTCGATCACGTATTGGTTCAATTAGTAGCATAATACCTACGTGGATTATGGTTATTTTAAGCAAATAACATGTGGGATATTGTTAGGACTTTGTGGACTTAATGTGCCTTTGATGGGACAAGGCGGAGGACTCAATAAAGCGGTCGGTCTATATATATTAATAATCATGGAAACTTTTAATTAGTGCTAATATAAAACGCAACGAAAATAAACTCTGTTTTTTATTTAAAACTTTGCCATTTTTAATTAAAACCTTCTCGAGTTTCTACTGTGTTTGTTACGGAATAAAATGTATGGAACAGTAAAAACTTAATAACATTCAGTTGGTGGAAATTGGTACTGTCATCCTCTGGAAGATGTTATTAAGGCGAGTCAATCCCGGTTTCTTATCACGTCTCCGTTTTAGTTGATCATCATTATCTGCCTAGCCTTTTCCAACTATGTAGGGGTCGGCTTCCAGTCTAACCGGATGCAGCCAGTACTTTACATGGAGCGACTGCCTATCTGACCTCCATAACTCATGTAGTACAGGATAATACGATACCCCTTGGTAAGACTGGTTGTTAGATTTTCGGGCCACTGACTACTTGTAACGACTGTCAATGATCTACAAATGACAGCCGGGACCAACGGCTTAACGTGCTTTCCGAGGCACGGAGGAAACTCGGTATGTAATGAATGGTCACCCATCCACGTACCAATCAATTAAGCCACGAGCTAGCATTACAAGTTGATATATAGGAACTTAACTATAATTCTGTTGAACACAAGCTTTGATTCTTTCAAGTTTTGCCTAACTTTTACCGTTTCACTGGCTTCTTGAACATTTTCTTCGAAACTTTGCGATATGCTGTATTTATTCTGTATGTACGCACGGCGGCTAATCAAGCTATGCAAAACCAAATTAAGCTGATCTCTCATCGTACGGGAAGCTGATACAAAGCGAAGTCAGGTTATACTGGTTATGTATAGCTTGATGTGCCGCCGTGTGTACCTAGTGAGTGATTCCGCAAGAAAAAAATACTCTCGAATGTAAAACTCAAAAGATGCGATCATTATTTCTATCTAGACTAGTTAAATACAGGGGACCTTACGACTATTAACTTTGTTATAGTGTACGTGTTTTTATAATACGTATTTTCTTGTGGAGGAAAGCACCTTTGAGGTAGACCGCGGTGAAGGTGGTGTGACGATCAATCAAGCAATCAGTTTATTTGTGAAACATATGTTTTGTCATAATTAAGACATACAAAAAAAACATTAAAAAAAACAATATATATAGTTTTTTTTTTAATTTTTTTATTTTTCATTTACGATCTCATCTTGTTTGCGGGATGGAAATGGCCTGATATCGCACAAGATAACATTTGAGGTTTGTACTCCTTCCAAACGGGAGGCCCAGCAGTTAGACACATGACGTCATGTGACGGACTTAGAAAAAAAAAAAAAAACTTATTCAAATCGAAATCTTTTATGAATAGCAGAAGTTGAAAGCGGCTGTTAGTTTCACGAACAACCAGATTCGAATGATTTACAACAAAAGGTGGGTCCCTTTGTTTTAAACAAACTAAAACTCATTACTCCCCACACAATCCTATTCCAAAACCTTTAATTAACAAATCCCTGTCGAACAAATCAAGTCAGCATCAGGACACAATGCAGTCAATGACCCGTGCTAAAGGAACCTGAAGTCCTCATTAAGCTGGAGAACAAAATATAGGTACAGAAGTTCTGTTTTATACAGCGAGCGAAAACACACGCACACATACGCACGCGTGACGAGGGGCGCGTGGCTAAATAATAACAGCTGATCGGATCGATCTTCAAGGTTAAGCAACGCTTGCCGAGGTCTTTCAATGGATGGGTGACCATCCCTTACATACCGAGCTTCATGCTTCGGAAAATACGTTAATTTGTTCCGGCTGTGTTTCGTAGATCTTCGACAGTCGTGTGACAACCAGCTGCATCCGGTTAGACTGGAAACCGACCTCAACATAGTCGGGAAAGGCTAGGCAGTTGATGATGATGTGATATAGAGGGTGGAAGCGACATCGACACACAAACGAATACTACGTATTCAGTACATCATTCCGGAGAAATGGGTTTGAATTTAATGGCCGGCGCCATTTTTTTTTTTCAAAGTTACGGCCGCGCATAAAACCTATGTTAATCGATAGCTGGTATCAATATAAAGACATAGACATTCTTCATCGGCAATTTAAAAAAATCACCGCATTCCTACAAAAATGCAATACCCACAGTCAATATGTATGGAACAGCTGATTTTTTTACGTTTAGTGACTGCAAGTGGTACGTGATAAGGGCAAGAGAATGATGATGACTGCAAAGCGCACCAGTGACTGGCATTTGTTTGACATCGTTTGTTTATTTGTGCATGCGCCTGTTTTCGTTTATTGTTTATCGTCGGCCTTCTATACTTACCTGTTTTGTGGCTGAAGGTACCTCATTGACGTCAGGTAACCCCTTGACAGGTAACTAATGAAATGGGGCAGCCCTGTGTTTACGCAGTAGTCTACTATAAAGGGTTATTTCCGTCTAGTGGTCTATTGGACCTTTGTTTGGCCTGTACTTATTTCCGGTTTATTTTGGTAAATGATATTTGTATGTCAGTTTTGGTACAATAGAATTTAGGTCAGTGAAGTCATTTTCATGGATAACGGTTCTCGCTTGCCATCAGGTGGTAGAAATTTAGTTTGAAATTTATTAAAAAGGAGGAGAGGGGAGGAGCGGACACGCACATTGCTTGTCAAAGTTAGTTATAGTTTCTGATACAAGTGCGGAAGCTTTGTTATTGCAGCCGAGGCGCAAATTTTTATTTCCACAGTAGTTGTGAAAAAGAAAACCACGATTGTGAAATACATTACATGTTGAACCTTAAGAGCCAGTTTTCGGGGAAGTGTATTGAAAAAACTGTTTAGTAAGAGTTAAGTTACTTATTTTACTTACTTAGTCAAATAAATTCAATTTCAAAGCCCTTTTAAATGGCCTCTATTTTAGTAGTCAAGTTACAACAAAACGTTATTTGCACAAACGGCCGCTCACTATCAAACTTTTCTGCAAACCATACAATGCTTCGGCGCCAACAGTTCCCAACTGGCAGAACACGAGAGTTCAAACAAAACGGCCAGCTGACAGCCGACTATTTCACGCAAAATGGCCGACTTTCCAAACTGCCAGTAAATAAGGTATATTAATTTGATTCGAGCATTTTGGGTGGTTAATTTACGTCATAACTGAGAGAAGAATAAGTAGAAGTAAGGTTTGCTGTAAGAAAACCCAATTCTGGGTTAAGCTCGCCTTTGTACATAAGCTATATGTTGTAATTATGTATTTCTCTTATTTTGTGTACAATAAAGAATAAGAATAAGAATAGAACTTGTAATAGGCTTTGTATTTCTTTATTCAATCGATATTCTTCTGTTGAATGAATGTATGGTTACTAACTGTCTCGACTACCTTTTAGTGGGTCATAGTGATGAGTTCAATTAATAGCAATTGGCTTGTTCCTACTACATCGGAAAAAGGGCAAAAGTCACTTCTCATACAGAAAAAGAAGAAGAATTGATCACCATTGCTTGGGTCGCCATGCGTGGGTTGACATTTGTGAACATTATTTGAAGACCTTGTATTATGTGTAAACTTAGCAATGTTAGTTGTAGAGAATATTTTGGCAGTATTTATTTCTAATAAATGGATGTAGCCACCGAACTAGGCATTGCCTGTATTTCGGTTTTCAGTGCCTTCATATACTTTTACCATTAGTCATACATATTACTAGCTGTGCCCGCGGCTTCGCTCACGTGAGCGCACATTCTTTTGTCATTCTCAAAGTTTATGAACGTAAGCAAAATATAGATGCAACTCATGATCTATCCTAGGGCCCAACGGTTAATATCCTTAACAATTTAAAAAATAATCTTTCAGCTCTGAGAGCTTAATCAACCGATGGAAAAAATGTGATGGACACAAACGATGGAAACAAAATTGAGAATTTGCAAAAACCATGCAATTGAAAAATACTACAAACGCTTGAATTTAATGTATTTAGCAATAGAACCAGACAGACTATGCGCTTCGAGAATCTTCATGTTTCCGAATTAACACGAACATCGCTATAAAGCTTCTAAGTTTGGTTTTTCAAGGCATTGTAGTGCATTCATTCCGCACTTTTAGGATTTTAGTCGTATAATTGTACTTTTCCAAGGACTCTGATGACCGGGCAAAAAAAAAAAGTTGAAGCGTAGACGCAAGTATTACGCAGATCGATGTAACAAATAGTGTTGAAAGCAAGCCATTTGACTATTCACTATATTTATGTTACTACTGACTATTATTAATATTTTTAAGTGCAGTCATGGGCATTTAAACGTTAAAGATATGCCGCGAGTGAAACAATTGCTCTTACGGATATAACTCCTCTTCACTCTGGGGTACCTACCATTATAAATAAGCCAGTCTAGTATCAAAAAAAATCCTATGTTTACTGAGTCAAAAATATGTTTAATATACATGAGAAAAAGCATAACAAATGGGTTGCCTGATATCATTAAGTTAAGACTATTTAAAATTGCGACAACCGTGGGGCTTGACCGATTTTACTTAGACAACCGAACGTTATGCCATCGTGTTTGTAATAAAATTACCTATCTGTTCTTTTAATACATATTTTAATAAGAAAGTAGATGAGTGGACATATAGTATCAATTTATCTATTTATACCTTACAACTCTGTAGTAGGGACAAAAAGAAGACAACCTAACAGATTCTTGGCTTGATTGCTTTGTAGATATTTACTCTAATTCCATTTTGATTTCGTTTGGTTTGAAAAAAGATTAGTTCCGTTAGTTTTAATAAAGGGTAGCCTTGACTTAACTTTATCAGGCAACCCATTCGCAATGTTAGTTTGTTCATATAAGTATTTTACTCCGTTAACGTAAGTTTTAAATAGCCGTTCTGAGGCTTGTCACTGCCGGATTTTAGCCTTTTCCCACTCGCACAATGTGGACATGATCATTAATCTACAAAATTATTAGTATTCGAAGTCATTTCGGTAGGCACATATAAAAATACGAAATCCTGAAAGTCCTGTTTTAATATTCAAACGAAACTATTTTATTTAGTTTGTGTGCGGGCAAGATTGGAAAAAGGTGGTCTGGTTGAATTTGACAACGTCATTGTCTTATTTTGGTATTGTCCCCATAAAGTTTTTAATTTGTGGAATATTGTTTATCTACCTATTATCTAAGAACTAATCTTATTTAATACATCATTTCACTGGTCACCATTAAATATAGTTAAATCCAAATAATAGTAATTTTATTATTTAAATAAACTTCAGGTTGAGTTGCTGTAATAAAATGGTATATCTAAGCCGGAGAGGTGTTCTGTACCTCAGGACCTTCCTACTTCAGACACCTTTCTCTATTTAAGATTGTGCATATACCAGTGCCTGTTACTTCTGATGTTAAATTAAATAAAGATTTATGATTATGATTAATTTTTTAATACCTATCTACCGACGCCTAATTTATAATAATAGCTTTCTCGTATTACAATTTTTTTATTATTTAATTGCCTCGGAAACGAAAATTGAAAATATTTTTTAATTTTCTAATTTTTTTTTTTAAATTTAATTTAATAATGTTATATTCTCAGCCTTTCCATCATATCCTACTTTTTACATAAAAAAGATGGTCACCTTATTAGAAAGAGACTAAATTAGCGTTAACCTCTCTTTTGGTGGCAATTTTTTAATGCAAGCAAGAATTGCAGTTGTACACACGGCTGCACATGAAGCAGTAAAATCCAGTATAAATTGACCTCGCTTTGTATAGATTTCCTATACAATGAGAGATCCGCATAAACTGGTTTGGACTGGTTTGGTTTGTAAAGCTTGACAGGCCGTCGCGTGCGTACGTAGTACTTATTACTTCCGTGCAAAGAGTAAAGACAAAAGGAAAAATAAAACAAAATTAGTTTTCAGCCATTCCGAGTGACTACACTACGACTAAAACCTATTTACGTAAATTATTTTTATCGTAGAAATCCCGTATCAGGTTACTAACAAAATTTTAAAAATTAATATCTTTTGCGTCTGTTGGTCGATTTTGATGAAATAAACGCTAAATAATACCCACAACAATGCTTCTTATTTTGTAATATTTAGATTTTGAATACCATGAGGGGTTTTTACGTGATGCGCGCACAAACGAACAGACAAACCGACAAACCGACAAACCGACAAACCGACAAACCGACAAACAGACAAACAGACAAAAATTTAAAAAAAGGTATTTTTACTTTCTATTACTTATTTCTCGCGCATTCCAGTGACTTTTTTGCAAAAATCTGTAATGTACAGACACGGAAAGTCTACGATTTTATTATATGTATAGATAATTGTTGCATTTTTATTCTTAATATTTTGACGTTGAATGTATGTATTTTTGTAGCATTTTCTGCTAGGGACTTTGTTCTGTGTCAATAAGAATATTAATATTTGTAAAGTTAGTATTTTTTCATTTGAATAGACGTTCTAACTTCGATGATGGGTGAGGTACGAGGTTACTTATATTATAATTGTTTATGTGTTTATTTTTGTGTGTACCTACTGTGCAAATATTTCGACACAAATGTATTTTTGTTATGAAATAAATAACTAACTTGAACTTGAACTTATCTTGCTTACATTAAGTATAAGATATTTAAAAAAAAATGAAATCTACTTAATCCGATACACGTGATTTCTGGCTTGTGCTCTAAGTTGAAGTTTTCACGCTTGCGCATCTACACAACAAGTTTGCGAACTAAACCTACAGCAAAATATCTCACCTTTCAGATAACTGAAAACTTAATTAATATTGTAGATCGTTAGAGTCTCTCGTGCGGTATTGAGACCTCAGGGAGGTAATTACAAAATTCCGTGCGGGAGCAATGTAACGTGTGTTTACGCACACTTGTGTAGAAAATGGTTATTTGTGGTTATTGTGACATCACTTGCGACAAATTGTTTATTGTTTATTCATGAATTTTGAATAGTCACCTGTATAATTCTGTTCGTGAGAGCTAGGGATTTATTGTGTATGAAGTAGCGTAGTTTATTTTCCAGGTCGAGCAAAGTGTTAAAGGGATTTTTCATTAGAATTTTATCAGTAGCAGTTTTTCAGCAACGAGTCTGCGTTTCTGCCCGATTGATGGCAGTAGACCTGCCGTCGAAGTAGTACTGCCATCGATGTAGTACTGAAATATATGTAGCAAAATGTGGTTGTACTACAGGCATGCCTAATTTCTTCTGCCTGTGATATGAGGCAATCGATTTGTTGCATTCCAAAAAAAAACTTAAAGGACTAAAGTAATCAATGATCGCTTTAAATACTTTAGTTAGCGTATCATGTTCAAGACAAGACATGAAACACTGCAGCATTTGTGTTTACCTTGATTCTGAGAGTCTTGATGTTTTAAACTTTTAATTAGATTGCGTTCAGTGTTGCCAATTATTACTTTCATGTTTCTCGGCGGAAGCATGATACTTCGAGAAGCAAGATCCTTCAAGTTGTTAATTTAGAAATAAACTATACAACAATTCTGCTCTGAGCCGAACATGAAGAATTCAAGAGCAGGCTTTTATTTAGGCAATAATTTTGGTGACGCCTGGCATAAGTGATACCAGCCCCCGTAGCATGACCACCGTAGACAAGGATTTCTTTGACGTAAGAATCGACAAAATGACAGATTGTGTCGACACAATGACAGATTTCTTTGCACTATCTGTCATTTTGTCGATTCTTCCGTCAAAGAAATCCTTGTCTACGGTGGTCATGATACGGGGGCTGGCATACATTTGTTAACTTAGCACTAGCTAATCAAGTAGGGACTAAGTTAATTAATACCACATTTCCGCTCCCAAGCATTATCACCTGCAACACTCTGTGTTGGGGGGGAGGGGTTTGTAAACCATAGTTAATAACGTAAACGCTAAACAAGTCCCGGGCAGTAACCTAATTACCAGGATTATAGTAAGCACCTAAAATTAATTATGAACACTTATTTTGTAATTAGATTTCGTCTTTTGTTCACGGAAAATCCTAAGTTGTTTATCTGATTTTCAATGGTTATTTTCTTCTTTAATAACAGCCGCTCGGATCGATTTTCCGTGCTTGCCTAGGTTGGTCTGTGGATGGGTGACCACCCATCACATACCGAGGTCCTCCGTGCCTCGGAAAACACGTTAAGCCGTTGGTCCCGGCTGTCATTTGTAGATCTTTGACAATCATTACAGGTAGCCAGTGGCTCAAAAAGCCTGACAACCAGTCTTACCAAGGGGTATCGTATTACCTACTACTTACTGGGTTGTGGAGGTTAGACAGGCAGTCGCTCCATGTAAAATACTGGTATTCAGCTGCATCCGGTTAGAATGGAAGCCGACCCTAACATAGTTGGGAAAAGGCTAAGCAAATGATGATTTTCTCCTTTGTGCAACTTATCTCGTACCTACGTGAAAATGGAGCACTATTTTACTATCTATTTTTAAGGATATCGGATTCGACGTTCATCATGTTTGGTAGCAACAAAAAGTAGTAGTATTAATAAAAAAATAGAAACAACAACTTTACCAAACAACTTTTTATACAAATTCATCTTCAATTTTATTTAACCAGCATTTGTAATTTAAATGAAGTCGGTTTTTTCATCTATAACGGGTGTAAGGGACAGCCCTCCACAAACTGATGGGGTGAATTCAGTATATCATACTAAGATGACCGGTACAAGAAATTATTTCAGGAATGTTATGGAACTCTGTAGCTAGGCAGGACGTGAACAGCTGATTTCACGCGTCGTTCGTTGCAATATTTTAACATCCATTGTTGGATTTTTGATTATAGCCGTATTATTTACATAAAAGGAATGCTGCGAACGGGTAATGTAATTTAACGTAGAAATAAAGGAATAGTAACTAAAAAAAAACTAAAAAAATCCGGAGAAAAATTCCAGTGGAATATGATTCAAAATAAGGAGCTGATTGCACCCTGTCAGTGTTTGTGGAGGGTTGACCCTTACACCCTGTAGTTATTTGCGAAATACTAAACTCGACAGCTGTAGACATTGATAGTTATAAACAATTCTATTGATATTGTCGTCAATTTCCAAAAATAAGACCCGTAAACCCTACTCAATAGTAATGTATTGTGAAACTAGAATAGTGTTGTCAGTTGCCACGTTATCCTATTTCTGTAATAACAATGTCGATTTAAGCTCCTTTGCAATATAATATCATGGCAGCAAGCTTTCTGCGAAGTTACCTTCGTCGGAAGGAATAAATAAGAACTTTATTTTGGTTTGTAAACTGGTAGTTACTGGGAATCGACAAAGCTCTTTCTTTAGTAGTAGACTGCTCTGGATTTAAAAAGATTATGATCGGTTTATCGTGTTTTAAATTTGCATAAAACCATCATCAATATACAACATTAGTTTAAGTATATGCGAAACCTGAAACACGTGTCTAGTACTTTTTTGTAAAGAATCTATGTACAAAATTTCAAAACTGTATCATGAAAAATCACCAAGTTATAAGCTTGTTCTGTTACCTGGTTGTCCGCACAAAAACGTGGTCAAAGGCGGCGCCGCCGCACGCGCGCCTCCTGCGTCGTCTTGAGCTCATTGATAATAATAGTTTGGCAGTAGGTACCTAAATGATTGCGATAGGTACTTAGTATCGCTCGGTGTCCAACTTGTAGCCTTTTCTAAATATTTTTGGGACAAAATATAACATGGTTAAAAAAATATTGGAATCGATTCAGTTACTTATTCTGAACAAATTCAAACAATTCAGGTTTCGCAAATACTAAAAATAATTTTGTATTATATCATTATTTTAAACTCCTGAAATATTAATTCCGACGCCCGGACACTCGGTTGGTGTAACATATAGAATTAGAAGGTTGCTGTGTTAAAGTTACGGTCCTTTATTTTAAATACCTATCAATGTATAACGTTTTAATATACATTTATAGAGATTATACAATTTTGAATCCCACCATATATTATCTTTGTGAAACTCTAACTGTTTATGCAGCCCAAGCCAAGATAGTATCTTCTGGCCGGATCTTACTTGACCCTTATCGTTATATTTTTATCAATTTATCCAATATCATCATCATCTGCCTAGCCTTTTCCCAACCATGTTGGGGTCGGATTCCAGTCTTACTGGATTTAGGTAAATACCAGTATTTTACATGGAGCGGCTACCTATCTGACCTCCACAACCCAGTTAGTACTGACTAATACGATACCCCTTGATAAGACTGGTTTTTAGATTTTCGGGCCACTCACTGATTACTTGTAACGACTGTCAAAGATTTACAAATGACAACCAGGACCAACAGCTTAACGTGCTTTTCGAGGCAAGGAGAACACTCGGTATGTAATGGCTGGTCACCCATCCACGGACTAACCTAGGCAAGCGGCTGCTGCTATTATTTAGCCACGAGCTCCCCCAATTTACCCAAGAAATATATACAATAAATGAATAAATAGCTATAAAAATACCTCTCTTGAAGATGAATTCACACTCCATAATCCTCCATCTACGTTTAATATTCACATGTTGTTGTGTAGTGTAGGTACAAAGCGAATTACGTACGCAACATCAGGTCTGAAGTAGTCCCTCGTTCGAAACTGATTTTGCCTACCCGGGTATATTCTACCTAACCGGGTACCCGGTTCCATGTTACCTACTTACCCGGTTACCTACATTTCCGTGTGATCGGTCTCGGCTTTGGAATAAGCGGGAATGGAATTTCTAAGTCGAACAAGAATGGTTGGAATAAAATTGTACCCACACCGTACCGTACTCAAATGTTCTGCATAAAAATATCACGCCTGTTATCCACAAGGTGTACCTAATAATACACCCACATTTCGCCAGTGATATTATTACTACAGGAAACGGGATATTTACCATGTTTACTATTTTTGTCGAGTTCCCGATATTTCGGCGCTGTTGCAAGCACCATGATCACGGATAAACTGAAGTTATTGCGGGTGGGTGTTTATGAGCAGACAAAACGGTCTACCCTCTTTCTTGTTCGTTTTTTGCACTCAGTACCGCTACCACTGTCACTCGCAACTCGATTCTGTTCCCGACATACAAAACTCACTGTGTCCGCTCGCGAACATTTTTCCGCACTTTTTAGCTTTTTACATAGCTGGACCACTGGATTCCAAGCTCTCGACAGAAATAGAAAACAAGAAAAAAACAAAAAAAAACAACAAACAAAACATAGTAAACATGGTAAATATCCCGTTTCCTGTAGTAATAATGTTAGTGACCATGATAGTTTAAAATCTTATTTCGCCAGTGATGTTTTTAAATCCCATGTAATAGGGGGCGAGCCATCAACCGGCCACAAATCCAGACTGCCACTAAGAAATTCTTGATGTAAAAACCCAATAACAATTTGCCCGGGCCGGGAATCGAATACACTACAATTACACTAACTGCGACTTTAACCACGTAGTCAGCAGTAGTTAATTTAATCTTCATTTCATTTTTTCAGTGCAGTTTCACTAGCTAATATATTTCGTTCCAGCAAATTATTCCATAATAAAATACATAAATAAATATCATAATACAGGGTGTAAACAGACCCTTGACATAGCCGTCAACCTAGCATTATGTACATCAAACTAAGTAACTTTACGCAAAAATTATTGCTGGGAAACGACTTTTTTTATTTTGGGTGAAAATCACGTTTACGGTAGGACTCGATGGAAAGCACTCAAAGCATTGTGCTGATGAATGGATTGAATAGTACGGGGATCGTGGAGGTGTGTAAAGTAAAAATATTACATTAAATACATGTACTTAAAAAAAAAACTTGTGAAAAAGTTAGAACTTTGACCCCCAATATCTCTGTAACTAGAAGGTCCCCAGGTATGGTCTAGAACAAAAAAAATGATCGCAAAGTCGGGGAGAACAAGTGCCTTCCGGATATGTTCAGGGTCTATTTACACCCTTTATACTAGCTGCAAGCAATGACAGTCTAGTGGTGCGACCGTTGGACTGCCAGGTCTCAAGTTCGAACCCAAGACTTGATTTTTCGGATTCATGTGCGTATTGTATAATTATCACTTGCCTCGGTGAAGGATAACATCGTGAAGAAACCAGAATGCCTGAGAGATATTTCTCGACGGCATGTATAGCCAAAGGCCCGTGGGCGGCATAAAAACTCTGACAACAGGTTACGCACTAACCACACGATAAAGAAGAATATTCTAGCTGTGCCCGCAGTTTCGCTCGCGAGACCGTGTATTATTTTGTCATTAAAAGGCGTTATTATTATACATATAAGAACGAGAAGTCGTAATGCATAATATGTACATCCTCTACAACATAATATACTGAAAAACGATTAATTTTAACTAAAACTTATTAGTAGGTATGTACATCAAGTTCTAGGGGACTTAATTTACACGACACGCTATTGGCGATGGCAGTATGAAAAAGTATATGAATCATATATGTATGCCATATATCATCTCGACGAAATAGTAAGATGGATCACCAATAGAAAAACTTTAAGCGATTGCATATAAATAAATTATCCGCGGTTTAACATCATATCATATAAATGAGCATTAGTGTTATCCTATAATAAATAATATATAACACCTTCGTATTTCCTAGAAAGTGCAGAAAATTTAAGAATTTGTTATGCCGTATCGTGCTACTCTCGAAAACACAGAAAGTGCGCTACGCGGTGCTACGAGGCGTTACTTGACGCTACGCGATGCTTCGAGGCGTTACTTGACGCTACGCGATGCTACGAGGCGTTACTTGACGCTACGCGATGCTACGAGGCGTTACTTGACGCTACGCGGTGGTATGAGGCGTTACTTGACGCTACGAGGTGTTACGAGACGCTACGCACTTAGCTGTATTGTGACACAAGCCTTACGGCTCTTTTAGGGTTCCGTACCGGGTAACCAACGAGACTATTACTAAACCTCCGCTGTCCGTTAGTCCGTCTGTCAGTCAGCGGGCTGTACCTCATGATCCGTAATAGGTAGAGAGTTGAAATTTTCACAGAGTGTATATTTCTGTTAGCCAGTTTATAGCTTTATTTTCATTATTTTATGTTCTCAACAAATAATAATAATAAAGCTATAAACGCCCTACTACGATGGTACGGGACCCTTCATGCGCAACTCCGACTCGCAATTGGCCGGTTTTTTTCGATTTTACGAATCGAATTCGATTCGAACTAGACAGTTTATTTAAAATATAGACTCAGAGAGAACATTCAATTTTAAAGCTATACTGAACCATGTTTACCAGTCGTAAATTTTACATTTTTGTCGCTTTTTATATCTTTCTCATAAAATTCCACTTAATAATTTGAATTTACTTTTGTTTCAGAGCGATACGGGGTACTAAGAACACGCAGCACATCATTCTAGTCGCTGTCGTCAAGAAAAGGTATGTTTTTGTCTAATTCACAAGGAAATCATAAAAATAAGCTTCTTACAATCGTACTTTATATTATTTTCTTTTATGCGAAACGTTTTATTCGATGTAGAAAAAAAAAATATTTCAGGACCGGCTTACACTTGTATTATAATTTACAAATGATACGGTAGTACAGTTTTAGTATTCGGCCTAACTTTTCAATTAAAAGAAGCCTCGAAATAGCAAATAAAATTAAATCACGCCTGTAATCCCCGAAAGGTTAGGCAGAGGTGTACCTAATAGTACACCCACATTTCGCCAGTTATGTTTAAGTTCTATGTAATAGGGGGCGAGCCTATTGTCATCAACCGGGTCTAAAACCAGACTCCGTGACTGCTACTGAGAAATTCCTGATGGAAAAACCCAATAACAGTTTTCCAGACCCGGGAATCGAACCCAGGACCTCATGCTCAACAGTCGCGATTGCGACATTGTAATATAACGTAATATAAGACATAAACCTCACGCCTATATTTTACCGAAAGGTTAAAAGGAGATCAGAAGATGTAGTCTATACTTAACCCACATTACGCTAATTAAGTTTATTTGTTTCAATTTTTGAGAAAAACCCAATAACACTACCCGACCTGGGAATAAAATCCAGGACCTCATGCTTAGCAGTGGCGTTTGCAACCAACGAGGCAGTCACACATAGTACACAGGCTAACTTATCAATTTAAAAAAAAACTCGAAATGGTAAATGACTCAACAATTGGTTATCATTCCTAGAAAACCTCAAATAAACAGCGTGCATATTTAAATCTTACGACAATTAAAAACACGAAATAAAAACTCGAAACTTCAACTAGCAAAATGGCTGCCATGCCAGAACGTCCATGAAATGTATAAACACAGCTATGAAGCCATATTGAGCTCAACGTAAAATGTACGAAGAGACTTTTATTGAGATAGCTTGCGACCTTCACAGGTATTCGAGTGTGCAGGGACGGGGTAAATATGATCCATTTTCGCCACTTCAAAGATATTCAATACATCCTAATGCCCAAAGAAAATATCTAAGATATCTAGAGTATGTGCTTAGGGGACAAGTATTTCAAAATCAAAATATTTTATTTCACATAGGCCTAAAAACGTCGAAAAAATTGTGCACGGTTCGGGTTGGTCGTTTCCTATGGAGAAGAACCGCCAAGAAACTCCATGGTTACTCTTTTCAAATCATTTGGTATTACAATATATGGTTCTGTATGGTGTCCGGACGTAAAGAATAGCACCATCCCATATCTTCCCGTGAGTGTCGTAAGAGGCGACTAAGGGACTTACCAGTGAATGGGCAGCAGCGTTCTCTGTGATTTTTTATAACAAACATACTGCGATCGCCAACCCGCCTGACAAGCGTGGCGATTATGGCAAAAACCCCCCTTGGGGAGGCCTATGTCCAGCAGTGGACGTCTTTCGGCTGAAATGATGGTATTACAATATTATCATGGTTACAGCATTTGTACTTAAGTATGGCCCGACAATAAGTCGTTGCTTACTACACAAAAGATGTAAAACAAAATAAAAAGTTAACAAGCAGCTGGGGATCTACAAAGCATACAATGTTCACACATTCTCAAACAATCGGTAAAAAAGAATCTATATTTGAAGTTTACTATACTACTAATTGGTGAAACGTTGTTCTTCACTGTGTTTGAGCTTTTTAGATACCCTGAACTCGTAATCATGGGAACCTTAGGCAGCAGAATATTCCATAGTGCATACTGCAACTTCAGTCACCTATACGTTGGACAAGTCATTTTGTCACAAGTCTTAAATCCAAAAATTCGAAGACATGTGACATCCAACCCGCACTGGGCCCACGTGGTGGATTATAGCCCATCCCCTCTAATAGACAGGAGACCGTGTGTCCCAGCAGTGGGAACATTATAGGCTGATTACGCTTATGCTTATGCTCGTTGGCCCTGTGGTCCCGGGTTCGATTCCTGGGTATGGCAAATTGTTCTTACGTTTTTCCATCAGGAATTTTTCAGTAGCAGCCACGGAGTTTGGGTTTGTGCCCGTTTGGTTGATGGCAATAGGCTCGCCCCCTATTACATGGGGCGTAAATATAACCGGCTAAATGAGAGTTAAGAGAGGGAGAGAGAGTTAGGTAGAGGTGTACTTAAAACTATACCCATGTACTTTTAAGTACATCTCTACCTAACTCTTCCGGGACTACAGGTGTGATATATGTTATGCTTTGATTCTATTGAAAATAAATCAGTCACCGATTCAAAATCCATCTCCTAAATTCAACCTTATTCACAGAACATCATCTTTTACATAATTCACCTTGTTTGTATGATTTTTGTGATTTATTTAGATTTTTGAACTTATCAAATTTACTGTATGTACCTAGATTATAAGTGAATGATGTGGTCTCCTATAGTTGAAACCGCACTTTTGTATTTGTCCCTGCTATATGTATACTTGCATGTAAACGATGATTTCCACCAAACGGCTCGCATCGCATCAGATCGGAACGGATTGTACAATCTTAAAACGATATTAAATCGTGTACACAGTACTTAAAGTCTATATTACCAAGCCGCGACAGCAGTTTGACCGCGGGCGTCTACCGCGACACGTGATTGCAGCTGAAAGTATGCTGCGACACGCGATCGGCTCCGGTCGCCTGTCGTCGTATACGATCGGATGAAATGAAACTATTTGACTATGTGCAGAAACGAATATGGTCGCAAGTGACGGTACAGAGCCGATCGTGGGCGTCGACATCCCGCCGGACGCGATCGGTTGTCGCCGCACCCGTTCGTATCATTTCCGATCCGATGCGTTGAGCCGTTTGGTGGAAATCATCCTTAATTGTGTAGTTTCGGTTGGAGATCCAATAAATAAATAAATAAATAAACACCAAACACGTTTTTCATACCTTTTAAACCAAGTTTGAAGGTAACGTTACTTAAAAACTTCTGGTCCAACAGATACATAGCAAATACGCTGAGTTTAAAAGTTCCTTTTGACAGCGCGAATCGATACGAGCTCTGTAAACCGTCGTCTCAATTGCTTTAATTAAATAAGTTTTAAAACTGAGTTTATTGGCTATTTGTTAAAGAGGCTTATGGCCTTATTATTAGTTATTTTGAATTTGATATTGTTTGTACACTTTGTCGAGGATTAGTTGAGATAAATACGAAGATTTGCGCTTTGTAGTAGTGTTATTGCGCTGATAAAATCTATAAACGTAATTATACTTCACACTCCGTTGCTATGGGCCAGTGGTCGGGGTATTCCTCAAAGCGCAACTATTTTTAAGCGCAACCAACTAAGCGCAACTAAATGATTCCTCGAAGCGCAACCATTAGTTGCGCTCACAAATTCAAATTAAAATATTATATGTCTATTCCTCAAAGCGCAACCATGATTGAAAAAAAAATAATGAATCCATCATACCCCTCTCTATTTTTCATCATGGTTGCGCTTTGAGGAATAATTTAGTTGCGCTTAGTTGGTTGCGCTTAAAAATGGTTGCGCTTTGTGGGATACCCCCAGTGGTCCCCTACGGCTTACGGCCCTTATTTACTTGTCGTGCCTGTGGGGTCAAACTCAGGTAGCTCGTTACAATCATACTCAAGGTTGAGTAAAACATCGTAAGTGGACGCCCATGTCCTTGCAACAAACATTTAAAGCTGTGACATCCAGCTTTCTATTTAGCGATTGACCTTTGCAACATCACATTTCGGGATAGTAGGCTAGAGACAGAAATAACCCTTTTACTGGATATAAAATTATGGCTCACCTCCTGTCTTGCACTATGTGTGGTTCCACGTGCAGTTTGAGGGACCTGTGCGAGGCCACCACCAACGCCGCCGAGGTGGCAGAGTTCTGGTCTAAACTAATTTCATAAAAAAGGGAAATCATCGACACAACGAAGAAGAAGTCTGGATGAATATCTCTTAGTAGCAACCATGGAGTCTGGATTTGTGCCCAGTTGATGGCAATAGGCTCGCAGATGGAGGGTTAAAAACTGCACTTAAGCATTGGTTAATTCGGCTCTTTTAGTTAATGTTTATTTTCGTTGTTTACTAGCAACCCGCCTCACTTTGCACTGTTTTTCGATTTGATCAAACGATTCCCCCCGAACTCCACGGGAAGAAATGATCGGCTTGGCCAATTAGTGGGCCTTTTTGCATCCAACTCGCCCAGTCAGCTAGTCGTCCAAAGTCAGACCATTTCTATCATCATCATTTCAGCCGGAATCACCCACTGTTAGGCCTCCCCTTTCGTCTGCCACTCTTCTCTGTTACGTGCGTCCCTCATATATCTGTTTCCGCGATCTTTTTATGGTACCTATATCATGTTATATAAGTATTATGTCCTACTTAAAAACTTTCATTTAAGAAACAAAAGTTACTTCAGTACGTGGTAAAAGTCGAATCTCAGCACACTTCCTTTTCGTAGGAGTTATCCAAGTTTGTTTCAAGTATACTCGTCTGTTTTGTATGCTAATGTTCTGAATATTTGAGCATGTTTATTTATGCGTACTTATGGGTGTAACAAGGTGTGTTTGCATAAAGGTAATGTGATTTCAAAGAATTCATTTAGGCGTCCAACTGATTTTTTCTTCGTTTGGTTCCTTTTTCTCTAAGTTTACACGTTTGGATATACATCATAACCATCCATTCTCCTCATGTGATTTGACCAAGAATAAGTCTGGACCTTAGAAGAGACTATGACCTCTGAGTTTGTTTCGGCTGTTTCTTCTCAGAGGCTTCATTAACCGTCTTCAAAAAGAAGGAAGTTCTCAATGCTTTGGAAACTTTTTTTTTAGTTTTAAAAAAGACGACGTGTAAAAGTGTTTGTAAAAACTATTTTCAAAATAGTCATCAGCCTAGCCTTTGCCCAACGATGTTAAAGTCAGTCTACCGGTATTTGACATGGAGTTCTGATTTTTACAACCCAGTTACAAGTTAAAACGATAAATCTTGGTAAAATTGGTGGTCACACTTTCGGCATTCTGGCTACCTGTATGTACAATACCGAGAAACCATTAACGAATTTTTTTAACCAAATTTTGAATTCACACTATGTTCATACCTTTCAATAACTGCGCAATTTAAAAGACATAAAATCAAATTCTACAAAATGTAAGCATACCCACGGCATCTACTGCTGAAACTGACCAGCCATTTCCACAGAAATCAATCTTCTACCACAACTTAGTATTGGAACTTGATACGTTCCAATTTCACTATAAATTCGACGTCGACGGACGTCGAACAAACTTCCCCTACACAAGTACTAAGGTACTTTACCTGTAAGGGGTGCAACACACATATTCGGATCGGTTTATTTCGGCAGGGCAACAAAATTGTTCGGCAAAAAACAGCTCCGACTTAGCTCGAATTGTGCCGAGCCAACCCGAACATGATTCAACGACGGTAGATGTCAAACAAAGTCTTATGAACGTCACGAGTCACGCGTGAAATTAACGCCTGTAACGTACAGATGTCACATAAAGCTACCCAAAACT
The DNA here is from genome assembly GCA_905163415.1 of Noctua fimbriata. Classification (NCBI taxonomy): domain Eukaryota; kingdom Metazoa; phylum Arthropoda; class Insecta; order Lepidoptera; family Noctuidae; genus Noctua; species Noctua fimbriata. The sequence continues at coordinate 12,205,784 of LR990939.1, forward strand.
GTCAAATTTTCCCAATTAACTTTGAATTTAATATATTAGCGATAAAGTTGAAAATCTATTAAATAAATTTGACAGATTGTGCTTGGTGTACTGGCGTCTGTACTGTCATTGCTCCGGGTTGGCTTTATTGTACAACAAATACTGCTGAATCTAATGTGTAAGTGTCCAAAGTGACAGCTGCTTTGAAAACGTTCCGTTTTACTACAACGGCCTTCATCTGGGTTGATATAAACTTTCTGGTGTCTTATGTCAGTCCTGTCAGATTTGACTTTTCTATTATGTATAACGCTGATGGAATGTCACTTTGTCTAGGACTTCTTAGAGGCTCCGCAGACTGCATCTATCGCCCGATAGATTAGTCGGGCTCATTGGTATGAACATGTGTATACTACTGCGCCTATTAGTCAGTTTGATAGACTACACGATTGCCTTCAAATTATACAATCGGCAAACTATCAGACCACTGCTAGATCAGTCATCATCATCGTCGTCTGCCTAGCCTTTTCCTCACTATGTTGGGGTTGGCTTCCAGTTTAACCGTTCTGTTCAGTATGCAGTATTTTACATGGAGCGACTGCCTTTCTGACCTCTACAACCCAGTTAATACAACTACTAAATCAGAAAAACACTCATATCCCGCGCGCACACTTGCCGATTGTTTAATCGGCCGACTCTGTAAGTACTCTCTTCAAAAGCCGCCTAATAACTGTAAATTGATCGGGCGCAGTCGACCCACTGTTGGTCTGGTTTGCGCATTCGTCACCAACCTGACCGTTAAGTTGACTAAGTGTGCGCGATAGCAGTCCAACTTGACCAACTATAGGCCGATAGAAAGTCTGCAGTCTGCGGGGACTCTTAATATGTAAATGCGTAACATGGTAGCACCCCCTAGCGTCAGTACACGTCCACGACGCCGCCCCACGTCGTGAGTACATTACCATTCAAACTTGTGTTTTACGATGAACATACGACGACGAACTACAGTTTAGATGCAACAACGACTCAACTTCGAGGCAGTTTTGAATGTACTGAAATTACCATGAGACTACGAGGCTACATGTCCATTGTCACGGAGCTGTGCGAAGCTAGGAGAATGTTAATAAATACAAATTCAAGTCTCTTATACTGTGCAGACACAGCGTAAAGAGACATGTGTGAGTATGCTTATATACATGGTGATTGATTAAACATAGTACTCATAAATGAGAACATCCCCGTTGCATGATCACCGTAGACAAGGATTTCTTTGACGAAAGAATCGACAAAATGGTGGTCATGCTACGGGGGCATCTTTTACCTCGGGACAGAGTAGCGGTGGCCCAGTAAGTGGTGGGTTCGAACCCCGGCAGGCGCATCACTTTTTGTAATTTATTTTCATCACCACTGCTCTCAAATCGGTGAAGGTACCGGAAGAAACTGAAAGAACCATAAATGTATGGAGCAGCTGATATGTTTTCGCGATTTCATGGTTGGTCCCAGTTAGTTAGTTAGTAAAAGTTGTTAATTTTCATGAGTACTACACGCTCTCAAAGTATTGCCTCCGTTCATCAAATCTTCCTATAAGCGGAAAATGGTTTAACACATTTTCATAACCGCGGATTGTAGACAGCGTTCAGCTAACTTGTTCTGTATCTGGTCCTCTCAGCGAACAGAGGAACAGACTATACCGCTCTTCCTTTCCCTCTCTCCACTTACTCTTCATCATGATCATCAACTAAAAGACGTCCAATACTGGACAAACGCCTTCCCAAAACAGTGACAGGGCCTCTAGCTACACGCATCAAGCGAATGCTCTCGCTCGCTCCGCTCCAATGGACAGACATCTTTAAGTTGAAGTTTTATCAGCGCGTAGCTTTTATTGTCCTTCGCAAAACGTGTCACATCACTCACAAACATTTTAATGCGAGTTTCAAAGGAATCGGTGGGTCGAATGCTCTCAGTTTGTAACAAATGAGAATTCTTTCGTATTCAACAAAGTATGGCGAAGTAAGAGAACGTTTGTTCTGAGTTGTTTATTGTGTAATTGCTTATTCCTTTCGCTTTTTATTTAATTTGTTTAATCGGATGTAAGAAAGCATTGTGATGATTTGCTTCGATTAACAGCTTGTCGAAATTAAAGAAATTCAATGTCCCTATCTTAGCCATCTATCATTGAAAGTTTCAGCCACTATAAACTTATTGAAATAATCTAATACTACACCCACATTTCGCCAGTTATGTTTAAGTCCCATGTTAGGTTACGAAACTATTGCAATCAACCGGGCACAACAAATCCAGACTCCGTGGCTCTACTGAAAAATTCTTGATGGTAAAACTTTTGCCCGACCTGGGAATCAAATCCAGGACCTCGTGCTCAGCAGTCGCGCTTGCAGCCACTACACCAACGAGGCAATCTAAAAATGATCTAATATTCTATTAGATACCTACTTGTTAAAAGTCAGGCACACAACTACTAACTAACAATTCGCCTGTAAATTACCACTTATAAAGTTAAACAACCAAATACAACTACAAAACAAATGTAAGCAACCCTAAAAGAGAAATTCAAATACGGGTAGGTACACATCAGCTATTTCGAGAATCTAAAACCGTGAATCCGTGACGGACAAATAAACAGAGCCACAGGGTTGATTCTAAAAGCGTTCCATTCGTTCACCGATGCACGCTACGCCACCAAAAAGCCTATTTACGAGTTGATGCCATCGGGCCAATATCCACCGACCAACCAAACATTTACAGGCACTATTGGTCTGGGATTTTCGTGAAACTATGACGAAATTGCGTTGCACATTAATTCAACAACATAGATTGCGTTTTTTACGTTGTAATGTATTACGACTTAACATAACTTCACGCCTATAATCCCTGAAGGGTTAAGCAGAGGTGTACCCATTAATACACCCACATTTCGCCAGTTATGTTTAAGTACCATGTAATAGGGGGCGAGCCTATTGCCATAAACCGAGCACAAATTCAGACTTCGTGGCTGATACTGAGAAATTCTACCAAAACACAATCATTCCAAGTCCCCCCCAACCCCCCTGATGAAAAAACCCAATAACACTCTGCTAAACCAACAAGGCAATGTATTACGACTTTCTTCAAAATGTGATAAAAAAGTGTGTATAGAAATGAAGGCTCGGGACCAACTTGGCATATAATTATTTTTAGAATTATGTTTATTTTATTTGCATTGCACGTAACCCTAATATTTAAAAAAAATAAAAGTAGCCTAAGTTACTTACTCCTTATAACATCAGCTATCTGTAAATTAAAGTCCCGTCAAAATCGGTCCAGCCGTTTCGGTGATTAGCCGGAACAAACAGATTTTCGTTATGAGTACCGTATATACTTTCATATTTTAGCATTCAGTAAGAAGCTGTTATTTTGGAATTATAAACAGACACTTCAATTTTTATTTATTTGTACACGTATAGATGAATATTGGCCGGATCGGTCACGTCGATCGGGTTTCCTTGAAACGAAAAACACAAACGATATTTAATTAATTAAAGCGGGTAGGGTTGACAGAGGACTTCCCGGATGTGACGGCAATACGAACCCGGATGTGTGGCTATGTACTCGTATGTGACCGGTACGGGGTATATTGGTCTCTGTAAATCGTTAAGAGGGCAAAAGGTCATCGATGTACTTCGGAAACCGGGTGTTACTAAGAATGTTACATAAAAGAGGGGAGAATTTTCCGTAAAACGTCCCTAAGACAATAGAAATTGGACAGAATATGTGAAACAAATACATTGTAGTAAAAGTGAATTCCAAAATAAAGATTTTTCTATTATTCCTTAAACGAACTGAGTTGGGATTTTTTTTTAAGATTTTAATGAGGTTTCGTTTTCCGTATACTGCATCGTTTAATACCTTACAAAAACTAAAATTATTTTAGCTATCATTTCCCCCCGGACCTTGCTTGAGCCAGCCCGCGATACTGAGGCTGTAGTTTTAAATCAGCCCCTAAATAATGATATCGTTCAGATCCAGCCTGTGCCTTTGCTGACCTTCCCCACCGACGCCCAAAGTCAAGTCTCGTCCCCCACAGGGTACTCTTAGCGTGTAGTCGCTTAGTTTCTAAGTGTTTGGACCCTGGCTGGAGGCCTCACACTCGAGGCCCACAGGCAGACCGGTTAAGCAGAGGACACTGTCATAAGTTGACCTGCAAGATGCCATAAAAAGAAAAAAATATCGTCATTTTCAAATTCAAAATCGCTTTCCAAAAAAATACATTTAATCTGATATTATTAACTGCTACTATTGCACTTTTTGAACCAAGGAAATGTTTCTCATGTTCCTTGTTCACAGACTGCTCTGCGAAGACCAGAATAAGATAAATGAAACTACAAAAGTCATTCCTCAAAATGAATGAACTGAGTTCTTTGTAAGTTTTCTCTTGTGCTAAATTATTTAAGCTTTTGGGTAGCTGAAATACCTTTGTGAGACTGTCTGCACGCAGTGTAGACAAATCAATTAATCTACGTCACGGTTGGCGCAGTGACTGAGCGATTGTCTTCTGCACTGCGTGCCGCGGGTTTGATTCCCGAACGGAACAAATATTTACATGGCTGTTTGTGTATGTGAGTTTAAATCTTTGTAAACGCAACCACGATACATAACAAATTACATAGAGTGAGATAAGTTAAAAAAAATAGCAGGAAACGACAACGTGGCAGGCCCAGAAGGAGATGGTGGGATGAGATGGACTCTTTCGCAAAGGCTTGGCCTACAATCGCACTAGACCGCGAAAGGTGGAAGGAGGGGGAGGCCTTTGCCCTGCAGTGGGACAATATTGGCTTATAATACAAATTGTCGACATGTGGGATGTGAGTACAGCAATCACTGTGCCGATAGTCGTGTCGGCCAATGGCTTAATAGCCAATAGCCTCGACCAACATGTGAGGAGACTCACGCATGGCAGCTGGATCAAGGGCTTGATTCAGAAAGCAGTACTTCTGGACACGGTGCGTATCGTTAGGAGGTTCCTTTCTCAATAGCCCTGACCACCGGTAGCTCGGACCCTGTTCCCGATATCGGTGGGCTACTATTTTTTTATATTTTTAAATTGTTTTTTTTTGTTGTGCTTAGTATAGAAATATTTAAAAATGTAAATTTTATGTATAGAAAGTGAATAAAGGAATACAAATTGTAATTAGAAGTAAATAAATGTCATACACACGCGGGAACCACGGATTAAAAGCACGGCTAAAAGGTTTCGGAGCGGCACTATAAATAATAATTATTATTTACATTTCTACACCGATGCTTAGTAAACTAATCTTTATAAAATAATTCATCATTTCAGCTTCATAAAGAAACAACTTACAGGTTATTTTCCACAAAGTATTAAAAAGTTTCGTAGATTTCAAAGTAACGTTTAACACAGTTATCTCAAAGCAATTCCAAAGCGGTAAAGACCAAAGTTTGCTTAAACCGAGTTCAGTTTGTATTCACTTTTGGCCATTAAAGTTTAACACAAGTCTCTATGGAAGTTCCTGTCTTGTAGCATGACTTGTGCGGGCTACATCAGTTTACGTTATTACTAAGTCTGGAAGTTAATGTCATTTTAGTCTATTGGGCTTTGTTTTAAAGCAATGAAACTGTCTGTCTTAGGCGATTCTCCCACTGCACCGCGCTCTGTCGCGTAGCGCGGAAAATTCATTGTATTTGCAATGAATTTTCCGCGCCACGCAACGGAGCGCGGTACAGTGGGAGAATCGCCTTATGACACTTTATTACGTAATTTAAATAAAAGACACAATCAATAAACAATTAAATATAGATAGGACTTTGCTTATAAATTAGATAATAATACAAACCCTTGATTACCTACAAAATATACCCACAAACAAAATATCATTAGGATTTATTCCGAAGATACTTTCGTAACGATATAACTCGATAAAGTTCCGAAGTAATGGTCCAAACAGAGAAACGTTGCTACAAAAGGAAACACCTCTAGGAGATATAAAGAAGTCATCATTACGATCTGAAGTTCGTGACTGAAACCAGGGCTAGGGCTGTCCAGAGATATAATAACAAAGTGCAAAGAGTTTTTCAAACATCAGTTAATTTAAAAAAACATAGTAAAACTTGTCGTTACTTCTAGTAGGTAGTTCTAGAAACGACTTTTATTGTCAGGGTGTCAAAAAAACCGGCCTAGTGAGAGTTCAAAAAAATCAAAATCAAAATATTTTATTTCACATAAGCCTAGATGGGCACTTATAAAACGTCGAAAAAAGGTGCACGGTTCGGGTTGGTCGTTTCCTATGGAGAAGAACCGGCAAGAAACTCCATGGTTACTCTTTTCAAATCATTTGGTGTTACAATATTAACATGGATACAGCATTTGTATTTTCATGCATACCTACACTTACCTAATCAGAAACAAAACTGTTTTATGTCCGTCACATCACCATCCCAGGTCCAGTTGAAAACCAGCGTCGGGCACTAGCTGCTCGGCAGTTTGCTGAACTGGGCCTATTTGAGGCAGCCGTGAGACGCACAATATTATCTCTTTTTTATTTTTGTTTAGTTTTAACCTTTTTTATTGTGTAAATTTAAATTATTTTTATTTGTTTGTTGTGTGTATTTGTGGCATGTGCCAAAAAAATATGTTTTCTTTCTTTCTTTTCTTCTTTCTATTAAGTATGGAGGGACAGTTGGACTCGCGCATAAAGTGTTTCAAACAGAGAAATTCGTATCGTAGTGGTAGTATGATGGTACGGAACGGTATACTGTCAAGGCCCAACCCCCTTTACTTTTTAATTTATTTTTATATATTTGTGTTTATAGCGACAACAGAAATACACATTCTGTGAAAATTTCAACTGTCTACCTATTACGAGTCATGTGATACAGCTTGCTGACAGACAGACGGACGGACGGACGGACAGCGGAGCCTTAGTAATAAGGTCCCGTTGGTTACCCTTCGGATACGGAACCCTAAAAAGTAATTCAGTCGAACAGTTTGACGACCTGTGTTTATATCTGGCTAAAACTAACCCTTGATTCTTGGAAACATAAGGTTTTTGAGAGAAGTTTATAAGCAAGAATAAACCGGAACACTCTTTATTACAAATCTCAAAAGTTTCCTTAAAATTATCGTCTAAGATTAAAAGAAAGAAACCAATACAATATTTTCTAGACTAACTTACGTCTCGCCAACCCTATGAACAGAGGTAGCTGTGACGAATAAATGGCGTACAATTTAGGTGACTAATAAGTTTTGTTGTTGTACCCTCGTTGCGGCCATCTTAATATTTACTACGTGTTATATCGTTAACTAAGTTGTCTAAAGGATGATTTCCACCAAACGGCTCACATCGCATCGGATCGGAAAGGTTACTAACAGATGCGGCGACAGCCGATCGCGCCCGGTAGGATGTCGACGCATATGATCGGCTCCGTGCCGTCGCTTGCGAACGTATCCGTTTCTGGGCCTAGTCAAATAGTTTCATTCCTACCGTGTTGACAGCAGAAAGGATCCGATCGGATACGACGACAGGCAAACGGAGCCGATCGCACGTCGTAGCATACATAGGCTAAGATTGCGTGTCGCGGAAGATACCCGCGATTAAGCTGCTGCGCGCGGCTTGGTAATGTAGACTTTAAATACTGTGTACACGATTTAATATCGTTTAAAGATTGTAAAATCCGTTCCGCTCCGATGCGATGCGAGCCGTTTGGTGGAAATCATCCTTTAAGCTACACACGGCTTTTACAGCGGTTCTGCTGCGATTCAGTCGCCATAGATACGCTATAAGAGCGGTTTGGCTTGCAACTTTTCAACTGTTTCCGTTCATCTTTCCGTAATTGGTAACTCGTGAAATTTTCCAAAAAACTTTTGTTCATTTGTTTTGCTAGCGTTGTAGGCGCACGTGTCTGTCGCTGCAAATAGTCTCTAAGGCGCGAATTTTGTATGAAAACGTTTTGAAGCAGCATTATGCCTACGCTGCGCCTGCGCCGCGCCTTCACCTTACGCCGTTTCTTTATAAATCGCGACTAAGGTGTTTTTATGGCTATAACTATAAAAGCTATGTGTTGGTTTTAGCCTTCCTTACGTGTTGAAGGCAGTTTACGTAGTTTTTATCTAGTTTTGTGATCGAGGGAGGTTAGTTAAGCCGCATTTCCACATGCGACGAAACTCGTGCAAGAAATGTCAGTGCCTCACATATATAACCGATAGCAAGTTGCGATTACTGTGAATTAGGTTGAAAAGATACGAAGCTATACAAAACCAGTCTGTGAAGATCTCTCATTGTATTTGAAATCTATACAAAGTACAAGTACCATGTGATACTGGAAATGTACAGCTTGATATGTCGCAGTGTGTGACAATTGACTATCGGACACTGCGCCGTCAATTCTTCTTGCAGATTTACTCCTTCGTTTGAAAACGTGGGTACAGAAAATCAGTCTCCAGGAAAATTTGCTCTTTATATTTTTCACCTCGTTCTAAGAATTTAAAAAAACTCCCGCCCCTCCCCCCGCGTCTCTCTCCTCCTCTCCTCCTCTCCTCCTCGTTATCCTCTAAATAACTGCACCTAATTACTCTATACCTAAATTCTAAGTATTTATTCTTGCCCAATAACTATGATAAAGTACTAAGGTTGACTGGTAGAAAATGCCTATGGCATTAAGTCCGCCTCAGTACTTTGTGCTTGAATTGTTAAATAAATAAATAATAAACTTGATAGCAATGTAAATTTTTAAACTAATATGGTCACTAACACTCTCATTAACACAAAAAATGGGATATTTACCATGTTTTATATTTACAAGCGCCATGATCACAGATAAACTCTATTTATCCGTGATCATGGCGCTAGCAAATAGTCATCATCACCTAGCCTTTTCCCAACTATGTTGGGGTCGGCTTTCAGTCTAACCGAATGCAGCTGAATACCAGTATTTTACATGGAGCGACTGCCTATCTGACCTCCACAACCGGGTTAGTACTGGGTAATACGATACCCCTTGGTAAGACTTGTTGGGTGGTTCTCATAAGAAATAGTATACCTGGTGAATATCCCATTTTAGTGTTAATTGTTAGCGATTATTAAGTTTGGCTTCAATGACTGATTTAAGTTTAACCATTATTAAGTTTTAAGTTCTATTACAAGACTTTCTCATTTGATTTTACTCCCATACTGTGCCGTAACAAAGTAGTCACGGAGGTGTATTTATGAAGCGCTGTAGTGACGCTTTTAGCCTAGTTTCGTACGTGTTGGAGTTATGCTTCAGACACATTGTGGCGCTTCACACCTACTAAAGCGGCTTTCTGTGATTTTTTTTTAATGAATGTTATAAGAATTCTGGTATAATTTGATAAATTGTGTGATAACGAGGTTGGGGTGTAGCCTTAGGGGCGCTATGGAGCGAGGACTTAGAAAAAAAATCTGACTTAGAAAATGTTTTTTTTTCGAAATTTTCCAATTTTATTGCTGTATCGGGTTGACCTAGTCCATATAAACCATTTAAGTTCTGAGATGCATGGTCTTCCGACGTACCATTTCCGAATTATGGGCCTTCTAAAACTAAAAAAAAATAAGTCTGAAATTTTTTCCAAGTCCCCAATTTTTTTTTTTTGTTTTCTTTGCTGCTCACAGTGCCCCTTAAGCGTATACCCCAACTCCTACAAATCCGCCCCTAAGACGACCCACTGACCCATAACAATACTGTAAACGTAATAGAGAAACATTGGAAGTCATAGAAAGGTTTTTTTTACATTGTACATTCAAATCACTATTGACACTTTTTGACGGTGTTATGAAATGGTTAACTATTAATTTCCCTGACTGTTCGAGGACAGTATAGTGATATATGAGACTGTCAATTTCAAGAAAATGTTGGAACTCTGGACGAATAGTATCTTCCTCATTCTATTTAGCAGTATACTAATTATGGCTTTAACACTTTACAATCGTTACGTTGTGACGGCACGGTTAGCGCAGTTGCTGAGCGATTGACTGCTGCGCTTCGTGTCGCGGGCTCGATGCCCGCACGGAACAAATATTTGTATGGCTTACAGGTAGTTTTTCCGGGTCTGGCTGTTTGTGTATGTGAATTTAAATGTTTGTAAACGCACCCACGATACAGGAGAAATTCCTAGTGTGGGGCAAAGATTAAAAAAAAAACTCTCCCGCATTTAACCTTCCCCCATTTTTTACAAAACAGCAACTGCTTTAAGAAATCTCTCCCAACTACGTTCGCAATTTAATCCCATCCTCAAAATCCTTGGTTTAGCTCCATAAACCGAGTCGGCTTGTATATCATTCTCAAAGGAGCCTGCAACGTGAGATAAGTAGGAGTCTGCAACCTTAGACGAAATATACCGAGGCTCAAACTAATTAGTGAATGCTAAAAATACACGTTAGTTGGCCCCAAGGCTCTAGTGAAAATTTCTTGGTAACTGTAATTTTTTTTGAGTAAAAAGGTCTTAATTTTTTCTCTAAGTTTCTGATACTTGTATCAAGTAGTCACGTTAAAGAAATTACTTGAGTTTAAGTGATCACTTATGCAGCCATTTTTATGCAATAGACAAGAATTTGAACGAAGTAAGAACTGTCAAAGAAAGCAAAGCTGAGAATTTTAAGTTTTGACAGTTCTAACTTCAAGCAATTACTAAACCACAGAATAAAAATCGTATCTTAAATAATTAGTTTTACTCAAGTAATCATTTTGACTTGTTTATAAACGGTGTAAATAGACCCTTAACGAAGCCGAAAGACACTTGTTCTCCTCGTCATTGCGATCTTTTTTTGTTCTAAACCCATACCGAGGAGCCTTCTAGTTATGACGATATTGGGGGTCAAACTTCCAATTTTTTCACAAGTTTTTCTTTTTAAATACATGTTTTTAATGTAAGATTTTTACTTTAAACACCTTCAAGACCCTCGTACAATTCAATTAATACATCAGCACAATGTTTTAGTGCATTATATGGAATGCTGCCGTAAAACGTAATTTTTCACCCCCCCCAAAAAAAGTGGTTTTCCAGCAATACTTTTTGCGTAAAGTTACTTAGTTTGATTTACATAATGCTTGGTTGACGGCTTCGTGAAGGGTCCGTTTACACCATGTAGATAGTTTTAGTGTTTATTACTTGGGAAGGCGCAGCAAAGGTTGTTTTGTGATTTCTATTTCCACTAGCTGAATTGGCCAAAATGGTTTTGAAGTGGCCATGATTTTACCAATGACGATAAACTATGTCTTTGAAAAGAAAACATAGGTGCGAAAATATACGTCATAATGCCGTCACCAAGCCATCGTTTTCAAACACACTTAACTTTTTGTGTTCCATACTTTGCGGATCAGTGATCCTAAGCTTTTTATTTTTATAGAATTCTGTTAGAAAGCTTATAAAGACTTTCTAGATTCAATTGCTTTGTTTATCTATGCATGCGATGCGGAAGAATTTTAATTATTCCCGCTGAAGCTCCGCTCATCCCACCGTTTTTTTATTTGACCTGTGTAAGCTGACCTAAATGAGATTTCCGAGGATTTTCTAATAACTAAATTGGATGTGTTTAGTCTTTCAAAAAAGACATCGTTACCTTTATATAACTTTTGTTTAATTGAAACTATTAATGACTGAAATATGGATACTGGCGTGATGTTATGTTATATTATAGGTTTAGGAACAATTGATGATTACCGAATTAAAAAAGTAGTCTCTCAAATTTAAAATAATAGTAGTTACAGTATTTCATTTCTTTTTAACGCGTCTATTTCAGGCACAGACTATCGAAAAGAGAGGATTAATACGTACGTGGTTAGTTATAAATGCATGCATAAAAATGTAAAGGATTCTGTGAAGTTCGAATATAAAACCTTTTTGAATAGCAAAAATGAATATCGACATTGTCATTTTGCTCTATGGAACGTTTAAATTCCAATGTTCGAAAATGGTTTGAAATAAAAAATAGTTTCGTTCCATTTTTAAATATTCGTCGATATGACAGATGAGAGTGTAAATAAAAAAGGAACCCATAGACGATAAATGTGTTTGCCTCTCTGTGTACCAAAAAGTTAATCAAATAAAAACTAAAAAGCCATTTGCCTAAAAGGCTCATTTCACATTAACCACGATGTTAAATGTTAAACCACTTACTAAATTGAATTATAAACTATGCACTGAACTCTAAGCAAATACGTTAAACATTTAATATTTGACTTTAACCGCTCTGAAGCGGTTTGAACTGGACTGGGAGTTCCAGTAACTGTATCAACCCAATTTTCCCCGAAGTAAATTACGTACAAAAATCCGTTTTCGCGTGGCCATTGGAAAATCTTATCGTTTACCAGGCAACTGATCTGTTAATAATGTTAGTTTCTTTACGCATTGCAATTGTAACTTTAAACTTTATTAAAGGCTTGTTTTTTTCTGTAAATTTGTTACTTCGGTACCTTTAACTTTAGCAGACGATAAAATAGGAATACAGATAAAATATTTGTTTTTGTTTTTTTTTAATATTTTTTTTTTTTGTTTTTTTTTTTTTTTTTTTTCGGCCACGTTAGCCCTGGATCGTAGCAACTGGAACTCATGGGGAGATCGTAGCAACTGGACGCTGGACCTTTGCCCAGCAGTGGGATGACGCAGACTTACAGTATCAGTATCAGTAAAATTTCGTTTGTGAACTTGGTTGACTCACTAAACCAACAGTTTTGTACTGAAGCTTGTAGCAACAACTGGACTTAACAAAAACAATTAACTACATTTTCAGCAACCCATTACCAAGCGTCTATTACATAATAATTGGGCAACAGTACTACTATTTGTCGTAAAAACTTCCATTTTACGTAGCTTTATTAACAATGTCCAATATATTATCGAAACTCAAGCAATATAGCCCAAATTGGTTCACGATCATGATTTTTAATGCCACATAAAGCTGTTACATCAAAAAGTTATTATTTATCGCATAAAACCGTTGACGCAAAACAAGTAATGCGTTTCGGCTTTTCACGACGCATAAAAACGCTTTTGTGATAAATGATTCAGAAGCTGGCGGTGTTTGATTGCACTGGGAAAGTGTTGCTGAATACAAAATCATTTGAAACTGGAACTTGTATACATGTGGATTAACAAGTTAATAATTGTCCTTTGATGTGTCTATTTTATTTTAAAACTAGCGACCCATCCGGGCTCCACACGGATGAAATATATTTATAAACCTTCCTCTTGAATCACTCTATCTATTGCTGAAAACTGCATTAAAATCCGTTGCGTAGTTTAAAAGATCTAAGCGTACAAACAGCGGGAGCGAGCGCTTGTTTTATACTATATAAAGATATCCATGAATATGGGACTAGTTGTTTTTTCTGTAAATGGCAATAGCATTTATAGGATATGTTTTACCTTGAGGACAGTTTCTATCTTGTGTTATATGTGTTCTTAGTACATGTAAAAATACTGCACCGGATCAGCATCATCTCACCTATTTTTTATAAGCTTTTATTTAACTAGCCTTAGTATGTATTGGTCAAATCTTGCAACTGAATTTCAAACCAGTTCCTCTCAACCGATTGAGCTGAAATTTAGCACACACTTTTGGTTCTGGTGACAATACATTTTTATGACAGACATGATTTGATCCAGCAGCCCGGATCGCCTCCTCACGAGAGAACTCCTCAACGGTTAATAGCACGGAAACGAAGCTTTGTATGCGCGTTCAATATTGATAGATAAACCTAATTTTCTACATTTCACTTTTAAAAATCCTGATGCAGATGGCGTTACGATCCTCATACCTAAGTATGCGTTGCTGTTATGGTGTTTCATAGAAGAAAAGTGAACGGCTCAAGTTGAGGCGATGCTGGGGGTTTGCTCTATAAGTCCGTCAATCTTTACGGGCCCATTCGAAAGTAGCTCAAAGCTTCGAAGTGAACCCTACTCTGTATTATTTTCGGATTTATGAGTTTTGAAAACTTATTGGGAGTAAGGCAACTGTCCAATCGTGTTGTCATTCATTCTTAGCTCGAATCCCAAACTAATCTTATGTCCGTAGGTGATACGGAGTAGGAAACGCCCGTTACTTCCTTTGGTTCCGTGCTTAGAAACCTGCTTTCTTTTTTTGTTTTTGATCCAAGAGTTTTTAGGAAAATTATTTGGATTTAAAGACAATCTTCTTACTTACTGATGCTTCTTTTGCAAAAGCACCCAATTCACTGACAAATACTGAGCATGAGTTGCAAACGATACACCGAAAATATGTAACTCGTCCAAGGGGGTTACCATGACGTCTTAAAGCAGGAGTAATTCCAGTGTGGGAAAGAGACAGAGCTATACAAGTCGTCTAGCGCCATCTCTTTCCCACACTGGAATTACTCCTGCTTTAAGATGTCATGGTAGACCACCTGATAGCCAGTCAACGTGTGGGAACCTACAAAAAGCTTAGTAAAAAAAACATAAAATAACTCTCCTTTTGGGCTTCGCTTCGGCTTTGGGTAATAAATACGATTTTTTCAACGCCGACCAATTAAAATTCATATGAAAAACTGATTGACTAACTTTAATTTGTAAATACAAGGAGCTGTAGTTAATAAATGGTGAAACAATATATTGAAATGATTCCCAATACAAACATTTCTCGATAAACTATCGAGAATTATTTGCATAGGTTTTTGAGTTAATACTTCGACTGAAAGCGTTTGTTAAATATTACAGGGTGTGAGGGCCAGCCCTCCGCAGACTGATGGGGTGAATTCAGTATGTCATACTAAGATAACCAGTACTAGAAATGATTTCAGGATCTTTATGGGAATCCAATAAAGGTGATGTTTGATTTTGGGCTACCTCTATGTACACTACATAGACAAATAGGAAAAAATATAGGGAATTTCATAACAATACTAACAAATTAATTTGAAGAAGGGTACAGGCGTATAAAAATGATCATTTGAATATTTTTTTTTAATAACCTTAATTTTAGGGTAGCCATGACAGTTGTATTTGTCATGACGTTTGACGACTTTGACAGTTTTAAGAAGTGACATCTTTGAGTCTTTCCTTGCTTTGATTTTGAATTGGATGTGTTTCGGAGTTTTTAGTAACTGTTTTTGTTTTGCGACCCAGTTTACTACTACAGACATTGATTGATTGTTTCTTTGCTGACTCCGGCTTTGTTTTATGGTTTTTGTTTTTATCGCAGATATTACGATACACGTCAATCAAATGTCATTGTCAAAATGACATTTTTCGCATACTGCTGATCTAATCCAAGTTAACCAAGTTAATTTGAATTTACATTGAAAGAAAGTGAAATAAAATAAAATTAACAATAAACAACGGTCACTGTATTTTATAGAGATATTTACATATAGTGTAAATAGTGCTGTCCCAGGCTCCATACATTTCTGGGACATCTCCTTTCAACATTAAATTAATAAAATACAACCTTTGAATCAAAATTAGATTTAACCCTCACTTTCCCGATTCTCTGTAATATAATATAATTCCAGTTTTACTTTTAGTACTAGCACCCGAATAACGAGTTTAATTCTACATCTTGTTTTACAACTCGTCCCCGTCCTTATTTAACGGTTACCATTGCTCTCAGTTTTAGTGGTTTAGCCTTTCAACATAATAAAATAACCCAACGGCCATATCCTTTGATCAGAGTCACAGTATTTGGAATTATAATTACGGAAAGGTTTATTAGAAAATCCTTTTTGAGGTGATTCAGTAGGTATAGAAATAGCAGGTAACTGTATTTGTTGGAAATATAAGTATCAGGTAGTGAACTAGCTATATTAGGAGATAATGATTTGAATTGATGGTATTGTTTGCAATGATATTATTATTATATAAAAATGAGGCAGATATGTTACTAGCCCGCGTATAGTGATGACTTGAAAACGTCCCAATTGGAACATCTGGTCTTTAGTCTGCGTCAAGCATTGTAAAATATTTTTTCATTAATTTTGAAACTGAAAAAACACTGTTGTCTCTGTCGTTTAATCTCAAAACATTAAATACTCGAACGATGAACTTCGTTCGCAAACATTGTGATAGCTCGACTAATATGCATGATATAAATATAGTTTAGAGCCTATAGCACCCACGAATAATGTAGTCTATGCCAGTGAAAGATTTTTTAGGATTGTATCATTGGTTACGGAGATTACTCCCTACATACAAACTTACAAAAAAAAATTACCTCTTTAGAATATTAGTATTAGACAAAAAGATTTGAACGTTTGGCAACCGTATGTTCAAAATCAAAATATTTTATTTCACATAGGCCTAGATGGGCACTTATAAAACGTCGAAAAAAAGGTGCACGGTTCGGGTTGGTCGTTTCCTATGGAGAAAAACCGGCAAGAAACTCTATGGTTACTCTTTTCAAATTATTTGTTGTTACAATATTATCATGAATACAGCATTTGTACTTAAGTATGGGGGGACAGCGTAGGTTCGACAATAAGTCGTTGCTTACTACACAAAAAGTGTAGAACAAAATAAAAAGTTAACAAACGTTAACAAGCAGCTATTAACTTTTGTTAAGTTTTTTTTTTTTTTTTTCTTTTTGTTAACAAAGCCTACAATGTTCAAACATTCACAAACAATCGATAAAAAAGAATCTATACAAAGGTAAAAAACGTTATAATGCTACTTGATTGTTTTGAGACTAATCCGTCTCTGTTTAACAAAAACTATTGTTTTGCACGACTTTCCAGTTTTCCTTACCAGAGATCAAAAGCGTCGTAAATCCATGTTGCCCTGGCTGGAGGCCTTACACTCAAGGCACCCACAGGATAGTCCGGTTGAGCAGCGACAGCCTCTTATGCTGACCTGCGAGATGCCATTTAGAATTAAAAAAAAAAAAGTAAATCCATGTCAGTTGTTAACACTGCGCCACTTTTCCCGCGTCGTACTGAAACCGAATAAAACTCGCCGAGCAGATGATGGACCGGAACTAATAGGGTTGCCTTCTGCGAACTGGCCGTATTATCATGACTGGCATTATTGAACTTAGCCTGCTTAGGCTAAGCTGTGAAATTTGTAAAGTTTCTGGCAATGTTGCACATAAAAAAGACACCGGATCGGTATTCTCGGCCATATTGGATGTGATGCAGTTACGGCTTATAAATGTGCACTGCCGTATGGAGTTTCATATAGGAAATTCTGAATAGCTTGAATTAAGGCGACGGTGATCCCATACAGTGCTTATTTATTTAATACTTTACGCACACATCATGTACCGAGGCGGAGTTAATGCCTTGGTCATTCTCTTCCAGTAAACCTTTGAGTGATGAAGAGACCAACTGTGGTAGGTGCAATTGAGAAAATTGTGAGTTTGATATTTTTTATAGTTACCCACTTATGCCAGGGCCGCGGGACTGTTCGAAAGAGATACCGCGCCCCTGGAACACAAAGGGCAAAGAAGGAACATGGATGGGTTTTTAGTCTGTAGAAGTCTGACACTCCCTTCCGCTCCGCCCAGAGCGGGGGGGGGAGGGGGGTCATTTGATGGTATCGCATCCGAAAAAAAAAAAGCATAACTTGTATAAGCTTCACTGTGTAACAAGGATATCGCGACTAATGCAGACAAGGTGATCTGAAAAACAAAATGCAGCAATATCAATAGTAAAATCGTTTTAATATTTTAAAACTTAGAACTCACAAACTTGATGTACCAACCCTAACCGGAACTAAATAGGGTCGGCATGAATTGTAGTTAGTGGAGACAAGCCAACGTGAGGGGATGAGACGCAATTTAATTTTGAGCCCAGATAAATTGGAACTGGCCACGCCACCAGCACTAAATAGATTTTTAAGTGCAAATTGTATCGGGAACAAGTTGCGAGTGACTTATAGGTGTCGGGTTTTTCTTTTAATTGAGTTATTAGTTAACGAGTTAGATAAGAGTCTAGACTGGAAATTAAGATAGAAGTCAGTTGCCCTAAGTAAAGTCTTTCTGGTAGTTTACAGGAATTTTCAGATGATATTGTTTCTAGAAAAGCATTTATTCCGAATTTGTACTGCGATAGTCTAAATCAGCCTAAAGAACCGAAGTTTCCTAAACAAATTCAATCGACTAATAATACGAATAATAATTAATAAAAAATATGATATTCATGATATTTTTTAGTGCAATGAATGTTAGTTGGCAGCACCCAAAAGTTTATTCAGTATTTTTTTTCACATCTAACAGCATTCGGTGCGACTTACCGATTATCTTATTATTTGTATTTTCATTCGTGAAAGGCAATCATTGCTACTCCGTGATTTTTTAGTCGTCTTACAAAAGTCGTCCACTCAATGTACCCGACATAAAATAGCTCTAGGCGTGTTTTTTTTTATCTTCCATAATAGGTACAAAAAAAAATAATTATAAAAAATTTGAATAAAATTATAAAACATCCTGTTAATGATGTTTACGTGCCAAACGGGAGAACTATACCTACCCAGCACTCGAGTCCAGTAGATCATCGCTCGCAACAGGGTGTTAACTACGTCATGCTGAATAATATTTTATTTTTAAATGATTAAAATCTCATAAATACCTTTTTTTTATGAATGTTTATTAGTATTCATCGGATACATGAAGTGGGCTGCCGTTGTAAGACGACTAAAAAGTGACGGTGTTTAGCGCATTACAAAAAGCTGATTTAAGTACATACTTTGATTTTTACCGTACCGAGTTAAGACTGCTTGCAATTTTACAAAGCAGCACAATACATAGTCGTATTAGGTAGGTAAACATAAACATCCAAGCAAAACAACAAGCAATACTCGTCTCCACCTAACTATTTAGATAAACAATGTAAGGTTAATGACAACTAAGATTAATTAATATCTATTTGACAGGTCAAACTGTGTCACAACCTCGTTTGAGGAGGGGGATTATAAGCAGGATTTACATTATCACCTCTGTTTTGTCATCACCCTGTACTTATGTTAACAAATTCCTTGCTGTACGCGTTTACAATTCGTCTATCATGTTTTATTACGTGTATTGTATTTTTCGACCTAAAGAAGTAAAACGTGTGTCATAAAGATTTTTTTGTTAATCTCTTTCCTAAAAACTCAAGAAGTCATAAAACTTTCAAAGTATCTGAAGAAAAGGAAGCCATTAGATATTTGTTGAAAAGCTTCTTAGTCTTTTTTACGATACTCGATCTCATCCTCGTAATTGCCTGTTCCACGCTCTTTGAAACTATATTATGTTTCAATTTTCTATAAAAATCATATAATCACTAACTATTGAATATATGTCTAATAGAATTTGATGAAAAGCAAACAGAATCGTAATTACCAAATAAGTCAAAAAACTTTATTAGAATAATATTTGGACAATGAGATTAAATCTTTTTCATGTTGTATGTAGATAAAGTAATATTAAGCCCAAAGCTCAAATTATACAAACACAACACAGATCCAGATTATTTCAGCTTGTAATTACTATTGACTAAATCAAACAGTGATTTGAAGCACATCTGTTCGTTCACAGGGAGCCGAAATCGAAATACATTACAAAATAATTTCATGGCTGTTTCCGCTAAACTTTTCCATTTCATATTATTGTATACAGGGTGGAAGGAACACAGACGCGAAAATGGTTACCATGTATTTAATACATCATTCTGGGGTTATTTAAAAAAAAATCTGCTGTTCCATACATTTTGAACGTGTAGGTATTGCACTTTTGTAGAAAACAGTAAAATATTATTTAAATTTCTATTTGGGGGCTCAGAATGATGTAGGTACTGAATACATGGTAACCGTTTTCGCGACGGTGTACCTTCCACCGTATACAGTCGAATAAGCAATTTAGTATACCGGCAAAATTTACTGACAGTAGGTTTTCATTTTTATTTTGTGCAAAAAAAAATTAGAGTGATGTAAAACAATTGACTACTCAGCACAGTCATAACTGGCGCTTCTGTGCGGTGCCGCTTTTTTTTTCTTTATTTTATTTGTATGTACTAACAATAGCTTTATAAGGTTTTTGTGTTACTAACAGTATATGGACTACGTCTGAAATAAACGTATTATTCGATTCTATATTTTATAACATTTCTCAAAAGTAGATGCAATTTACCTGCCTGATTACGAAGTAGCTTGTTCGATTGTACATATCGTTCATATATACATATTACAAAGCCCTTGGTCACTTTTTCTCACACTGGACAATTCATTTAATCATTCAGCCTTGTCTTAATTATTCATCGCCGAGACAGTATATTTTAATTTAACTTTTTTGCAGAGGCTGTCTCAGACATAACGGAATTAGATTAGTCAGAAAATTAATACTTTAACAGCATAAAATTTAATCTGGAAAAGGGTTTTTATTTTTCTCCTTATTGCAAAATACAGTGTCAGTCATGAATTCATTATCCCTGCCTACTTTTCTTCCAAGAATTTAAAAGTCTTTTGCTAAAGCTCCGTTCAGAGTAATAAAAATCCTTCATATTTACGAGCATTTTCGGTAAATAAATCAGAAATGGTAATATGAAATGAAAATCTCGGCCCAAACATGGATGAAAGTCGTTAAAAGTGTAATAAAAATCGAATATTAAGCATGCAATAATCGTTTAGAATTAATCTTCAATAAATCAAGTATGTATTTCACCAAAACAATGCTTGACTTGAATTAATTTATGGTAGATGCTTTGTACAACTTGCCTGTTAGAATAAAATTGATCTTACATTGTAACTTTTATCAATATAAGATTTTAAACTATCATGGTCACTAACATTATTATTTAGACTAGAAACAGGATATTTATTCGTTTTTTTTTTGTTTATCCGTGATCATGGTGCTTGCAACAGCGCCGAAAAATCAAATATCGGGAACTTAACAAAAACAGTAAACATGGAAAATATCCCGTTTCTAGTCTAAATAATAATACAAAAGCAGTAAAAGATATTGTTTCTAATAAAACTATAAACAAATCAACGCTATTTAAAAAAAAATCCCGACAAAGCGTCCTAAATTAAAGCTTATTAAGAAAATGTCCACTTTTTGTTGAATATTTTTTCAACAAAACGTCATAAAAGTTACAGCGACGATGTAATTCCACGTTATTATTAAACTCCGCAAAGTTTTCAAGGTACAAAGGCCAGTTAACACAAAATTGATGAGGAAGTATTTTGCTTTGACTTGAGTTCAGTTTTATACGTACTCTTTTGTTATTTTATTAATCTACTTTATTATCAAAGCTAATAAAATTTTCTCTCTTGAATGTACTGTGGTTTCCATTGTGTCCTTTGAAGAATAAAAAACAAAGCGTGTCAGGCATCGCCAACCCTTTTTTCCTGGTGGCAACTTGTGGTCAACTTTTGTTCAACAACTTTATTTTTCATACAATAAAAAGTGTTCCGAGGTTAATAACAAGTTACAGTCGGTTTTAAAGCGTTTTGTATTTCTGCGACGACTATTTTATAAGCTTTTATTTAATATTTTGTCTTGTCAGTGGGTTAGTTAGTATGAAAAGCTTGCAATTGAATTTCAAACCAATTCTCCCAAATAAAAAAATAAAAATTTTTGCAACCACCTTTGGTTCTGGTGATAATATTTCTTATGTGACAGACATCACTTGATCCCGCAGCCAGGATCGCCTCCTCAAGACAGAACTCTTCAACGGTTCATAGCACGGACACGAAACTTTGTATACGCGTTTAATGTTGATAGATAATCCGAATTTTCTTATTTTCAATTTCATGCTTGTTTTTTTTAAGTTTAATTTATTGAATAATTTTATCACCGTTTTTGTTATTAGTATGTCACTTTATGTAAGCCCTCTGCGCGCCCCTCCCGTCATTTGTTTTTCACCTGGCAACGTTAGTCAACTTTGTAAGAAACACGTCTTTTCCGTATTGCCTACAATTGTTGTCTAGCGAAATACTAAAACCTATATCCAATAGTTATACTTATGACGTTTATTTGCTTACCTGTTTATTATTTATGTAACCTGTATTGGCCTGTGCGACGCGTCTATTGTCTCCTGCCGGGAGCCGTTCTGACATAATCCATTAAACCTCCTTTGTCGACACCTAGGAGATGACACATTCATTAAACAGCCTGCTCTGTGACTTCCCTTTGTCTTCTACTGTTGAGAGGGTGAGATGGAAACAATAGATGTTACTATCAAAGAGAGACCGCCTTCTTGCCACTTATTTTTATTATTTATTTTTTTATTAATACAGAGACTTGCTTCACTTACAGTTTACAGACTTTAACTAAATAACGTTATGCAATAGTTAAGCGTTGCGTTACTGCTACTCGTAAATGTATCAAGATCCGGTTCCTGAGCAATCAGGGCGTTTAGCAAATTCATCGCCTGGACGCATTTTGAACAGTTTGGGTACGCGGAGGAGCCGCGAAAACGCCCCGCAAGGCTCAGGCCCGCGACCGCCGCAGCCGGTCCAGAGCAAACATCGAGCTAGAGTAGTCGCGTCGTCAATTTTATTATTTAGTAGTAGTTTAATGTGTTATATCAATACCTCTTTTCACTACGTAAAGCAGTTATTCGTGCGATTAACATATTACGTTCAGAAACCAAAAAAAAAACGTCAAGCAACAGCTCATCAGACACCCGTCTGGTCATAGGATTCTTCTTTTTCAATAGAGGATGAGAAATTCACCACCCAGTGAAACACACACACAAAAAACATACACACACACACACACACACACACACAACACATACAAAAAACATCCACACTTAAAATTTAAAAATATTTTATTCCACACGTTTCCTACGCAACATGCTACCATAAATCAGTACTACTATTTCTGCAAGAGTGCAACAGATATCTCAAGTCATGAATTACCAAATATACCTCCAAAGAATATCCCTCGAATTCAATTTGAAAACAAACAGATTCATTAAAGTCTCGTAAATTATCTGCGAGCATAACGAACGTCCGGAACAATGTTAATAGCCAAATGTTCGGTAACATGACTCGTAAACGATCTTGTTCCGTTCCGAAACGGTATGGCATATAATATCAGAAAATTGCTTCCGAAAGACACGTAGCAAGCCCAAAGATTCAACACAAAAAAAAAAGTAAAATTTTATTTCAAATACCTCGTTGGTGTAGTGGTCGCAAGCGCGACTGCTGAGCATGAGGTCCTGTGTTACGATGCCCATGTCGGGCAAAGTGTGATTGGGTTTTTCCATCAGGATTTTCTCAGTAACAGCCAAGGAGTCCAGATTAGTATCCGGTTGATGACCTATTCCATGTCATTCAACTCCCATTTCACCCGTTACATCGTCTGCCTAGCCTTTTCCTAACTTTATTGGGGTCGGCTTCCAGTCTAACCGGATGCAGCTGAATACCAGTATTTTACATGGAGCGACTGCCTATCTGAGCTCCACAACCCAGTTAGTACTGAGTAATACGATACCCCTTGGTAAGACTGGACTGGTTGTCAGACTTTCAGGCCCCTGACTACAAGTAACGACTGTCAAAGATCTACAAATGACAGGTGGGGCGGCTTAACGTGCTTTCCGAGGCACGGAGGAAACTCGGTATGTAATGGGCGGTCACCGATCCACGGACCAACGTAGGCAAGCGCGGCTTAACCTTTAGATCGACCCGAGTGACGGTTATTATTTATCCACGAGCTCCTCTACTAATAGGTTACATATGACTTAAACTGGTGAACATGAAATGTGATAGTAATATTAGGTACAACTCTGCCTAACCTTTTGGAGATTACAGACCTGATGTTATGTTCCATTTCAAATGAAAAAATATGAATTAATTCTCGTACATCCCTTGTTGGTCATTTCGTACACATGTTTCGGCAATTTGTACTTTTTAATGTCGTTCGTAGCACCATTGTCAACCGTGCTACGATCGCGCTACGCCGTAGCACGACTATTTGATTTGTTTTTATTTGTAGCACAAAGTGAATGCTTTATTGTTTTGAATTCTTTTGTTGAATTCTAACTTTGCTTTGGAGTATTCTCATTTATTGCAGTTTTGTGCTAGCATTTTTCAATTTTATTCTCACAAAGTTTCATTAGAAATAATTATGGTTTAGTTTTTTGAAAAAGTTTTGAAATGAAATTATTTTTTCTTGACAATAGAGTATTGTGTGTTGTATAACGGGCTGGTGTCCGCAACTCCACGTCAAAGCGCGTATTTTGCGTGCAGACTGTGACAATAGAGTAACAGAACAGTACAGACATATTTTCGTATGTAATCTTTTTTTCATCTATTCGACTGGATCGAAATCCGAGGGTGGAGTTTTGGATGGACCTGGAAATACTACTTTTCTGTCACCCTATAACATAACATCACATCTGTGTTTTGGGCAGAGGTGTACTTAATAGGACACTCATATTTCGCCAGTTATGTTTAAGTCCCATGTAATAGGGGGCGAGCCTATTGCCATCAACCGGGCACAAATCTAGACTCCGTGGCTGTTACTAAGAAATTCCTGATGGAAAAACCCAATAACGCTTTGCCTGACCCGCGAATCGAACCTAGGACCTCAGTCAGGCAGTCACCCTATAACCTCAAACGCAATACCTTGAACCAACAAATTAAACGTTCGAACACATAAAAAAGAATAAATGTGATGCAATATTCTGTACCGATCCATCCTTTTAACGAAGCAATCCCTTTTACTGGCCATAAAGAGCGCATCGACCCGTCCGAGCGACCTAAAATGTTGTACACCCCTGTCAATGTAGCTACTTTAAAATATTTTGCAATGTTACAGAGTATTTTAATGTCTTTTTATAGCAGTATATGGCATCAGTAGTAAAGTTCTTTGTGAACGAATTTTTCTTGAAGTATCACCATATGTATTTATGCCACCACAGCGCAGTGCCGCTGTATTCCTGTTTGAAGGGAGGGTATAATCACGCCTGTGGCTGTGATCTCCAAGTTAGGCAGAGGTGTACCAAATAGTACACTCACATTTTACCAGTTATGTTTTAAGTCCCATGTAATAGGGGTCTTGTCATAATTAATAATAATAGGGGGCGAGCCTATTGCCATCAACCGGGCACAAATCCAGACCCCGCGGCGGCTACTGAGAAATTCCTAATGTAAAACCCAATAACACTTTGTCTGAGCCAGGAATCTAACCCAGGACCTGATGCTCAGCAGTCGCGCTTACAACCACTAGACCGATGAGGCAGTCTAAACACTAATACAAAATAGTGTAATTACTCAAACATAATTTTGACAGCAACAAGCAATTATGACATTTCGGCTTGGTCTGACTACCAAAGCCTAAAATGTCATAATTGTTTGTTACCAAATTTTTTTATAAATTAGTTAGCTATCGTTACTTTTGGCTAGCAAACAACAACTAAATCAGTTTTGACAGCAGATCAGAATTGATCAGAAACTTGAGAAGCGTTTCAGGAGCCTAGCGTTATCTACTCCTGAAATGTTACACATACCTACAAAAAAACCACTTTCCTTTGCCATAATAAAATTACAAAACCGATCCAAACTCCAGAACCACTTGTTAAAGTAAACTCTGACAGTCACCCTAAAGGCTTTACCCGAACACGAACTATCGCGTTTACGCCGCGTCAACGCGACGTCAACGTCAAACTTGTTGACAGGCCAGAAAGCGGCTTTTAGCAGCGTACAGGGATCAAAAGAATGATCAAAACATACCTAAAGGTGTGCTCGTATAGTTTCCTTTTGTGTACGTGTCGTTTATAATTAGAGTGTGCGCTTTTGACGTCGAAACTTTGAAGGACTGCGACACGTGGCCGGCCGTGCGTGTGAAGGTGCTTTTTTTTTACCTTTGTTTTGTTTTTAATTCTGCAGTTTTGCGCCAGGGTTTTAGTAGAGTGCAGTTAGAAATCTGGAACGAAGTATATAGTGGTCGGATTTTCATGGGACTTTTTTATTGAGTTCCTAGAGGTGTGGAATAATTTTTGTTGTATTATTTGCTTTGAAATGAAAATGTAAAATTATGTATGGTTGTGTATTAATTATTGTCGTTTTAAAAAAACCTGTCCATATTGTAAATTTTAAATCTTTTTGATTTCATTAAAAAACATAACGTCATAATTTACTATTCCCTTCTTTTTACTTTCTGAGCAAAGGGTTAATTTAGAAAAGCTTTTAAACAAAGCTTTATTAATTTTGTCAGATAAGCCACAGCTTTTGTTGAGTCTGCATTAAGTTAATATCGTTATAATATCAGCTTGTATCCGAGCTTTCTCGAGATAATGCTGTTTTTTTAATAAAACTAAGTAAACAAACGAAATTGCAAAAAGGTTGAGTTTCTCTTCTACTGCATAAGATACCTTAGACCTTTACTTTACCTTTGAAAATTGCAAGCGTAAGAGAGTAAGATTTATTAGGCTTTTCTAAATGAAATACTAGATTTATATAGACCGATATAGATTTTTTTTTCTGTCTACTTATACAGGGTGTAAATAGACCCTTAACGCAATTGAAAATCACTATAGATATTGGGGGTCAAAGTTCACAAGTCTTATTTTAAATACATGTTTTTTAATGTTATAACGTCACTTTAAATTCTTCTATGACACCCTGGTCATAGAGGAATTTACTTCAATCAGCACAATGTTTTGAATGCGTTACATTGAGTCCTACCGTAAAATGTGATTTATCACCCTACAAAAGAACTCTTTTCCCAGCAATAATTTTGAATTACAGTTACTTAGCCTGATGTAAAGAATGCTTGGTTAGCGGCTTCGTGAACGGTTCGTTTACACCCTGTAAGATCTTTTTCATAAGATTTTCTTATTCAGCAAATTTTTTGCGTAGGGTAGTTTGATGTACAAAATGCTTGATTAGCGGCTTCGTGAACGGTCCGTTTACACCTTGTATAAACAAAAATAATTCCCAAACCAGCATACATACTGCCTAATCCCCTCTTTAGTATATACACCAAACGATATAGGTACCTAAATATGAGGAATTCCACGTATTCCAATCACATAATCGAGGGAAATATTTCGTGGAAGGAAATTACTTCGGCAATTTCGTCTCGTTTCACTGAATACCGTATAACAGTTTGTGACGTCAATCTTGCTCTTATAAATAGTTATTTACTGATCGGTGATGGCCTTATGACGTTTGCCGTGAAATTGCTAATTTTCTGGGACTTTATTGAACTTTATTTGGTAACCTGTTAGGTAGGTAGATATGTATTTGTATTTATTACACATAACATCACGCCTGTAATACCAGAAGCGTTAAGCAGAGGTGTAATTAATAGTACACCCACATTTCACTAGTTACGTTTAAGTCCCATGTAATAGAGAGAGAGCCTATTGCCATCAAACGGGCACGAATGTAGACTCCGTGACTGCTACTGAGAAATTCCTAATGGAAAACCCAATAACACTGCCCGACCTGGGAATCGAACCCAGGACTTCATGCTCACCAGTCGCGCTTGCGACCACTAGACCAACGAGGCAGTCAGAGTGTCATTTGTATTTATTATATGTATTTTGGGTTATTTTCATTGAAGCGTAAGCTCTTGCAGATGAAATCTATTTAAAATAGGTCCTTAAAAACACAATAAAACGGAAATAATATTTTAACAGAGAAAAGTATGTCTATACACAACATATTTATGTTTAAAAGTCATACAATAAATGGCTACAATTTGTAAATCAAAGAAGTACCCAACTATAAAATGTAAGCTGAAATTAAAATGTAAGTTGAAATTAAAATGTAGGTTGAAACAACATTTTACAAAAAGTAACATTCGAAAATAAATGCACCTGTTTACAGCATAATTATCTCGTATTTCTTTTACGCTGTAATGCTCTGAAAATGTTTTGAATAATATTTTGCATCTTTTATTTAAATAAAGTAGACTCAGTAAGTACAATTTTTACTTGCAAAATCTCGAAAGCGGAAGTTTTGTTCAGTAAACATTTTCATGATTTAATCCTTTTTCTAGTTGACAACCAGTTTTTCCAAGGGGTACCGGAGTACGCAGTACCTACTAACTGGGTTATGGATATCTGATAGGAAGCCGCTCCATGTAAAATACTGGTGCATCGGGTTAGACTGGAAGCTAACCCCAACATTGTTGGGAAAAGGCTAGGCAGGTTATGATGAATCCTTTTAAAAGCTGTACAATTTAAAATGAAAAAATTCCTAAACTCATAAAATATCTAAACAAACTATAAATCATTTAAGGAAAATATTGACAAAATTCAGCTACCAAATCAAATCAAATCATTATTTATTTGTCAGAACATGGTCGGTATTTATTTTACATGGTTTTGAGTTTATATGGGTGTACAAATGTTAAATATTATATTGTATATTGGTGATAAATTATAAATTTAATTTAATTTAATTATAAATTTAATTTAATTTTATTATAAATTTAATTTTATTTAATTATAAATTTAATTATAATAATTATAGTTAAAATACAAAATGGAATGTCAGTTACAAATAAAATAATATAAATAATATCAGACCACTATTACAAAGCTTTATAAGAGTACATACTATTCAATGGTAATAACCTAAAACACTACTAACTATTCAATGGTATACCTTATTTATTGTAAGTCGGAGGGGTTGGCGCTGTAAACCGAAATACAGGTTCCG
This sequence comes from Noctua fimbriata, assembly GCA_905163415.1. Taxonomy (NCBI): domain Eukaryota; kingdom Metazoa; phylum Arthropoda; class Insecta; order Lepidoptera; family Noctuidae; genus Noctua; species Noctua fimbriata. The sequence continues at coordinate 12,234,336 of LR990939.1, forward strand.
CCTAGTCCAGTGCTGCGGGACTGTTCGAATGAGATACCGCGGCCCTGGAACACAAAGGGCAAAGAAGGAACATGTATGGCTTTTAGTCAGTACAAGTCTGAAAAGCTTTTGTGTACATAATACTGTTCTTAGCATTTATTTGTAAACTAGATTAAGTACTTTTTGTGGAAGAAATAAATTTATTAATAATTTAATTAACAACTAAAAAACAATGGAACTTTAATCAAGAAAATCTCTCACAAAACAAACAAAAAGGAAAACCAACTGTTGCCCGCACTATACAACAAAGTTATCTTCTCTCAAAGATTATCACAATACACAACAAAAGCCATCACATAACAAACTAAAGGGTCAAGCTCCATCGAAGCAGTAAACCACTGTGAAAAATCTTTGACTGGATTTTTGCTGAGCCCTCTCCATTTTCGACCCACTGACCCGGAAAAGATTCTCACGTCCACTTTGCACATCCCGCTACACAATTTTTTGTAAAGAAAAATTATAGGCGAAGTGGATTAACAGCTGATTTTAGCAGAATATGTATGTATGTTTGTATTTACTTATGTTCCTCCTTGGCTCCTAAACTATTCATCCGATTTTGATGAATAAGGTGTCAATCGATTCGTTATCATAGCCCTGGTAACATAGGCTATTTTAACCGACTTCAACAATAAGAGGAGTCGATTTTACCTTGTAAACTCCGAATTTAATTAGAGCGTGATTTTTCAGTAGTCGGGTTTTTTAGTTTTATTATGGAATTGCGAAGTACATTCGATATCTTTTGTGTTGTAGCCTTTTTAGTCTGACCCGAATGAGTAATGAATGGAAGCTTCAATCTTTCAATCATGTACTTCAGACAACCAAAATAGATTTTTTCGGCTCTCTTAATATATCGTATATTATTTGTATTTTTACATGTATTTAATGTACCATCTTCTACCTGTGACTTTGCCCGCACGTGGCACTCGGCAATTTAGTGTAGCTTTCCATATGTGTTTTTTTTTAATCGAATGATCTGTTGTAGAGATTATCTTGTACATCCAAAACAAACTTTACTACTTTATAATATTAGTATGGATTTTCACTAGACTGTGATGAAGAAGTTTTCCAAGTTTTGAAATCTTATTTTCCATCTGTTAGCTTATCAACATCAAACGTTTCGGTTTTAGAACATTAATAAAGATGAGCTTTTACTATGGTCAGGATAGCCTCCACACGAACAAACTCTAATGGTCACTCTGTCTCTCTCTAAATCAGTATTGAAAGAACCAATCATTTTAAGTTCATTAAAATTTGAAGGTCTTTGTACTTGATGCCTACACACACACAGCCTATGAAAAGACAAATCACTACCGTGAAGCATAAACAAGAAACGTCTTTAATCTTCCATTAGATGCTTTTACGTTAATTCAAGGCTTTCTTTCTTTCCGCATTTCTCGATTTAAGTAACAACTCCGCCTTTCAAAACATCAAGGAAAATTGCAAGAATTTCTTGTTTTTATTTACAAGCTAAAGAAGAGAATGCTAGCTTTCAGCAACAGGTAGGACTTAATGTAATGCTCTCAAAACATTGTGCTGATGGATTTATTGAATAGTACAGGGGTTATGGAAATATTTCAAGTAAAATAAGAACATTAAAAACTTGTACCTATATTAAAAATACTTGTGAAAAAGCTGGAACGTTGATCTCCAATAGCTCCGTAACTATAAGGTTCCTAAGTATGGTCCAGAACAAAAACTTTATCGCAATGACGGGGAGAACAAGTGCCTTTCGGCTTCGTTAAGGGTCTTCTGACAAGGACAACAAGTAACGACAATAAAAGCTCTACAGATGACAACCTGCCTAACACGCTTGCCTAAGCTCGATATGTAATTAAGGGCATTACATGGCTCAAATCCCAAAAACAGCGTATGTTCAAAGAAATTTGTTGATGAATCCCTTCGTGCGTTTTCCGTGTAAAAAAAGTATGTTATAGTTAAGTTCATCACAAATAAATTGTATTGTTTAAAATTTTAATAAACCTTCTCAATTTTTTTTGGTTAATCGTAGAAAATAGGTCCTTTTTCAACCTTAATTGTAAATTATCTCTGTAACGGCTGAATAGATCGGCATGAATTTTGTAACAACAAATACGTAATGATATACTTAACAATCTGTATTGTTTTTTTTTCTGTTATTTCTTTTAATATTATTAAATAATAAATAAAAACCGAAATTTTTCGAAATGTGCGGGGCAAGTCAACAAAAACCAGTACAGGGATCAAATCATCAAGGTCATCGAGCAATGTAATGCCCTTAATCGAGACCCCTCCGACGTCCGTCGTCGCCACCCATCGTCAGACCGACCTCGGCGAGCGTAGCTTACATTCGATAGACCTATTCAGTTGTCAGTGTCTGTGCCACAAGTTCCTCGAAACTATTTCATCTGTCATCTTAAGATAATATTAGAAAGTAACTACCTAACAATGGACTAAGTAGTATATTCAGATGTCAATCAATACGCCACCTACAACTATTTATGAAGATATTAGTAACACAGATGTGTTTCATAACAACATTTGCTCAGACCCTACACAATAGAACAAAATCTGTTGCCATGACAACATAACCTCTTGGCCCCGAGCTCAAGCAATACGCCCGTGGAGACAGCGCCTGCGGAAAAACAAATAAAATTAATTAATTAGGCGATTCTCACACGATACCGCGTGGTCTTAGATTAGAGTCTTGACTAGAAATTGAGATAGAAATCAGATGCCTAAGTAACGTCTTTGTATTACTATACGAGGAATTTCAGATATTTTGCTGCATCATTATCTGCCTAGCCTTGTTACCAACTATGTTGGGGTCGGCTTCTAGTCTAACCGGATACAACTGAATACCAGTATTTTACATGGAGCGACTGCCTATCTGACCTCCACAACCCAGTTAATACTGCGTAATACGATGACCTTAAATAAGGTCGTCAGACTTCTGAGCCACTGACTACCTGTAACGACTGTCAAAGCGGTTATGCGTGACAGTTTTAAAAGTGCATGCAAAACCAAGGATTACTGTACAGCTTTCTCCTACACACGTTCATGCACGCATATACAGTTTGACAGTACAGGCAAAACTGAACATGCGTAACCGTGCGTCCGTGCGTGCGTGCGTGCGTGTCTATGGCCGGCTTAAGATCGTAAACGGGACATAATAAGGTATAAGTTCTCTGTTACACAAACGTTTGCTTGGAAACCATTCACAAGAATAACTGCGCTACGTAATCTCGAAATATGCTATTTCGAATTAGACAGCACCGAAAGTTTGTTACAACGAATGTTGTGACGATGACAGCACGCAGCAACGCGTACTGTAACAACGAATGCATTTGATATTTTTTCGTTGCCATGACAACATAACGAAACACTTACCTGCCCCCGTAGCATGACCACCGTAGACAAGAATTTCTTTGACGGAAGAATCGACAAAATGACAGATGGTGTCGACATTATGACAGATTTCTTTGCACTATCTGTCATTATGTCGATTCTTCCGTCAAAGAAATCCTTGTCTACGGTGGTCATGCTACGGGGGCAGGCATCATCCCTTATCAAGAATGAACGACAACATTACTGAATATTTCAAAAAAAAACATTTTCACAAAGAATTATATTATCATACTAATATTAGCTTTCGTCGCGTTCGAATCAACGCTGTGATGTTTGCTAGTAATATTATAAGATATTCTTCTTTTTATTAAATCATAAGGTCGGGAGAAAGATGATCTTTATTTTTGCCATGAACGCGAAACGCGTTGCGAAATAAAACGATAGCGATTTTCTAAATGCTCCAAAAATATAAAATGGCTGTAATACGTATTTTCTAATTTACCTAGCAATCCATCGAGAACAAGAATTTAATAATACTACTATCTAAAATGAAGACCCTGATAAATAAAACCTCAAAATCTAATCCAAGGTAACTATGGCCACCAACTCAATACTCCCCAGCTTTCCACAAACAAGCAGATGAAGTTGGATTTAAACCTTCACACAAAACTAGAAAACAAAATAATTTAACAAAACCAAATCCAACTGTACATTAGGATACCCAACTAAACTTGTACAAAACACAGCTTTGTCTCTTATCAAGATTAATTGTTGTATGCAAATAATTAAGCCAACGCAGAGTTTAATTTATTCACTAAGTACAGTCACGAGCGTAAATACAGCATGTATCAATATATTTTTGTGAATCACATCTTGCAGCACGCGTAGCATTACCACTGTAGAAATGGATTTTGTCGACAGAAGAATCGACAAAATGAATGATTTCTTTTTTTGATCTGTCATTTTGTCGATTCTTCCGTCGACAAAATTCGTTTATACGGTGGTCGTGCTAAGCGTGCAGGTCAACCTAGGACGTTGTCGTCTGCTTAACTGGACTATCCTGTGGGTGCCTAGAGTGTAAGGCTAAGCGACTACAGGCTAAGGGCGTCGCTGGGGTTGAGAGAGATCGGAACAGCAATTATGAGAATAGTACGGTCATATTTCAGCAAACAACAAATTGAAAAACTTTTAAGAGGTATGGAATTTTTGTATGTGGCAGCTGATATTTTTTTCGCGATTACGGTTTTGGTCCCATTTAGAAAGGTGTTCCTTTAAAATACAAAGTGTAAATGGACACTTCACGAAGCCGTCAACCAAGCATTCTGTACATCAATCACGTTTTACGGTAGGACTAAATGTAGCCATAACATTATGCTGATGGTTACCTTGAATATAGGGGTCATGGAGGTATTTATAGTAAAGTTATAAAATAACTTATATTTCTAAAAAACTTGTGTAAAAGTTGGAACTTTGACCTCCAATATCTCCAATATCTCTATAAGAGGTAAGCAGGAATACATATCTTTAATGTGATTATATTATTTGTCTATAGAATACAGACCGTGCCATTTTTCAAAGGGAAGCCGGTAGGAATCGAGTTGTATGGAACCTCCGCCACTGGTGTGTACACATTTCTGCTCGTGACTGTACAAGCTACGTTGAACAGTGATCACAAATCCTAGCAATTTATTTTGATAAAGTAAAGTGACAGTGACGAAACCTGGGACATTTGCGACCATTATACTGGGCGGTTTGACACGATTGAAAGGGACGATTGTAGCTCAGGGATAAAAAAGTAGTGTCAATTGTAGTCTGATGCAGCCCTTACGAATGGGGATAGGTAGTGTAGTGGCACTACAAAAAGTACTAAGCAACATAGAACAAAAAGTACTACAGCGCCATCTATGACACAGACGATGAACTAAACTGCGAAAAACGCCTAAATCCTACGTCGCGCAAGTAAAGTTATTCGCGACTTAAGACTGTATAGAAGAACCCGACAACAACTGTCGGGCAGTAGCCCACCAGACAACACCCGTCTGGTCGGAGGATCCTCCCTTTTCTACGGGGGATGATGAACTAGGTATAGGTACTTAAATGTCCGTCCGGCGTATTCTGGGCAGTCAGCCTCCATACCACCTTGCTACATAGCAAATATATATTTTTTTGTAGGAGCTCGTGGCTAAATAATAACAGCCGCTCAGATCGATTTTTAGGTTAAGCCGAGCTTGCCTAGGTTCGTCTGTAGATGGGTGACCACCCATTTCATACCTAGTTGGTTGACGGCTTCGTGAAGGGTCCGTTTACACCCTGTATAGAGTGGTGGCGCAATAATGAGAAACACAAAAACACCACGAACGAACGAACTTATGTTTCTTTACCATACAAATACGTGCGTCCTAGGCGCGACAGCTTTCATAAACATTCGAGGCCGTTTTCAATCTAGCCTTCGGGCCCTATTGTCTGTCGGCAGTCCCAGGTCCGATTTCGGACAGAATTGTGTAGACAGAGACAATGTCCGCAGATAATATTGTTGGACTTGCCGCTTGGCTATTGAGGACAGGAACCTCTGTCTGATGGGTTGATGAATGGACTCTAAGTCCCAAATGGACGTGTATACGGGGCGTAGGATTAGTACAAATTAATTTACGAACACTCTCTGTGTAGCCTTGACACAATTACCTAGTAATGGTTTGTTTTGTTTTGTTTCCCTTTGTGTTGTTTTGGGTGATTATATTTTATTGCAATACGGGTTTTGGCTTTTACGAATCTGTGTTATTTTTCTCTTTTATTTTATTGGTGTTAGCGAAAAGTAGCTCTACGATACTAACTGTGAAAGCTTTTAAATAGCTCGTCGTGTATTACCTCACGATAACTTTGGTATTATTAGCTGTAAATGCACTCAAAACAATAAATTAAATTCGGAATAATTAATTAATGTCGCCTCTAATTTATGTTAGATCATTCCAAAATAAATGAAATAAAAATATGTTTGAAGCCCCACATCACAACACAAGTACAACAAACAATGAAACAGAGTTTCTGAGACTTTTTATTCAGTAAGCATTATTTAACTGAATACAAAAACTTTCAGCAGCTTTCATTAGGATCTTTTCACCGTGTTCGTAAAACTCTTGGTTTCTAAACCAATATTATTTCCACATGAACTGCTAAAAGCCAAGCGCGTTACTCATTATATAAACATGGCGTTTTCCAGTAACCTTTTACGTGTGAAAACAATATAATGTAACGTACCTACGCACTTGATTTGCGAGAAACTGCCACGATCCAAAATGGAGGTAATTTTTTCCACGACAGTAAATAAATAATCCGCGAAAATTGGTTCTGGGGATTTAAAAATCTGCGACGTATTTGTTTATAAAAGAAAAAGCTTAGGCTTCAACGCTCTCAAACACCCACACGTTTAAAATAGTACAGCACTTGAGAAAACTTGTAAACAAAATAAGTATCAAATCCATGGCAAGAAGTAAATTCGTACCTACCTATAAAAAAATACAGCAAAATAAATTTATAAATTATTATTTATTTCTCAAAAAACTTAGTAATATTTTACAGAATAATAATTTGGCAGTATTCATTTCTAATAAGTGTATGTAGCCACTGCAACCGAACTAGGCAAAAATTCTGTTTTTGCCTTTTCCCTCGATATTTTAGCAATAAAATGTCAACAAAGGAAATATGGTTGGTTGTACTATTAATTACATTTTGAATAACTTATAACTAACTTACATTGTTTAAAATTAAATAGGGTCTGTACGTAAGTGAGAAGTGTTTATGAGTGTGTGTGAAATAGTAGGTGATTTATGTGGAGTGTGAGTGATGTGGGTGCATGTGTGTGTTGGTGTATGTGAGGGTGAGTGTGTGTGAGTGCAGCGGTGAGTGTGTGTGATTGAAGTGCATAAGCATGATTTTATCTAAGATTATTTTAATAAATTCGAACCTAACATTCTAATTACTGTTCAACGTTTAGTAATAACTCCGTTTCTTTACAAAGTAAACACAACTTCCTCAAGCTTTTAAAAATAATTAGTTATTCATCTCAAAAGCAATGCTTCATACAAACTAAGTACACTACTTACGTATACCACGCTCCGTGGAACGGGCGGAAGTTATTCATTGCGAATCGGAAAACAACTTTGGGTTCATGAAACTACTCAGCACGGGACTGTCGAAAGCATTCAGTTAAAATCAGCTAAATGCTGTACCGTCGCAGTACTTACTTTGAAACTACCATCAGCGAAATGCGAGAAGTTACTTAATATTTTAATAAATAGAAGCGTATTTAGTTGCGATGTTGGAGAAATTGTAGGACGTAATTTCTAGGAAGGCTATTAGATGTTATTGCTTTAAGAAGAGCAATTCTATGTCATCTTTAGAATACCAACTGAATTAAATGTAAAGGAAATGTATTTCAAAGGTTCGTTCTGGTCTTTCAGTTAAGATCATAGTGAAATGATGATATTAATAGATCATCACCAGTTCACCACGCTTCGTAGCCGAATGGGTGAATTTTAATATGTCTTCTAATCAGTTTGGAAAAGTCTACTGCTAGGTATGAAATCAGCGTGCCTTGGGGCCAACAAGATGGCAAACCCATAAGGCAAGTAGGCTGTTCAAAAAGAGGAGTAGGCTATGAGGCCAAGCCAAGGTTTTAGGCTTGCATCAGAGTACCGCCACTATACAGGGTGTAACAGGACCCTTAACGAAGCCGAAAGGCACTTGTTTTCCCCGTCATTGCGATCATTGTTTTGTTCTAGATCATACCTGGGAACCTTCTAATTCCGGAGATATTGGGGGTCAAAGTTCCAAATTTTTTCACAAGTTTTTTTTTTTAAATACATGTTTTTAATGTAAGATTTTTACTTTAAACACATGCACGACCCACGTACTATTCAATCCAATAATCAGCACAATGTTTTGAGTGTGTTACATTGAGTCTTACCGTAAAACGTGATTTTTGTGACTTCGGCCAAGACAGGCTGTGAGCTTGTTATACAGGGTGGAAGGGACAACAGCGCTTAAACGGTTACCACGTATTCAGTACATCATTCTGAACCTATAGCTGTTTTTTTTTATTTACCGATGAAAAGTTTCCATGTGGGGGGTTCAGAATGATACACTCAACGTGGTAACGTATTGGATATGTCGAAGAAAGATTGAGTTCTTGACTGACAATAATTTCTGAAACTACCTGATCAATTAGGATTCTACTTCAATAGGATTTGACATCTATTGTTGTACGACATTCTTCAAAATGAAAGAGGTTCTACAAATTCCTAATTTATTATCTCCTTTGTTACAGTGCTTACCTTAAGGACGACTTTGCGGTGCTTCCCTTGCTGGATGCTGGCTTCAACCGGGTGAGTTTATATATAAACTAGACTTTAGTTTTGAATAGAAACTGAAACAAGAAAGCTTTCAGCGTTAGAGAACTTTGTACTGCGCGGGCAAAGCTTTACTGGTAGCTAAGGTTCTTTTCAGTTGGGTATTAAACATAACATGGACTAAAACATAACTAAACGTATATATACGAGTATATTATACAGGCCTTTTAGATAAGAAGATACATACAGGGTGTAACACGACCCTTAACGAAGCCGTCAAAGAAACATTCTGTGTATCAAACTAAGTAACTTTACGCAAAAATTATTGCTGGGAAACGACTTTTTTTTTTGGGATGAAAAATCATGTTTTACGGCTGAACATTGTGATGGTGGACAGATTGAATAGTACGGGGGTTGTGGAGGTGTTTAAAGTTAAAATCGTACATTAAAAATATAGCATAGCATAGCATAGCATATTAGCCTATTATGTTCCCACTGCTGGGACACAGGCCTCGTCTCTATGAGAGGGCTATAATCCACCACGTGGCCCAGTGCGGGTTGATGAGATGTCACATGTCTTAAAAAACATGTATTTAAAAAAAGCTTGTGAAATTGCATTGCCGACGCGTTTTTTCTTCAGTCATTTAAAAATTCAGAGAGGCTGTAAAAATATTTGCCCAAAATATTTTTTAATGGTATAGGTACTTTATACTGTCTCGTTTGTAGTTTTTTAATATATTTAGGAATCTTGTTATAAATTATTGGTCACAAATAGAAAATACTAGTATGCATCAGTGCTGTGCACGGTCTATATATTTCTAATTTACTATTATCACGACGACTGCGAATCGTAACTTCTGTCATCTTTTTAAATAACTAAGGATTCGTTTGGATAAAATTAGCCATATATACAGGGTGTAAGGGACAGCCCTCCACAAACTGATGTGGTGAATTCAGTATATTATACTAAGATGACCGGTATAAGAAATTGTTTTAGGAATGTTATGGGAATCCAATAAATCTGATTTGTTTTATTTCCTCTTACGCAATATCGCTACCGTGGCAAAACGCAAGTAGCGAACGGCAAGTGCGACGACGAGTTCAATGGACTCTGTAGTAAGGCGTGTTATGTATGATGCACTGAAAGATTAAGCAGTACCTCCGTAAATGATACAAAATGTTTACAATCTCGTGCCTGCATCTTCGGTTATAAGCAATTTTGTACCAACAGAGTCGGTTTTACGTTACGGCTAACAAGTCGGGTGATTACTGGATACGGATAGGCTGCGTCTTGCTTACGATCCGTTTAATAACCATTTGGAACAAAGTATGTAGGAACGTTTTACGTTATAAGAACGCTTTGTACGTCGTTTTAGCTACAAGTTAAAAGCTGTAAAAAGAACAATCTCATGTGTTTACAATATTAACGGGAATTTTTTACAACTTTGTAGCCGTGCAAAAGTGTTTTAAAAGTCTTACCAACAATATTAAACTAACAGTCATTGCGTTGCGATAAAAGTTGAAAAAGCGGATTTAAAAAAATACTCCATACAAACTTTCTCTGATATATGAAAGTTTAGTATTCAATTTATTCACACAAATTAGACCTAGTAAACATTCTAGACCACATCCTATTGTAAGACTTACTTAGAGGTTCGTAAATAACAAGTGTTTAATGGCTATGCATAGCTACACTTATTATAGATTCCCGCCTAAAAGTGGCCACCTCATGTCTTGATTGCAGCACGTGTAACATGACCACCGAAGAAACGGGTTTTGTCGACGGAAGAATCGACAAAATTACAGCTTTCTTTTGTCGATTTTGTGCAGAGGGTAATAGGATAGGGAACACTGACCTGAACCGTCTCTGGAGGTAATGATGGTTCCATCTCAGCTTCCACCGACAACCAAGGGCTCCAGGCTTCATTCAAGCTAGCGTAAAATTAATCTGTTTTTTTTTTAACATCTATCTGAAGCGTTTATTCTAAGCTAATTTCGTAGCACTAGGGCGGTTTTTTTGCTTTTATTTTGTTTATAACCAAATCCCTCCCCCCCTAGAGGCACACCTGGCAATTCTAACCTGTCCAAGGTTGGTAAACTATTAAACGCTCTTCAGACCACTTTCTCTAGAGACTCTATATAAGTCGACCATGTAACTCCTGTATGGAGGCTCGAAACAATTCTAACCTGTCCAAAGCAAGGAGTCAAACAATTTTCAAGCTCATTTCGCTCGCTCTTGCAGCCAAGTTCCTCTTGAATCTTGACTTTGCGTAACACCACAAAAATCAGCTTTATTCCCATGCCATACGTATTCATTCAAAAATAAAAAGTCGAGTTACAACCGAAAAAAACCCAGGCGAAGACTTCTAAATTCTGCATGCATCAATGTCTAGAATTATAAAAAGGACTACATAATTATTATTAGCACAAGACATGTGATATCTCTATTCTTTTTTTAAAAGAAATCTGTGAATTGCAAAGGAAACTTTCGAAGAATTATTATTGTTTTCTATTTTTATTGGCAACGTAACTGAGCTAAATTTACGAGTTCTGAGGTATTATGAAATTCCCAATATTTATATTTCCTGCAGAGATATCCTTAATTGGATCAGACAGGCGCTCCAAGATAATAAAATTCAACGAATTTCTATTTTCCGCATAGATCTTTACTTGATGGTTTTCCTGTAAAGCTAAATCAAAACGTAGTTGTTTAATTCTGTCTTCTTCTTCATGACGATGATTCCCATGATTCTTTAATTAGATTTGTTTCGACCAGAGCTCAGCATTCGTTCATTCATTCATTCAGCCACATCGAAGGCGTTGGTGATGACTTCGGACAGGTCTCTTAAAGTGCAGGTGGAGTTTCACAAAGACCAGGTGCAGAGATGTGTCATGGTTTGGGATGAGACTCCGCAGTCACACACACCCAGCACACACGCAGTCAGCTTTATCGGAATACCCCCACCGGACCAAGTTGTACCTGCAGCGGCCCACCTGGCTTCGAAGTCGGTTTAGAGTCTTCCAGGTGGGCGTGAGCAGTTGGTGACCTCTGTAATTTTAATGTGAATCGTCTTGTTCAACTATTTCTAAGATTGGCCTCGAATTTATTTACACCACAACCATTGTAACAAAAAGACTTACGAAACAACTATTAATATTCAAAGAAAAACCTTCACTAAATGGTGGGACTAACACAGTAAATAACGAACAACAGAACATTAAATACTCATGTTTACCCTTGTAAACACAACAATATCATCATCATAACACTGGTACAACTTACCCTGGATGCATATATTACCTAGTTTCCAGTCAATGTGAGGAGACAAGAGGGCCGAGCTGAACTAACGCGGTTTACAATGACTTCAGTGAATAGCAATGAGTTTATGTAAATGCGAGCCACTTTGCTCGAGCGCTGGCTTTAATCTGACCTAGTAATACATGTAATAAGAAGCCATAGCCAGCCATTGTGTACAGAGTCAGGCGCCAGAACTCGCCACTACTTGCCAGTAGTCGCCTTTAATTTCCCTATAGTGGGTTTAAATGGGTCTTGAAGGCATTTAACCTCAATATTTAAGTGGTCAGTCTATGCAGTTCTAATACATTTGCCAAGCCTCTATTATTTGTGGTCTAGAGGATCTATGTATCCCTATAATCATCATAGGCAGCCTTGTTCTGTTAAGTATAGGCCCTCTCCCTTCGGTCCTTAGTCTATACTACAGATAATTCCATGAAACTAACTATGTTAAGTACTGCTTCATGTTTCATATGCAGGTACAAATATGCACATACTTCAAAACTACGAAAAGATCACTTAAAAACATTAGTTGACAAAGTTCATAACTTTAAGAAATATCAAAAAACTTCATGTGAATTGTGAACGTCATATTCCTAACTTACCAAAACGTCTAGACATATCCCCACAAATCTAGATAGATGGGAGAATAGTCTAACAAAAGGGTATAGTCTAAAAATGGTGGTCTCAAAAACACAGAGGAACAATAGCTTCGTCTGAAGTTTGTTCTCTCTCTAGTCTAGTAATGAGCTCTGAACGAACGACATGTAAGCCACCCCTATCTAAACACGTATACGTATCATATGACGACAATAAATTAAATTCGAGAATGCTTAGTAACGCAACCACACTGAAAGTGAGTGTATTTACTCTAATATTTATTAAGTAAAATAATAATGGGAGTAAAAGTAGCTTTAAAAAAATACAAAACAAAACTATCCATTGGAACCAACCATTCACAAAATTTCATTGAAATCGTTTGGATGGTTCCGAGGATTAGCGCAATTTTTTTTTGTTTAAATAAAGTTTAAAAAAAAACTTTGTGAAAAATCGGCGTTGTAATGAAACCTTATTTGTTACCCAATAATAAATCTAGGTAATCATTTCGGTCTAAAAATAACACAGTAGTGCTTGTGTTATTTTTAGACCGAAATGATTATCTAGATTTCAGATCATTAAATGCGTTTTGGGAAAAACACAAGACCGCAGTTGACCAAATCATAAAAATGAACTAGCGTTTCGTGATTAAAGTCATGCCAGAAACATTTAAGTTTTCAAATAAAACGAATGTATCATTCAACTTTCAGTATTCGCTGTTAATAAATGCCAAAACTAAAATTTGTTTTCAAGAGAATGGCACCCAATAGTCGTATTTGTTTCACAGAATTTCAAGTTGAGAATATTTATTTTAGACTCACACCGCATATCCTCCTGGCATTCTATTTTTAAACGCAAATAAAAATTGGAACACGTTCCAATTTCGCAATTATTACAGGGATTGAAATTCTCGCTAAGTTAACAGAGAAATATGAATAATTATATATTATTCTTTCAATTTCGATACATATTTTAGTATTTCGTTTAGTTTTGCCTGACAACAAACACTTCGTAATGTTCTAACTAAATAAAGATACGGTATTCACATTTCCGTAGTTGTAAATATACGCTCATTACGTAAATTCTAGCGCGGAAGCAAAATTGCAGACATTTTCAATGCAGAGGAAATATGAGAACTCTTTGTCGGCGCGCCGCCGCCCGGTGCGGGCGCGTCTATAATTTCGTTTTAATTTAGAAATGAAATAGTAATAACAGATGTCCTTTTCCTGTACCTATATCCATTTGTCTGGACAGATTTCGACTTATTAGCAGCTAAAAGAGCTGGGATAGATAGATAAAAAGAATTGTGTAGATGCCTACCACATCAGGAATATGTTGAAGCTGTGCATTCTGAGGGTCGTAATCTCACAAATGGCTGTCTGAAATATTTGTATTTCGATGTTTTGACAAATTAATCAATATAACTTAAAGAATAAGGAGAATAATAAAATATAATTATGAGATAAATAGTTTATTTGTTTGACTCACTTTTTTTGACACCGACTTCCGAAAGGGATTCTTTTAAAACTCCACTAATCTAAATTATCTCTCACCGTCAACAGGTGATGGTGGAAACCCTGAGCGTCACAGCGTGGTGCGCTGAAGTGCTGCAGTCGCGTGCCGCGGGCGCCTCACTGCGCGCGCATGTGGCTGCCGTGGCCGCGCTCGCCGCTGCCGCCGACCGCTGCCGTGACCTGGTCGCCGTCACTGACGACCAGCAGAGGATACTTGTAAGTACATTCACCTGATGAGCCGTCATTTTGACTAATACAGCGTGATACGCTGAATTTCTTCAGTCTCGCTCCGCGGGCGCATCGATGTGCGCGCATCTCGCCGTCACTGACCACTAGCAGAGGATACTCGCATGGTATAATAATATACTTCGCCTGGTATTCTCTTCCCGTGACAGCTGTGTCACGTGATTGGCCCAAGAATACGTCATCAGTTGCGATGCTTTCGATGTGTTGCCACGGTGTGTGATTAAATTACCCTAGCAAAATGCATTTTTTAACTTAACAAAGCAATTATGAACTAATAATTCAATATTTAAATTACTTTAAAACTAAATAGGTGAATCACACAAGTATCTAAATAGTTAAGCTAGTTAGTAATTTATTTGTAGGCTTAGCAACACCTCTTAAAGTATTAATTATGTTAATTTTGCTTCAGTGTGGGATGGAGCTATGCATGACGGGTTCCCACATAGTAAGACTAAAACAATACACACTGCTTCAAGAGGTGGTCGAAGCACCCTTGGCAACACAAATGGTGTTGTAATTGAGCATTGTCATAAACCACTTGCTAAACTTTTGCGTGGAGCGAGCGGGCTGGTCCAGCAGTAGGTAAGCCGCGATCTGAAACAACTAGGCAATCTAAATATCTTAATGGTGGTTACTTTTGGGCTTATTTGTACTTCTAAAAATTGTTTATATTTATAAGCGTTCATTTTTTTTTTATGCTGGAGCGTCCGAAGTGCTCAAACAGCTGCACTTTTGAGGACCTCAAAACGCCACTGATGCCGTAATTGCCGTAATGGACCCAACTCATTTAACATAATAATAATCTATAACAACTATCAATCTGATATTGTGGTGATAGGCCGATCAACGTGCCGCATTATGATTCATGATAGTCGATGTTACCATCCCGCATGTCGAGAACCTCGTGAAAGCTGAGAAAGAGAAACAAATAAAATATCTCGACTTGGCACACGAGGTTGTCGACTTGTGGAAAGTGAACTCGGCTATTATTGTGCCGATTTTCGTTACGGCCAAGAGCTTTGACGAACATCTTTCAAGGCTCTCGTTTGGAGGTTGTATCAAGGACCTGATTCAGAAAGCAGTACTCCTCGATACGGATCGCATTGTGAGCAGGTTCTCGTTACTGGAGCCCTAATCACCGGTAGCTTTAACCCTGCTCCCAAAACCTGTGGACCACTATTTTTTAATATTTAAAAATGTAAAAAAATTGTTGTAAAATTGAATAAAGGAGCATTGAGCAAGCGATCAAGTACGGTGTCATCCAACATACGATTACGCTGGATGACTCGCACCTGATCCGATAGTCGTTGTGCCGACACGTTGACAGCTGGCTCAAGCACCTGAAACAGAGAGAGCATCCGAACACGGTACGCGGTCAGGTTGTTTCCTCCCTCTGTAGCCCCATAGTATGCGCGCATGACATTTGCATTGATGGATTGCGTCCATCGCATGCGCTGCACACTCCCACCGGGAGCTGGGACCCTATCAGAGGCCGGTGGGCCTCGAGGTCCTAAACCGTCCGGCAGCCGGCGTCCTCCCCGTCGACGAACAGGTGGTGGCGTCGTGGGCGGAGATGTATATCCATGTACTATTTGTATGTAATTGCGTCAGGTTGTTCAGTATCGCAGTGCAAGCGCAACAGTGCACGTGTCCGGCGCGCTTTTGTTTTGATACAGCGCGAAACTTTTTAAAATAAATTATATAAAAAGTCGGTATGAAAACTGTGTCTTGTTTAACAGCTGGCTAATAAATCCTGGTGCAAAGTCCTGGGCTGGCGTATAGACGAGGGTCCAAAGCTCCTGACGGAGACCGCAGGGGGCGAAGCCCTGCGACTGGCTAACAGCGGCGCACGTGACTGGGAGGCTCCGGTCACGCTGCGTCGTCGCGCCGCTCCTGACCCCATCCTGCTGCCTTGCCGAGGAGCTGCTATTGGACTCACCAAGTAAGTTACTTATATCTAGTTTTTACAATCCGTATACTCAGATTATTGAATACATAGAGAATCTAAAAGGAGTAATTCTGAGCAAGATATTTTCTCCTTCTGTAGACGTTTCTTGTCAAAGGTGATACGGCCTACACATCCAAAGATGTGTCATGTTTTGGTATAAACATACGAGTACCTTCCTAGATTTCAGTTTTGTACATTGAGATTTTTTTACTCGAATAAAATTTTCAAGTAATTTCTAGCTATCATCCACGATTCCATTACCGAAATTAAGTTTTATTTGAAACAATGGGTTCGTTTAAGCTTACAAATTAGTGGCTTTTTTCCTCGATCTGACGAAGTTATCAATAAAAATAAACAAAGAAAATTACCAAAAATATAATTATCCTCATTGTGACGCCTGTTTAATTAACGGTCGAAATGTTAATTAAAATCATGCGTCTACCTAAACAAAACAGGAAACCTAAAAAGAATTATAATTAAATAAAATTATGTAGTATAATAAATGCGCAGTTCACATTTCTGTGGTTATCACTGCTGACCACAGTTGTCATGATCCGAGCTCAGGAGATACTAGACCAGTTTTCGCAATATCTTCCGGAGATACGGTTTCTTTCAAGGTATTTTATTCACAAATTCTGTTGATTTTTATCAATTTTCTTCGCTAAAGTTGGGCTCCTTATATTGGTACCTGATATCATTAAATAGGTAGGTGACAGGCCTAAAATATTTGTGCGGTCTCATACATTTACCGCCCTTTAATATTGGGACGAGCCTGACGTTTATTGTTTTTTATCGAGCACAAATCCAAATTCTAGGATAAAAGTTTTGTAACCCAATAGACACAACCAAAATTGACAGAATCGACGTTCTAACGTCAACAGACCTATGATGCAAACCTCTCACTCTCACATAGTTTTCCCGTTTTTCCTTTCTCCTTCTAATTCTGTTCTGTTTTCCACAGGAGCACTTCGCATATAGTGTTCGTGTGCGAGCCGACTCACGCGATTGAGACCGAGCGTGGTCGAGGATCCCTCCACTCTATCCGGCGAGGGTCTCTGGATGTACGCTCTGTGGCATCCGATGGCTTGCGAAGAACTTCTCTTGCGAAGCTGCAAGGGTTGCCGCTTGAAGCTCCTATTACGAAGGTTAGTTTGGAGAACAATTTGTTTTTTTTTTAGAGGGACTTAGAAGCGCAGGATATTATTGACAACCCAAAGTAGACCATTCTGGTGCAAACACACAAGGAGACCCTTAAATAAGTTAGGAATACGGTACTAAGATATTATAATATAGGGTATAATGAGATGCAACATTATTTTTAGTATATGCGAAACCTGAATATAGTTTGTTCAGAATGAGTAACTGAATCGATTACAATAATTTTTAAACCATGTTATATTTTGTCCCAAAAATATTTAAAAAAGGCTACAAGTTGGATACCGAGTGACACTAAGTATCTATCGCAATCATTTAGGTACCTACTGCCAAATTATTATTATCAATGAGCTCATGACGACGCTGGAGGCGCGCGCGCGGGCGCGCCGCGTGGTAACCGCGTTTTTGTGCGGACAACCAGGTAACAGAACAAGCTTATAACTTTGTGATTTTTCATGATACAGTTCTGAAATTTTGTACATAGATTCTTAACATAAAAAAACTAGACACGTCTTTCAGGTTTCGCATATACTAAAACTAATGTTGTATATAGGGTAATAAGATATTTTAATGTTGCAGGAAGAATACATACTCCTCTTTCTAATAAATGTTTCTAACTGTTAAGTCATGATTTATTGACGTCTGTTTTGCATTTTTTTTGACGTTTAAGCTTCTTTGTAGTCTTGCAGCGCAAGTGACTTGCGGAAGGAACGTTCAAATTTTTCGCTCGGGCTACGGTTTGAGATACAGCTCGTATTCTACAGTTATTTTGAGAGTTTTTCTCTTGTAACTAGATAATATCAAAATTATATTCTTAGATAGAAAAAAAATCACTTAACATTTAGCACACAGACACTTGTGAACCAATAAAGCAAGAATTCGCTTACGAACTAATGTTATGACTCGAAATGTTTACAGCTAGTACTTAAAGGAAAGATATAAAACGATAGAGCATGTGCCATTTCACAGAAAAGAAATTATATTTTATGCGACACACGTGGCCCACTAAATTTTATTACAATATATTTCATCAAAGAGCATTTCGTACCATAATGAGTCTCTTTATGTCCACATATTAATATTATAGCCTTTGTTTAATGATAGTTGCAGGTTATAACGAACTTTCGGTTACCTTGATAAAGTTGTAGGGCAATAAATTTTCATAGCCACTGATAGTCGTAATGAGAATATAGTAGTCTCATTCAAAACTTAGTTTCATTCAACACCTGCAATTTTCTATGGCTTTGCTTATAACACCTTTTTTGTAATTGCGTCCTTTCTACACTTCGCATTTCTGAGTCACACAGTCCCTTTGTAATCACTGAACTTACTCCTAGAATGATATCATTAAAATAAGCAAAATTGCAACACATTTTGTTGGCAAACAGTGATTCAGTTTATATTAATACATCCTTTATGTGATATAGAAGTACCTATGAATAGTGTACATCGTCCGATAAAAAAGCTGTGATTCAACTGACATTTACTTTAAAACATTCATCAGTTTTAATCACAAAGAACACAGTGAAGCTTCTTTTGGAACATACTATTAATCGTAAAATGAACTGCATAGTGCAGATAACTAAGTCCAAAATCACAGTGTCATTGTTTTTTTATTAGGTGATATCTCTGCTATCTGCGGCAACAGAGGGTGCCCCTCCATCAACAGTGGCGTGCATCGACAGGGCTGTGGACATGCTGAGGACCTCTGAGCTGTACTCTCCTCAAATGAGGGGAAATGATGACCCCAGAATGCGCGGCGTTGAAGACCCCATCGCCACTGACCTCATCGGAGCCCTACTTTCGGTGAGTTGAAATTCTCTTTTGAAAGACACAGCAAAAGCTTTCTACCAAATTGCAATAATTACATATTTCATGTTAAATTCACAGTGTGAATGTGCAATCGTTCTTACCAAGACACATAATGCTACTCTCAACACCGTATAATTACTACAAATCAAATTGATGTTGTCTGTTCACATAACAATACTTATAATGAATTTCGTTATTACGTCTATATAGATGATATTATGATATTTATAAAACACGATGTTTAAATTATTTTTATTTATTATCCTTATTTTTGATGTGATGATTGTAGATATTGGATATTTATAGTACTGTATGCATGTATTGTTGTTTATATTTGTACTAACGGTGGTATTTATTTGTTTACGATCCTGTTCGCGTGGGGAAGAGGGAGCAAGTGAACACTAGCCTATTCTTTATGGTAGGAGGTTTGGAATTACCAGTCTGTCTATGTCTATACCTTCAAACATATAGACTATTTAGATAGTATATAGATCTTTGTGATTCATGCTTTCGTTTCTTTTACACAGGGCTCATTTTTAAGTAATTTCTGCTATTATTTATTTTTATATTTATAATTTATTGTATGTATTATTGGTTTTATATTTAATTATAAAATGGTTTGGCTTTCTAGAATAGCAACTAACACGTAAAATGCGGTAACAATATTCGCACAATCTAACAACCTAAATATTATGTAGATATGAAACATATTTAGATGTATTTTTAATAATATATAATTATTTAATTAAATAGGAATTATTACCGTAAAATGAACCCTGGGTAACATAATTTCCGTCTCAGTCACAAATCTATCCAGCCTTTCGGAATGTTCCACTATAAATATTGTATGTAGCACAATTTTCTATAATCTTTCTAACAGATACATGTAATATTTTAAATTCATACAATATTAATTATTATAATTTAACTAGTCATCTATTATTAACTAATATATACACTAATTATTATTAATTTTGTAAATAATGCGAAATTAGCTACGCTATAATGCAAAGACAAATAAAACAAAATAACAAGCTTCAGATTAATTTAAACAGGCTAAATCTTGTGAAAAAATAAATATTAACAGAAGGCATGCTTTCTTAACAAAAAAAAATACCTCAACACAACTTCAAAATCCTTAGAAATTTAGAGCATGCTAAAAAACATCAATTGAACTAGTTATTAAAGAGACTATTAATAAAAAAAACGTTAATTCAATTACAGCAAGGGCCGACCAACACGTTGTCCTCTCGCCGAAGCAGCAATGACTCTACTGTGGTCAGATCGCAGACCAACAGGACTAATATCAAGCACAAGGTAAGCATACTAATAATATTTTTATCTATTTCAACTTCTAATCAAAATATTCCAACTTTAGAGTTATAGGATTGTCTACGTCAATTAGATTGACGATGTGTCTAGAAAGTATTTTTTTTTATTTTTCATTGTGTCCCTTCGTCCAGCATACTCACCATGGAATCCTGATATTTCATGAATGTCAAAAAACTGTTCTGAAATAGTGCTAAATAGTGCCCAAAGGAAAAAAATAGTGCTCTTGTACTTGCGAAGTTATAGCCATAGTTCGATGAGTATGCTGGACGAAGGTTTCGCCCAGCATACTCACCTCCGTCCGGAGAATCTGTATACGCTTCAAACATAATTCATACTTCAAAAAATAGTTCCCAAATAGTGCCAAACGGTGCCCAAAAAGAAAAAACAGTGCTCGAATAACTTCGGAGTTATAGGCTTCGTTCAGTGAGTATGCTGGGCGTAGGTTCTACGCCCAGCATACTCACCTCAGTGCGCGAATATCGAACGAGCTATAGGTACAATTTACGTCTCAAAAAATTGTGCTTGAAATAGTGCCCAATATCAGTCCAATTTTTGCTTGACTTTTGACCTAGAAAACCATTAAATTTGATTGTAAACTTCTACATACATTACATTGAGTACAGTCGAATACAATATTATTAACTTTCTTTCTAACAATTTTTGTCTTGTGTAAATTATTAATTGTCTATGTAAGGGAGTATTTACTTTAGAATCGCAATATTATTAATTACACATTATTTTAATAATACTTTATAATAATATGATTAAGCCTTCGCGCGTCGCATGGGACCCCGGTAGCTAGGAACAATGATTTTATATATTTTGTCTAGATCACGGCGCTTGAAGGATTAAGATATCAAATGAAGTAAATCATGCATGAAAAATAAAGTTGCTGTTATTAATGCTTACATTACAACTGACAAAATTATTCAAAATAATCATTTTCCGGATCAAGGACGGTACCACAACGTTTACGGAATTGACCTGTATTCCTCATGTGATAAAGTTCAATATAGTGTGGCAGTAATGGATGCACGTACGGTCAATAGGTATGGGGCTTACGACGCGCGGCGCCCGCGACGCAAATGAATATGTTTATGTTTAAATACTAGATGGCGCTGCCCTAACATCTTACGATTATTAGACAAGACTGATCTGTATTTTGAAGGTGATAAGGGTCCATTTTGTGTCACAAAGCGACGCGCGGCGCCCGCGACGCAAATGAATATGTTTATGTTTAAATACTAGATGGCGCTGCCCTAACATCTTACGATTATTAGACAAGACTGATCTGTATTTTGAAGGTGATAAGGGTCCATTTTGTGTCACAAAGCGACGCGCGGCGCCCGCGACGCAAATGAATATGTTTATGTTTAAATACTAGATGGCGCTGCCCTAACATCTTACGATTATTAGACAAGACTGATCTGTATTTTGAAGGTGATAAGGGTCCATTTTGTGTCACAAAGCAATCGAAACGAACAAGCGCTTCTCAGTTTCTTTGTTTGTTTACTTCGTCGCACATCATTATAATAACGCCGGCTTTTGAGTTTGACTACATAGTGGGTTGCAAAACCAAACAATGTGTTGGTGATGTCATTATTTACCTATATAAAATTGTGTATCTAGTACGTAATCAATATAGGAGCTGCACCCAAATCAGTAAGTATATTTCAATTTATAATAGTGGCATTTAACTAAATTGATTTTACACTCATTCATTAATTGCACTGTAAAACTAGGTAGCAAGCGAGTTGTTTTTTACAAAAACACGTTCATTTTTTCGTTGAATATGACACTGTACACTTAAAATTAAGGACATGCTTAAGAAGTTTTAAAAATGGGTACCTACTTAGTTACTTTTTTAAAGGTTTGATGTAGGTAGGTACACACATAATAACGTAATGTAACTTGTTTGTTTATCTAATTGGATCTCAAATACCTATTTATATACCTACTTCTGCGGAGGCCTGGTTTTATCCTCCAATTCTACTGGAAATGAAACACTGTCTTATTTGCTAGGATATAATTTACTTTTCTTCAATTTTTTTATTACAAGCTTGTCCTCGTTACCCGTCAGGATCTGTTCTCGTCTTAAGTTCACGTTAGTTACATTTCAATATCGAAATAGGTAGAATCAGTCAGCGCGAGCGTCGGTAGTAAGTATAAACGTAACTATAGAACCTTTCATTGATGAAACTATTGGAAAGAGTTTTAAAAATTTGTATAACTATGTCACAGTACTAGTTTTGACTGGTTATAAGTTTTGCCTGCAACATATATACAAAAAGAAACTGTATAATTTCCTTTTTACAATTTTTCAAGATATTAATTTTATTGGCTGCAAATGACTGTTTTTATTCAGACAAACACACAATGCAATGAAGTAATAGACTTCATTTACGCTTAAAGTTTCATTCATTTATTATTATTTATAAAATATATAATAATGCATTTAATCGAAAGTTTTTGACATGTGAGAAAATACCATAATTATTTCCAATAACATGAAGTCTACAATTAGAAAGTTTAATATTTTTGTCCAAAAACATGTGTCGACGACTGTACCCCATTTTACGTTAGTATGTAGAAGTTTACATTAAAATTTAATGGTTTTCTAAGTCAAAAGTCAAGCAAAAATTGGACTGATATTGGGCACTATTTCAAGCACAATTTTTTGAGACGTAAATTATACCTATAGCTCGTTCGATATTCGCGCACTGAGGTGAGTATGCTGGGCGTAGAACCTACGCCCAGCATACTCACTGAACGAAGCCTATAACTCCGAAGTTATTCGAGCACTGTTTTTTCTTTTTGGGCACCGTTTGGCACTATTTGGGAACTATTTTTTGAAGTATGAATTATGTTTGAAGCGTATACAGATTCTCCGGACGGAGGTGAGTATGCTGGGCGAAACCTTCGTCCAGCATACTCATCGAACTATGGCTATAACTTCGCAAGTACAAGAGCACTATTTTTTTCCTTTGGGCACTATTTAGCACTATTTCAGAACAGTTTTTTGACATTCATGAAATATCAGGATTCCATGGTGAGTATGCTGGACGAAGGGACACTTTTCATTAAAAGGAACGGTAAACAGTTACATAGTTAAATAGTTATATTACAAGAACTTATAACTAGTTTATAGTATAGTCTATTTTTAAACGCTAACCACAGGTATAGAAGTTTAAAGTAAAATAGTACCTATCTAACCATGTTTGGTTTGAAACCGAGTATATTTCGTTTATAGTTCTGTCTTGAGTATTTGGATTATTAGAAAATAGGATTCCTATTAGGATTCGTGACACTAATTTTGTGCAAAAGACATAGAATACTTTAGTATTTTGAAAGCTAATCCATAACTCAGAATTATTTAAGAATCATTCGTCCGTCGCTCATAATTTTTACTGCAATCAAGTTTACCCTGAATTGAATATCAAATAATGCTTTTAAAAGTGGCTTCTTTTTCCAAGAATTTTATACGTGCGTATTTATAATGTCAACGTTTCTACCGTAAAAGGAGAAATAATCTCCTTATACGATTAAAATTTTTACTTCACCCACGACACCTTCAAGCATTGTCACTCGCTTTCTTAGAAAAGCTTTCTTATATTTAGAAAAAACCAGGAAAGCGTTCTTCCAGACTCGTTAGCAACTTATTTATTTATATTGCCTTATAACGACACATTTCTATCAACCCACGCAGCTTGCGTGGGTTTTAGCATGTAACGATTTTCTATAATTGGGTAAGTACAAATTATCATTTTTATCAGGTTTCCTTTTATTGTTGTCCGTTCTATCATATTTTGATATCAAAACCTTATGGTACCTCACAGTGACGTCTGAAATTCCACCATTTTTCCTCCTACATTACACTTATTAATTCGGTAGTAGGCTGTTTGTTAAAGAAAGGAAGTTATCTTTATGAAGGTTTTGGATGCCAGTGCAATAAGACTTTTCTACTACTCCGTGATTTCAGTGAACACCTTCAAGTGGGTTACCCAATAACATGAAAATAAAAACAGATCACTGTAATTTACAGCCATTTTAACACTTATTTTCAGACAACAGGCCAGCTCCGTGAACTCCTAGACACTGCTTTAAGCTGGGAGTTCGAGATCTTCAAGCTAGAGGACATGACGCGCGGCCGGCCGCTCGCACATCTTGGTCTTGCCCTCATGGGAGGACGCTTCGACGTTTGCGCTGCACTTGAATGCGATGAACGGACGCTACTGCACTGGCTGACTATTGTGGAGACCAACTACCATGCTGTCAATACATATCATAATTCTACGCATGCTGCTGATGTGCTTCAGGTAATTATACATTTTTAAACGCCGATAGCATTTGCAAGGCTTGCGTGAAAAAATCTTTATGCATTTGATTTTGTGGACAATTCTCATTTTAAATAACTATGATCTTGATTATGCAAAGTTAAAACTAATTCATAATTGATTCGAGAAAAGCTTTTCATTTCGTATGGCACCAGACTATTAAATTGTTGAACTATAACAAGGTGTACTATAGGGTACTAATTTTAGCCTCATTCCGTTTCTTACTTGAATTTTCCTTACTTTCTAGGCGGTAGCATTCTTCCTGGAGAAGGACCGGCTGAAGTCAGTGCTCGAACCTCTTGAGGCCGCCGCAGCTCTCATAGCGGCCGCAGCACACGACGTGGACCACCCGGGAACATCGTCAGCTTTCTTGTGCAATGCTCGACATCCTCTTGCTGTACTGTACAATGATGTTAGCGTGCTTGAGTCGCATCACGCTGCCTTGACCTTCAAGCTAACTCTTAGTAAGTTTATATTTGCTATGATCCTCATGAGCTCAGAACGGGATTATAGATAAAATTCCATGCTATCAACCTACAAAACCTACCGTATGGCTGATATGTTTTCATTTTGGTGATAGCTATACAGTTAGTGCCCCAAAATTAATGTAAAACATTCGACAACCCAAAGTCCATCCATGATATCCTAATGTTGCTCGTGTCGTTCGCTTTTGCTTCTTGTTCGAACTATGTATAACATTAAATTGTACTCTCCACAGATGATGACCGAGTGAACATCTTCAAGAACATGGACCGCGACACATACAAGCAGGTCCGCCACAACGTCATCGACATGATCCTCGCCACAGAGATGACCAAGCACTTCGAGCATCTCGCCAAGTTCGTCAACGTCTTCTACGCCAAGTCTAGTGGTAGCAAGGAGGATAATATGCATACTGATGTGAGTAGCATTGTATTCTACGTGTTTTGCAAAAAGTAACTATTTCTTCAACTTACATCCTCTTGCCTTTTTCCCAATTTATTCGCGCTTTTGCAAATTTTGTCGTAGCAAGTTTTTTTTCATTCTTTTTTCGATTTCAGGTAGGATTTCATTGGATGAAAAGTAGCCTATGTGCTATCTATATAGGTACATAATACAGACAGAAAGTAAAAACATCTTCAGCTTCTAAACAAGACAACAGTTAGCAATCTCAACTTCCATATATGCAAGTGAAAAAGAGACTCTGTTAAACACAATTTTTCTACAATTTCCAGCAAGAACCACTAGCGCTGGATACAACAGCGCTGTCGTCGCCTGACAACGTGGTGCTCGTGAAGAGGATGATGATCAAGTGCGCCGACGTGTCCAACGCGTCGCGACCGCAGAAGTTCGCCTTCGAGTGGGCTAGGAGGTGAGGCACATGAAAATTATAAAGAAACGCTACCTGAAAAACCTGCAATTAAAATCAATGATATTAAATCTCGATTTCTCATATTCCAGGATCGCAGAAGAATACTTCCTGCAAACGGACGAGGAGAAAGCTAAAGAGTTGCCGGTAGTGATGCCCATGTTCGACCGCGCGACCTGCTCCATCCCGCGCTCGCAGATCGGCTTCATTGACTACATCATCATTGACATGATGGAGGCCTGGTCTGGTGAGTAGAAGCACTTGTAAACGAAACTTGGAGAAATAGTAAGGCCCGGTTTCCACCAAAGCAGAGACGAACAGAGCGGTGCAGAGACATACAAGATTCGATTTCAGGAGAGACGAAAGATGCGATGCGGGATTCCAATCCAACTAATGTGATTGGTTGATTTCTGCACGTCTCCTCCGCTCGTCTTCGCTTTGGTGCAAACCGGGCCTAAAGGTCGGTGCAACCGATTATCTAAGTAGTAGGTACATATAACATCCATTCTTCCGAATTCTGCTGTCAATTAATGTTACTGTAATTCTAAATGGTACGGATAGTGTGTTTGTCTTAAATAGGACATTTCAGTTTTATTTCTGGGATGCCTGTGATGCCTGTGTTGTGTCTGATATTGCAGATGTCCAATTAATGGATGCCTCTGAGCCTTTATGTGACGATGAAGGCTCTGAGGGCTTCCGGGCTAGCGAAAGACACTTAGTCTTCATATTGAAATATCAACTCCAAATCTTTCAAGAAACCACGTCCTGACTCTCTTACCATGTCGTGTTCCAGCATTCATCGACATGCCGGAGCTAGTGAACCACGCGCGCATGAACCACGCGCGCTGGCACGAGCTGGACGACGCCGGCGTGACGACGCTGGCCGACGTGCGGCGCGCGCAGGGCCAGGCGCGCAACAACGCGCACGCCACGGCCGAGGAGTAGTCGGCCGTGCTCGGGAGCGCTCGGGAGCGCTCGGGAGCCCTCGCCAATGTTCGGCAGAGTTCGGTGCGCGCGGCCGGACAGGTACGGATGTCAACGTTATAAGTCTGAAACGGATCATAGGCACACGCCTGACGGATGAGTCCGATAATACGCTTATTTTATACTTATATATCCGTGTTAGTGTGGATATCACTAATTGTAATTGTTGATATCTACTTTTTTAAGTAGTCGTATTTATTAGGTAATATTTGAATGCAAAATATTTACTGCATCGATGTATCATTGGATTTTTTCATTAACTGTCCACAGATGGCATGATTTTGTCTGGCTTTGTGTGTACTTAAATGTCTTAACTTGTGTGATAGAATATGTTTACTAGTGTTGTGCAGAACTATACATATTGGCCTTATCGTAGCCCTGAACTTTATCGTATTGAATATGTCGAGTCAGGAGTCCTCATATAAGCATATATTGTCCTTTTAATAAAAGCAATTTATGACATGAATAGCAAAGGCAGTATATACGGCATACAATATAATACGTTGTGCTTATCCAAATATTGTCTATTGTGTCGTCTGTGGAATCACTAGACAATCGGCATAATCCACTAATTGTTGTATTCAAGTTGCCATATACACGGGTAGGTTTCTTAGTAACATAATATGTAATATTATAATGTTTTACAATGTCCGTGATATAAGTGCCATATTAACGGTTGGCCATGTTTCATTCATTTTAGCGGTGTTACGATCAGTTCCCACTGCATCCCATGACAGTACCTTTATCACCCACACCTCACCATTTACTTACTGATAGAATATGATTCGTGTACAGTGAGGGCGTCTAGTCGCTTTTTTTTAACCGAACTAAGATCAATGTAGGAATACTTGCTTGTTTATGACACTTTTATCCATGGAGTCTGGGATTCCCCGTAAATCTGCTACCTGCATCTTTGACGCTCTCACTATAAGATTCGCACCAAACTTGAAAAGTATTTCTCTAATTCTTATATTGTTATACTATTGAACGATTGGTCCATTTATACACTTGAGCTTTCAAAGAAATTCCTATTTTTATAAAAAAAAACTTTTTGTAGTGCACACTTTCGGCCTCAGTCATATCAAAATTCCAAATTTTTCGAATGATTTTGATACAAAACTGTTGAACAATAAATCTACCTAGACTCTTTATTTTCATTCCTGGGGAATATTTTATAACATTTTATACTTAACAATTATAAATGTTAATGTTATTTATTAATAGATATATTAGAACACTTGAATATTTCTTTAATAAAATAATTTATTGTATTCGAATAAGGTCTAACATTATATGTAATAGCGATTATTGAATTATGTATTCGTCTATATGACGCTGGTATATTAAGAGTTGTACTATAGTTGATACAATTGTAATGAGATCATAAATAAATAAAATACGCTTCCTTGTGCTCAATGTCAATACATAGCGGTCTAATGTTAATGTTATACATACCTACTTCAATATTCGTCAACTTTATACATATTATACGTAGTTCAATTTGCTACTCCAATATTGTACTGCATTGAATAGAACGCGGTGTTAATCTCGTAATTGTTTAATCAATAATATGAACCTACCAAAACGTACTTTTTCGCCTACTAACAAATTCTAATGATCAAATTAGTTAATTTTTGTTATAGTTAGCTCAATTTAATTAGATTTTAATGATTATGAAATCTTGATTTGGGAGTGTCCTTTGGTGTAAATTATTTCGTCCTCTCCCAGGGTTTAACATAGTCTCCTACAGTGGTTTGTACATGTTTTTGTTAATGTAGAATATCAAGACCTAATCCAACAGATTTCTATTTATATTGAGTTTAATGTAAGTTGGTCATGTTTGAGAAATTATAACTATTAAGGTACCGGGGGCTGGTCCCCATATTTAAATGTGAAGAATAGATAAAATTACATTGTTGTGAATTTTATATGCGGAGACGTGTGCTATGCATAACTTGTATAAGTACCAATTAATTAATGTTAATGTAAATGAATAAAGATTCAAAACACTTCACAAAGAAGTGACGAAACCAGCCTGTTTTATTTGCCAGCATTATGTTTTCCCCCACTCGCAGGCACGGTTGCCCGAAATGCGCTTAAAGGTACTCGCATTCTGCCAAGTGCGTAAGGTCAATGCTATCTATCAGTCGCTAGACAAACTTCCCAACATGGAGATGTCATGTATGGAGGAACTGAAAATTTCATTAATTTGAACGTGGTAAGTCTAGTTTGACAGATTTCTGAAAAACTTACACATCTTTCTTTTCGTTCTTGTTTGATTCATACACAACAGCCTCTGACGTCTAGTTTTTGAGTTAGTTATTTAGTTATGTGCATCAAACTTAAAGGGTATTCCAAGCTACCCATTTACCAAAGTTGCCGACATAGCTCACAGTAGCAAGCTGAAGTGGCAATGGGACGGCCATGTTACCCGTAGAACCGATGACCGTTGGCGTAGACGTGTTGTTTATTCTTTCGCAAACTTATCTAACTGAACACCACCACCGACTGACTATCACCATTCTTGAATATTACCCTCTTTTCTTCACAAATAACAAGACCTTCTATAAAAGATAAGTACTAATTAAATATTTCCAAGTTGAAAAGTTCAATTCGGCGTGACAATCCACGTCAGGTTCTACGCCAACGGTCATCGCGTTGGCGTAGACGTTTTATTGAGTGGAGACCGCGAAACGGCAAGCTTAAGGGGGGGGGGGGGGGCCCCCAGGCGAGTGTGGAGCGACGATCTCCGCGTGGTGGCCGGTAGCAACTGAATGAAAGTTGCCGAGAATCGAATTGGCGTGCGATAAAAGAGGCCTATGACCAGCAGTGGATTGCTGTGGCTGATGATGAAGCAATTCATTTTAAATCGTTTGCACTTGCCCGAAAAATAAGATGACAAAAATATATAATTGAACACAGAAAGGAACATACGGGCGCAAGGCTTCACGATACTTCCCGAGGATACGCGAGAATGCATTGACTTGTATAACTTAAAACGTATTACGATACTAATATGTATTACGAAGATTTAAAAAAACTAGTGCTTTCCATAAAACATTTTATTATAAACAATAATTAATAAAAAAACATACTTTATATAACTTAATACAATTGCAACATTGCGGTATTATAAATGCAATTTCTTTACACTTCCGCTCAGGTTTTAACTTTTAAAGTAACGTAATATTTACCGTTAACCTTTTTACTACATTCAACAAAAAAGTTATCAGTTCAACATTACTTAACAGCAAATAATATATTACTTTGAGACATAAACGTGAAATTCTGTACAATATTATATATTTGAAGTTCGTCCAAGTAACCTTTAGTTATTTAACCTATTTTATTTTAAATGTATACAAAATCAAATATTCGATAAAAGCTGGAATGGAAGTCTGTTTCATAAAAGTAAAATAACATTAATAAAAAATAATATGACAGTAAAACGTAAGTAATACTATCATTTATGTGCACAATAAATAGTTTTGACCAAACATACCTAGAAATATTAAATAAAGTTTCATCTCGACGCATAAAAAAAAATTGATGATCAAATTCAAAATGTCAATTCCCCGATTATTAATTAATTCTATTACAATTATTTAAATTTTCTGTCATATTTACGTAAGCCAACTCGTCTAGATTTCATTTGGTCAAAAACCGAAGTAACATAGTTGATATAATATTAAGAACTACATTTATTTAGTCCCACCCTGTACATGAAACGGATTAAGAGGCCGTAGACTTGGGGAAAAACCGTTGCGAGGCCAAAAACATGTAAAGAGGACCTTTTCTTTATTTGAAAATGGTTTGTTCATGTTTCAGTACTCGCAGTCAGCCTTTCCCGAGACCACAGCCCAGAAAGTTCTAAAGTACATGTATTCTTTCGCAAACTTATCTAACTGAACACATTAGACTATCACCATCCTTGAATATTACCCTCTTTTCTTCACAAACAACAAGACCTTCTATAAAAGATAAGTACTAATTAAATCTTTCCGTACATAGACATCTTTGCTTTACAATTTTTTCAATAATTAGTATTATATTGTTCAGCCATAAAGTTCAATTCGGCGTGACAATCCACGTCAGGTACTTGCACGCGCCTTGGAAAGAAATTTCGCCAGAGATTCCTCAATTTACACTCATATAAGTTAAAAGAGTCCAATACCATAAAAGCCACAATATCCACCCAACACTTATCTATTTACAAAAGGCATTTTCGACATGTTTATAGCCGAGTCTCCAGAAAAATCAGTACGTAAGTTGAATAAAGGAGACTGGCCATTTTAATGTTAGAAAAATTTCTCCATAGCCTATTTTAACAATGCTTGTTTACCATCGATACAGTCGAAGTAGTATTTCTCTCATTTTTTACAATAAAAGCTTCTTTTTAATACCTACAACATTTATAATATATGTTCAGACAAGTCTACATCCTTACCGATAACGTGTTGTTTAAATCCGAAGAAAATAGAATAAATACAATCAAATCATAGTATATGCAGTCAAAAGTGCTTTAGAAATATTTATTTTTTCACAACATCGCCTTTAAAGAATTGTATCGACTCTTAACGAGTATTTATATTATATTTTATAGAATTATATTGTATAAATTTTATTATATAGTAACACTCAACGACATAGGTACATTACAATATTTTACAGTGTGTTCTACAATGCTTCACACATTAAAATACAATTTACAAGGTTTTAAGAACTCTGCTTTAAGAAATTATAGTTTGACAGCAAAATATATTTTTACTAAGCAGATTGCTACTTATTGTATCTATTCGAATTTATAATTAAGAAAAAAAAAACATTTTAATAGAGAATTAAAAATAAACCAATCCAAATTAAACATTAAATAATAATTATTTTGATCATACAATATACTAATTATGACACCGGCTTATCTAGCACGATTACTTACCAATCCAATATTTTATAAACAAGTACAGTTAGATAATTAGCGCATAACAGGCGGACACGTGACGTTCGCTCACTTTCTAGCGTTTAGCCAACATAATTATTATAGCGATATCCCACTCTGTCATTCCGGAAAAATCGTTACAAAAAATCTCTAATTCGTAACGACATCAATTAAAAAACTGTCCACTTATGCCCGATTCTATTTTCAAACGAAAATGTTCCCGCAGTTTCGTGTAAAAATCAGACTCAGGCACCGAGATCGCGAAGAAAATACAATTATGGTGGAACAGGAATCCTTAGCTTCACCCTGAATAAAACCTTTAACATTACATAACACCTATTTAAACGTCTAATAGCACTACACTTCGGTTGGGAATTCTCAGTTCACGGGAGATTTTGTCTCTTTCTCACCAACGGAAAATAGAAAAAGACAGCTCTATTTTCTGAGAAAAATATTCGAAGACACGAAATGTAGTGCCGGTACGGGTTTTATAATAATGCATCACCTGTTGAGGTGAGTGCCATTACTGCGGGGAGGTACTTTGTCCTCGGGTTGTGTCGCACCGCTAGATGGCGATAGGCTTGTCGCGGCACTGCTCCACCACGTAGTTGGTGAACCGCTTGAGGAACTTGGGGTACTCGCGCTTGTACACCGCGCGCAGCACGCCGGCCGGCGCCCAGCCTCCTGGGTTCACTGGGACAAAAACAAGGATATTAGTAAAAATTTGTACAACACAGAATGGCTCGGTATTTTTAAACATTCCTCAAAAAATAAGCGACTACATTCAGCGCCATAACTCGTCACAAAAAGTGCAACTAGGGTGGGATTTTTTTAATACTAGTTTGTAATGTAACTTTACTTTAAATACCTCCGCGACCCCCGTGCTACTCAATCCATCCATACGCACAATGTTTTGAGTGCGTTACATAAGTGGTATCGTAAAACATAGCTTTTCATCCCAAAAAAAAATCGTTTCCCAGTAAAAAAAATTGCGTAGAGCTTGATGCACAGAATGGTTGGTTGACGGCTTCGCGAAGGGTTCGTTTACACCTTGTTAAGGTTCATCGAGCTCAAAGATTGTATTTATGATAAATATATAAGCTGTATCTACCTGTACTGCAGTAAGCAATGTCGGTGGTGATGTTATGCCGGGTGGGCCGCTCCCCGGCCGGGTACGTGGTGCGGCACGCCAGGCACACCGTCACGAACAGTCGGATGCACGCGCCTGTATTTGACTGGAAAAGAAAAAACAAAACTTTTTATAAGACATAATATAACAACTGTTATCCCCGAAAGGTTTGGCAGAATTGTACCAATAGTACACCATTATTTCTTCGCCACTTATGTTTAAATTCCATGTAATAGGGCGCGAACCTATTGTCATCAACCGGGCACAAATACAGACTCCGTGGTACTAAAAATTCTAGAAAATTAAAAAAAAACACAATAACGCCTTGCCCGACATGGTAATCGATACCAGTACCCCATGCTCAGCAGTCGCCCTTGCGACAGCTAGACCAACGAGTCACAAACACAATTTGTTTTATTTCATATTACAAGAAATAACAAGTAGAGTTAAAACAGAAAAAGTACGCGATTCGATAATATTTGAGTTCCATAATTTGAAAAGCCACCCATCTAAGGTCAACTTTCGAAGTTTTCTACTTGTGCTTTGAATATTGTAGTCCACATTTCATTGTTCGTTTTTATGAAGTTTTCCTTCCAGGCAAGTACTTCTATGGTTATAACAGCTCTAAACATATATTTCATCACTCATCGTATTTCTAAAAATAATCAACAACTGCCGAAGCGTACTTCTCCAGGCAGATCTGTATAAGTAATGTCACTTACCGGATAGTCAGCATTGGTGGTGGAATGGTTGGTGACGGCGTAGGTGTTGTCAGTGGACTGGCGCACGTGAGACCAGAACAGCGCGTCACGCTGCGACGCAGGCCATATGCGCTTGAACGTCTGGTGGAACACCAGCGCGTCTGCGGAGAGCTCTTCGACTATTGTCATCGTTTCTAGTGTGGCTGGAAAAGAGAAATAATAATTAATATTTATTATTTATTTAGTGCAGCAAATTATAAACAAAATCAGTTTTCATCAAAATTGGGCCTGAGACTCCTTTGAGTATTTTTCGCTATTCCTTATATAGTATATAGTTTTGACCATCCACGCCCAATTGAAACATTCACTCTGTATACACTCATCATCATCATTCAGGCGAAAGACGTCCACTGCTGGACATAGGCCTCTCCCAAATGTGGCCTCATTGACCTGTCCCGTGCGACTCGCATCCAGCGGATCCCCGCAACCTTCACCAGGCCATCGAACCACCTAGTGGGAGGCCTTCCAACGCAACGTCTTCTCACAGAACCGCAAACATTCTAACGTTATCGTATTCCATTCAACATCAATCAAGACCAATCCAGGGTTGGTCTGCACGAGCCTTGAGCGTTACGACCAAACAGTTACTCACGCACACAGAGCGCGGCGCAGCGTGCAGGGCCTTATCAATATACGCGGTATAGGGGAGGTAGATCGAACACCTACTCACCCAAAAAAAAGAAATTTCATCTACATTTAAAAAAAATATGCTGTTTCTGAACACGTAGTAATCGTTTGTGGGTCGATGTCCCTTCCAACCTGTGTTTAAAGGTCTATACATGCCAATTCGACAAAGAATTCCGTCTTTACTGTGGATATTCGTCGGCACGGTTGTAAAATTATTTTGGGAGACAATTATTGGTTTGAGATGCAGACTCGTCATAGTGATTGGTAAAACCGGTGCTCGTTGATACCTTTGTGGTCGTTTGAGATGTGTGTGGACGCACCCTAATGTCGGGAGGTTATTACTAGATAATACAATCATTACTTAAATTATTCAACATAATTTTTTTCATCGGACTTAAAATTCTCTAGGTCTTTGACATGTCCACAACAATATATAATTTATCATAAGTATAATCTTTTGAGGTATTTATTATGATTGTCTGCCAAAGAATAAAAAAAAAAGTATTCTTGATGTGATCCGAGGCACTCCAAGAGATATTAAGTATTAGTATTGAAGGACGATGAACAAGAAGGTTTTAGTATAATTTAACCTTATACAATGCCTTTTTAATATTTATGTTTTCGACTAAATATTGACAGTTGACAAGATAATCTTACACAAAATTGTGCCTATGTTTTATTTATCGTAAATCATAAATGTAAAAAAAAATATTCTTCAGTATTTTAATAATTCGTGTGCACGAATTTTTGTCGGTCAAGGCTCGCAGTTTTAATACTTGACGGGAGTAAGACCACTATAAGATTTTTTATTTTTTTCTCGGTATGCTAAAGATGGTCGCATATCCCGAACCAATCTCGGCACGCCATGCTCAATCTTACAGATCAATATGTTTTACTACTACTACTGTTATTATTTAGCCACGAGCCCCACAGTCGGGTTTAATACACGAGTATAATCCTTATTTAACAAAGTCATTACCATGGTACATAATACTCACTTTCCCACTCATACCGGTAGCGCGGATTGAAGAAGTAGTGACACATCTCACGTGCTGTCACTCCACGCACCTTGTGCATCGCCTTCAGAGGATCGGTCACCATGCCGTCCACCTCCATCTCCCTGAGAAAGTACAGCACTTGAGCACCCTGGGATATCTGGGACTAACAGTTAGACCCATTTGCATATTGTGACCAAAATAATCCGTGTAATGTGTTCGTGCAAAGTTAGCCCTGTGATTTATGTTCACAATATGTATGGAATCCTAGATTCAAATAATAGGTCTTTAACTATGAAATTGCCGTTTTTTTTTTTACATTTTGTTCTGTTTGTAACTTTGACGTATAGTTATATTTTTTCCTAATTCCATTTTTATTGGATTATTATTTCCTTTATTCATTATTTCTCTTATTCTATACATTTTTAAATATTTCAAAAAACAAAAGTAAACAAAACATTTAAAAATATAAAAAATAGATGGCCCATCGGCATCAGGAACAAGGTCCAGACTGCCGGTGGTCAGGGCTCCAGAGAGAGGAACAAATTATTTTTTTATTGGATTAATTGTTTAATTACGTACTTTTTAGAGTTTAAACACCGTACTAGTAGTTGCATATTACCTCATAGGGTAGTATGTCAAAACACCTGTTTTAATGTGCCATTGGTTTTATTTATTTATTTATAAATAAAACTACCACAATAGTTACAGTTAGAGTGAGTGGGTGAGTCATAGACTGTGTTTTGAGAATTTAAGATACGCAGTGCAGCGCAGCTTTCTTCAGTCGAACTCTAATTTGCAATTAAATCATAATCGGTTGAGACGTATCCAAGAAAAATAAAAAAATGCTAGTATGGAAATATCACTTTTCACGAAATCCTCCATACAAATTGGCAATTTCATAATTGAACCCCTAATATGTGTGTAGAATCCCTTACACAGTACCTAAAAAAGAAACAATTGTACAAACACAACTTTACACTAACAACCAATCCAAAGAGAAACTTCACATTTTATTAACAGTATTTACCAATCCCAAAACATAACATATCGAATGCAAGAAGAACGAAAATAAATGTCTACTCTACAAACTAGCTCAAACTTTTCATGCAATACTGTAACTAAAAACTACCAGCTTACATTACAGATTTACAATGAAGGTGCTCTTCCGAACATTAATGTCTCTCATCGCGATTAGGCGACGTTGCCGCTGTGGTGTGCGGTTCAGAAGAGCACCTTGTAGCTACATTTTTACCCCCTTATTCATAATAATATTAATTAACAGTTTTTAATTTAAATTAGAACAGCCTTCGTGGTTCAAAGGCTTTTCAAGCTCTGGGTTGCTTAGGTGCCACGGCCGCGGGCTGGAGAATCGCTGCGATTGTCTCGTTCCCATCAAATTCAGTCGAAGTTATGAATTAAACTCCAAACTTGATGGCCGCGATTCTCTAGCCTTTGCAGATGGTGCCCTAGACCTTTAGTGTTCCAGAGTACACTCTGACGTACAAATGCTAAGCCCGCTGAAAGAACTGCGTGGTAATAAGCTTTATAGGCGAGAGTTATGTTTTTTTACGTTGCAGTCCACCGCTCTACGAACTGAGCTATCGAAGGCTTGAATGATGAATAAAGGGGTAAAACATAGGTAAGCAAAAGTAGTATAAGAATGGTGTCCACATACCCACTTCTACAAACATTTTCCACGTACCTCCTGTACATCCTCATATCGCCCTCCTCGGCGAACAGCTGCCACCCGATCTCGCCGCCGACGCCTTCGAACGCCGCTTGGATCTGCTCCGTCGATATCCTGTCGATCTGGAAAAATGAAGATCAAAAATCTATATCTTGGGAAAAGATGGCACTAGCTAAAGTATAATTTTTTCTTCTATTTATTCTGGTTTCGAATTATCTTAGTAGATATTTGCATAAAATACGAGTGACACACAATCAGTGGTAAAGATTTTTGGAAAAAAAAAATATGCCCACTATACAACATACAATATTCTTCTTTTTTTATCTTCTTTCTTTCTTTCTTTTTTTCTTTCTTTCTTTCTTTTCTTTCTTTCTTCTTTTTTTTTCCATCATCACCGTCCGTCGTTTAAACAAACGACGGTGATGGTGGTTACTCCATAATTCTGATTTGTTCGCCAAATAGTTTTAATAGCTCATATGTCATGTGAATAAACCGTTTTTCTGATTTCTGTGACGGGTTGTCAGGAACCTACGGTTTTTTCAGTCACTTGCATAAAGTGTTTTGATACAATATCCGAGCATATAAACCCAACGGTCCGAACAATGGACTGGCTGCGGACATTGGATATTTCAGTACACTATCTGTTAATCTGTCCTGGCCTATCCTTATTAAGGGCCTGGGCAGACGACGGACTTTTGTCCGTAAATCTCATTGTCAACAAAATAGAAACAAAAACATTTTTGGCGTGGTCTACGGACAGAAGTCCCTCGTCTGCTCAGGCACTAACAGAACACGCAATCAAAAATGTGTGTTGTCGTTAACAGTAGACGATCAACTACGAAAAAAGATACACGAAATGTTTCCCTTATCTGGCCATTAACCCAGAATATTAATACCACGGTATTTTCATCAACTACCTGGCCTGTGGTAATTTGGATGGCATTAAGTTTTTTGGGGCAATGGCGAACTGGGACAGACTTAGTTGAAAGGCTTGATCCAAATAACCCGTCTACCATGATCCCGACATAAGTACTCCAGGGTTTATCGGCATTCAATAGTTTATCGGAGACAATAAAAGTGTAACTTAATAAATGAGGACTTGGGGTATACAGACCTATAACCGCATTCGGTAAGCTTAAAAATAAACACCACATTATTATGTGCAGACTCATAATATGGCTAACAAGAAAATCTGACAAGAAACCTTGTTTTGTCCAGGAGTCGAACCAGTAAGCAAAGATGTGTCATTGTCGAACGCATCGTCGCTTTACAACGAGTGGTCAAACGCGAACTGCCCCAGCGTCCGTCGAGGAAGCAACTAGCTATCGACTAGTTTTTCGCTCAAGAAAAAAACGAAAGGTATACATACCGCCAGAGAGAATTCTGTTAAAAAAACAATTTTTAGTTGCTATAACTCTCTACTAGCTTATAGCTGTAATCACCTGGCGGTGAAACAAGTGCCTAAAGAAACACGATCTCCTTACCTCAGACCACAAAGTGTGGGCTGCGGGACTGTTCGAAAGAGATACCGCGGCCCTGGACACAAAGGGCAAAAAAGGAACATGGATGGGTTTTAGTCAGTAGAAGTCTGACACTTCCGCTCCGCCCAGAGCGGGGGGGAAGATTTCCCATTCGAAAAAAAATAAATAAAAAAAGACCAAAAAGTGTGAGTCTGTTATCAATGGTGGCAACTCCACCTGGTCATACTGGATTTTTAGGTGCTAGATCTCCTCGCTTCTCGCTACTCGCCGGTGGTAGGACCGATACCTAAGAAACATGATCTATGATCTCCTTACCTCAGACCACAAAGTGTGCATGGTGAGTCGGTTATCAATGGCCGGTGGTGGCAACTCCACCTGGTCACGTGTGTGCACGCTAGGGGGCACCACGCGAGCACACCTCTCCTCCTCCATCTTGTCGAAGCCTGTCTCCACTGCATCGTAGAACTCGTCGTCTGGCAGTGTGGAGTGTGGACCCTCCTGTTGACAAAGGAAAATCAGTTTAATATTGTTATTTTTTATTTATGTGTTAGGTATGCTAGTCACTTGAGAGCCCCACACCAAAGCTCTCAAGAACCACTATAGCCAGCCATCGAATGCAGTCACTGTGGCCGAAATCGGCTAGATAGCATCATCCATTTCATTTACTAGCTGTTGCCCGCGACCTTCGTCCGCGTGAATCTTCGCGTCGACCTTGCTCGATAAATGGGCTATCCAAAACTAAAACAATTTTTCAAATGGAACCAGTAATTCCTGAGATTAGCGCGTTCAACCAAACAAACAAACTCTTCAGCTTTATAATATTAGTATGGATTTATTGGTATATCTACAATCGTTGCACTATTCAATCTATTGATGCTAGCCAAGTGCACAACATTAACCAATAGACACAACATGCAAAATCTTTTTCGTAGAATATTCACTTACTAACCTCGGCACACGACTATGATTCGATAAATGTTATTTGAAGAACAGAATCGTGGCCATCTAGAGGCGAGCGAGTGCCAAAAAGGATCACTTAAGAGTCGATGGATTAACCATAAAGACGGTTTTATTTTCATTTGGAACGCCATGCCAGGTAGAAGACCTTCACTTAGTAAAATAACACGGCAACTTCTGACTCCAATTTTATCGTTGAAAATGGAAATGCAACATTTCAAGTCTCCGTCCACGTTCGCCGACATATTTTAGAAGCCCAATTAGTTCTCAGTCGTAACTTTGCAGAATTAAATTAGTCAAATGAACTGTGCCCAGCCAGACTGCATGCACGAGTGCATTTCATTTTCTAATTAGTGATAGTTTTATGCTATTTCCGTTTTAGGAATATGTTACCGTTTAATTTCATTTCATTATCATGATCTTCCTGCCAGTGGCTCACTATATTGCATCGCTACATACCCCGAAAACCTTTTATAAGTCTCACTATAATATGGCATTTAAGAATTCCACAAATGTTGTACTTACTAAAGAATTATCTCGAGTTTTCCTATCCAGGTACTCAAACTCGA
The DNA here is from genome assembly GCA_905163415.1 of Noctua fimbriata. Taxonomy (NCBI): domain Eukaryota; kingdom Metazoa; phylum Arthropoda; class Insecta; order Lepidoptera; family Noctuidae; genus Noctua; species Noctua fimbriata. The sequence goes on from LR990939.1 coordinate 12,274,754, forward strand.
GCAATTTACAATCAATAGTCCTATTTGTAGAAACGGAAAAGCCCGTAATACAAAGACAACTACGAAACGTAAACAAATATGATAAAGTAGTAAGTATCCGTAGCCTCTAGATAATATTATTCCGCGTCGTTCCGACCTACATACATAGACACAGCCGTGAGGACACGTTAGTAAATGAAATTTGGTTGATTGCACGATCCACGTGATGGCTCGCCCCGCATAATTATTAGCCACGGCTTACGGCTTGATACGACTGTCAAGCACAAGGGCGTTCGGATTTCCGAAACAGGAAAAAAAAATATTTTGAAATTTATCTTGGCTCATGTGTGAAAGTTTTACATGATAAGAATAACGAAGATGTTGTTTAAAATGTGGGTTCATACAATGATTTTTCTGTTGCATTACTTTACCATCTCAAAGTTAAACTTTATGAGAAGACTGCACGGATCAGCATAGCGCCAACTCAAAACGTTAAGAGATTATTTTCTATAACTCCATAATGCAACGCACACTTATAAGCACCGTGACGGGATGGCCTCAAATCAGAATCAAGCAGCTAGTAAAAATAAGATGAGGTGATGCATAAGTGTGTGCTTATGGAGAGCTTTTTGGATGTAGCGAATACCGAATCATTTCATTGTTCAAGGTTACGATTAGGGCACCTAAGGGTGCGAGAACCGCAGGACCAATTGACATGGCACCATCTAGACGATGCCTACATCCAGCAGTGGACTTACAGGATGGTGAAGTAGACAAAACTTCTTCTAAGCGTGTCGATGGCAATCTAAATTGTGTCAGCCCAGAACTGAGCTACTAGTTTGGCACTTTCGGTAGCGTCCATCAGTTCCTGTAGTGAACAAACAACAGGAAACGCAGGACACGATACTAAGTGGCTCATCGTTTGTAGAACAGCACCACATTTACACTCCAGATAAAACTTAATCGTTTAACAAATTGTGATGCCCATATCCAGCTGGCAAGGCAAGCATGCCATTAGAGCCAAGCGTATGTTGAAAAATCGATGTTCCCGACGCTAAGGCCAACGCTTTATGATGTCCATTTAAAAGCAGGTGAAGTTAATTATCATCTAGGTAGCTAAGTGATATATAATTGTTCGAATTAAAGTTTAAATTATTAGTTTCGGTATCACGCCTGGATGAAGTCCTGATGAGTCGTTTTAAGTCAGGCAATATGATTCATTTTATAGTAAAATACATCCTACGAAAGAAACTATGCTTGTAGATCTCTCAGTCTGTTAACTTTCATGCCTTAACGGCTGAATGGATTTCGATAAAATTTGGTACACAGATGACCAATGTGGCCGTGGTCTGGGGTAGAACGTATCATCGTCATTTCCCTGCCTTATCTCAATTTATTTGGGGTCGGCGAAGCATGTCTTCTTCTTCAATACTTTTCTCCATTACTCGTCAACTCAACAGACACCTGGGGTAGAACGTAGTATAGTCTTACCCTTAAACTCGTTCCTATGGGCACAAGCTAGTTCAGGTATATTTAATAGTATAAGTATCATCAAATATATGTTGTGATGACAAAGTCATAAACTCTTTTAATCGCTACAATAGTATAAAACAAAGTCGCTTCTCGCTGTCTGTCTGCCCCTATGTATGCTTAGATCTTTAAAACTACGCAACGGATTTTCAGTAATAGATAGAGTGATTCAAAAGAAAGGTTTATATATATATATATTGCACCCGTGCGAAGCCGGGGCGGGTCGCTAGTCATCAATAAAAGCGACAAAACTCTAAAAATATTTACATAAACGAACTAATCGAATACTTAACCACCAGCTCTTGAGGATACAACAAAAGCGCATGGTATTTCTGTTTCTATAAATAAACGAATGACATTTAAGGTCAAAGAGTGTCAATTTGGTATACATAAACCAAAAAAGTATTTTTTTTTCCGAGTGACAAGCTGAAATTATCTATGATTACCTACAAACAAAAAGGTTTATAAAAAATATATCCCACAAAAATGATGTTCTATGTATTACTGGACTAACACAATAAGTCACTAATCTTTTCTTTTGCCAAGTCAACAAGGAAATCGCGAATTTTGGGAGAGGCCCGCCTATCCATCATCAGACCAATCAATTTATACAGACAGCAGTGTATACACTTATTGTGATTGTTTGTTAGGGTAAAGGAAACTAAGTATATGAGTTTCCTCTGCAAATGTTTTAGGAACCATCATCATTCGCTTGCCCTTATCCCAATTCATTTGGGGTCGGCGCAGCATGTCTTCTTCTTCCATACTTCTCTATTACTCGTGATCTCATCAGACACCTCCTTTCTTGCCATATCATTCTTTACACAGTCCATCCATCGTTTCTTTGGTCTTCCTCTACTCATATACCCATCCACATTCATACTCAAAACTTTCCTCACAACATTTTCCTCATTCCTCCGCATCACATGCCCATACCACGACAACCGATTACCACACAACTTTTCAGTCACCGGCGCCACTTTCAGGAATCAAACGTGAATATTTGTACACACAAATTTGCTACGGATATTTGTGTATACTACTATGTATCAGCCATTAACTCAAACCGTGGTCAGCAGAGCGGTTAAACAATGAACCCAGTGCTCACCTCATGAAATGATGCATGAAGGTCATTTACGACAATACTGCCGTCATAATGAAAAAAGGCACAACTAACATTTTATAAATATGGAGAAAATCGACTTTAAAGTTTTTATTGGTTTTCTTTATGTTATGTTGTAAGTGTGCCTTTTCAAAGTAGTTTTTAGTAAAAAACTGTATGAAGTAATAGTCACAACTACGTATTTGTGCCTTTTCAATATAATGGTAAATAAATGTGCCTTTTCATTCTATAAAACATGAATATTAGTCTCATTTGTGCCTTTTGAGCCTACTGTATCTCCGAACTCCTTGAAGATAAAATTCTATAAAAAATTGAGTAGATGTGCCTTTTTTTCTGATTCTAAATATGTATATAACTCAATTTTGACAAAAATGTTAGTTGTGCCCTTTTTTCTTACGACGGCAGAATAGTTTGGGATATCGTATATCATGCATACAATGATACTCATTATGATCAAATCTGCGTATGGAGTTTTGACAATATTACAAAGACACCGTAATTTGTAGGAGCGAGCAAAAACCGAGCCGATGAAAGTGAAAAAGACGTTTTACTTGCATAAATAACACCAGAAACGAAATGGCATATTTACTGCATACTAATATTTTATTTTGACGAATTTTAATTTGGACGAAATTTGGCAGATAGGTGCCCATGACCTGGGTTAGTGCAAACGATATTATTATCTCGGAAGAACGTTCCCGTAGCATAATTTTCGAAAGCCAGAAAAGCTAGTCATGAATATAGCACAAACAAATCGTTTGATACCAGCAGATGCGGAAATAATTTAATAAATACCTGAAGAATATTTGTAGGTACATATGTACAGTCACGAGCACCAATATGTATACACTTTCCTAAATTTAAAAGCAATTTTCGCGAGAAACAACGATTGTAGCTTGGAGATACGATCTTTTTCATAAAAATATGATTTCCAGAACACTATGTCCGTAACAACATGAAATTTTAATCACAACAGTAGGAGAAAAACAGTTTTAAAAGTTGTTAAGTGTTTACATATTGGTGCTCGTGACTGTATCGGATTGTACGAGATGAAACCGCGAAACGAGGTAACCATGTCGGAGTCAGGGCAGATATAAATACTATGAAGTACCCGGTTTAACACGGTGAGTGGTTCATACCAGCACAAGGGCTTAAAATACCATCACGTAAACATACACATTTGAATACACCGGTAACAGTGAAGTCCCTTGAGGAATTTATGCATTTTGAATCATTATTTAGAGAATCAGTGGATGGGTAATTTTGCAAGAGCACGTCATAAGAAAAAAAAAACTGTGCTTTCATCATAGTCATAATTTCTTTGGGATCGGCGCAGCATGTCTTCTTCTTCCATACTTCTAAATTAGTCGTCTTCCAAATAGTCACGCCCTTTCCAGCCATATTATATTCACAGAACAGGCATCATTTCTTTAGTCTTAGCAATCGATCGATCGATGGTAGAATGGATAAGTCGACGTCGATCGAAAGTTTCTACTACACCAATTGATCGATCGTTGTCATTTCTACCATGGATCGATTGATGATCGGCGATCGATCGATTGGTGTGGTAACACAATTACTCCAATAAAAAAAAAATAGAGCGCTCTGTGCTACTTACAAGCTAAGTACAAAAATTTTAAATTGAATTCAAGATTAGAATTGTTTCTTATAAATAGTTGTCATGATTGTAAGATAAATCCCATATCAAATACCAAGGTAACATAAACGATAAGACACTATCTCAATAGCAAAATAAAACACCACCTGAAAATTACCCAGGGTATCCCCAAAAGTCTCCAAGGACAAAATAAACAGCTGCTCTTCAAGCACACTTTATCTTTACGAGGCAAGGCTTTTAAACAACAATATTCATAAATTGTATAGCCGGGAACATTTTACAACCGGTGAGTGCGATCCCCTGACACCGTATGTAGGTTAGATTTGCTTCACGCCCTAAATAAGAACAATGGCCGTCTAGGGGTACCTTTAGTGACCTCGATGGGTTGTGTCTGGTGGTGCTTTTAGTGACCTCGATTGGTGGTGTGATAGTGTCTGGGTTAACGAAGGGTAATTAGCGGGCTAGTGTCTATTCATCTGTTGTTTTAGGTTATTTGGGTTAGACGAACGCTCCCTTTTATCTTGATGTTATAAGCTAGTTAAGGTGGCCCGCGAAATTCGAATGTCTTATGTTTTTTTTGCAATTTGCAGGTCAGTGTCAAGTTGTATGTTGATTAAAATACGATTTGCGACGGTAGCAAATACGGCTTTACTTAGTTATTATCATTAAAATCATCAATACAACCCTCTAAGATCATGTAATCCCATTGAATGAGTATTTCAATGAAAGAGTCATTCAATGTGATTAAATAAACTTAGAGGGTTTTATTGATGATTTTAATGATTATGATTCTGTAAATACATACGTGTTACGGTCGCTAAAGATATTATGCTCAACATACAACCTGATACTGACCTGCAAATTGCAAAAAAAGTTAAGAAAATTTGAATTTCGCGGCAGACCCTGGTGCTACCACCTTAACACAGTATGACTATACAGGGTGGAAGTGACGCCGACGCACAAACTGTAACCACGTTTTCAGTATATCATTCTGAACATATAATTTTCCATCGGTAATAAAAAAAACAGCTGTTTCTTACTAAAGTGCAATACCTACACGGTCGAAATGTGTGGAACAGCTGGTTTTTTTTTTAATACCGGTAAAAGATTTCTATGGGATGGGAAATTTTCAGGGGGGGGTAAAGACTGATGTACTGAATACGTGGTAAGCGTTTGTGCGTCGGTGTCCATTACACCCTGGATACACGGCGAAATCGGACAATACATCGTAACACAAACTTTAACTGGATTCAGTACATCTTCTTATATGTATATAAAAATCTCGTGTCACGGTGTTAGTGGTTTCACTCCTCCGAAACGGCTCGACCGATTTTGATGAATTTTTACATGTTTATTTGGTAGGTATGAGTATAGATTTTAAACTATATTTCACACCGCTAGGGTAAGTAGGTCGGGTAGGTTAAAAAAAGGTGCAGTGCAACGCATGGCAGGCACAGCTAGTGATTCTATAATATGACCATTAAAATATTACATCGGTTATTTAAAAAAAAAACAACATTTCCATACATTTTGACCATGTAGGTTTCAGCTGTTCATTTTTCTGACGACTAAATATCAATTGACATTATATATCTCCATAATAAAACAGAGAGAACTTTTTGAGACTGTTAGTTTCAGAATGCCGCTCTTGTTTTCAAATAAGGTAAAATTACCTGTGCATCACATCACATACATAGATTGTTCTTATCTGACGACGACGTAAACATCTCAAGACAAATACTACGTATTTTATGGTTATAATAATGTCTTACAACAAGTACTTAAAGGTACGTTTCCAACATTCTGTCTGACGACTGTAAATGTTTTAAACCTAATAATTTGTAAAGAGTTTATCTTTAGTTCTATTTGTTAAATGTCAGTTCACCTTATTTATTTAATGTACAACAGAACTAAAGATATATGTAAATGACAACATTTACTTTATGGTATTCAGATAACAAGTACGATAACACGACTGACATTGGTAGAACGAGCATTTTGATGGAAACTTTATTTCAGTGGTATAAGATTGGTTATTCAGTACACTAGACAGGTTTCCCATTAGTTGATTTGAAAGTTAAACGCCTAAACATCATCAGCATTAAAATAAAACAGAATTAAAAGTAAGAAATTAACCGCCTCAAAATTATTCATTCTTTATGAGTTCCACAAAGCAATTTATGCGAAACAAAACTGTTACCAAGCTCAATTAAGCTAATTTTACTAACGCATTTCATCGCGTGTATATTTAAAGTAATAAGTGAAATGCCATTTGAGTATTTGAACATTCGTGCAATATGCGGGATGGCTGAAATTCCCGCAGCACGGTCCCGCAGTCCCGCTGAAGGGTAGCCGGCGCACCCCGTTTGTGGCGAGCAGTGCGCCAGTGACGTCAGCCGGGCACTCCCCAGCTCCCCCATAGCAACAACATGCTATACATAAATAGACAGTCCCTTGACGATTCGTAACCGTAATGATGGCTATTTTCAGACACGATTCCGGCAATAGTGTTGAATATTTCAGAGAGGAAATGAAATTTTCGTGTGATAATGTCAATAGAGTGAACAAAACAGCAAATGTTATTCTGATAAGATATCCTAGGAAAAACTACATTACCCTTTTAAACGTCTGTTCAGTTACAGGACTAGACAGTGCATTCATCTGGAGAAGGTTATGAAACTGAACACACAAGAGACTGTTTGCTAAGTAAAAAATCACAACAAGTGACCGCTGCCCATAACAGCGATCATGTCAGCATCATTAGGGCCCAAATTCAGCAGTATAAACTAACTGTCATAAACTCATATCTGCCTGCCTTTTCCCAACTATATCGGGGTCGGCTTCCAATCTAACCGTATACAGTTGAATACCAGTTTTATACATGGTGCGACTGCCCATCTGACCTCCACAACCCAGTTAGTACTGGGTAATACGATACCCCTTGATAAGACTGGTTGTCAGACTTTGGGCCACTGACTACCTGTAACGACTCAAAGATCTACAAATGACAGCCGGGACCAACGGCTTAACGTGGTTTCCGAGGCACGGAGGAAACTCGGTATGTAATAGGCGGTCACCCATCCACAGACCAACCTAGGCAAGCGCGGCTTAACCTAGAGATCGACCCCGAGCGGATGTTATTATTTAGCCACGAGCTCCTCCTGTCATAAACTCATAATGATACTATATTCAAGTTAAAGATAATAAACAAAGTTTCTCTCCATAAAACCCCTTGTCTATTCTCAAAATTTTCCAGAGTAACCAATTATTTTCGATGCGACTTCTCGTATTGACGGTGGTATCTAATTTAAATGCTTAGCAGCACTTTTTGATAGCAGTGCCAATCCGTGATTCAGACCATTCATTTTACAAGCATTACGTTTGTTTTATGATAGAATTGTCACGCGAGGCCCGTTTTAATTTCGCATATTTCCATATGACCATTTGGAATTCTTTGCAATTCTCACATAATGATTTTTGACACTCATTTTAAATAATGATTATCGCTATGCGATTATTCATAACTGGAAGTCTATGACTGAAGTGGGGTCCTTAAAATACTGCATTCAAGAGATCATGAACCTTCCAAGGGAAATCCATGATATAGTTCACCTTCTGTCAACCTGGTGTCAGAGTTTTTATGCCGCCCATGGGACTCTGACTTGGCTTTAGTTCACCCGTAACCATGCACATCAAAATCATAGCGTTAATTCTTCGATTGACTATTACGCAAACATTGTAATTTTCTATGGTTTCCTTACAGAGTATACAAGCTATGCAAATGCGATTCAAGCAAATAACATGCATGTAAGAATTTAATGATATTTTTGTGGCCTTTTTTAGTAACAAAAACATAATGGTGTGAAAAATATGAGATATTACAGGTTTTTCATGACATTCATCTTTTAAATTGTAAATAACAAAACATTTTCCTCTTTTGAAATTAGAATCCCAATCGAATCCACTAAAAAAGAGTTCAAAATATCGAGGTCTTATCACTCTGAGTCACATTCAGCCATACGAATTATATTACTACTACATACGGCTCAAGGTTACCCGATTACATCAACTATGAGACCGGTACATCTGTACCCACAATTGTGCTTTGTTCTGGCATATAGAAAGGAAATTAGCACATCAAAGAAATCCTGAAGTACAATGTGTTTGGTCGTTAGCAGAACACTAAACACTTATTGGTTCGTTTTATGATAACAGGTGGTAACTGACGTTTTTTGTTTTGTTGATCGGCTTGTGTTGTGGAAAAACTGAAAATAGTGCTGATAATTTGCATTCTTATCTCTGAAAACATATACTTGGAGTTGACGAAACTGATGTCTAATCACCTGTTTTACGCAAATAAACAGACTATTACTACTATTCCTTTAATCGTATTTACACATATAAATTAAATTTTTAAGTATCCTATACAAAGTAATATAAAAAGCATTTCAATCTATTTAAGATCATATTATGCTTATACATTTGGAATAAAAATTTAACAATTATAAAAAAAAGAAACAAGAATTAAAAAATATTAAAAATAGTAGCCCACCGGTTTCGGGAACAGGGTCTAAGCTACCAGCAGTCAGGGCTCCAGAGAGAGGAAACTCCTAACAATACAAGCCGTGTCCAGGTGTACCGCTTTCTGAATCAAGCCCTTGATCCAGCTGCCTAACGAGGGCCTCCTCAGGTATTGGTCGAGGCTCTTGGCAATTAAGCCATGGGCTGATACGACTATCGGCACAATGATCGCTGAATCCACATCCCACATGTCGACAACGAGCCAAGTCAAGATACTTGATTTGCTTATCTTTCTCGGGTTTCACGTTACTACTATTACTATAATCTATTTGAGATTCTAGGGAAATTTAAAATACTAGTTGACACTTTAATTAATGCCTGAAAGTCAACTCTCTCTAGTGTAGTATTTTTCAGCTCTCGTTAACAATCAGTATTTCAACTGAACTTTTAACATCTTTTAAATCATAAATTCATTCACTCACTCACAGATACAGAAAGCACCGCCTAAACGGTCTCGAAACTGGGTAACTGGATCGAAAAGCTTGATATTTGGCACCCTTTGGTCTCATAACATTCCAGTAATAATGTAGTGTTCATTTAATGTTGTTATTTTAATTTTTGTATTCTTTTTATTGTAAGTATATAGTTTAGTATATTAGTTTAAGTTCTTAACTGTCGCATTAGGGTAACCCTGTAATGATAGTCTAAGCTGTTATAAATAAATAAATAAGTTGCAGAATAACATGTGGTTGCAAAACGTTCATATCTCGTAAGATCCAAATCTCAAAACGTTCAAGTTGCAAAACAATCAAGTCTCAAAGCATCTATGTCTCATAATATTCAATTTTTTGTATGAGTGGATTCTTTTATTCTGCAGTCACAATGCTTAGCCTCTTTATTCAATTTCAATAAGAACAAATAAAAATTAGGTTTCTTTGTAATTCGCCGGTTCAATCGATGATGGCATATGTAGGTAGGTTTACAAACAATGTTATTTAATGTTATCATTAATAGCCTTTAATTTACAACAGTGCTAAAAAACAACAGTAACACACTAGCACCATTCGTCATTTTGTTAAATAAATGACGTCAAAGATAATTGTTAATTAGGGACGTACTAACATAAGAGTAAAAGTGTTTTTTTATCCCATTGAAATTATAAATTAAGATTTCATGGTTTTCCTTTCATTTAATTTATCATGTTTGTTAGAGAGATTTGATCCTTATGATTGACCTTATCTGTCTACTTATTAAATACAAAAAAAAAATAGAATATTATGACACATGGATGTCTTGAGACTTATTTATTTATTTAATCCTTACTTACAACAGTTTTTACAGGCACAACCCAATGCAATAATGAAGCAACTAACAACTTATGCTTCGTATACTTATTATCTATAACTAACTCACTCGCTCTCTTTTTTCTCTCTCTCTCTGATTATTTTGCAACTTGAACGTTTTGAGATATAGATATTTTGCAATTTGGTGATTTCGAGATTTGGATCTTATGAGATATGAATGTTTTGCAACCATGTGGTTGTTTTGCAATTTGAATGTTTTGAGACTAAACCATTTGGCACTAGTACACGAAAATGAGCATCAAAGAAGGATTCTAGAAAAATCATTCCCTAAATTCGTAAACTTTGCCGATGGGAAATTCCATCAGTAACACGGCTTGTTAATTAATAAATTGTAATAATTACATTTGATATTTCGATATCCGGTAATCTACAATTAGTAAGTACGTGAGTATTCTAATAACAGTGTTAGTGTTAGAACATAGTGTCTCGTAGATTAACATAATAATTAGAAGCACCACTAGAAATTATAGGAATTCAACTATAACGTTTTGTATAGCTCTAAATGACACCACTTGACATTTATTATGCTTTCTGAAATTTTTATTTTGCTTTCTGAATTATTCTGATAAGATGCTATTTTCATATTTGGTATTGTAGTATGATTATTGTTAGCTTTTAATCGTTTTGGTAAAATACTGTAAGCTTAGAATGTATTACTAAATAAATAAATAGATGTTTTAACTAGTACAAAGTCAATTTAACATCAATCATACTCCTGCAGATCTGCATAATGATGCGCTTAATGTCTCGCCTATTTCTACAGAGTCCTGCTCTAGGACCAAAAATAAAACAAGCCCACTTCCATAAAAACTCATCACCCTGCCTGTCCTTTTCAACTCAGGGTCGACACAACACGCTCTATTCTCTCCTGGTCATCCTATCACTCACTAGTTTTATTACATATCATTCCTCACACAATCCATCCATCTTTTCTTTGGCCTTCTCTCCCTCTACAAACATAATACAAAATTGTACTTCTCAATACAACAAAAACAGTGTACCATCTGGACAAAAACATCCACCTAACTCAATGACATCATAACGAACCCTAAGTTGCGCCATCAGAGTCGCTTGTTACGGGACACGGGAGTATGACGTCAGAACCACCGAACGTCATGATGAGGGGAAACGAATGTGCCTTTTTATAGGCGACGCGGTATTTGAGAGACCTTACCAGTGATGATGTCATGGAATTAAGTGGAAGGTCGGTAGATAGTCTTGAATTGATCTGCACTTTATTGTTACAATATGGGGCATATTACATGCCTTAAAATAGATAAATGTAGAAAAAAATTATACTAGCTCTATTAGGGTTTCGTGATTTTGTCCGCGTGGACGTTAGACTAACTGTGTGTAAAATTTCATCGAAATCGGTTGAGGTGTTAAGGCGTGACATGGCAACAGACAGACGGACAGACTGAGTTACTTTCGAATTTATAAATGTTATTAGTAGGTACGAATAAAATGTATAGTGTTTGAATTAATAAACCCATGAATAATAACCAAACCACATGGCTCCAACCACGATAAGAAAACAATGCCAAATAGGAGGATCGTTGTTTCAATCACAATGTTGGCAATAAATACGTAATAAACATGTTATAAATAAGCAAACTCGTAATTTTCCTAATAATATGAACAATTTCAACACAAACTGTTTAGGAAGGAAACAATAAACAGTTAATGGCAACATGAATACGGAAGAACAATAAACAACGTACCACCAACAGCGATAATTGGCACCTTCAATCTATAGGAGCTGCAATTATAACTTTCCTTTGGTTTGATTGTTGACGGACAACAGAACAGCGTAAGACCAATCATGTTAACTATCGACCACAGCCACAGCTGACTAAACCGACGTTTGAATTACTTTTGAATTCAACAAAAACATCGTTAGGCCCAGTTATACCACAAATTAACATGTAGAGCTAAACAAATTTATTTTATTTTATGTTATATTATTCGGGAAACTTACAGCTAATAAAAACAATAAAAACAATAAAAACATTGTTTTTATTAGCTGTAACAATAAGAATTCGAAGGCCATTTACAAATTTCCACAGATAAACAAAAGCATTGTCGTCGTCCTGTCTATCAATCGTTTCAAGATGAGCGAGACAGGGTGTTTTTTTTTAATTTTTAGAGTTAATCGCATTGGTGCAAAGGAGCCTTCGAGCTCAAAGCAGTACAATGCCCCCTCTGTTCCTAGGAACAAGTGTGACGTAGAAAGCAAAAACAAAATGGTGGTGGTACGTAGGTACCACCACCATTTTGTTTTTGCTTTCCATGGAATCGAAGCCTTTCAAGAGCGTATTGGACGTCAATTAATTATACTTCAGCACACAAATGAAAGTGGTCTCATTAATTATACTCGACTATGGCGGACTTTGATTGGTTGTTTTTTTTTGACAATATTAGAACGTAATGACTGTGACGTAAGCCCAAAAAAATAATAGAAGGGTAATCAATGGGTTCACGACCGAAAATGAATATAACTAAAAAAACTGTGAAGAAATAATTGAACCCCGAAAAAAAACTAGACACTTAAGAAAACGACGTGTTAATAGTTCCAGACACTGAGTTAATAGGGTAAAATATAGTCTAGTAATGTAATGACAACAATTGAATAAATTAGAGCCCAAACTTTTAAACTCATTTGACCTTCAAACTTAAACTTTTCATAATACAGAGTTCAGCCATGTACAATAAATGTACGACGATGTACGTGTGTGTGTGTGTGTGTGTATTTCTCTAGTAACAAACGAGTTTTAGAGAGATAACAACTACAATGTATGCTTGGGGAAATATTATACTTTTCATCGAATTATTACAGCGCCTGCATGGTAGTGACAACAGTATTTCGAAGATGATTGCTGCCTGACACTGAGAGAGAGAGACATTCAGACTTATGAGAGTCCCTCTCAAAAGTCTGAATAAATAATTAAATTGCTAACACTAACAATACCAACCCACCTATTTACTTAAGCACCATTATTACTAACATTAAAATACTAACAAAATTATGGATTGTAGTATGAAATAGAGTTACATTTATTTATTTAATTATATGTTAAGGGGCAAAAGGCATAGTGTAAACACTCATATAGTTAGATGAAGTTTTCACGTTCAGAGAGCTAGTATCTTCAGCAGATTAGCAAGGAGCTAGTCGGCAGATACTTTTTGCATACGACATTAAAATAATTGCAAGACAAGATCGGGTATTGATTAGCTGCACTGACCTGAAAAGATTATCCACCTTAATGAATTCCAAGTCCATATTAACACACAAATAAATTGAAACGATTACGGAACCCCTCAGTGCTTCAATATGTTAATAATAAGGTTATTATAAATAAATTCTGGGATTGACATTCAAAGTCGCGTGGGACTGGCCGTGGCCTTAAACAAATATCACCACCATAAACCAAAAATCAACTGAAAATAAACAAAAAAACAAATCTATTAACGTTGACTTAAATGTCAAGACATCAGTAAATGTTTTGACAGGCAACGCGTTAGATATAAATAAAGTTTACCACGAAATAGGGTTAGAAAATCGATCGGCATTGTGTTCGTTAACCTTCGGCTAATCGGTTTACATTCAATCGGAACCGATTTTAGTGGATTATCATCGTGGGTGAAATAACGATGGAAATAAATGAACTAAACAGTAGCAAGGTCATGGTTAGCGATAGGATAAACTTCGTTTTGTTGCAGTCATACATGATTTTGTTAGTTGAAATGTCTTCACGCCTGTCAACATCCAAGAGATAGGCAGTATTGTACCTATAGCAGGTACAGCCACATGAAATGTATGTTTTGTGGAAAGAAATCTTGATCAAGGGGCGTATTTTTTTACTGAAGCTGCCTTGAAATTGAAAACTTGATCCTCTACGTTGCTGTTCGATCTGAATATTTAGTTATTTATAGCATTGACAGCATGTACAGTCTACAGATAAGATATATTATGTGCGACAAATAAAACGCAAATTTAAGCACCTCCAAAAATAGTTTCATCATTCATTATTACATCTTACATTATGACGTGTTTCCCTATATTAAGGAAACCTTTGAAATGTTCAGCAGAAATCAATCGTGTCATCGGGTAACTTAGTCACCTATTCCATGTACTTTTTAAAGGACATCAGACATCATCATATTTATTTTTATAAACACTTTGCTATTGTATATAGCCCTGTATGAGTCACTAGTTGTAGTAGTCAAGATTTAATATTCTTTAATGCGATTAGAATGCAGGCCGGTCATTGTCTTACAATCAGACTAGCTGTGCCCCGCGATCTTCGTTCGCGTGAAATTATTATATAAATATTACTTCACTATTTGAATCGGATTTTGATAACAATTTAAGTTTTTTTGCACAGAACTGTAATACTTTTTCTAAAATAAAAGTAACCTACGTTACTCCTTATAAAATCAACTATCTGCCAGTAAAACTCCTTTCAAAATAAGTCCAGCGGTTTCGGAGATTAGCCGGAACAAACCGACAGACAAGCAGACAAAAATTTTAAAAGAAATGTTTTTTTTATACGTATCGTACATACTTTCATAATAATATGCATTCAGTAAAAAGCTGTTATTTTGAAATACCAGACACTTCAATTTTATTGATTTGTATAGATAAAATGTACAATGGAAAGTCATTTCGTGCTGGAACTCTTGGAACCACCTCACACATATGCATAGACGTAAATAGCACAGAAAACATAGTTCTTACTTTATAATTATGTGATAGTGCAAGTGTTATATAAATTAGTGCAAGGCGAGCGAGTTTTGAAACGAGAAATGTCCAGATGGTGGCCATGACGCAGTTAGGATCTCCGGCACACGAGACTGGTTTTAGGACACTGCACACGTTCCATGTACGGATTGCAACTAGGAAGTTGTCCAAAATTGGAAGAATACAATGAGAAGCACTTCAACTGAAATGGATTTCAGATTTGACAGAGACAAACAGTCGTCAAAATGCCATAGATAAGTAAAGCCGCGTTGACACGATCAGTGTATGGTCGAACCGAGTGGACTCTGATACCTTCCGGACACAGCTCGTATTGTGGCCACCCATGGTTTGGTAACGAGGCTTTCTGATTCAATTGAAATGTAGCATGTACAGGGGCAGTAATAAGGTGTTTAATCGACTAGAATAAGAGGATATTGTCGTCGAATTTAGATGAATTCTTAAGTTATTTCAAACCAGACTCCGTGGCTGCTACTGAGAAATTTCTGATGGAAAAACTCAATAACACTTTCCCCGACCTGGGAATTGAACCCAGAACCTCGTATATATCGATCAAGGTCTACCTGTTTTAATCGACTTCTAAAAACGAAGGAGGTTCTGTATTTTTTTTAATCGTCTTAGCGTGTCGATGGCAATCTAAGTTTTGTCAGCCCAGAACTGAGCTACTAGTTTGGCGCTCTCGGTAGCGTCCATCAGTTCCTGTAGTGAACAAACAACAGGACACGCAGGACACGATATTAAGTTCCCCATCGTTTCTAGAACAGCACCGCATTTACACTGCAAGGCAGAGTCATTAATGAATCTCCACCTGAACAGGTTTTCCTTACTTTTTTTTAATTTTCATTATGAACACTTTCTCGTTTAAGCTCTGAAGCTACTATTAGCTTTAGAAAAAAATCCAAACGAAAGGTATTTTAATAAACTACCCATAATTTACCGACCTTTACTAAGAATGGTATTTCAAGTATTCAAAGCCATACATACATATTTAATTACTGCTATTATAGGGCCACCATATTTCTTTACAATTTACGATCGCATGCAGTGATTGAGGTTAAACGTCTCTATCAACTAGAGTGCGTATGGCTTTAAATCAAAGAAGTCATATTTTGATTGATTGGAGTACTATAACCATTTTCTACGAACAAGCGGTTAGAATCAAGATCAATCTGAAAACTATCTTTCAACTTGGGGGTCGTCCATTAATCACGTGAGGCTCGAAAGGGGGGAGTTCGAAAAAAATCACGTAGTATCACTAGGGGAGGGTATAGTCAGATATCACGTGTATTTATTTTTTCTTTAAACGCGCGGTTTTTAAACCGAAAAGCGGTGCGTAACCTTGATATTTTTATCACGGTGCTTAATTTTCTAGAATTTAATTAGATTATACCTGTTGCCCTGTATTTAAAGATAAAATTCTTTTTTTTTTTATGTACCAGAGAAATACACGTAATTTTGGGTAGGGTAAAACCTCACCACGTATCACCATGGGGGAGGGGTTAAAAAGATGCTAAAACACATCACGTGATTAATGGACGACCCCTTTGCCCTTAATAAGACATCACATTAAGGGCAAAATTAGGTTAACAAAGTTAGACGTAATCACACCGTGTTACATTTAGAAATGGCGCCAATCATGGTTGCTCCGAATGACCGTAACCTTTTTCTCTAGTTTCGTCTTTACACTGCTTTAACTGTATTGTAGTGGTACAATAATTATAGCCAGTTAGCAAGGTTCTATCGGGGCAGTCTGTCCAGTGTCGAAGACGTACGCGCAATACCTCTATAAGGGGTCGTCCATTACTCATGTGATTTTTTTTGCAACTATTGATGGTGAAACGTGGTAAGGTTTTAGACTACAAAAAAATACATGATTTTGGGAATGTATTTTTTTGGTGCAAAGTATCTTTAAAAAAAATTGAATATTATTTTTAAATACAGGTTAACAGGTATAATCTAATTAAATCTGGAAAATTAAACACCGTGATAAAAATGTAACTGGTCACGCACCACTTTTCGGTTTAGAAATCGCGCTTTCAAAGAAAAAAGTGATATTTCGTGATTTGTTCCCCACCCCCCCTTTCGAGCCTCACGTGTTTAATGGACGACCCCTTAGGTGTTGATTCAGACCATCAAACTGGACCACTCTCCCTAAGCAAGATGGGCCGAAAAAAAAATGTCACATTGGCTGGCGGAATTAGTATGAAGAGTCCAAATTTTCGACCCGTATTCCTTATTTGATTTAAAGTTGTCCAGTTGGTCTGAATCTTTAAGCATCGCCACTTGTGGAGATGCTAAATTTCACATACTTACCAATACTAGTCTAAGGAAGAACACGTAATTCGGAAGTACCTCTTTATTATTGTTTCTATCAGTAATAATGACCTACTAATTCTTACAAACACACGCAAATCATGTAAATGAAATACCCCGCCGTATGACTCAAGTCTAGCGTAAGTTAGTCTAGCTACAGAGTACCTTTAACACAATAATAATAGCATAAACGCCACCCGATCAATGACAAGTGGGCAGGTTAATGAACCCCACCCCAGTACTTGCATCGAACTTAAGTTAAAGTTAGTAGTATTCAACGTAAATATTCAATATTGATTGGGCCAATAATAGTGTACGTCAATCAAAGTGCGAAGATAAATTTTATTACACGTTGGATGCAGAAATAAGTAAATAGGTACTTGGGTTTCTTTATTAATTGTTTATTTCTTTTATTTCCATTATCTTTTAAGTATACAATAACTGTTACAATTGATACTTTATACTATATTATATTGCTCTACTACTTGTCAAAATTGGCAAAACTATCCCCATATTTTTTCTTTGTAATAATTAATCATTAATGATATTGTACTGAATGCTAGATTAGTCAGCCAAACTCATTTCTTGTGCAGACAGTTTATTTGATTTTGATGCCAAGCGTACCACGCAAACTAAGTTACCAAACGAAGACGTTTTTTTGGTGCTATCACCAAAACGATTAAACCAGCAGTGGCGAAGGTTCCATAGAAACCGATTCCTACCGGCTTCCCTTTGAAAAATGACACAGTCAGTATTCTATAGACAAATAATACAATCACATTAAAGATATGTACTCCGGCTTAACTCTTACAAAAATTGACTCTTCGCTACTGCATTACAGTCGTATCCAACTATGCAATCAATGCCATAAAAAACAGCATTTTTCAAGTGACAATTTAAGTAGATACATTCCATGTGCATTCCAATCGAACGGTTCAATGAATGGAATACACATAATCATGCAGTACAATCCCACATCATTTATACCACTTGCATATAAAACGGATGAGTATCGTATAAGTGCATTTGGCACATTGTCAATGATCCATTGTTCTATTACCAGTTACTGGAGTCATGTGGCATGTTGACCTAGGCGCCGTGCCAGGTGGCTTGGCTCTAGGGCTGACACACTCAAGTTTTCCAAAACATTGGGTCACCCAGAAGGAGGCTGTCACAGAGAAATGTAGAACATCGACTCTGCACATACTTTTTTGCTACAACTCTATGTCGCTTACTGAATTTTAATCGCAGATACAGTTACGCAATGCCAATCTTACGACCCATAAAGTAGAAGCATACAATCATCATACACTGACGCAGCAAAGGAAAAACGATATACCTAAATCCAACAAAAAAATGCGTCACGCATCAAGAAAAACAATTCAATTTTCCTCTTTCATTTACGCCTCAAATACAAATTGAATACCTATTTAATTCATAGAATGAATCACTTTCCAACTTGACCTAATAAGTAACTTACGATCGAGTGTAAGCTGTGGTAACCCTAGCAAATCTAAGGAGTATTATGGGCTAGGCTAACTTAAGATATGAGCACACATGAGCTCTCGAGATTGGCAGGCGGATTAGACTGGTTGCAGTCGCGATTATCTGGTACATGCCATGCCAGCACTAATCTGTCGACATTCCTGACTGACTAGGTTAATTCAATGACGGATGATACACAACTAGACATTATTATGAGTGTATGTAAAAACATGTCTGTTACTATAGATGTCCTTTTCGAGGTAGAACAGAAAAAGAGTACTATAGACCGACCGCTATAATAAGTCCTCCGCCTTGCCTCATCAAAAGCACATTACGCGTCCACAAAGTCCTAACAATATCCCACAGGTTTGCTTTAAAATAACCATAATCCACGTAGGTATTACGCTACCTTCATAATATTTCATTTAAATTTATACCTTCGCGAGGACTCATTAAAGCGGTCGGTCTATAGTAAGAATTTGGAGTAGGCTTTTGCCCAGTAGGTGTGAGATATTGGTAAAAAGGAATTGACTATAACAAACTCTCAAAAAAGTTTTACTTCACTTTCAGTTTAAATCTGAAGAGCGGACGATATCTATGCAACGAAGCAAAGGAAACAACACCGACCCACTTTTCAGAACATATAAATGGTGTAAATAGACCCTTATCATAACCGAAAGGTACTTGTTCTCCCCGTCTTTGCGATCATTTTTTTGTTCTAGACCATACCTGGGAACCTTCTAGTTACGGAGATATTGGGGGTCAAAGTTCCAACATTTTCACAAGTTTTTTTTTAAATACATGTTTTTAATGTAAGATTTTTACTTTACACACCTCCAGGACCCCCGTACTATTCAACCCATCCATCAGCACAATGGTTTGAGTGCTTTCCTTTTCCAAAAAAAAAAGTTGATTCCTAGCAATAATTTTTGCGTAAAGTTACTAGTTTGATGTACAGAATGCTTGGTTGACGGCTATGTGAAGGGTATGTTTACACTCTGTAGATGTCTATTTGCGTCGTGTAAAAATTTCCTTATCACATTATGATTACAGAAATTCTGAGACAAGATCACATGTTCTTAGACAAACACCTGAAGACAATACGTAGCCCGTCTTATCTGAAGCGAATTATGAAGCTGATAAACTGAATTCTTATAACCCAGATCAGCAATATTAGGTCTGCCCTTTTTGCACTGCGCATGATTCCAGGGGGCCTAAAATGGCCGTTTTAGGAGAGTCATCATCATCTGCCTATAGCCTTTTCCCAACTATGTTAGGATCGGCTTCCAGTCTAACCGGATGCAGCTAAATACCAGTATTTTACATGGAGCGGCTACCTATCTGACCTCCACAACCCAATTAGTACTGGGTAATACGATACCCCTTGGTAAGACTGACTACCTGTTACGACTGTCAAAGATCTACAAATGACACCCGGGACCAACGGCTTAACGTGCTTTCCGAGGCACGGAGGAAACTCGATATGTAATGGGCAGTCACCCATCCCCGGACCAACTTAGGCAAGCGCGGCTTAACCTTAAGATCGACCCGAGCGGTTGTTATTATTTAGGAGGATCATAATAGGATAATTATATAAATCACGTTAAAATTCTTAAAACGGTCGCAGACGCAGTTAATATTATGAATTGTCACTTTTTGACCATTTTACAAATTGTAACGTAATTCATATTATTATCCTATCATGATTTGATAGGAGGATTGAAGAGGAAGATTGGAGGATTTGTTTTTTTGGTTTGGTTAGGTTTTTTTTTTTTTTTTTTGATTTTTGTTGCATAAGTATTTATTATTAGTTTAATTATTGTACTTACAGTATTGTTATGTTTTGTCTTTGTATTTATAAGTATGGAAGTAAATTCTTATATGTATTATTATGTTTAAATTGTTTTGCTTTGTGTTTTATGTATTCCATTTTCTCTTCTTCTTTTACACACTATGTCTAAATCTCTTTTTTTATTATCTCCTTTCGCAGGTATGCTGGAAGAAATTTCTTTAGAAATAAGCATCACCTTTGTACTATTTTCTGTTCCTTTCTTCTATTCTGTATTTAGTGTGTACAAAAACTGTTAAATAAATAAATAATAATAAATAGATTCTGCTAAAGCAGGTCATTTTAGGCCCACAGACTACAGAAACATATCCGATTATGTGTGCCACGACCGCAGCCCAATCACGTTTTACGTAAGGACAGTTGTCTGCTATGATAATGTCGTAGTGTCCTATACTTATTTAGCGATCGATGGTGTCGTCCTACAATGTATGTCGAAGAAAAGACAACTTTACCTTTGTAGCATCGTTTTATTGCAGAAAATATTTGCTTTTCACGTTTGTTCGGTAAATGAGGGAGGTAATAAATCTGTAATTGCTGCTATTTGCAAAACATGTTATGCACGAGAATTGCAGTGAAGAGTAAATACATAGTTGTTTGTTTATGTAATTTTTCCGTAGGTATTTATGAAGTCATTACAAAGTTACTGTCCCTTGGAATAAAACTTATTTCAGGATGGTAAGATGGTAACGAGTATACAGGATGGAAGGTGCAATACACCGTGTTCTTCACGTTATCCATAAACTTTGACAAACGCTTCCTTAGCTTTTACAAATCAAATCTTACAAAGGAATTAGTACTTAGAAAGGCTTCGTTAAAAAGATATTTGTAATTTCATTTAATGAAATTTAATTGAGCTATGCAGTAAGAAAGGGTCTTAATTTGGCCTATGTTGCCGCTTCGTGCAATTAAATTTTCAAATGCTATTTGCATTTCATTTGCACGTACGAGAGAAACGCGAGAGTAAATTTAAAAAAAATAAGAATTCATTAACGTGTCCATAATGAAAAATGCTTATTTCCGTGGTTTGAAGATCTAGTCGAAGTTTATGTATATTGTCCGGAACACGGTGTATAGTAAACAAATATAATTTACTACGAGTGATGGGTCCATTCCATGACTGACAACATTGATGGGGCCAGAAACAGCTGATTCATCTCATTCCCTAAGTCATCTAAGATAACAAATCAATCACAATCACAAAGGAAATTGTACTATTGTTTATCAACACTTTTCTATGTTAATAGTTTTTTTATTGCTTGCTGTTCTTTTTTTTTGTTCTTTCTTTGTTCTTCAACTACGAGTTACATGATCGAAACTTTCCAAAGATACGATTTTCCTCCGCGCACTATATTTTTTATCGAAGAAAGAATGTAGGCAATGATGCAGAAAATTTTAAGTAAACACCACAGTGTCTTAAATAATCTAAAAAAAAACCTTTAAACGCAAATGTTCAACTTTGCGAGTTACGCAAGACTTGAATCAAATCGTCAAATTGCGCGTCAGTGCACTCATTTTGGGCGTCAATTTGTTGTTAAAATTACATAATAATAGTTACTATCAACTGTATTATTAACCTACATTAAAACCTCAAAGAGTTAAGTATGCTACAACCATCGCAAACAGCATTCTCACTGCATGAGCGATATCAGCCGATTCGCAAAAGGGGGTTACATAACATCGACGTAAGTGATAATGAGCGAAAAATTTACTTCTAGGAAGTAAACGTTATAAAACTGTGCATAATCCTTTCACTTTCTTTTTATTATTTCATTGAGTTTTTTCCTTTCAGAATTAGCAAGCGTGAAGTAATTAGTAGCCCACTCAGTATTTGTCACAAGGACTTATTTGCAACGAAAGGGGTCTCTAGGACCACAGTTTCAACATTACTTGCTGAGCAATCGAAATACGGATTAGTAAAGCCTACATAATTTCGGGCCTCAGCCATCTTAATTTCGGGAAAATAGAATTAACTCGTCTTTTATATCCGTTATAAACAAAATCTGACGTTATACAGGGTGTAAACAGACCCTTCACGAAGCCGTCAACCAAGAATTCTGTACATCAAACTAAGTAACTTTACGCAAAAATTATTGCTGGGAAACGACTTTTTTTTTTGGGGTGAAAAATCACGTTTTACGGTAGGACTCGATGGAACGCACTCAAAGCATTGTGTTGTTGGTTGGATTGAATAGTACGGGGATCGTGGAGGTGTTTAAAGTAAATCTCTTATATTAAAAACATGTATTTAAAAAAAAATTGTGAAAAAGTTGGAACTTTGACCCCCAATATAAACCCCAGTAACTAGAAGGTTCCCGGGTATGGTCTAGAACAAAAAAAATGATCTCAAAGACGGGGAGAACAAGTGCGTTTCGGCTTCGTTAAGGGTCTATTTACACCCTTTATTTGACGTAGATTGATAGTGTACTAAAAAATACGATAAGAGTACTAAAAAACTGCCAAAGTTGAGAGATTTGGAAGAGACCATGCGCATACGCATTGGGTGGCCAAAGGTTGAAGAAGAAGATTTTAGATTAGGTATTGTGACAATTTCTGACTATCAGGGACTTTAGTTTGAACCTTTGACACCCATCATGTCGATGTTAACCAATTGATAAATGCATAACTGATTGTTAAGCAGTTGGGCTAACGGACGAATTAGTTAACATTGATAAGTAAAGTCAATTTGCATTAATTTATTGGTGTAATTAATGTCATCACTTCTGATCTCACCAATATTTTGATTCAGTATCCATCTATGGTAAGATTAATTACGTTATTAATCATTATCGTAAGAGATACAGGTATTGTTTGTAGGTCAGTGTACAAACTAGATGCGACGGATCTGAAACCGGCTGCTGCGGCTGTATCATGCGCATGCTTTTGCCTGTACGTATTACAACTGCACTATGCAGGCTGTATAATAGGTGGCCGTTGCATTTTGGACATCATTTTATTAACATTGGGACTTTGAAAAGACTAAAGACCTCCAATATCACCGTAACGAGAAGGTTCCCAGGTATGGTCTAGAACAAAAACATGATCGCAGAGACGGGGAGAACAAGTGCCTTTCGGCTTCGTTTAGGCCTATTTACACTCTTTATTGTTATAGAACGTGATAACATTACCAACATTACTGTAAAATTATACGTTGACGGATTAAATCAAATAGTTACAAGTAGACTAACAACTAATATCAAGGCTACTTTTTATAGCATATAAAGAAATGAGTTTCGAATAACTTTCTTTTGTAGAAAAAAGTAGTATAACAAGAAAGTCTGCCCTTGGTTTGTTCATGTCGTTAATTTGGTACTAACACTTCGCCTTGCACTAAATACCACAAAGGGGCATACCACCATACATGAAGTCTGGAGAGGTCACGAAAATAAGGGTTGTGTGATTTACGAGATGCCTTTAACGAAAGTTGGGTTGCTATAAGAGTTTAATGCTGAAGTTACCTGATGATGCATTTTCCTAAATCAGAAAATTATTGGAAATGTAACAAAAAAAAACATGATGTGTTTTCATTCCGCAGAAACCGATAACAGCGATGAAGCGTTCTAGGAAATAATAATGAAACACTTGCTCAAACAAACCACGTAATCTTACAGAAACTGCACAAGTAACAGCCACAGTGACCCAACATGAAACAGCTATTTATACCTAATAAACCATGCAATACATCATGTAAACATTCAGCTAATCGAACTGTAACATCGCTAACTCAACAACATACCTGACGCAGAATCTTCTTGAAAATTTTAAACTTCATGTCGGCTAAATGAACTCACTTCAACACAATATAAACATCACAGAACTTAATCGTAACTAATTTTATATCAAGGCTAGAGATAAAAGCACAGAAATAGCGGCAAAGTCAACTGAACGCGAAAGTAAATAAATAAAAACGAAATTATGTATGGACGGACGTCCGTACGGTTTGGCGTCCGCGCCCGAAGTGAAGCAGAGCTCGGGTAGAAAATAATTCTGTACACGATACGCCAATAAAACATTGTATAGTATACAGCAACGTGGATATATCGCTAAGTAATTTTCACTTCCATAAAAACTGGGAAAGTTGTCTTGTAGCTGTTAACATAGATTGGTATCAGTGATATCGATACTGCAATCAAGACTCTATTAGATCTTATTTTGCTCGATTATAAGGTACGCTGAATCTGCATATCGAATGCATAATGTGCAGTTTCTCTGTTCTTGCTCGTGTGTTTCTGTTAGTGTTTATAAATTCTGGAAATGCTGGCACAAGTATGAGAGGCAAAACAGAATTAGGAATGGTTAGATAGAAGGATGATGCTGTAAAAATAAATTTAAAAGAAAACGATCAATATGTTGAGATCGCAACTAAGAATTGACGCAGTTTATTGCCAGTTGTATCTATTTAAATCAATGTTGTGAGAGGAGTATCAGTCGCAACTGCAACTATCATCTAAAAAGATATGGTCTACATAGTAAACTGTACTGTAGAGGACCTCGTGGCTAATAAACAGCCGCTCGGATCGATCTTCAGCGCGCCTAGATTGATCTGTGGATGGGTGATATTCATTACATACAGAGTTTCCTCCGTGCCTCGGAAAGCACGTTAAGCCGTTGGTGCCGGCTGTCAATTGTAGATCTTTGAAAGTCGTTGCAGTTAGTAGCCCGAAAGTCTGACAACCAGTCTTACCAAAGGGGTGTCGTATTATCCGGTAGTAACTGGGTTGTGGGGGTCAGATATGTAGTCCCTCCATGTAAAATACTGATATTCAGCGGCACACGGTTAGACTGGAAGCCGACCCCAGCAAAGTTGGGAAAAGGGAAAAGGCGAGGCAGATGATGACATCCATATCAAATTAATCTGATCATAATTGTCATTAATTAACAATGTTATCTCAACTAATCGATGAGTAATTATTGCTATACTAATCTGACACATTTATACTGATCACATGACTCATGGCTGTATTAGTTTTACTTAATAATTGATTCAGAAAGCAGTACTTTTGTGCACGGCGCGTATTGTTAGGATGTTCCTCTCTCAAGAGCCCTGACTACTGGTAGCTCGGACCCTGTTCCCGATGCCGTGCCGGTGAGCTACTATTTATTTTATATTTTTAAATGTTTTTTTAATATAATTTGGTTAATAAAAATATTTCAAAATGTAAATAGTATGTAAGAAAAATGAATAAAAAGATAATACTGTCCCACTGCTGGGCAAAGGCCTCTTCTCATATATAGAGAAGGCAACGAGCATTGATCACCAGTCTTCAATTTTACTTGAAATTTGTTAATGGCAACATTGTATGAATGATGGATGTTCCGATAAGTTTTTGGGAATCTATAGTAACCCTACAGAACCCCATTGGGTATCCGAATCCGGATTCCATACGCTTTTTCTACACAGTCGTCTCGACTAATACGGTAGCCTATCTACAACATTATTTTTAGTATATGCGAAACCTGAATAACGTTTGTTCAGAATAAGTAACTGAATCGATTCAAATAATTTTTAAACCATGTTATATATTTTGTCCCAAAAATATTTAAAAAAAGCTACACGTTGGACACTTGGACACCGAGCGATACTAAGTACCTATCGCAATCATTTAGGTACCTAATGCCAAATTATTATTATCAATGAACTCAAGACGATGCTGGAGGCGAACGCGCGGGTGCACCGCGTGGTGACCACGTTTTTGTGCGGAAAACCAGGTAACAGAATAAGCTTATAACTTTGTGATTTTTCATGATACAATTTTGAAATATTGTACATAGATTCTTTACATAAAAATACTAGACACGTGTTTCAGGTTTCGCATATACTAAAACTAATGTTGTATAGTATTCGAGCAGACGAATGAAAACTAACAATCATAATATGGCTTCTATAGAAGTGGGTGGATAAAGGCAGGCGATTGATGTGTGAATGCATCAAATGGCGGCACAATACCCTGAAATCAATGAGGTCCAAGGAAACCTGGTATTGGGTAACCGTTTTCCAGTTATCCATAACGTTTTTGATACCATTCGGTATTGTTCCGTCGAACTTACGTCGAACTAACGTTTCTGATACCATTCGGTATTGTTCCGTCGAACTTGTCCGATATAGGCGCACTCGATGTCGTTCGTTTAAACTTGGCCGCTAGCGAAAATGCCATATGCATCCGAATACGGGTCGATGACCAAATGTAATTGCCCCATTACACAACTTGACATAAAAAGTTCAAGATCATATCTGTAGCATAATCATTGCAGATGAATCTCGGAAATTACTTCATGATAGGTTTAGTGATTTTTATGTCATTACTAGCTGTCTCCCGTGACCTTCCTCCGCGTGAAATTATTATAAAAACATTAATTTCCTATTTGAATCGGATTTCGTTAACAATTTCAAGGGTTTTATTTTTTTGCACGGAACCCTTTTTCAAACATAAAAAGCGAAATAATTAATCGGGCGAATAAAAATTTAATTGGCGACCAATATACTGAATGGGCGACTAGTGAAGTAAGTAACTATTTATCTGGTCATTGCGGCAAGGAGAATATAGGAAGCTAGGTTAGGTTAGGTTACTTTAAACCCTGCAAACTAGTGGTTAATTGTAGCTGCCAACCAATTATTTTTGCTACCCATTTTAATTATTTTTAAAAACCCTAAATCGGGTTAGTTTTTCGCCGCGTTAAATACATGCCAAATAAAAATAGCCTTTGTTACTAGTTGTAATATCAGCTATCTGCCAGTAAAAGTCCGGTCACAATCGGTTCAGCCGTTTCGGAGATTAGCCGAAACAGACAGACAGACAAAAATAAAAAAGATTTTTTGTCTTAAGTACCGTACTACCGCATATGCATTCAGTAAAAAGCTGTTATTTTGACATTACAAACAGACACTTCAATTTTATTTATTTGTAAGTATGTATTTGTACAGATAGTTTTTTGAATCATAATTACAAACCAAGCGATTACAACATCGCCTCTATTGGCATCTAACTAAAAAATAATGATAATATCTTAAAGATTAGAGCAATATTATCAGTAAACAACAGTTTAGCTTAAAAAAAACAGTGGGTGTATCATGTTTCCTGGCAAAGGATGGGCTATTTCGTTATCGCCAAAAGTGACTAATATGATTGTGACAGTATGATGATTCTTTCGCCTATCTTTGAAATGATCAGTTCAAAATATTATAGGAATACTCGTAGTAATAGTCACTTATGATTCATGAGACTTTGTGCCATATCGACGGCACGGTTGGCGCAGTGGCTGAGCGATTGACTGCTGTGTTGCTTGTCGCGGGTTCGATCCCCGCACGGAACAAATATTTGTATGGCCTACAGATAGTTGTTCCAGGTCTGGCTGTTTGTGTATGTGAGTTTAAATGTTTGTAAACGCACCCACGATACAGGAGAAATCCTAGTGTGGGGCAAAGTTTAAAAAAAAAAAATATAATGTGGTCAAAACATCACTATTCTCAACGCGTAGGTAACTATGTTTTACAAAATGATATAGACTAGATGCCAGCAGGTGCAAATTAATGTGAAACATTTTTTTAGTTCAATAATGTACAATAGATAAATCAATCATTTTGTTATTTCCGGTAACAATGAAACAGTTGATTGATTAGACTCAAATCATGATCAATAATGAGGATCTCTCATGTCTTTGGTTCATTTGATTTTGTTGGTTGATTTGATTGGTTATTGTTTTTTATTTTGTAGTTGTTTTTTTTTTTGGACTTTTGGCCGAAAGTTGTCGTATACCGACGATTCCGAGGACGGTTACGTGACACCACGCAGCAGAACACGACGCCGCCAACGATTCGTCTAGTTTTAATTAAATAAGGTTTTTTTTATATGTATTAGTTTATTATTTTATAAGATTATTTTGTTATTTTTATCTGAGCGTCGTCTTGAGCTCATTGATAATAATAATTTGGCAGTAGGTACCTAAATTATTGCGATAATTACTTAAAGTCGCTCGGTGTCCAACTTTTAACTTTTTTAAATATTTTTGGGAAAAAATATAACATGGTTTAAAAATTATTGGAATCGATTCAGTTACTTATTCTGAACAAACTATATTCAGGTTTCGCATTTACTAAAAATAATGTTGTACATACAGGGTGTAAACGGACCCTTCACGAAGTCGTCAACCAAGCATTCTGTACATCAAACTCCCAAACCTACGCAAAAATGATTGCTGGGAAACTACTTTTTTTAATGGGGTGAAAAATGAAGGCAATGACGGGGAAAACAAGTGCCTTTCGGCTTCGTTAGTGGTCTTTTTACAACAGTATTCCAAACTCCGCCATTTCCACGGCGTTATTGATAGTAGCGTAGAGGTAATTTTGAAAGCAGGGGCTCGTTGCACTATGTCCATAATGCACTATCTACACCATGATATCAAAAGAGGATGGTGAAAGAGGCGATATTTTATTGGTAGAGACAAAATACAGTAATTTTCATCTGAAACCACGGTTCTCTACCCTTCATAGTACGAGCAAAAGGATAATCAGCCTAAAATGTTCCCAACGCTGGGACACAAGCCTCTTATCAGTGAGAGCGAGTGGGCTGTATTCCAAGCAGGCCCATTGCGAGTTAGTAGATGTTAATGTCTTCGAACTTTTCATTCTAGGGCACGATGGTTTCCTGACAGTGTTTTCATTAACCGTTATGAGAACAGTGATGATGAAATACATTTCACAAAGTAACGCGCCTTCGGTTCGAACCTACAAATCTCAACTCGTAACAGAGGCGTGCCTAGGGGGCAACAATACGGCATGCTCATAAGGCAAGCAGACTGTTCAAACACCCTAATATCATGAAGAGTAGTATTTTAGGGCAAACCAAGCTTGGCTTGTATGAAAGTACCGCCACTACTCGTGGGACATTAACGCCGCGCCACCACTGCTCACAGACATAATATAATATTTTTCTGTCAGCGTATATTGTACAAAATAAACAGACAAGATGGCGACACGGTACACCGCAACACAATCTTAATTATATATAAAAATAACATGTAACTATGTTCGTACACGCTAATACTTCGTAAACACCCAACCGATTTCAATGAAATTTTTTTGACGGTGTAAGGTTGGTCCCAGCCAGCATTTCAAAATGCATAGTTGACATTTCCCGTGACCCAAGGGATGGCTTTTACTTTCGCCAGAGGTTCTTGGCGACAGCATTTAGGAGTTTTTTGACGCTATTAAGTTTTCTACCACCTTGAAACATAGGATATTTTTGGACTCGGTAGGTGGCGCTGTTGCGCACATCCGTACGCGTGGACGAAGTCGCGGGCGAAGTGCTAGTCATAGTAAAATTTTGGTTTTATTCGAGTCTCGTTCTAGTGATCACTAGCCCGATATGCAATTTGCATGCAAGTGACATATTATTTGCACTTAAGTTCTTCCGCTATGAAATATTCCTAACAAGGGTCAATTTTGTGTTTTAAATTGAATTTCCGCTTAAATTTATACTTTAATTATAAAAGGTATTTTAATATACTGAATTAGAAAAGGCCCTTGGATTTAAGAAAGCCTATAATACAACAAACTGTTAGCGTCATAATAAATAATTATAATATAACATAGGTTATTTTTTTTTAATAAACATACATTATAACAAATATACACATACTGTAAACAGGATACCTATCATCTTTAAAATATATAAATACACATAAACTTGGTCCAATATAACATTTATTATTCTTGACGTCACTTATACCAATAGAATTTCATCAATAACAATATATTGTTTTTCAATTGTATAACCCGATCATGCCATACATACTAACCGAATAATACCATTGTCTTTCTACACAAAAAATATAAAAAAAATAATATTAAAAAAAAACAATGCATTGTTTTTTTTTGTTTTCTTAGAACACGTTTAAATAATTCTACTAAAGAATCGCAGTGACTGTGACATACGCCATCACAGCTAGGCTGGCTGTAACAATATATGGCTTGGTTTATCAATTTATATTGTGCGACCGATCCTTAAGCTTCGGGCACCTTCGGCCAAACCTTCGGCAAATTGGGCCGAAGTTTTGGCCGAAACCAACCGCCGAAATAGCGAACTGTTGCGAATGCGTGAGTGCGATGGAAGAGGAGACGCGCAGGGGGCGGGGGTCACATTTCGAAATTGTTGATTAGAAGTATAAAGTGTACTTTATACTTCTAATCAACCCGTTTGTTTTTTCAAAAAATGTTTTTAAATTAAAAGTAAAAAAATATATATATTACTTTAGCCAATCTTGAGTAGACAAAACTTAAAGCTAAGCTTTTCTTTTTAGGGCCTTAACGCGACGCGAGGTACTTAAAAATGAAATGAGCGATGACAGCCCAAAAGAACACATTTAAATAAAGAAAGTACCACAGTCCAAAATCTCTGCAATGGTGAAAGGCACACTGCTTTAAGGAAATAGATGTTACATATTATAAGTTAGGACTTACCTCATGGTCTGGTCCTGGTTTCGATGCCAACCTGGCTTCTGTCAGCTGATTCTTCAAAGCCCTGCAGATGAACAACAAACTATAAAACTAGGAAAAATCAAAGTGTAGTTTTCACCATGTCGGTAGCGCCATCTAGTAACGATGACTAGTACCACTCTTTTATTTATTTTATCGAAGGCTTTTATTCTAAAAGGCAAGTCAGCCTCATCATAACTTAACCTATTCTAAACACTACACATCATCATGCCGACCCCAACATAATTGGGAAAAGGCTAGGCAGGCCTTTTCCCAACTATGTTGGGGTCGGCTTCCAGTCTAACCAGATGCAGCTGAATACCAGTATTTTACATGGAGCGACTGCCTATCTGACGTCCACAACCCAGTTAGTACTGGGTAATACGATACCCCTAGGTAAGACTTTCGGGTCACTTTCTACCTGTAACGGCTGTCAAAGATCTACGACCAACGGCTTTACGTGTTTTTCGAGGCACGGAGGAAACTCGGTATGTTTTGGGCGGTCACCCACCCACGGACCAACCTAGGCAAGCGCGGCTTAACCTTAAGATCGACCTGAGCGGCTTATTTAGCCACGAGTTCCTCCTAAACTAAACTACACATACAATATAAATTATTATTCTCTAAATAAGTCAGCAAGGAGAATTGCTATCTCCGTTAAAGGTTGCGCTAAAACATGAACACCTGGAGCGATATCGTGTTCATATTTTACATGTAAACCTTTTAAATTGTACTATTTCTAATCACACAACAGTACTCTACGATTTTTGGATTATCATGGAATCAACGGGAACAGAATTCAAAAGCTAGACCTGACAGACATCCCTCTGAAGCTGGAACTACATGCGAGTGGCTTTAGGATCTGATGCTGGTACTGCACTCAAGTCCTCATCATTGTCCTGCCCTTATCCAAACTTATTTGGGGTAGGCGCAGTATGTTATCTTCTTCCATACTTCTCACACACACACTTGGTAAATTATTGTTGTATTTGTAAATTTCGTGTTATTTCGCTTATAACAAAATTAACTTCAATTCAATAAACCTTGTGTTTTTGTTTTATAGTGACCAAATAGCGCCAATCGTTGGGCAAATACACCAAAGTTGAGGTCTGTTAAAGTGCTATGTAAATGATGTGCCAGTGCACAGTGCTAACCAGAACCGACTGTAGCCTCTCGGATAATCAGCCATATATCACGCCTGAATCCCCGAAAAGTACGGCAGTAGTGTACCTATAGTACACGTCATAATAGGAGGCAATCATATTGGCATCAACCGGGCTCGAGTTCGAATTACAGCCTGCTGCTGAGAATTTAATGACGGAATAACCTAATAACATTTATCCCGAGGTGGGAATCGAACCCAGAACCTCATAGCATAACATAGCATGGTCAGCCTATAATGTTCTCACTGCTGGGACACAGGCCTCCTCTCTGTGAGAGAGAATGGGCTATAATCCACCACGCGGGCCCAGTGCGTGTTGTTAGATGTCACATGTCTTCGAATTTTTGGTTCTAGGACATTTTTTCAATTTTTTTTTTTTTTTGTTTCCTCACGATGTTTTCCTTCACCGTTTTGAGAGCAGTGGTGATGAAATAAATTACACAAAGTGTACTGCTCGTAAGAACCAGAACCTCATGCTTTATGATAATACTACTTAGTACTTACATGTAAAGCTCCTCAGCCTTGCTAGCCTGCTTCTCCCGACGCCGCAACAGATCAGCACAGTGTTGCAGAGTGGCGATGGTGGCGCCACACGTCGCCCGGAAGGACGCACTAGTTGCCCGAACCTCACCCACGTGTAGGCTCAGGTCGTTTCCTGGTAAACAAAAAAATAATAAGGCATGTTCTCCTTATAGGATAAATAGAAGCTTCCTACACATTTTGGTCAAATTAAAAAATCACTGGGACATGGGACTAGTGGATCCTGGGTTCCCTTATAGGAAACAGTGTTTTTAGGTTTTATCTGGAATTTCTCAGTAGTAGTCCAAAGTCAAGAATCGTGACAAGTTGATGGCAATAGGTCAGTAGCCCGAAGTCTGAATTTGTGCCCATTGCCCCGTTATACATTGGACTAAAAAAAAAATGCTGATAAGAGTAACCATGGAGTTTCTTGCCGGTTCATCTCCATAGATGCATTCCGAATCGTGCACCCTTTTTTTCGACGTTTTATAAGTGCCCATCTAGGCCTATGTGAAATAAAATATTTTGATATTTTGATTCTGCCTAATCCTTCGGAAAACAGTCCTGACATTATGTTATCTTAACAAATCACAAAAACAGTTTAGATAATCGCGGGAATACCGGGCATCCATCTAAACTGGAACTAACCGAGACTTCCTGAGTCCCGGGAATTCCCATAATAGTCACATAGTGCATACTAAGGTCAATCGTCTATGACTTAGGTGGGTCAAATTGATTAGTCATTAAGCTAAAAGTCCCTATTACTGTTTTAGAGTACTGCATTTAAATAAAAACCTAATAATTATAACACATTATGATTCTTTGTCATATAACAGACAAGGTCCGTCTCTCATCATTTACCCGACTCAATTATAGTAAAAATTAAGTAAAAAAAAAAAAATGAAATGATGATGTCTTTTTTTTTTTTTTTTGGATGGGAAATCATCAAATGACCCCCCCGCTCTGGGCGGAGCGGAAGGGAGTGTCAGACTTGTACTGACTAAAACCCATCCATGTTCCTTCTTTGCCCTTTGTGTTCCAGGGCCGCGGTATCTCTTTCGAACAGTCCCGCAGCCCTGGCAGGCATCGGCCCGTGCGGACCCCTACGTGGTTGCTGACATCTCTTTGAGGCGCGCGTGGAACACGAACGCGCCGTCGACACGGCCTGTCGTCATAAGACGGCCGGACGGCGAGCTAGCCCATAACTCGCCGTCCACAGGCCCGCGCCTACGGTGGCCGGGGGCCACCACGTGACCCCCGACGCCCAGGGCGTCTCCCGCGGCGGCTGGGACGTGAGGCTCTTTCCCTCTCACGTTCCGCCACCTCCTTCACTAGCATGACTGCTTCGCAGAAGGAGGTGACGGCTTCCCATTCCCTCTCGCTCCGGACCATGGCTTGAACCAGGGCCGGGCGCGAGAGGTCGCCGCCGCCAATCGCCTCTACGAGGACACGGCGCTGCTCCGCCCAAGCAGGGCAGGCCTCCACAGTGTGCTGCACCGTGTCCTCCGGACGATCCTCACAGTGGAAACACCCGGGCGTTTCCTCCCGCCCGATTCGGTGCAGGAACCTCCCAAAACAACCGTGTCCGGTGAGGACCTGCGTCAGGCGGAAGGTGAGGGCGCCGTGGCGCCTCTCTAGCCACTCCTCAAAGAGGGGACTTATCGCCACTATGGTGGCGTGCCCTGCACGGGGTTGCGACAGTCGCTCTCTCCATGTCACCATGAGATCGCTCCGGAGGTCTGTCCGCTGAGCGGCGATTTGCCGCGGCAGCGGAGTTTCCCCCCGACGTAGTGCCTCCGCGCGCCATTCGTGAAGGCGTGCGAGGACTATCGCCTCCAGATCCCATGGCGGCAATCCGGCAAGGAGGCTCGCCGCCTCACCGGAGATCGTGCGGTACCCCCGGACTAGCCTTAGGGCTATCCCCTTTTGGGGCGCGTTCAGGTAGCGGGCGGCTTGCCGCCTCAGAGAACGCGCCCACACCGGAAATGATGATGTCTAGAAATGTTTCTAGACTATGATCAAGAATTTAGAAATAATAGTTATCTTTTAACGCTGCTATCCATTGGAGCCCAACGGCATGAAATTGACAAATGTAAACAAAAAATATATATATATAAAATATCTATCTATAAAAATCTTAAATATACTGACAGATAGCACATCCAATTTAAATTTCCATATACATAAAGAAGGTGAGCACCATGGAATGACTTGAAAATTCACATCCTGTAGGAGTTAATTGGGGTAAACTGTTCTATGGAATTACGTAATTTTTGCCGATTTAAATTCATTGGCCATGCAGCCTTAGACGCAGTTAATCAAGTATGTACTACCCTGACAACCAATTAACAATCAGACATAATAATGTAATTTGAAAGCAATTCATTCAATCACAAAAATTAACAGCCTTGTGCAAAGCAATTGAATATGATGTCATAGTGTGTAGCTGCTCATTTAATTTCTCACATTTAGAAGCAATAAGAATAAAGTGCCCAAGATTTTTTAATACCTATCATGATTTATAAGAGTGTGCATAGAGCTTCTTGCCCGTTCTTAAAAAAAAAACTTTATAGACATCTATGTTTTGAAGTAGGCAACGAGTTACAATTTTCTGATTAACTGATTAGCTTTTTGACAATTCAAATTGCTTGTAAATGGTTTATTTTATGCTTTGACGAACTGAAATTGTATGATAAATTGATAGTGATAAGTGATAATAATAAACAGGCAGGAAATGTTTTCAAATTTTATCATTTCTGTATCAGCTGTATTGTTGGTAGGTGGTAGGATCGATTAAGGAAATATGGTTTTATGACATTTATGATAAATACGGTAATAACCTTATATTATATCATAAACGTCAAAACCATATTTATTTATAATAAATTTGCAACATATGGCAAACAATGGAGGTTTAGATTGTTTTGTTGCATTAAAAAGATGATAAAATATTGAAATCAGAAAGCCATATTTTAGTTTCTACGCTTCCTAGATCGCAATCTTTCGTTTAACAAACAGCACTAAATCAAAATCGTCAGTAATCTACGTTTTATTCCTATTCTGGGACTACTTATGTAGCTGAATGCAAACAGCAAGCATATGAAATGAAGGACTTTGTCGAATAGACTAGAAAATGCAAATATAACTGAGTCAGGGAACATACCACAGGCCTTTTCAAACTCCACCTTTGGGCTACGTAGATGAAACAATTATCGTATATCCTTGGACGTTAACGAATCAAATTTATGTGTCCATTTTCGCCAGCTATGTAACGGATATTGTGATGAGGAGACTATACCAGCTTCCATAAAAAATCAAACCCCTCACTTCACATAATAAAAGAAAAATCAACTCACCATCAGCAAGTTTAACAGCATCGATGGCCTCTGACGCATCATCACTGATCTGAGGGTACGCCGCGACGCACTTGTCAAAGTACTGCTGTAACTGCACCGCCTGCTTCGAAAGTAGCTCGTTGTATGTGTCCAGCTCCGCGATCTTCTCTGCCAGGCGGCGGGCTGTGCGACCTGGGGAGAAAACGCAAAAAAAAACTCGTTTAAAACTGTATTTACACAACATACACGTGTTTTTATAAAAAAAAACTTGTTAAAATTGTAACTACATTTTGTAATGAGGAGGGATAATATTATGTAGTTAATAAATTTTACCTACTTTCCATAAAAAAACAGTGAAAAGGGAAATTTAGGAAGTGCTGGCCATTTGTTAAATCAGATGTTTTATTATTCTGCCCTGAGTATCGATATTCCAAGTTACCTACGTCCAGCGCTTCCTGGGCAGCCAGTCAAGCTACTAATCCTTGACATCTAAACTAAAAGCACGTACATGTACTGCCTACCTACTTAAAATTCAGTGTACAGTTCAGGTAAAAGGTCTTTCTTTGTTTTTCGTGTGGTTAGTGTCTAACCTGGTGTGAGTGGTTTTATGCTGCCCATGAGCCTCTGACTTGGCTTTACATACCGTCGAGAAATATCTCTCAGGCATTTTGGTTTGGTTTCCTCACGATATTTTCCTTCAACTAAGAAAGTGATAATTATACAATATTCACATGAATTCGAAAAATCAGGGGTGTTGGGTTGCATTTCCGACGTTTGGCCCCCAAACTGGAACGGACCGGGGCTGCCTTCAAGCGGCTCCTGCCCAACCTGGGGGGTCCAAACGCCTCCTGCCGGAGGCTCTACGCGGGGGTCGTGCGGTCCATGGCCCTTTACGGGGCCCCGGTGTGGGCGCGTTCTCTGAGGCGGCAAGCCGCCCGCTACCTGAACGCGCCCCAAAAGGGGATAGCCCTAAGGCTAGTCCGGGGGTACCGCACGATCTCCGGTGACGCGGCGAGCCTCCTTGCCGGATTGCCGCCATGGGATCTGGAGGCGATAGTCCTCGCGCGCCTTCACGAATGGCGCGTGGAGGCACTACGTCGGGGGGAAACTCCGCTGCCGCGGCAAATCGCCGCTCAGCGGACAGACCTCCGGCGCGATCTCATGGTGACATGGAGAGAGCGACTGTCGCAACCCCGTGCAGGGCACGCCACCATAGTGGCGATAAGTCCCCTCTTTGAGGAGTGGCTAGAGAGGCGCCACGGCGCCCTCACCTTCCGCCTGACGCAGGTCCTCACCGGACACGGTTGTTTCGGGAGGTTCCTGCACCGAATCGGGCGGGAGGAAACGCCCGGGTGTTTCCATTGTGAGGATCGTCCGGAGGACACGGTGCAGCACACTGTGGAGGCCTGCCCTGCTTGGGCGGAGCAGCGCCGTGTCCTCGTAGAGGCGATTAGCGGCGGCGACCTCTCGCGCCCGGCCCTGGTTCAAGCCATGGTCCGGAGCGAGAGAGAATGGGAAGCCGTCACCTCCTTCTGCGAAGCAGTCATGCTAGTGAAGGAGGTGGCGGAACGTGAGAGGGAAAGAGCCTCACGTCCCAGCCGCCGCGGGAGACGCCCTGGGCGTCGGGGGTCACGTGGTGGCCCCCGGCCACCGTAGGCGCGGGCCTGTGGACGGCGAGTTTTGGGCTAGCTTGCCGTCCGGCCGTCTAATGACGACAGGCCGTGTCGACGGCGCGTTCGTGTTCCACGCGCGCCTCAAAGAGATGTCAGCAACCACGTAGGGGTCCGCACGGGCCGATGCCTGCCAGGGCTGCGGGACTGTTCGAAAGAGATACCGCGGCCCTGGAACACCAAAGGGCAAAGAAGGAACATGGATGGGTTTTAGTCAGTACAAGTCTGACACTCCCTTCCGCTCCGACCAGAGCGGGGGGGTCATTTGATGATTTCCCATTCTATAAAAAAAAAAAAAAAGGGGTGTTGGGTTCGAACTCGAGACCTATGACTTGGCAGTCCGACGGTCACACCGCTAGGCTATCACTGTTAAAGGCTTTTTTTTAAGTAAGCCCGTATTGTCCCACTCCTGAGCAAAGGCCTCCCCCCCACTCCTTCCATTTCTCACGATGGTGTGCTTCTCGCCAGTTCGCGAGGGAAAAAGCGGTTAATTATCTATATTAAAAAACATATTTATTTCAGTTGATCCATCTTTCAGCTTATTTGATAAAAATGTGCAAGTCAACACGCATAGATTTAATTTAATTTATGGCCGACTCATATAACTGGCATTTACGTACCTAATTTAATTGCTCTCTGATATGAATTATTCTTTAATATGTTCAGACGTCAATATTCTTTTTTGCGCTTATCATACTAAAACTATAGGTACCTAAATATACAAAGGGAAGCGTAGTATTCCGTATAGATCCAAACAAAATATATTTATAGGGAATATTTTTAAATAACATTTAGGACTCGTACACATAAACACACAAACATTAAAGAATTATCCGCGGCGTAGCACGATGCGGCGTCGTAGCACGATGCGACGTAGTATCGTGTTAATGTGTATGAACCCTTAGGTCTCCTACCCCTAGTTGGGGGACGCCAAAACCGAAAAAGCCGATCGGCGTAGCTGGAATTGTGCCCGAAAAATGTCAAGCGCCTCCTAACTTTACCAAACCTAAAAATTTACCAAATATACATATAGGTAGGTAATGCCAAAATTATCCTGATTGGGATTGATTGTTGTAATTGGCTCTGTCGTGCATATACAATTGGGTTTTATCTGTTATACCTGTTGGTTCTCCTATTTATAATTCCTCTTTTCCTTTATCCTTTTCGATTTATATTTTAATAAATATTTTTGTGTATTGCAGTAAAACCCAAACAGTGATCCCAATAACATTAATGTCTGGTTTTAGTAAAACTAAATGAATGCCTTAATAAAGGCAAAGTTTTGGATTTTTATCGCTCCACTCAGCCCGGAGAGTTTAAACTCCAACAGTGCAATAATATTTAGGTGTTGCTTAGTGTAGGTGAAAACAGAGATAAGGCACTGCAAAATACAAGCAAATCTTCGCCTCATAATAACTTATAACTATCTTTCAATGTTAGATAAATTACATGATACTGACACGCAAGCCGACGCGGTACATTCATAATTATATGCAAACTGAGTTTTATCTTTGGATTATGAGGATAAAAATTAATGTTCTTCCATCCATATAATAGCATAGCCAGCCAGAACTGTACTGGTGTAAGTGAATAAATCTACATTCCAAAGAAGGTAGTATTCGGTCGCGCTGAATAGACCCCCCAACTTATTGTTATTTCGAAGGTAGGATTCAAGACTCGGGTATTTTCCCGATTTTCATTTCATTTTGCTCTTTTCTAAGAAATCGCCATAAGTGTTTTTTTTCTATAATATCTGCTATCAGCCCCAGAACAGCCCCAGCTCTGCTATAAGCTTTAATCAGATTTGTTGATTTGTAACCTCTTTTCGATTTGCACCTCCAGTGATGTGTCATCGCCCATTTTCATACAATCATCAGATTGAGGCTAATCTTGTCCTTTTGAATCAGAACATGCAGTTGTTAGTGTTCAACAGTGTGGCCAGATGATTTCGAGTCGTTATTTATATGCCTCACACGACTTTTGTATTTCTTCTTTGACTGTTGGAGTTCCTACCAGTAGCGAAGGGTCAATATTTGTAAGATACCCCGGAGTACATATCTTTAATGTGATTATATTATTTGTCTATAGAATACTGACTGTGCCATTTTTCAAAGGGAATCCTGTAGGAATCGAGTTGTATGGAACCTTCGCCACTGGTTCCCACTCATGTATTTCTGTGTGACATAAGTGAAATAAGTAAAAAGCGAAGCGAGAGCCAAAAAACCGAACGTTATTACACACTACAACTTTTTAGGCGCTTGACGTATTTGAGAGTTCTGTCGCTCGTCTCGTCTTCGTGCACATCATATGCCTAGCCTTTCCCAACTATATTGGGGTCGGCTTCCAGTCTACCTGGATGCAGCTGAATACCAGTATTTTACATGGACCGACTGCCTATCTGACCTCCACAACCCAGTTAGTACTGGGTAATACGATACCCCTTGTTAAGACTGATTGTCAGACTTTTTGGACCACTGACTACCTAACGACTGTCAAAGATCTACAAATGACAGCCGGGACCAACGGCTTAACGTGCTTTTCGAGGCACGGAGGAAACTCGGTATGTAATGGGTGGTCACCCATCCAAGGACCAACCTAGGCAAGCACGGCTTAACCTATAGATCGACCCGAGCGGCTGTAATTAGCCACGAGCTCCTCTAACTCGCCGTCTTCGTGCACAAGACTTAATTATGTTTTGTTGTTACTTTGTATTACCCGTACCATTAGTGACTATTTTAAGGTCGTCCATTGTTTTATATTGGAGTATGACATTCATAGCTGACTAAATACTCAAGACTATGTAGGTATTGGCTCTCAGTAACACGTGATTTTGTAAAGTGGTACAGAATTGCGCCGTAACACGATAGGAGGCCACTTTAAATGATATGATCGTATGATAAACGTTAATGAAAGACAAATAAAAGATTTGCCGGCGACAAGTACCTACTTATTAACATATGCATACGATATCATCATCTTTTCTGCTCTTGTCCCATGTTACTTGGGGTCGGCGCAACACACCCTTTTCTTCCATTCTCCCCTGTCAGCCGTTACGCAATCAGTTACACATTTTTCCTTCATAACATTCCTCACACAATCCATCCATCGTTTTCTTGGTCTTCCTCTTCATTTATATCAACATTTATATTCATCACTCTTTTAGTCACATGCGATTCATCCCTCCTCATCACATGTGCAAACCAAGACAGTCGATTCCCATTCAAGTTTTCTGTAACGCAACTTCCTCAATATAATCATTCCTTATTTTATCCATTCTTGTCACACCACAGATCCACCTCAACATTCTCATCTCCGCTACATGCAATATTTTTTCATATTTTCATTCAACATATGCATACGATATAGTATCGCTAAATTGGACGAATATCACAGTGGAAGAAAGAAGTTAGAATACAATGAAGGTTAAATTACTTGACTAGCGACTTCACAAACATGATGTATATAAATGATTGGTGATGTGAGCTTAGGAGAATACTAAAACTGTAAATCAACGGCACTGGGGCCACTTGTTGGATTACAGCCCCCCCTCTCTCTCTCTCTCGCAGAAAGAAGACCTTTGCCCCCGTAGCGGGAACATAAAGGGTGTAACAAGACCCTTAACAAAGCCGAAAGGCACTTGTTCTCCCCGTCATTACGATATTTTTTTCGTTCTAGACCATACCTGGAAACCTTCTAGTTACCGAGATATTGGGGGTCAGTTTTTTTAAATTCCTGTTTTTTATGCAAGATTTTTACTGTAAACACACACACATCAGCACAATGTTTTGAGTGCGTTACATTGAGCCCTACCGTAAAACGTGATTTTTCACCCGCAAGCAATAATTTTTGCGTAAAGTTACTTAATTTGATATACATAATGCTTGATTGACACACCCTGTATAGCAGATTATGTAATAGTATTAAAAATAAATAAATAATAACCATGAGAGCCAGTTGACTGCAACGAAGTAGCTGAGCCATGTCTTCGGAGACCACCACCATTGGAACTGCTGTCTGAACTGGTCCCGTACCCCGATTCCACCTGAGAATTAAATTAACATAGGTATTAATATCATAAACAACAACGGAATCTCAAATTGTTCACTATAACTATTTAATAACTCATTAACAAAGTGACTAAATGACATAATTATGTGGTAATTAAAACAATGTATGTTAGTAACGTAAAAACCTAATAACATCATTTCAATTAAGTGATAATGCCTTTATTTTTAATAATATTTTTTGTGTCCTCTGGTGATAGAATTTTATTGTAATACTAGCTCTGCCCCGCGACCTTCGTCCGCGTTAAATTATTATAAAAATATGACTTCCTATTTGAATCGGATTTCGTTAACAATTCGAGGGTTTTAATTTTTTGGAACGGAACCCAAATAACTTTTCTAAAATAAATGTAGCCTAAGTTTCTCCTTATAATATCGACTATCTGCCAGTAAAGACCTGTCAAAATCGGTCCAAGTGATTTGGATAGCCTGAACAGATATAGTAAAAAAAAAATGCTTTTGAAAAATGGTTATAAGTACCGTTTATACTTTCATATGCATTCAGTAAAAAGCTGTTATTTTGAAATTACAATCAGACACTTCAATTTTATCTATTTGTATAGAAGTAAATCAATAAGATTAAAGGAATGCAAATTCAGTAATTGTTCGTAAAAAGCAGATTCTCTCATAATTATGTAATAATCATACCAGCTAGGGCAAATAACACTACAGTAACCAATAACCAGCCCTGAAAAGTATATGGTTTAAGCATTGTCACTCATAATATCAACATTCAAGCTAAATGTGACATATTACGGAGGCAGCATTATCTTTAAGTTAGCATTGGGCGCTTTCGCCTTAACAATTCTGTACTGATAAACCGTTTTTTACATATTTTCAGCGTTCTGATCCTTAGGTATGCCACAAAAGGATGATTCAT
Organism: Noctua fimbriata; assembly: GCA_905163415.1. NCBI lineage: Eukaryota > Metazoa > Arthropoda > Insecta > Lepidoptera > Noctuidae > Noctua > Noctua fimbriata. Next base: position 12,317,393 of record LR990939.1, read on the forward strand.
TGCTTACTAATAAAAATAAAAAAAACTGACCAATACACACAATCTTATCATAAAATCAGTCAATTCCTATATTAAGAACAATTGAATACAATCATACGAGGATAGTATCAGTTCTTATCAGCATGACTCACTAAGCTGATAATAAGTAGTATTATATATCACACAGGCAAAACAGTTGTAGGCCAAATAGCCCAGTTATGACTCATTTTAAGAAATAATAAATTAAATAACTACTGTAGAAAAATAAATGATTCATGTACTGTATCTAAATAAAAAAAACAGTGTTGCTTTCAGACAGTGTTTGTATAAAACAATTAGTATTTTATTTTATTTTATTTTACTAGCGACTCTCCTTGCTTCGCACAGCACCACCTATCGGATCCAAAACTATATCTAACGTAGCCTATATTTCAAGTTAAGCATCTAGCAGTAGAGAGGTGAAATCTGCGTTCAAATCCAAGCAGTAGTTTTTACGTGGTGCGCGTACAAACAGACAGACAGACAAAAATCCTGAAAACTGTTACTTTGTCTTCTGTCTCTAATAAGACCCCCATATAATTTTTTTTTCAATATCGCCAATGTACAGACATCGGCCTGTTACAATTTTATTATATGTATAGATTTTGGAAACCAATGTTTACACCTTTCAATATTACATAGAATTACAGCTAGAGTTTGAGTAAATGTTTAATCAACAACAATTACCACATATTGTAAAAATTACATTATTTAAATTTTATTATAAATTAAATTAAATTATTTAAATTATATTATAATTTAAATTATGTACAGATGACTCTTTAAAGCTACATTGACATAAACATAACTATGAATTGATTTAATTTATCAGCTAAAAACATTTCCTGTTTTTCTTGAAGCCTTAATTGAATATAAATGTAGACATAACTGGCGTAGTATGGTGTATTAAAGTTACCCGTAACTTACTATAGGTGCCCTAAGTACACCCACGCTTTGGCCGTTTTGTTTAAACTCCAAAAAAAAAAAATTATGGTGATAATAAGTAGTAGTTACATTATTATCTATCCAAGTAAGTTAAGGTCAAAAATAAATAAAATCAACATAATTACTGTGACTATAATTCTGAAATATACAAACATGAATTTACAGAGAGAACATCGTAATTACAATGTGCATTATAAGTATTGGATGTTCATGAGTAATTCGATACTCCAATGTTTGATAACAAGACATCCACACTACCACACATATACACTCATATAGTACTCTGATTGAATGTATTGACTGAATCATACACATTGACTTGTTATAAATATCACATGATAATGATAATATTTAATACTGCTTTTTTTTTATAAGGTTATAACTTGATTGTGAACGTCATCCTAGTTCATTTAAAATGGCGCTCAAGGTGATCATCTCAATTTAGATATGGTAATTTTGATGTCACTAGAATAGTTTGATCTGATTAGATGTTGTTTTAGTAGGCATTGAACCAAAAAAAAAACTATTGTATCTCTAACTTTGTATTTACTAACAAAAACTGGATGTTTTGAAATGGGGTAAACAAACATTTTTAGGATAACAAGTCATTGTAAACACTCAAAACAAGTGGTTGCTGTTGACATACATGTCTTTTATATGTAGACGAGTGTAGAATACATATTGAGTGTACTTAGTTAATGATAGCTATCCATTTACAACCAATAAGTACAACTATGTTAATATTATGTTAAAATTATGCTCATTTTTTGTCATACTCACTTTGAATGACTCCAAAACATCAATCCATTGCTGCTTCTCTTCAGGGCTCGTCGCCCTCAAGTACCAAACACAGTCATTTACTGACACATCAAATCTGCAGTCATCAAATTCATGAGGCTGAAATAATAAACATTCAAGGTCGAATATCTCTATATTAGATCACATGCTAAGTCTGTTAGTTCTCAAGCAGAAATCGTTGTGACAAAAAAAAGTCGAGACGCAACAAGGACAAATTAATCTTTTTATTGGACTTAGCCGATAAAACAACTATGCATAGTCACCTTGACTTTGGCTTTTTTCAGACATAAGGCACCTCGGCATCCAAGATTACTCTCCAGCTCACTCTTGTAGTACGATAAAGTAGAATCCTTCAAAACAATAAACCTGTCCTGCCAACCGTGAATGTAATTTGTCCATTTACTCAAGTATCCGCGAAGTTCAGGATTTCCGCCATCCTCTAAATCCGAGTTATCGCTCACTGTTATATTTTCTTCAATCATGTTGCAAATGTTAAGAATTAATATTTACATTAAATTCTACACAAAAACAAACAAAACGAAAAATAATAATTATTAAAAACTCGTTACATGGGAAGATACACAACGAAAATTGTTGCTGTTATTTGACGTTTGATTTCAGTTTCACAGACTATAAATAAAAATTGGCAGCACAGATTAACATTCCTAATCATAGTCAAAAGTGGGCGTCATGCATTATGTTATCATGTGACAAACGGAAACAAAATTTACGGCCTAATCAATTTAGCTACCTAACCTAAAATACTTATTTTCGTAATAAACATTGATAATAGTGTATGGTTTACATTGCAACGTAAACTTAGAACTCACTGACAAAGTAAACTTAAGGGGCTTTTTTTCCTCTTTACGACCATGATATTGATGCAGTCAGTACCTACCCATGTATTTTGAAAACTTTTTCTTCAGAAAATTTCTATTCCAGCGGTTGTAACCAAATAACAATAATGAAAAAAGAGTTACGTCGTTTTAATTTTTCTTCGATTTGGTATTAGAATGTTCCCAGTTTGACATTTCAACGAGTGCCACTATTTCCGGAAACAATGTTCTTTTGCGTATCGATTTTGGCCGTCTTGTAATGTCATTGGTGGAAATACGTTAACCGCCAAAACTACATGATACCGGCCAATAGCACAACGCCATTCTACAAATAACTCACCATATCCGTTCAAGATGGCCGACAAAACTATGCCTATTTTTGTTCCATCAGAAAAACCTTTGAAAGTAGTAAAGTGGAAAGTAAAACAAGGTGTTTTTGTGTCGCAAGGTCAGATATTATTTTTATACAACGATTCATCGGGCTCAGGCACTGAATTAAAGAAATACAAGGCAATACGCGCTGGTACTATCTCATCGATCAAGGTGAAGGAAGGAGACATTGCAGAGCCTGGGTAAGTGACGTCACATTTTAAATGCGCTATAAAATAATATTTATCATTTTGTAATGCAAAATATCCATATCAAACAAAAATAATTTGCAAAATTCTGCATCACTTAGGTTACTCTTTATTTAAGGTGCAGTTGCATTGTTTGCGCGGCAAATACAACTGCAGCAATAGCTTCCCGCGTAAAATGTAACCTAAAACAAACATTGCAGAGATTTTAATAATTTTGTATGAATGTAACATTCAATTTATCAATGAAGGTTTGACTTAAACTTTGTCCAATATTGCCTGACGAAAGTTTAATTCACAAGCAATCCTTTTATCACAATATATTTTGTCAACAATTCCAATTAGACAACAGGTTCTTGTTTTGAAAGAATTATTGTCGCTCTCTCAAACTTAAAACAATACCTTCATTATTGTTACTGTATATTTGGCGAAAGATGAATCCCAAACGAAACTAAAATTTAATTCATGAAACTATTGTAACTTTTCAGTGCACCCATAGCAGAGCTTGAAGAATGTCGCCATCCTACTGTGATGAAGGAGATGTGTGCAGAGTGCGGCGCCGACCTGCGCACAGACGAGGTGACCAACAGGGATGTCGCCGTCGTGCCCATGGTACACTCTGTACCTGAATTAAAGGTGAGACCAAGATCATCAAATGTACTAAGGCAAATGGCAGTTATGGTAACACAGTACAGTGTGTTTGCTTATGAATATAAATTCCTATACATTTGTGGGCAAAGTCTTCATTGTTATTTTGTGGGCCAAAATAACCACAATGTGGAGCCCTGACACAGCCAGAAGGCGACGCGGTAGACCTCGCAGGAGATGGCGGGACGAGCTGGACAAAACCAACGAAGAATTGGTTTAGTCATAAGTTTGTGTTGAGAACTGGATTAGATAGATACAAGTTTTAACTTTGAGTAATGGTTTTGACTTCACTTGTAATCCAGATAGCAAAACATACCAAGTCCTTATGAAGACTTTCTTTTTTTGAGCTTTTAAAGAAAGACAGATACGAGGACTACATTCACTAAAGCAAAAATTGTAGATTCATACTTATAGTTTAAATTATTGAATTTTTTTGCTTATTTGTTTCCTACCTTTTCATAATCTCAAATAACAGATATTTTTTTTACTTTTATAATATCTATTTTCAGGTGTCGGAAGAGCTGGCACAAAAATTGGGTCGAGAGGATGCTGACCGTCTCCTAAAGGATAGGAAACTAGTATTACTTGTGGACCTTGATCAAACATTGGTTCACACAACTAATGATAATGTACCACCTAACTTGAAGGTAAATATTGTGAAAATAAGGAGAAATTCAAAATAATAGCCATGACGAAGGAAATAGTTAGACTCATATGAATAAATTAATAGTATCTTTGAAAAACTAAATTATTGTACACCCAGTACAACAAGATAATAGCAACATTTCTAAACATTGTTATCTACAACTGGTCTATAAAATTTAATTTCTTGATTACAGGGTGTCCTTCACTTCTTTCTGCGAGGTCCAGGTGCTCCCGGCCGCTGGTGCCATACGCGCCTTCGACCTCGAACTCAGGAGTTCCTGGAATCTGCCTCCAAGAACTATGAACTTCATGTATGCACCTTTGGCGCCCGTCAGTATGCCCACGCCGTTGCCGACTTACTTGATCCAGAGAAAAAGTATTTTTCTCATAGAATCCTGTCCAGGGATGAGTGCTTTGATGCAAGAACGAAAGCAGCTAATTTGAAGTAAGTTTATTACCAAAATATACATCTTTACATATGTAGTGTAAAACAAAGTCGCTCCCGCTGTTTGTACGCTTACATCTTTTAAACTACGCAACGGATTTTAATGCAGTTTTCAGCAGTAGATAGTGATTCAAGAAAAAGGTTTATATGTATTGTATATTGTACCCGTGCGAAGCCGGTGCGGGTCTCTAGTATAGTATAGTATAATTGCATATTTCTCCATATCATATTATGAATTTATCATGTCTGTATAACTTTTCAGAGCATTATTCCCTTGTGGCGACAACATGGTGTGTATTATCGACGATCGCGAGGACGTATGGCGACACGCAACTAATCTGATTCACGTCAGGCCTTACTCCTTCTTCCAGTCTACAGGAGATATAAATGCACCTCCCCCACCTGGTAAGACGCTTTTATAAGAATTAACTATTGAACCGATATTTGTATGAGCAAATAAGTGATCATCATCACCTTACTGCCTTAATGCCATGTTACTCGGGGTCGGCGCAACACCTTTTTTCTTTTTCCATTCTCCCCTGTGTTAACCAATAAAGTGATGAGTGCCTTAAACATGTTACAGAAAACGAAAAACCTAAAGACAAACTAGCAAGCGGCAAAAATGGTGCCCAAAATCAGATGCCTACCCTAGACGCCGAGCCAGAACAAAAGGACGCATCAAAGAACAAAGAGAACAAGGAAGAAGGTGGTAATGGTAAAATAGTTGCTAAGGAAAAAGAGGTAAAGAGTTCTAATACGGAGGAAAAGGAAAGTGAAGAAGCTGATCAGGAGGGTGATGAGAGGATAGGGCAGGACCCGACAGAGCCGCGGTGGGTGGAGACCTCGGATGGACAGATAGAGGTGGAGGACCCTGATGACTACTTAATTTACTTGGATGATATACTTAAAAGAATACATACGTAAGTAGCAACACATGTATTGTGTTTATTGCTTAGTAAGGAAGTGTGTGTATCAACACTTTAAGTAGCAGTTGATGTTTCTGCAATGAAATCGAAAAAAGATTATAAAAATCATATAAGCAGGACAAAAACACATAAATGGGCATAGAATATTTTTCAGTACTACTTTATTGTTTCTGTAAAGTAGTTCTATGATTTTCTTACTTTTCCAGGCACTTCTACGATAACTACGACAAAATGGGCAAGAATCAAATTCCAGACTTAAAGTCTATAATCCCAGAAGTGAAATGCGAAGTATTAGCGGGTACTAGTCTAGTCTTCAGTGGTTTAGTGCCGACGCATCAGCGTTTGGAAACGTCAAGGGCGTATCAAGTGGCAAGAAGTCTCGGAGCCGAAGTTACGCAGGATTATTCTGATAAGACTACACATTTGGTGGCAGTGAGAGCAGGTAGGCATAGCAGTTGGTTATAGTCAATTATTCCAGCTAAGTGCATAATGTAAATGCTTGTTTCAATGTTTAACTTATTTTACAGGAACAGCAAAAGTGAACGCAAGCAGGCGCATTGGCGAAGGCAAATCGAGCAAATTACATGTAGTGACTCCAGATTGGCTGTGGACGTGTGCTGAGAGATGGGAGCGAGTCGACGAGAGACTGTACCCTTTACAAAGAGGGGGACAGGTACAGTAACTAAACAACTTTATTGTTTATAGGTCCTAAAATAAAAAACGCTGTAAATATTCAATAATTTCTAAGGATATTTTGGCACTTTGGACTGCTGCTCTGAGCTGCTAGGCCTATCCATGAAAAAAAAAAAACATTGCATTTGTAGACACATGTCTACCCATTCACTAGTTATCTCTAGCTAAAATGATAATCTGTCGTCTTCCGCCGAATTGGATGCAAGTCACAAATATGAGGCCAAATTAAACAGCAAAGTAATAGATAATGTCTTTAGCATTAAATCAGATGAGTGCATGACCAAGCAAGTTCCATATCCACAGAGCAGTTCCCGCCGGCCGCCGGCACATTGCAGCAGTCCACCGCCGGCGCCGGCTCCCGTGGCCGCACTGCGAAAACGCACGCCTTCTGGACGGTTCATGGACACTATCAACCCGCTGCTGTCTTTCTCGAGCGATGATATAGCCGATATGGATAGAGAAGTGAGTCACAATAACACCACTTTGCAATAAAATCTGTGTATGGGATAAAGGTGCTGCCTTCAACTTAAAGAGGCCTCTCGCTCTCAACTGTTGTAGAACTACATGTTCTTCTTGTTTTATAGGTTGAAGACATATTCAATGAATCGGACGAAAGTTCTTCAGATGAGGAGAAACCAGGTGATGATGATCTGGATGATGAAGAGAATCCTCCTGAGGATAGACTGATATCAGTCAGTGCAGAAAATAGCATGCAGGACAGCTTACATGACAGGTAAAGAAGATAATCTGGAAAAAAAGAAAAGTGGAGATGAGCTGCACTTTAAAAATATGAAAATAAATACTATATTTTTGGTTTTTTAGATTACAAGATTCGCAAGAAGCAACAAATGACTCTGAAATGGGTAAGTATTTTCAGTTTTTGTTCTCCAAATCACAACACATAAATTTGACTTCACATATTTCTCATCTTATTGTTTCGTAAAATCAATTGTTTTGTAGTTTCTATCTATGGGAAAAGGCGTAAGTTTAATAGTTTATTGTGTTCATGTAAAATCAATCTTGGCTTTTTTTTTCGCATCTGGAATCCTAAAATAACACCAACTCTAAAAATGTTTTTTCTATATTCCTAGACGACGAATCCCGCCCTCGCAAGAGACCACGAAGATCGTCACCACCATCAGATGAGGAACCACCAGATGACGACGACAGCTCTTGGAACCTTATGGGCGCGGCGTTAGAAAAAGAACTCCTGGCACAGGACTGATGCCACCGATACAAGCAATCTTTACAACTTATGAGCAGTATGGCTAAAAATAAAATAAATGCTCTTTTTTTTTAGATTTTTTTTTTTGATATTTTGATCCCAATCACAAAGGACTGACTATAAAGCTGTCTCTTGAGTTTTGCTGGCCTTTATTATGATTGTAGTGAGCTATGATTTTTTTCACACACTAAATGCCTTTCTACAAATACATTTCTAGGATTCAAAGGAGTGAAATGGGATAGTAATTTGCACATTCATCACTTGCTGAAGGGAACTGCCATTGAATATTCTACTTATGCAATTGATTTTGAGTGTGATTAACCTAAAAAAAATACACTGATATCTTGTGCATGAATGAAGATTGAATTATGTTATCAGCTTATAAACTCCCATCAATGTCCGGTTGAAATTACCAGACTGTAGCAAACAGCATTTGGGTGATGAAACCGAAGAAAAATCTCAGCTGGTAATGAGTGATAATAATGAAAGATAGATATACACTAACTAAATATTTAATTGCTAATTAATTACACTTTAAAACACTAGCTAACTTAAATGGCATAAGGATCATTTTCATCAAACACATGGAACTTTGTGTATGTAGGTTTTGATGTGAAGTCTTTCTTTCCATCTTGCCAGCCTCGTTCCGGTGCTTTATCATGATCAAAGGTAGAATCTAATTTTCCATACAGTTCTGCTTGCCTGTCCATGTCTTCTCTGTACTGTTCTTTAGCAACCTTTTTGCCAGTGATAGGGTCAGTAATATCACCGAAAGGGTACACCACCTCTTTGACTTCATGAGTAATTAACTTGGTCAATTTTTGTTGTAGTGACTGTATGAGTACGATATCGCCAGTCTTACAGACCTTTTTGGGATCATGGCAGTAGTAAAATTCATCCTTTCTAAAGTACTGCAATAGAAAGAAGAAAGTTGTTAGTGAAATTAGTGATAAAATCTCATATTTGTAGTCATTATTGTTATAAAAACACAAACCATCAGTAAATTCTCGTCCAATTCTAACCTCTTCACTCTGATTTTGGCAGCATTTTGTTTAACAGTAGGAACACATTGGCCTAACAGTAGAAATTTCTTTGCCGTCTCTGCTACATTACGAGCCATTATTAATTACAATTTAATGCAAGTTTCACAAAGAAAGAAGACTTAAAATAAAATACAAATTTGTGCTCGTTTAGATCAATGACAGATTGACTGACACTACTGAGAATGACAGTTGGTCTTGTTCATTTTTTTTCTGGGGTATTGGCAATGGCATATAGATACTCATGCGCTAAAAATGATTGGAATCGATTGACTGTTTTTTTATTTAAACTGCTTTTTGAAGAAATTAAGCCATATACAATCGAATGTATTCATTAAAATAAATACAATATAATATTATTCCTTCCGCACGCAAAATATACGCTTTGGACGTGGAGTTGCGGACACCAGTCCGTTATACACAATACAATATAAATATTATTCCTTCAATAAAACAAATCTACTGCTATAAATAGACCCTTAACGTTGTACTTTATAAAGAGTACACACGGCGGCACATCAAGCTGTACATAACCAGTATAACCTGACTTCGCTTTGTATGAGCTCCCCGTACGATGAGAGATCAGCTTATTTTGTATAGCTTGATTGGCCGCCGTGCGTACATAGCTAGAGACTGCCTAGATATTTTGTTATTATAAACATGCTATGTTGTGTCCAGACGTGTCAGAATAGGCCTCAAAACTCAAGTCCCTATTGTAGAATGACGAAATACGGCTGTACTACCCTTTTGGAGAATTGAAACGTGACGTTGGGTTATCTTATATGATTTAAATAAAGAAAACAAACGGATTATGCACTGTTTTGTGTGTTGTAGCAATAAAAGATTCACAGGCTAAACTAAAAAGATTTAATATTTCGTTATAAACTTATAACCCATAACAATTATACCAGTTAACACAGCTACAATGTGTGACTAAGGAGATTATTAACAATAAACTAGGTACTGATTAGTTTGATACAAACTCAAGGTACAAAAAGTCGAAAATTCCCATCTTTGTTTACATTATTTCAAACATAATTTTAAGGAGCTTTCTCCAAACAAATACTTATTAATTAAGGCTGACTTGCTTGCGAACCCTGGCACTTTTACTTACAATTTACATTTAAAATTTAGTTGAACTTATATAAACTCAAACATAAAATATCACAATGTACATATTTAAGCCCAGCACCATTTTAAACAAATCATTCAGAAAAATAATGACCTATGTTCAAGCGGGGACTAATTTCGTAATTGGTTTGACAACAGTCACTAATGCAGCCACTGATGATACTGCGCCCAGTACTCCTACAGTACTTGGACTTAGTTTAGTAAATCCTAACGCAGTCAGCGGAATGAATATGTCACAAGAATTCTTCAAAGTATCAATAAAAACATCTTTGTGACAAGTCATCAACATATACATATACTTCATCCCACCATTCCAATCATAGTTTGTGATTGAAGTATTCAATAGTTCAGATGGCTTCAAGAATGTAGTCTTATGCAAATCCATGAGATGAACAATTTCATAGAAGTCTCTAGCTAAATTCGCAATGATTGAAAGAAGCCAAAATTTATTTGCCGTTCTGTTCCATTTTTCTGAGTCGGTTTTAAGGAATCCACTTTTGGTGAGCCAGACTACATGGTCAGAGTAAAGAAACAATGCATGTGCCAATTTGCTGATTGTCAATGTTACCCTTAATATGGGATCTTCAATGTGCATGCTATTTAAGGCATTGTAACAGATGTCTATGCATCTTCCAAGTCTTAAAACTGAAAAAAAAACATGATTTAGATTGTTAAAGAAGTAAGAAAAGAAGAAGCCTACTCTTGACCTCAATCTAGTCCTGAGGACAGAGATGAGGTTGACGATGGAACAAGCTAACCCAAAAGAAGCCTATTAACTTGCGACTTAAATAGATTGGGGTCAAATGAACTTGGGAACACCACTGCAGGCAGGTAATTCCAGTCCTTGGCTATGCGCATAATATACGATGTCGCAAAGCGCTTCGTGCGAATGTGTGGAATATCGACAAGGTATGGGTGGTAACCTGCAGTACGTCTGGACTCCTGATGGAAGAAGAGAGATGGTGGAATGAGCTCGTGGAGGTCTTGGGCACACCATCTGAAGTACAGTCTGTTGTTAGATACAATTAGCAATAAACTGTATAAACCACAAAGAGACTACCTCAATGGTCTAGACCAATGAGGTAGTCTCTTTGTGGTTTATACCACTAGTGGTTGCAGTCGCGATTGCGAGCATAAGGTCCTGGGCTCGATTCTTGGGTTGGGCAAATTGTTATTGGGTTTTTCATCAGGAATTTCTCAGTAGCATCGTTGTGACCGGTTGATGGCAATAAGCTGACCCCTTTTTCATGGTACTTAAACATAACTGGTGAAATGTGGGTACACCTTTGCCTTACCCTATGGGGATTCACATGATGTTATGTTTAATAAAAGCAGTTTGGGGACATGCCCCTAACTATCAATGAATGGCTTTTAAATAAATATTTATTAAGGCATTAATGTATTGTTTATTTTAAGTGAAATCAGGTAATATTCTAAGTAATTTAAAACAGTGGATGTTTTAAATTACTTAGAATATTACCTGATTAGAGAGAACATGACAACAGTTTACTTACTTTTTCTGAAAGAACTAAAAGTGAGTTCCAGATTTTTTATTCTATCAACAGAGTATTTGTTGGCATTTCTTATTTCCAATTGGTGCCAGACAAGTCGACTTGTATATTGAATGAGTCTGAAAATATTGATTAATTTTAATGGGCTTATAATAATATTAATATTATTTGTGATCATTGGAAGGAATGGAGGACTATGCCCAGCAGTGGGACAATATGGGCTAGATATAATAATATATATTATAATAATTAATGGGCTGTAAAACCACCACTTGAATTCTTTGTTTGCTTCAAGTTACAACTTTAACTGAGTTTTTTATGAATTAATCTCTAAATTATTCACATCCAAAATGAAAAATCCCAAATGGAACATACTACTACATGAGAAGTATCATAGGTCAAGTTTACTAGAGTGCCCAATTTCATAAATATCAGTTGAGCCGTTAAGGCTTGTAAAGGTCAGACAGACAAATCAAGCACTGATAAGATGGATTAATTGAAGATACATTAACAATGGATTCTGACCTGGCTAGTTTGTCTCTACCATTTGACTGGTTATTTACTTTTATAATAACGTCCATCCTGGCACCGTTGTGGTCTTGAATTAATGATAATAAGCTGTAAATCTTCAGTAATAAAGATTGTTGTTTATCTGACGAATTTAGTTACTATCAGTAAGATACCACACATTGTTTTTAAATGAATATTAGATATTGTACATATTAGCACTATGTTTACGTTCCGTAGCGTCGATATGAACCTTGAACTGTGCACGAATAAAGTTTAGTTCTGTTGAACTTAACTAATGTACATTACATGTATGATTAACCCAATTTTATGCTGTATCTTTGACGTAACTTTAGTAGCGGAACTGAAGCTGTAATGAGCTCAGATTAAACCTTTCAAAGTATAGGTAATTCTGATAGATTATTCAATTATTTCTTCCATTAACTCAATTTTAAAGTCAACAACAAACAAGAAAGTTGATTTTCATCATTTGACATTATGTTTTTTTTTTTTTCTCTGTTCTGCGGTGTTGCCTGCATTCATTATTTTAAGCGGGTACACTGGTTTAGTATTTTTTTTTTTATAGAAATGGTGAAGCGTTTTTCCAAATTGAAGACAAACGTGTCTTCTCTTGCTTGACTCATAATCATCATCCGCAACCTTAAGTCACCCACTGTCTAGACCACAGGCCTCTCTTTTTCGTGGCAATCTCCTCGTGGCTGGTGGCCAGTCGTGGCTGCCACAGAAGCACAGAGCATCATTTATGATACTCACAGAAGTGCACAGCCTCATCCAGATGTTTTACCCGATAGCAACTGTTGTCTGGCCATTTCCCATCAGTCATACAACCTTTACATTTACAGGACTAAATAGATATACTTTGTTAGATTTACATATCGCGTTTTTCAATATCGATGTCCTTTGTACGTACTTGTTCACATTTCAACGTTAGAAACCCGGCTGCAGAACGCAAAGAGCGTATCACGGACTGGTTGTATCAGTTCTGAGGTTTAGTATTTTTTTTTTGGGAGCTGTCTACAGATCGAGAGATTGTTTTTAAAGCGCAAAAACGATGTATTCGGTCCATGTGTGGCTTAAAAACTTTCGAAACTTGTAAACCTCATTTTAAATCATTAAAATTACTGACTATGCCAGTTATGTACATTTACGAGACTGCTTTATTTGTTAAAATCAATTTACACCTGTTTCAAAAACTATCCCAAGTAAAAGAGATTCCAATGCGTTCTCAATATGTGCGACAGAAAATGCAGAACCGCTTTAGTGAAAAAGAGATTTTTTGGCATGGCTCCGAAAATTTACAATAAAATACCCGATAGCATAAAAAATTGCCACTATTATAGTTTATGAAAAGTATACACTCGCTGTTAATAGAAAAATGTTATTAAACTGAAGAAGATTTTCTCAATGATAATTTTTAACTTTTCGTGTGAATAAACGTTTGATGTAATTTTTAAATATTCTTAAGTCTGTTTCTCTTTTAATTTAAATTTAAAAAAGTTTTTATTAATTGTTCATTTTCTTGTAAGTGTTTAAATTTGTTTATTTTGCCGTTTCTGTTAGTTTTTTTTGTGTTTTCTTTTACTCTTTGCTTTTATTTTCAATTATATTTGTACGCCTTCACGGCAAAACATAGCGCCCATATAATAAACCTAAGACCTATAAGGAAATACCTATGTTACACAAATAAATATTTTGATCCTGATTCTGATTCTGAACCTAGCGGATGTTGCAAGTTTGCAACTTGTATACTCAAATAAGAATGTCGGTGAAGTGGGGCGGCGCCGCAGCGTCACGTCAAGCGGCAGCGGGCGGCAGCCATATTGAACTTATTTTTTGTTGCGCGGTGCTTGTGTGACCCAGCTATCGAAGTTTCTATTTGTTTTACGTTTCGTGGTCGTCTATATTCTGTGATTATCGACTATATATTGTGCAGAGTGGAGGTGTTCAGTGAACTAATTGACTGAAGTCGCTAAATTCGTTGTGGTAAGACTAAAACACTATTGTGCGTTGCGGTGATTTATCTTCTGGAACAAAGCGACATTTTGAAGTGACGTGTAATGTTGTGCATTTCAGATAGTGGTTCGTCGTACTGAGCTTTCATGATTGGATTACCGCGTAGCGATAGAGATAGAGATCGAATAACGGTGAAAATTCGTAACATGAAGAGGAGTTCGTCAAGAGATAGTATGCCGCGATCGAAAAGGACACGCAGTAGTATAGGCAGGTATGACGATAGCTCAGATGAGCGCGTCACTCCCGAGCGGGTGCGCCGGCGGGTGCGCTCGCCGAGCCCCCGGGGGCGATACGTGTCGCCGCACCGCGAGGACTATGTGAGGTCCCGGGACGTCAGAGAAGACTCGGCTCGGCCTTATTACAAAGTGCTCTGCGTTAGTGCACTCCATCCAAAAGCTTCTGATGAAATCGTCAAGGATACTCTGTACAGAGAATACAAGAAGTTTGGTGATTTTAGCATCAAGATTTCTCATGAATTAGATGAGAGGGTTGCTTATGTTTGCTTCCGTAGTGCTGAAGACGCGAGAGACGCTAAACATGCCAAGCCCAGGATTATATTGTATGATAAAGTAGCTATTGTTGACCCTGTCTATGAGCCTGTTCGTGCTGAATACAGAAGTAGGCCTAGAAGCATTACACCCCCTGATTATGAACGCCCCTATTCCTATGCTTGGTCACCAGTGCCTGAGAGACGTAGACCACCTCCTGATGATAGGGCTTATGGTATTCCCCCGACAGTACCTCCCCACCACAGAGATTTTCGCCCTCCAATGCATGAATACCCTATGGCTGGGCCCCATGGACCCCCAATGCATCACAGGCCACCCATGCATCATCCACCTCACCCTCATTACATGCCCCGTCCATATATGCCCCGACCCCACCATCCTCCATTTGAGAAAATTGAAAATAAAAAAGACAAATTCCCCAATTATCTACATCATGTTCAGCCAGAAGATGATCCACTGGCTACTAGGACTCTATTTGCTGGTAACTTAGAGATCAACATTTCAGATGAAGAACTCCGACGCATCTTTGGCCGTTATGGCATTGTTGAGGATATTGACATTAAACGCCCTCCACCGGGTACAGGAAATGCATTTGCATTTGTTCGCTATCAGACCTTAGATATGGCTCATAGGGCTAAAGTAGAACTTTCTGGCCAGTATATTGGCAAATTCCAATGTAAAATAGGATATGGTAAAGCCACACCTACTACTCGAGTCTGGGTAGGTGGTCTTGGTCCCTGGACATCTGTTGCTCAGTTGGAAAGAGAGTTTGATAGGTTTGGGGCCATTAAAAAGATTGAATATGCTAAAGGAGAACCTCATGCATACATTTTGTATGACTCAATTGATGCAGCTCAAGCTGCTGTTAAAGAGATGAGAGGTTTTCCTCTTGGTGGTCCAGAAAGACGACTACGAATTGATTTCGCCGATGTCGGCACTGGGGGCCCATACAGGCCAAAGCCTTATGCGCCTCCTGTTGGGGAAGACGGTAGACCAGTTGAAGGTTATGAAGGATATGAGGGCTGGGAGGAGGGATCGGCGGCTTACCCTGCCTATGGAACGCCTGGCTACAGAGGAAGAGGTGGCCGCGGCCGAGGGCGAGGGATGTATAGAGGCGTATATCACGGCTCGGGAGATTATCGCGACGAAGAGTGGAGGCGTGCCCCAACAGATCCTGAATACGAGGGACGAGTCCGTCGTTCTGGTTCACGGGAGCCAGGTGTGGACCGCTCTCGCTCACGAACACCGCGCCGACGCTCTCCCGACAGTGACTCCGACGGGTCGCCTCGTCGTGGTGGCGGCATGCTAGCGTCCGCCAGGACATTGCCTGAAGTTGTACGCAAAGCTACGACAATATGGAATGGTGCCCTGATCTTGAAGAACTCCCTATTCCCAACTAAGTTCCACCTGACTGACGGTGATTCTGAGATTATCGACAGTCTGATGAAAGATGAAGATGGTAAAAATCAGCTGAGAATAACACAGAGACTGCGTTTAGATCAACCGAAGCTGGATGATGTTCAGAAGCGCATTGCCACATCTAGTTCACATGCCATTTTCTTGGGAGTGGCAGGGTCAACAGCGTCCATCACAAATGAAGATGCAAGTATCCAGACCAGACCAATGAGGAACTTGGTGTCTTACTTAAAGCAAAAAGAAGCAGCAGGTGTTATTTCACTACTTAACAAAGAGACAGAAGCTACTGGCGTACTATACTCTTTCCCACCTTGTGAATTCTCAACGGAGCTTCTCAAGCGCACATGTCACAACCTAACCGAGGACAGTTTGAAGGAGGACCATCTGGTAATAGTGGTAGTCAGGGGTGGGTCAGCCTAGTATGAACTTCTGAGCTCCCAAACTGCAGAGGTCACAATCTGACCAACAAGTTTGTAGTGAGATCAGTAAAAGTGGTGGTGATGGATGGTTCTACGTAGAACGAACTAATTTATTAGATTTACATTTTGAGTTTACATTACTAGCCTAAGTTCTGATTAAAGTTCTCTTGTCTTCTTCAGAAATTTAATGAAATGTACACTTGTGATGTGTAGTGAGGTGAGGTGTTTGTAAATCTAAGTTAGTGAAGTTACACATTTCTTGTGCAAGTGCTGTGTTAGCCTTGTAGTGACAGCAATAATCAATATTATTGCAAATATGTAGATGAACTATAGTTTTGCTAGAATTGGAGCAAAGATTTTTTTTTTAAACTTTTTAAGTGTATATTT
Organism: Noctua fimbriata; assembly: GCA_905163415.1. Taxonomy (NCBI): domain Eukaryota; kingdom Metazoa; phylum Arthropoda; class Insecta; order Lepidoptera; family Noctuidae; genus Noctua; species Noctua fimbriata. The sequence continues at coordinate 12,334,101 of LR990939.1, forward strand.
ATTATGGTAAAAAGTTATAGTGTATACTTATTCAGTGTATGTTAGGTGATGTGTAGTGTAAGTGTGTGAGTTGCAAATAGAATATTTCATCTTATGATGTAGTTTTTTTAAACCTTGTGAGTTGTGATCAGGCAAGTGCAGTTGTTGATACAGTGACTGGTTTGTGATGTTCAAATGTGCCCTCTGTGATTAATAATCACTTGAGTGAATTTCCTAATGACTTGAGAAAGTCACTGCTCATTAATCAAGTGAAAATGCTTCAACCCTAAAATGATTCAGTGAAGCCTTGTGTTTGTGTTGTGGTCAATGAAGACTAAAATATGACAATAACAAAGTGTAGGTAGACATGGTGATTGTTCAAAAGGCTGTGTTAAAAATCAGTTATAGTTTCGTTTTATCATAGTGACACAGTTAGGTATGAAATAATCATTTTAGTTGCACCACTTGGTAAGTATTTTGTGGGTATGGACCCCTGCTTTTGAAGCTTTTGATTGCCTGCTCAATGTTACATCTAATTCTAGTTCTAGTCATGTGTAGACTTCACAATAAATATTTTGCCATATTTATAGGGTCAAATTAAATTACCTGGCTTCACGGATGTGATGATCATACGTAAGACCAAAACAAGAACTGTTTTTATTAATCATCAGCTTAAATTCTGAATTCAGAAAACTGTTTTTGTTATTTTATCGTTATTAGATCATGAATTCATAATATACCCATCACTTCTGAAGTGTCGCCAAATAATTAAATTTTATGAGGCAGGTACCAAATACCAGTAACAGCTGACTTGAGAATGATTGTCCAAAACAATTCATGCAGTGATTTTTGATTCCCAGGAGTAACGTTTTTTTTTCTTAATTGTCATCATAACTGGCATGAAATTTTTGATTTTAGTAAAATACGACCCGTTTATAAGCACATTAACCTCTAAACACGGCATAAAACCAAAAGAACGTTACACACAACCTCGCTATTCCCATACCAGCCTAAACTTTATTCCAGAAAGTAATTTAATATTACTTATAACTAAGTATTACAGTAATTAGGTATCATCTAGTTGTCATTTCGTTTCATCATCATTTTGATAGGATCACAATAATAATTGGAAAGTGGTTTCTATCGACTGGGATAGGCGCGCATTGTCTCATGACAATGCAAATATTTTTTACCATTGCTTACTCAACAGATTTTTTTTAAGAAAGACTCCATTTTCTTGTCTTGCCCACCCCAATCTGTGGAATCACTCGTTTATTCGAACTACCGAGTAGGTAATTAGGTAAATACACGCTGCTATTTTGAACTTATTTAGCAGACAGCCGCTGCACTGGCCAGAAGAAAAAACCTGAACTCAATCGATTTCGTAAGTATCTGTGACAAGTGGTAAGCATTTGGAGGTCCTATTCTGAAACGATTCAATGTCATAATTACTGCTCTCTACTGTGACTGAGTGATGGGCTGCTGCGCTGCGTGTCGCCGGTTCGATTCCCGCACGGAATTAATATTTGAATGGAATACAGCAGGTAGTTGTTCCGGGTCTGACTGTTAGTGTATGTGAGTTTAAATATTTGTAAAATACATGAGAAATCCGTGTGTGGGGCAACGTTTTTATTAAAATATATTAAAAAAAAACATTGCCGAGTATCATCGGTATCTCGAGTGCTCAACTCCTAAGTGTACTCATCAGACCAATATTTACCGCAACCTTTTCAGCCTCAAGTCTGCCTGCTTCGACAGGGATCACTTGTGTGGCTTTACTTAATTGAGGCCACTAAATATAGGTACAACAGCCACCAATAAATACCAAGTAATTGAAACAACCATCGACCTTGGTACTTACATGAAGAGTGTTTACCTTTTTTTGCTAACACTCGCGTCTTAGTTCAGCACGTACCTACGACTGACGTACCTACCTAATATTTTTTGCATAACTTGAGAACCTAAACTAACGGAACTTGCAGGATAAGGCTTTAGATGCACTAAAACTTCACTCCTGCAGTGTCTCCTAACGAAAGCGTTTGTATGTGTGTACCGCTTTGATTATTTATAGGTCCAAAGGTCGACGACCCGAAGATAAAAGTTCGCCAACAAGACTAATAATGAGGTCATAACGGTGTTATTTACTTGTGCTTTTCCGTAGCTGTGGTTTATCAATAAACGTTTCTTTGGTACAAGTTTGTGGTTTTTTTATTGGTCCTGTATATATTTACCTTTCTAATAATTAGATGACAAGTAAATACACAATTAGCAAACTTACAATATAATTGTAAGTTTGATAATTAGATTAGATAAATAGATATACGTACCAGACCTTTGAATCTAGTAACACTGTTTATCATGTTATGAAAACACCTTTTAACAAAAAACAGTCACTTGCTGTTCTCAATAAAGATTTAGGGCCGGACTCCACCGAAGAGAAGAGGAGATTTGTTGTAATAATAATTGTAAATCACCAATAGAAGAATTATTAATACTTCTCGGCTCCGCTTAGCTTTAGTGGTAACGGTTGAGCAGAGAGGAGAGATGTCTCATAATTGCTTACACCAGTCTCCGCACTCGGCGGCCAAGTGCACAGCGGAGACGTGGGCGTCCGTCCTCCTGCGTGCGGTGAGCGGCGTGTGTGCTGTGAGCGGCGCGTCATGCCGCTTTGCACATCTCACAGCTTCGGTGGATACACCTTAGCTTTTACGCATCTTCACTCCCTTCGTCTCCGCTTTGGTGGAGTCTGGGCCCCTTACAAACAATTATATGATAATATGATGCTCTGTGCTTACAAAGGCTTTTGGTACGATTTGCGATGGATTAGTCACAGATAGAATCTGTCTATCCAAGTTGTTGACACTTTACATACTGAAGTAAGAAACATGACACATAACTGGGTCAGACAGAAGAGTGGTTGATTTAGTTAAACTTGATCCTCTTACTTATATGGCACTGACTTGCTGTGGGACTGCAGGCGATGCTGAAGAGTATAATCTCAGCAACTGAGCGAAGAATTATCACTCTGAATTGGAAACATTACAAGACGATGCTGTTGTAGGGTTCATGATCTTACGACTTCAGTTCGACTCAGTTACAAAGCGAGGCTGTTATACTGGAAATGTACCTATAGCGGCTATAGGTTATATTTCCTGTATACTATATATAACATCACTTCGCTTACAACACGGCGACACATCAAGCGTAGTACCTACCTATAGCTTAATGTGTCGCTTGTGTACTTTTAATTCAAAGTCAAGCCATGAAACCAAGGATAAATAGTACGAAGGCCGACGGTATTTTCAGCAGTGACGGCCGTCACGTCGTGGAATGGCGATACGTCTGCGAGGGAAGCTAGCTGTATTGCAGAGAGTAACTGCAAGCCTATGACAAACAGTGGGTGATTCATTCCAGGCTGAAATAATGATGCCGAGTGTAATTTAAGTGTGGAGTGGTTCATTTTTAGGGCGCTTTGAATTATACAGAATGTTTGGTGCATCGTTTGCCCAATTGAACGGGCCGAAAGTAGGGGTCTTTTACCTGTCTCTTGAGCACCGATAACTCAACCTTGACCCTACTGATTTTATAATTTCAATTTTACAAATATTTATTTTGAAAAATCATAAAATTCGATATTTACACTTGATGTTGAGTTTTAAGTTTATTTGATGACAGATTAACAACTTTCATCAACATGTTTTTAAGTTGTAGTTAGTTTAAATGTGGATGTTATAATTATAGAAAATTGAAATAAAATGGGGTCTAGAATTACTTATTAGGGCTAACTGAAGAGACAGCAAGAACCCCTTCTTTCAGCCCGTTAAATTTGGCAGACGATGCACGAAACACCCTGTATTTTCAGGAGGTTTATTGGTGTTAGTAAACGTTTTTAAAATAAACTAGCGGTGGCGCCATGCGTTGCAATGCACCTTTTCCTACTAGGTACCTACCTACTTTCTTATTTTTTTCTTTCATAGGAACCTTCTCTTGACAATAACAAACACTAGGAAAATAGGGATTTTTTTTTTTAGATATAGATTTGTCTGGATATTAGTGGTAACGGCCCCGACTTACGATTTGTAGGTCGCGGGTTCGAACCCAGCCAGGCGCATTACTGTTATTATTTCTCTTGTAATTTATTTCATCACCACAGCTCTCAAAACGTGTGCGTTCGCGCAGCGGAATGTTGTTGAATTTAAAGATATTAATTATGCAGATATTTAGTGTATGACGTCGTATAATTGTGTATGGTAAAAAAAAAATTGTGTACGCAGCCATTGTGGAGAAATTCACCAAAAACTGATTCCGCTGGGCGAACGTTGTCCTGGCGGAACTTATTTTAATCCATAGACTTTAGAAGAAAAGAGGTGTGTCCAAAAATTAGTGTGTATTTGTGTGTAATTGTGTATGTATGAATAAAATGAGTGCATGCATAAACTTCGGAGAAATTCAAGTTTCCGCTACGCGAACGTTTGGCCATTAGCTAGTTTTCATATAAAGCGCTTACATAGAGAGCTGTAGATTTTTACATACGTTGTTTTGAATTTGTTTATATTTGTTTATAAAACAGATTTAGAAAAAATCGTTGGGCTTAAAAGATAAAAATATAAACGTAAAATACACTTAATAGGTCTTAGTTCTTAAAGTATGCACGCATCAGCGCATCAGCTGTTTTCCGCACAGTGTAAATAGCCACATGTTCGGTTTGTGTAGCTTTGTCCAGGTTTCCTCGCATGTTACGACTTATAGGACGCATGATAACGACTCATGATGGTTGAAGACTGCGGCCACACATGGGGCGTACTTGTCGTGCATGTTATAGACAGGATTCCGTGAGACACAAAGGAATTCGTCTTCTCCGTATGATGTACATTGGCGCATGTCTTGGTCTTCCATAGTAATATAAGAGTTCTTTATGAAGTTGATTGCAATGAAACTAGAACTTGGTAGCAAGAGTTTTAAGAGTCCTTGTCTAAGGATCGGTGTTGGTATAACCCGATATATCTTGTAGTCTTCATCGCTCAGCAAGGGGATGTGTATTTCAAATAGCATAAAGTTATTTGTAATGCGAGCCTTCACGTGAATGAGGTCTTAAATATTTTTCAAATCCCTTTGAATGTCCTTTACCGGTAACGACAGTCCCTGTGGCAACCTGCCTGATATTATGTTGAGCTGTTCGATCAGTTGGTTAGCGGAAAATAAATGTGTATCTAAATGTCCTCTATAAATGTTGGCGAGAGCATTTATCAACATTTCCACTATTCGATTTAAATCACTAAAAATCAGAGTTGCCGTCATCGCAGCGGTATTTATGTCATTCATCGCGAATAGCATTTGCGCCCTGTTCTCAATTTTTGTGATGTCGCTGCTAGTTTGTTTCATATAGGCGCGCAATGTTTTGAATTGTTTATCCATGAAGGCAGTGTTTCTTTTTATAATGTTATTTTCAGCCTCTACAATCAATGTTTGGTTTTTCATAAGTTGTAGTAAGTAGTCATCATTAATTTGATTGTAGGTTCTGTATGTCTTTTTCGTACTTTTCGGCAAAGTCTGCGTCGAGTACTCCAAAAAGAGTTCTTGATAATTTCCCAACTCCATCAAAATAACCTCGTTTTGGTCTTGAGTGTTGAGTGAGCAGCATCGAGTTGTAGTCGGTTAGGTGACTCAGTTCATGACGTAGGTGGCCGACAATTGTTTCACAAGGCGTGTACTCGTGTGATATTCTTTGGCATAGTTTATCTATTTGGTTCACGTAATCGTTGATCCGATCAGTTGCTTGCCAGTATGACGTTAAGTTATAGTAAACCAATAGATTCCATTCGTCATGTATAAGTTGTATTGTCCCAGCTTCATCGAAGTAAATCGGATGATTGCTCGGTATAGGTGTAACCTTCCAGTTATTCGTCGTTGGCGCTGATTGTGCAATTCCCGTCATCGCTAGTATGGATAGGAGAACAAGTGACAGCCGATTGTTTTTGTTTTTAGTTGTGCCTCCTAGTTTTTTAGTTTCCGGAGTAGGTGTCCGTTTCTCTTCCTCTTCGTTTACTCTTGTTTCTTCTAGTTTCAGCGGTAAAGGTGACAGCTTCGTTATTGGTCGTTTAAGTGAACCTTTTCCAGTTTTCAAGGTAACAACTCGTACTCGCCCATCGGCGCCTGGATGTAGCTCCTGAACTCTTCCTAAAGCCCAGCGCCCAGGAGGTAAGTGTTCATCTTTTACTAATACTAGGCTTCCTAGTTTCAGGTTTTCTTTTGGATGCTGCCATTTGCTACGGGTTTGCAGTTGATGTAGATATTCGTTCGACCAGCGCTTCCAGATGTGCACGTTCATTTGTTCAACGAGCTTCCATCTGTTTCTTAGATCGTGCTCAGCAAAGTCTTGCTCTTCTTGTGGTAGTGACAGTAGGGGACCGCCAATGAGGAAGTGGCCTGGCGTTAGATATTCCAGGTCTTCGACATCCTCTGTTAATGGGCACAGTGGACGAGAGTTTAGACAGGCTTCAATTTGATTAAGTAACGTAGTGAATTGTTCAAAGGTAAGTTTCTGTTCTCCCAGTACTCGATGTAGGTGATATTTCATTGCTTTGACGGCAGCCTCCCACAGGCCTCCAGCTGTTGGCCATAGTGGCGCGTTGAAATGCCACTCAATTTGTAAGTGGCTCATCTCATCGGTGAATTCAGAAGTCTTAAACGTATTGTGTTTTTCAAATTCCTGTTGAAGTAGTTTTGCTGCGCCCACAAAATTCGTGCCGTTGTCGGAGAATACGTGTCGGGGTGTACCCCTGCGGGCACACATCCTTTTGAATGCGGCTAGGAAAGTTTGCGTAGTCAGGTCTGACACCAATTCCAAATGCACGGCTTTGGTCACCATGCATATGAAAATTGCTATGTAAGCCTTGCAAGTTGTGACTCCTCTTCCTTTGTTGATTTTCACATCAACATGTCCGGTATAGTCTACACCGGTGTTCGTGAACGGTCTTGATGGAGTGACACGCTCCTTTGGCAAGTCTGCCATCAGTTGGACGTTTCTGTTTGGTTTAAACCGATGACATCGGATGCATTGTCGCAGCTCCTTCTTGACTGTCCTGTTTCCTCCAATGACCCAAAATTTCTGTCGTAAATGGGCCAAAGTGAGCCGGGCTCCACCATGGAGAGTGTCACGATGAGCCTCTTGAATAATAAGCTCCGTTAATCTTCCTTTAGCCGGAAGAATAATAGGATGTTTAGCTTCGGGAGATAACGTTGAGTAGCCTAGTCGCCCCTTCACGCGCAGTATTCCACTGTCGTCCAGGAATGGGGTTAACTTCAGCATGTTACTTTTTGTTGATATTGGTCGGTTTTTCTTTAAACATTCAATTTCCACGCCATAGTTTTCCTTTTGAACGTTCTTGATAACCAATTCTGCTGCTCCCATAATGTCATGTGTTGTTAAACACACAACCTCCTTTTTGTTACCGCTGTCGGTTAAGTTAATGGTTGAGTTTAGTTCGCGTTTTTGCTTACGAATCTTGCTTAGTCGTAGGATCCATCCTAGCACTCGTATTACGCGTTGATAATTACTGTATTTATTGAGTAATGTGTCAATTATTTCACTTTTCTTGTATGTGACAGCACAGCAGTTTTTTTCTCGCAACTCAGTGTTTGTTGAGTAGGTCAGGCGGTTGTCTTGATGGATTGTTGGCATATTTGTTTTTAACCATTCTGGTCCATTCCACCAAATTTTAAAATCGAGGAGTTGTAATGGTGTTAACCCTCGAGTTGCACAGTCGGCGGGATTTTCTTCTGATTTCACATACTCCCAGCAGTTTGCCGAGATAATGCTGTTTATTTGTTTTACTCTGTTAGCTACATATTTATCCCACCGGTTTATATCGCCCTGCAGCCAGGCTAAAACGACTTTGGAGTCGCTCCAGCATCTTATATGTAGGTTTTTAGTGTAGAGAGTGTTCTGGACCTTCTCTAGCAGTTTAGCTAGTAAAACGGCCCCGCAAAGTTCCATTCTTGGTACTGTAATCTTATTGCTGATTGGTGCAACCTTTGTTTTTGCCGTAATTAGTGTCGTCTTGTATTCGCCAGCTTGATTTTTCACTCGGCTATAAATGACGCACGCATACGCTTTTTCGCTTGCGTCGCAAAACCCATGTATCTCTAGGCTGTTTTCTTGACATTGTAGCCACCGTGGTATGGAAAGTTTGTTTAGCAATGGGATATCTTTTCTTATAGTTTCCCATTCCGTAGCGAGATCTTTGGTTAAACGTTCATCCCAGTTGATTTTGCTTATCCAGATTTTTTGGAACAGGAGTTTGGTTTTTATTGTAAGTGGCGATAGTAATCCAAGTGGGTCGTACAGTTTGCTTATTTCGCTCAGTAGTACGCGTTTCGTCAGCTTTGTTTTGATTGGTAGATCCCATTGGTATGTGAAGCTATCGTCGTCTTGATTCCACCGCATGCCCAACATTTTTGAGTTTGTTGTTTCTTCCGGGCTAAAGTCGATGTTCGTATTCCTGCTCTTTTGATCATCTCGCAAGTCTTCCAAGATAGTTGGTTCGTTCGTCTTCCATTTCCTCAAGTTAAATCCTCCCTTTTTCAGCAACTCAATTAGTTTTGTTACTAGTGTTTTCGATGCAGCGATAGTATCCTGCCCGTAAACCAAATCATCCATGTAGAAGTAGTTTTTTAGGACGTTTCCAGCTTCCGGGTAGGTGTCTTTTTCATCTTCTGCGAGTTTATGTAGAGTGCGCATTGCCAGATAAGGTGCACTTTTTGTTCCGTAAGTTACTGTGCCCAACTGCCAATCTTGTAGAGGTTCGTTTGGGGAAGATCTCCAGATTATAGTTTGCAGATGTTGTTGTTTTTCGTTTAGCCAGATGAACCGATAAAGTTTTTCGACATCTGCCGTGAAGACGTATCTGTACGTTCTCCAGTTAATAAGTAGTGTCAGTATATCTTTTTGTAAGTTCGGACCGCAGTACATTTGATCGTTGAGACTGCTGTCTCCTTTTGTCTTGTACGACGCGTTGAACACTACTCTTAGTTTTGTTGTAGTTGACTCAGCTCTTAACACGCCATGGTGAGGTAGGTAGACTTGGCCCCTACTTTCTCCTGAGACAGGTTTCATGTGTCCCATAGCGATGTATTCGTTCATAAAACGCTTGTATTCGTAACTGAGTTCTTTGTTTTTTAACATTTTCCTTTCCAGTTGAAGGAATTGTGCTAATGCTTGCGACTTTGCGTTTTTTAAGTTTTCTTCGAAGTTGGGCTTCATGGGCATTTGTACCACATATTGTCCGTTTGCCAGTCTTGTGGTTGTAGCGTTATAATGTTCTTCACAGTGTTGTTCCTCAGTAGTTGATGACGATTTGTCTGGAATTTCCTCAGTCTCCCAAAATCTTGCCATGTTTTCGAAATCGTTGAGTGTCGCCAAGCAGTTGAATGTTTTTACATTCCCGCATAGAATCCAGCCCACTTTGGTTTGTTGAGCTACTGGGTATCTCTTATCACTCCTGATGACGCCATTTAGGATAAGTTCTGAATAGATGTCCGCGCCCAAGAGTAGGTCAATCGGGCCCGACAAGTTGAACTGTGGGTCCGCTAGTTTTAAGTTTTCTAAGTAGTCCCAGTTGTTGATTGAGAACGATGCGGTAGGTAAGTTACTTATAAGTTTTTTCATAATTAACGCTTCAAAGTTGAATTTGTAGTCTGAATGTATTGACTGACATTCTAAGTTCATTGCCCCTTTGCAGTTGCCGCTAAGGGTTCCCACACCCGATACAACAGCGCTCATTTTTCGTCGCTGTAATCGGAGGCGCTGTGCCGCGTTTTCAGTTAATAGGCTTACTTGTGAGCCTTGGTCAAGTAGACCTCTCAAGTTGATGAAGTTTCCATCAATAGTCTTGACTTTCAGAAGTACTGTTGTCAACAGCACTTCCCTTTCTTCATTTGTTAAGTTATTGACCCCATAGGACGTCGATGGGATCGACGATGGCTTTTCTTCCCTTGTTGCTTGTTTGTGGCTTGTTGGTTCAGTTTCATCTTCATGCATCAGTGTGTGGTGTGCCTTATGACACAATTTACACGTCTTTCTTGATTTGCATTGTTTTTCTCCATGGCTGAATAGGCAGTTTTTACAAATATGCAAGTTGCGAATTGCGTCATTCCGCTTGTTTATGTTCATCGCCAGGAATTGTTCGCAATTCATCAAAACATGATTGGTTTTGCATATTGGGCATGTTTTTGCTGTCGTGAAGAAGGCTTTTGGCGAGTTTTGTGACTTGTTAAAGTACGATGACCCCTGCGTTTTATTCTTGTAGTTGTTATTTCGGTTTTCTGACCCTTTATGCGGCTGCTTCTCTGATTTCCATGGTTTGCTTGATGATGATAGTTTTTGACTACTTCCTTGTAGAGCTTCCAGTGACATGAATTTTGATTCTAAAAACTTGGTAAACTCTCCCAGGTCGGGAAACTCCCTGGGATGTTTGACCTCCTTTATATATTCGTTGTACGTAACGCTGTCTAGTTTTTGAACCAACAGGTGGACCACGACCGGGTCCCAATTGGTGGTGTCTAGCCCGATATTTTTCAGCCCGTTCAAGCATTCCATCATGATGTCGTGAAGTTTCCGTATGCTTGCAGCGGTTGGTTGCTGAATACTAGATTGATTCAGGAGCGTGTTCATGTATGAGGTGAATAACAGCCGTTTGTTGTCGTAGCGGTGGGCCAGCATCTCCCAGCAAGATGCGTAGTTCTCAGCACTGATGCCAAGATGCTGAACCAGTTTCTCTGCCTCACCTTTGAGTTTTGTTTTTAGGTGTTGCATTTTTTGTGCCTTCGAAAGTGTCGGATTGTTGTGTACACTTTCAAGGTAGAGGTCTCTAAAACTCATCCACTGGTTATAGTTGCCATAAAAATCCGGTATTGTAATGTTTGGCGTAGATTTCTCGTAATGCGCATTTTTCCATATGTTGTTTTGAAGTTGCCTTTTTAGGTCATCATAATAGTTTTCCGTTGTATTGTATTTTTGTTGGTAAGTTGAGTCGTCATCTTGTAGAATGTAGTCTAACTCCCAATTTGCCTTTTCGATGTGCTCCCATTTAGTTTTCAGGGAGCTTAGCTTGTCTTCCAATTCCCATTTTTCCATTGGTGTTGCCAATGCTATGGTGATCTTCTCCACAGTGCGTTCGAATGCTCTAAAGTTACAGTATTGTTGACGCAAAAGATCTTGTTGTTTCTCCGTCGGCTCGCCTGTTCCCCGAGGAGGTGCGTGGAATTGGATGTCGTCGAAAGTAAACTTCGATTGCCCCTTCCCTTGCTTAGGCGTCGCAGGTGGTTGCTCTGTCTTACTAGTTATAGATGGAGCCGGCAATTCAGACTTACGTTTCAACATGTCTTGCAGCACTTCTTCGTACATCTTCTTCGTACTGTTGAAGATATCGTCGTTGAAGTATTGGAGGTCTGTCTCTCCAGACTCTTCCAGCAGTTGGTGGTTATGAACAAACTTCTCCCAGTTTTTGTTCAACCGAGAAAGACGCTCCTCCAGGTATGCCAAGTTCTTCCTGGTGGCACTGTCCTTCTTGTAGTTGGTGCAGATAAGTTTTAAGTCTCTGAAAGTAGCTTCCTGATGACTTATTAGTTCTGCTAAGTTCTGAACCATTGTAGTTAGTTATTGGGTTGACCGTTGGTGTAGTAGAGTTGTGTCACCGCAAGTACAAGTACACCCAAGTTGCGAAGTTTCCGCCGATAATTCAGTTGTAGCAGCAGATGTGATCTCTGCTGGCTCGTAAGTTACAGGCACTTAGTGTAGCTCACCCTCCTTTACGTTATGTGCAACGTCTCAATGCTACTGGTGAGACCCGCTTGTGGGAGGCCAATAGCACCGATTTGCTAACGTAACTGGGATATACCACGCTAAGTACTCTGCTGATGAGGAGACACGACGACTCACAAGATGACATGCCGTGTCATCCGGCTCGAAGGACCACTTTTTATGTATGGCTCAGAGGTAGTTAAGTTGTGAGTTGACGAAAACCACAGATTTCACCTTAGTTCAGTATATTTGTAAAGTTACACGTAAGTTATGGTGGATGCTAATCCGCGGCTATAGCGCTACGGCAGCTATTGGTCAACTAACTTAATAAGTATATGTAATTATAAAAGTAAACTAAACGAGTCGCGAAAAGTAGGTCGCGGCGTCAGCAATTTGCCTGTACGTGAACCGTACATGCACTTTGGGGTCTAGATTTTCACGTTTATACAAACCTTGTAAGTATCTGAAACATGTTGCCAAGTATCAATGATGTTCCGTTAGTAATTAAAGAGTTAAAGGACAATTTTACCATGAATAGATCACTGTTTACAAAACAGTCAAATATCACGACGTTCTAAAGGAATTGCATGGTAAAATGTATGCCAAAAATTAGTTTATTCATTCAACTATTCACATGCAAAATTTCATGTCATTAAATTTAGTAATTAAAGAAATCAATTAAAATACTGACGAAGCATCGAAAACCTACATAACCCGACCAAGTTCGGATAGCTACAAAAAAGCGGCCCAGCCATATATCTAAGAGACGTTCTTAACCTTCCAATATAGTATTTACTAATATGGTACAGTTCCGTACACAATTACACGTTAGGAAAAAATAAAACAATTGCATTTCTTGAATTAAAAATATTTTTTTAATAATAACCCAACTATCTACGATAAAAACAAATCTTCAATTAACAAGTACTTTTCTATTTAAATATCCGTGTACAAAATTTTTTTTTATGTACAAAGGCGAGCTTAACTCATTAATGAGTTCTCTGACAGCAAACCTAGAGCGAAAGAGAGATAGTTCTTAACAGGACAGAAAACAAGTGTACATAGTAAGAAAGGGGGGAAAAAAAAGATAAACTTCTCTAATTATAATATTATAGGTACCTACATAAAATAAACTACAGATAGAAACTAAACAAATAACAAATACATAAACATAATATATACTCAAATGATACATACTTATAAATATATACTTAAACTACAGTTTATATTGACAAAAAATGTTCCAAAACTACCAACGAAGGGCTATCGCGTAACGAATGAGTGAGTTCCACAGACGCACAGCACGAACAGTGAAAAAGCCATTATAATATGTCTAGTATAATTTATTATTATGAATTTAAATTCTAAATAGAATTAGATCAATCTGTAGATATTAACTTGGGTTTATGGTGTCTGTCCAATGTTAACGTAACACAATTATTATAATTTATATGCCTCATAAACTACGTAAATGAATAAGTGTATAGTTATTAATTTATTATAAAATCTTACCTTATATCTGTGATCAGCTTCTCACTATCACTGACTCAATATTCCTACTACATAATTACCTATGTTAAGCTTCACTGTTACACTATAACATTAATAACACACTTTGTCAATATTATTATTATCGAGAATTGGCGATGCATAGCAAAACAACAGCGCATACGCACATTGTCCTTGACTGCACATTTGTTTGTGACTGGGGATAAAAAACAAAATCAGGTTCAAGTTCAACAGCAAAAACGAATACGCGCGGGCCGCGGCCAATGAAAACATATTATTGCCCTCTCTTTTCTTCAAGGATGGAAGTACCGTTTCAAGCGGGAAGCCGCGCGCGTCCTGTTCGACTAGCAGTTTGTGGAATATTCCACAGACGTTAAATTACGTGCGTTCACAAGAATATAATTAAATCAAAATATTAACTTTTAAAAAATGTGAATACCTATCGGAACTCCGGAATTATTCCAGTCAATTCTGGAGCTGAAAAATCAGAACAATTGAACAAAAATTTGGTGTACAAAAATAAATGACCTTTAAATTATATCGAAACAACAATTGTGTTATCACCTATACCAATTCAATACCGGTATTATACGGTAAATTTTGGGATGTTACCTAAATATATTGCATGGACGCTTTTTTGTAGCTATCCGAACTTGGTCGGGTTATGTAGGTTTTCGATGGTTCGTCAGTATTTTAATTGATTTCTTTAATTACTAAATTTAATGACATGAAATTTTGCATGTGAATAGTTGAATGAATAAACTAATTTTTGGCATACATTTTACCATGCAATTCCTTTAGAACGTCGTGATATTTGACTGTTTTGTAAACAGTGATCTATTCATGGTAAAATTGTCCTTTAACTCTTTAATTACTAACGGAACATCATTGATACTTGGCAACATGTTTCAGATACTTACAAGGTTTGTATAAACGTGAAAATCTAGACACCAAAGTGCATACTTTAAGAACTAAGACCTATTAAGTGTATTTTACGTTTATATTTTTATCTTTTAAGCCCTACGATTTTTTCTAAATCTGTTTTTTAAACAAATATAAACAAATTCAAAACAACGTATGTAAAAATCTACAGCTCTCTATGTAAGCGCTTTATATGAAAACTAGCTAATGGCCAAACGTTCGCGTAGCGGAAACTTGAATTTCTCCGAAGTTTATGCATGCACTCATTTTATTCATACATACACAATTACACACAAATACACACTAATTTTTGGACACACCTCTTTTCTTCTAAAGTCTATGGATTAAAATAAGTTCCGCCAGGACAACGTTCGCCCAGCGGAATCAGTTTTTGGTGAATTTCTCCACAATGGCTGCGTACACAATTTTTTTTTTACCATACACAATTATACGACGTCATACACTAAATATCTGCATAATTAATATCTTTAAATTCAACAACATTCCGCTGCGCGAACGCACACCTCAAAACTGTAGGTAAACGAAAACATCTTGAGAAAATCCTAGAATCCTAGAACCAAAAATTCGAATTAAGTTCATCTGACATCCCGCACTGGGTTGGTGGTGGATTATATCCTCTCATAGAGAGGCGGCCTGTGTCCCAGTGCAGCAGTGGGAACATTATAGGCTGATTATGATTATACTTTTGTACTGTGAATAATATTGTATTGACCAAACAACAACAACCTCGTTGGTCGTCTAGTGGTCGCAAGCGCGACTGCTCACTATGAGGTCCCAAGTTCGATTCCAGGGTCGGGCAAAGTGCTATTGGGTTTTTCCTTTGAATCTGTCCCCGGCATCAGCCGGACATAAACATAACTGGCGAAATGTAAGTGGGTGTACTATTAAGTATATCTCTGCCTAACCCTTCGGGGATTACAGGCGTGATGTTATGATGCAATAAACAAAATGGCGGCGTTAGTTATAAGTACAACTATGGATCCTCGCCAAAATAACAATGCAACACTACAGATGATGCGATGAGTTCTGAACAGGGTCCTATATTTACCTTATAATCGCAATACAAAGGAGGAAGTATGTTAACCTCAATGATGAGCACCATGTTAACCTGAGTCAACCTTTATTATTTACGGTCGCCGACGCATCAAGTTGCTACAAACAGTCTAATTTTCTCATTCGATTTTGAACATAACCTGCAACATTTTATGGTTTAAAATCATTTTGAGAAAGAAAGTTTGTGGCGACTGTACTACCGAACTCACTGACAGTCGACCACTTTTCAACCTTATTACTTAGAATATAAGGGTGAAAACTGGCAGACCGTCAGTAAACTCGGGAGTACCTATTGTTAAGACAGTAGGGGTAGATTTACCCATTTAGGACCTAAATGGTTAACACAGCCTCATATTGTAATAAATAACTCAGATCAGATAGATTCATAAGTAGGTACTGTCCTTTCAAAATTCTTTAACCAGACAGCTACAACAACAAGAGCAACATTATGGTTTCGAGTAAGTATAAAGATCACTAAGATTTTGAAACTAAATGAAAAGGCAAAGGCAAAATAACTGTAGGTAAATACTAACTACTTTATTGCTCGTTAGCGATACTACGAAAAGTACGACAGCGCCATACCTATATGACGCAAATGAAGATCTAATAATCGCGCAGAACAAAGTTATGACAACATAGAAAAACCCGGCAACAACTCTCGGGCAGTTGCCCACCAGATATAACACCCGTCTGATTGGAGGATCCCCCCTTTTCTAAGGGGGATGAAGAACTTTACACCCTGTTCTTCATACCCCTATAGCACCAAATTCTTCACAGCTATTTTACAATAAATCTAAATCTACAAGTCTTAAGCGCAGGTCACACCGCCAGCTAGCGAGTGAGGTGAACGAGGCATCGTATTAGCTCTTTTCATACTTTGGTTCGCACCGTGAACTATCGAAAGAGCCGAACGAAGTATGAAAAGGGCCTTGTTCGCCTCAATCGCTCTACCTTACCAAGCTTTATCACTGAAAGAGATTGAATAGGTACCTACACACGTGTTACATACTCGTTGATCTCATAAAAAAGTTGGTAGCACTTTTACATCATCTGTCACCATAGAGGAAAAAGCCAAGAAAAAGTTTATTCCTTTATGTCTGTCACTCATTTTCCATTGAATTTCAGCAATGGTGTATTTATGTAAAATTAATTTGATCCTATCGTTTTCTAAGCAAAGCAGCTCACCGATGCCGATGTAATATTTTTTACTAAGAACGTTTTAAACCTTGTTTCAACAATGCAGTCTGAAAAGAATTCATTACTGTCGGAAGGACAGACGGACGCGAAATCGTGGGAAAGTACGTACCTACCTTCTTTCTTTTTATTTTGTACATCTTTTTAGGGCTGACTGCACCATCTGGCCACCGCTCCTCAAACCTACAAAACAGTGTTGATAAAGCACGCACTTTTATCTGCACAGGCTTTTTGAACCCTGGGGGGGGAACGTTTGCGGATCGTAAAGGTCATCAAACTAGCGAAACCTATTACGATGAATATCTGATGGCTATGAAACGGGTTCACCATTCCCACGAGATGTCGTATGAGATTGAGACTCCAAGAGAACGCAGAAGAAAACTAAGCTTGTCGAAGCAGCCTGGGTATGAAATAAATGATGATACCTATAGTTTTGTATGTCTCTTCCTACCACTTTTAGTTTTATGTCCAAGTAATTCGGCATAATAATAAAGGATGTAACAAGACTCTTCACGAAGCTGAAAGGAACTTGTTCTCCCCGTTATTGCGATTTTTTTTTGTTCTAGATTTAGACCATACCGGAACCTTCTAGTTAGGAGATATTCGGGGTCAAAGTTACAACTTTTTCTCAATTTTTTTTAAAATACTTTTTTAATGTATGATTTTTAAAACTTCCACGACCCACGTACTATTCAATCCATCCATCAGCACAATGTTTTGACTGCGTTAATTTGAGTCCTACCATAAAACGTGATTTTTCACCCCAAAAATAATTTAATTTCCCAGCAATAATTTTTGCGTAAAGTTCGTGTAAGTGTACCTACATAATGCTTGGTTGACCGCTTCGTGAAGGGTCCGTTTACACCCTGTATACTTGTCTAAAATTGATAAGGTTGGACAGGCATTATACTCAAAAGTACCTATGTAGGGTTGCCTCCGGACAAGTCCGGAATTTTAGCTTAGAGTCCGGAATGCAGGGGAATTTTTTAAAACGTCCGGTATTTCAGTGTTCTGCAATAGACGTTTCTCTGTTATTAAAACGTTGTAAAAATATTGCAGAATAAAATTATATTCCAGAAAAAAGGTTAATTTTCTTCAAAAATTTCTCCGGAAATCTCATTTAAGGATCCGGGAACTCTAGGCATAAAGACAGTGCTTACCTATATATTCATATTCTTACTAATATTAAATGAGTACCTAATGTGTCACGTGTGGGTATATTGTATATACCTAATTACCTAGGTACATACCTGTTGCAGCCCCCGTAGCATGACTACCGTAGACAAGGATTTCTTTGACGGAAGAATCGACAAAATGGCAGATAGTGTAAAGAAATTTGTCATTGTGTCGACACAATCTGTCATTTTGTCAATTCTTCCGTCAAAGAAATCCTTGTCTACGGCGGTCATGCTACGGGGGCTGAAGAAGATCATCATACCTACCCCCGTAGCATGACCACCGTAGACAAGGATTTCTTTGACGGAAGAATCGACAAAATTACAGATAGTGCAAAGAAATCTGTCATTGTGTCGAGACAATCTGTCATTTTGTCGATTCTGGGCAGTGCGAGGATGCGTAGAAGGCTCTGGAACGGTGTGAGCGTTTCCATCAGAGATGTGCTTGGCCGTTGAGCGGAACGAGGATGGGTAGCGACGCTGTGAAACGGTGCGCAGATGAGCGGTGCGAGGATGTGTAGCAAGCTCGTTTCAGATTGACTGCTATTTTTTCGCTCGTGTCTGTCCCTCGCACACATCCCTCGCTACATATCCCTAGCTCACAACCTTTCTTTGTCTTGTATGTAAAACCTCGCTCCGCTGAGCAGTTTCCACTAGAGCTGCGCTGAGCGAGGCTAGCTAAAAAAAGTGATTCTGTTGGTTCTTATCAAACACATACCTCGCTACGCTTCTTCGCACATCTCTGATGGACCCGCAGGTTTAAGCTCTGGCCAAAATGCCAAAATGTGGGTTTAGGTACTATTGGTAAACCTCTGCCAATCCTTTCGGGCATACAGGCGCTATACTATTTATTAAATAAATATTCCTCAGATTGGATAGCAAAGACAATTACTCTGGGACCGTCGCGGCTCGAATGGGAATCATAGCGACCATGCTTCCCGATGAGATCATTTACAAGCATAGCGATTATTCTATCAGGAGCTACGAGACTGCATTGATGTTTTGTGATGTTTCTGGTGGGTATAGTTTACGGTCTCCATGATTGGTTATGTTAGGTCTGATTTATTTTAAAAGTAGACCTCTATGTACTTGTGAGTTGGTAAAAAGCAAGTAAATAGTGGTGAGTAATCTTGATTATAATTACCCCGCTTCCCCAAACATTTGGTCGTTGGTAAGATGCTAGAACTTGGAAGTCTTCTTCGAAGAGCGAGTGTAGCGAGTTCGAAAATTTGAGCTTTTTGAGCCGCGGTAGGTAAAATTGATATTAATTGCTCATTACGAGCCTCATATCAATAAGAATTTGAGGTTGTGGAAAGATTTTGTGGCTATTTCCTCTACACGTCGGGCGCCCCGTATCGTTGATAATACTGCGGTAGCTACGCCCCTGTGATCACAGTAGGGATACGTCTTAGTCTCAACTCCTCATATTAGGAATGAACAAAATAAGACTTTCTACCACAATAAGTGCTTACAAAACACCGAAAGCCTCGTTGGTCTACCTAGTGGATGCAAGCGCGGCTGCTGTGCACGGGGTCCGTGGTCGATCCCCAGCATAGATCTACATTATGATTCCACGTCAGGCTGTTTATGGGTTTCTCCATTAGGAATTTCTCAGTAGCTCAGAGTCTGTATTCGTGGTCGGGTTGATGGCAATAGGGTCGCTGCTACCATAACTGGCGAAATGTAAGTATTTAACATCATTCATTAATAGAAACTCAAAAAATATATTGTTTGAAGGTTTCACTAACCTCTGCGAAAAATATACAACTTTTGGCCGCGGCGGACCTTCCAGATTGACCAAAGTTTTGAACTCCTACATCGGAGCCATGGTTCAGGAGATACTGACGCATAACGGAGACGTGCTGAAGTTCTCTGGTGACGCCTTCCTGTCCATGTGGAAGAAGACTGAGAAGTTATCCATGCAAGATGTGGTGCACAACGCTATTGATTGCGGACTCATTATTCAGAAGAACTACGGGAATTTTACCACCGATGTTGGGGTGGTTCTTAACGGTTAGTTATTTGTTCATTATTTAGGTACATGACTTCAGTAGTATTGATTCAGTAGGCGTGTTACTTTGGTAATGGGTAGGAAGATCGGAAGACTGCACATTGGTGTCAACCTTATGTTAACCTAGCTGTCTCATGTCAATGATATAATAACACAAAACACAAGAACACACAAAGAACTGTCGGTTTTGTGACTGGAAACAGTCTGATTGCCCGGATAAGCGACACTCCACCTATGTTACTAGACCGAAAAGTAAAAACGCCGAATAGAATGACCTTTGGAGGAGTTTTATAACATACGTACCTTTGTCATGGCTGACACCCATTAACATATTCTTCGTACTAATCTAAATAAACCTAAATATCTTTCCTAAACTAGTAAAAGTCGCGATCTCAGCCGGCATGTCCCACTTCTCTATCATCGGCGACGAGTCGTTAATCAAGTCGAGTTCCTCGAGCTACGTCATCATCGGTCAGCCAGTGTGGGACGTCAAGATGGCGCAGCACATGTCTCAGTCAGGAGATGTGCTCACAGCCGCCAGTGCTTGGATGTATGTTAACGAAGCTGAGTATTGGACGCAGCCTTGCGGTGATGGGAGGCATACTAAGGTACTCATATAAAAGATTATATCCTAATCTACCTACTATAAATGCGAAGTCTTTCTGTCGGTGTGTTTCCTAAACCACTGAACAAATTTTGATGAAATTCTATATATATGTCGGGTATGTCAGGATTTACTCCGTTAGGCTCGTACATCATGTGGGCAGACCATGGGTTTGTGCTATGAAAACACACTGGGTGCGATACACTGTTTCTAGCAAACTAACGAATTACTTGAGATTACAACTTAACACGGGGCACAATGAATCGGGTACAGTTCCAAGACGTCTCAACTCCACCGAGATCCGACACTCAATGTCGCACTCGCCTCGAGCTGGACATCAGGGCGCTGTACAAGCACGTGTTGTCTGTAGACTTGTAAGTAAGTCGCTTGATTACACTGGCGCGCTTTCCAATTCATTTTATGTCCGTACTATTGACCGGATCCGACATATATAAGGTCTAACTATTCATACACGAAATATTTTAAGAGTAACTTCTATAAGTCGTAAAGTCGCCATAGCAACGAAAAAAAAAATATCTGAGTGTTTTTTTTTTTACGAAATTATCATAATTCTAAAAATTTTTGAGACTTTTTGCATAAAATCTTTGCTCCCATGTTCTAACAATGACACTAGGTAAATACGACGTAGTAAACTAGCGTAAGTAATGGATGTTCAAAAATAAGGAGCTAGTATTTATTTTGTGGGTAAGTAATTTTAAATTATTTATTTTTTATAAAAATATACTCAGATAAAAAATAATCCCTTGAAATGGCTTCGTTATAGCCGTTAGATGATTCCCTAAAAATATTTCGTGTATGAACAGTTAGACCTTATATACAACATTATTTTTAGTATATGCCAAACCTGAATATAGTTTGTTCAGAATAAGTAACTGATTCGATTCCAATCATTTTTAAATCATGTTATATTTTGTCCCAAAAATATTGAAAAAAAGTTACAAGTTGGACACCGAGCGACATTAAGTACCTATCGCAATAATTTGGGTACCTACTGCCAAATTATTATTATCAATGAGCTCAAGACGACGCTGGAGGCGTGCGCGCGGGCGCGCTGCGTGGTGACCACGTTTTTTTGCGGACAACCGGGTAACAGAACAAGCTTATAACGTTGTGAATTTTCATGATACAGTTTTGAAATTTTGTACATAGATTCTTTACATAAAAATACTAGACACGTGTTTCAGGTTTCGCATATACTAAAACTAATGTTGTATAGGGTGACTGGTAATTAGTGACGGATACTTAAACACATGATTTTACTCATGATAACAAATAAACATTTTTTTTGAATACTCGTTCACTTTTATCACAGTAACACAACAGCGGGCCGTATGAAATTCGCGCGAGCGCGCCTTTGACCTATCAGCTGTTAGCCACATGACGCCGTTCTGTCTCATTACTATCATACCGTGCAACAGTGGGTAGTGGCAGTACACCCGCGCGGCTAGTAAGCCCGCTCCGTAATGCTCCGCTGTTGTGTTATTGTGATAAAAGCGAATGAGTATTAAAAAAATGTTTCTATAGGAAAGTTGTTTGTTATAATGGTTGTTTGTATTAAAGTGCTAAAGTGTTGTAGGGTAAAGATGTGTGGAAGATTTTTAATTCAAGCATGCAATTAGTGCAAGCATGGCAATTTTATAATCCTTTTTTAATTTTTTATGGGTTAAAGACCTGAAATAAATGTTTTTTTTTTTTTTTTAATTTTTTTTTTAATTCACACGTACGGATTTTCGAGCAAAAAGTGGCTTTACTAAGAAATTGTAACTGAGGTTTCATTTTGTTTTCTTAACGTTAGGTTCTTGGAGTTGGAGCCTCTTGGAAAAGGGTGGAAAAACTACAAGAGGAAGACAAAAAACGTAAGTCACTGTAGGCTACCTAACTATTTGAATCCATATTCTCGTAACTGATCCATACAAATAAATAAAATTAATGGGTCTGTTTGTAATTTCAAAATAACAGCTTTTTACTGAATGCATATGAATTTACTACGAACGATACTTATGCTTGTCGCATGTGTCAGCAAGGTTTTTTTACCACAAGGTAGGTATAAGAAGTAGAAATTAAGAATGCTTGAACATATGTATGAAATAGTTTAATTCGTCCATATTATCATCACATTCATAAAATATGTCGTTTAAAAACAGAGCCGGTGGCTCTAATGACCTAAATCGAACCCAACTGAGATACCACAAAATGGTCATCACGTGAGCACAACATCCCACTGTCCGGTTACCCACTAAACAATTACAATAATAGCTAGTAATATCAGCTACTGAGTTACTTGTAGCCCTCTTAACTAAATTATAGGCATAGTACACCTTACTGTTAACATGTCGTGACTTAATTCTTGCCCTTACTAAATACTGGTCCGTTCCCAGTACCAATGGCAAGTCATCTTCAATGTCGTTTGCTACTTCTATTTCGTATTTTCCGTTTCTACGGACAAGCTCCCCATAATACGACCGAGCCTGTTCAATCTGATAGGAACCCAGAGCTACTGTCATCAGATCATGTAGTGACAGTCTTGGAAATGTGTCCAAATGTAGATGTTCAGTATCTATTAAGAAAATAGCTCTCCTTCTATTAATATTTTCATTTTGAACATACTCTCCCAAATAATTTCTTGTATATAAACTAGCTTTAGCTATTTCCAAGAACTGTTGAGCATCAGGTCGGTCCACAATTGGTGTATAATATTAAAATCTAACATCAGGTGTGATGATGCACGGTTGAAATATTCTTGGCGAAATAATTTAAAATCGCGTTTTATCCTCCCATTTACAACTTCAACCACCCATCGACACATTGTAACACATCTTGATCGATTTGCTATCTATTGATTGGATTAAAAAACTATTTATTGGATTAAAAAACTATTTATTGGATTAAAAAACTAAAACAGTATCACGTTACTTTGTTGCGTGAAGAATAATTTGACAAAAAATCAGAATGATTGCTTGTATATTAGTATGGTTTTTACTCGTAAACAGAAATGTTTAGAGGCATCTTTGTGATTTTTTTCTATCGTATCAAATTTGTCGTATTATGTTTTCAACACAGTATCGAACTAGTATATATACTGAAGAATATCATATATTTTTCTGTGTTTTTTACTGCAGTGGATCTATATGATCCACTGCAGTTTAGGCATTGTAAAACAAGCTTTTAGCTCTTGTAGTCGCCTTAACTGATTTTCGCCTTCCAAAAGAGACACAGGCATATAGGCTTTATAGCTATGGCTGTGCAATTCGCCAATTACATCTCTAAAGCCCCTATCTTAAATAAAAACATCTCCATAGGCTTTATAGCTATGGCTGTGCAATTCGCCAATTACATCTCTAAAGCCCCTATCTTAAATAAATACATCTCCAGGCCTGAAATAATTTCGTAATATACTTGTTTCGTGGCGAAATTCAGTGGACATAATGTCCGAGTCAGTTTTGGTTGCTGGGAATGGTCCGAGTGATTGCAAAATGAATCCATCACAGCAGACAAACAAAAATGGTTTTACCAAATTAACATATTTATGTAGGCTATATTTATTTCTTTTGGTACAATTAATTACTACTGCTTTGCACATAGACATAAGTCATATCACAGATAACAATTGCTGGCTTGGTAGAAACTGTCATATCTGGATTACCAAATAAACCCTCTGGAATTATCTTATTTCTAGCTGCCACATCTTGTATTGACATGTGACCAAGTCCTAAATATAAGGGTACAAATGAATCTCCCAAACAATTTCTTGCTTTAGACATGTACCTTTCTAAACTGCTTCTAGGAAGTTGAAAGAATGTAGATAATCGCTCATTACTGTCTCCAGCTCTAAGTTTAACTAGCATAATACTTAAAGCCACAATTGGACAAGGAGTTTCCTGTACCAGCTGTGGTAAGTGTGCTAACAATTGATGAAACTGTTCAGGATTGATACCTAACCAATAATGACAGAGGTGTGGATTCATTTTGCTAATGTTAGAAAAATCGTGCTGTCTGCGACCACCTCTATCCATAATTGCCATCAAGTCATCCATTTGGTACCCAGTAAAGTCATTATAATGAAACTGTAATTCATCCTAAGAACTAATATTGAGATGATGACTGCATATTCGGGCACTAACTGGTACATACAATTTATGCTCCAAGAGTAACATTTCCTTTATAACAGATGGTACGAACAGACGTTCTGTATTCCTACAATCACCAAAAATACAATGCCGCGATGATGCAGCAGCTCTTTTATAAATGCGTAAGATTATTTTAGGGCGGTGTACAATATTTTGATCCTGATGCAATTGCTGAATGGGTTGTGGTGGTGGTGTAGGTACTGAGGCATTCCTTGTAGGCATAGAAGATGATGATGTAAGAACATCTATATTCTCTTCTGATGCAACAGCTTCTTCTTGAACAATTTGCTGTTGCCTATGCTCATCATACTGAGTCTGTCTCCTTACAATTCTATAGGCATTAGTCCAACAACGTAGGCAAACTCTTTCGAGTCTGTGTACTTAAAAACATAAAATAAAAGCTTAAATCCATTGTAAAGGTTTGCTAGATTATTTATTTCATCTTCATAATTTTGATCATCCATGAATTTAATCGTTACTGTGCTATCATCGGCAAAAAGTGACATCTGAATATTTGTTACATTTGGAAGGTCGTTAATATAAATTATGAATAGTAGAGAGCCCAGGACACTCCCTTGTGGAACGCCATACATAACTGATTTGCGTTTGGATGTAAATATCTGCTCTTCTTTAGTTACATAATTGCATTAACTTATTTCAACATACTGCTTTCTATTTCTGAGGTATGATTCAATCAACTGTAGAACGTTTCCCCTGATTCCGTAATTATCTAATTTATCTAGCAATATTTTATGGTCCACGTAGTCAAATTCCTGTGTCATATCGCAGAACACTGAACATACTGGACACCTTTTATCAACATTTTCTACTACATTGTTTAGGAAATCATAGATTGCCATATTTATTGTCTTACTTTTTGTAAAACCTTTTTGATCATCTGTCAAAATATTCATTTTTTCAAAAAATTATATATTTGTACATATAGATATTTTTCGAATACTTTTGATAATATACAAGCGCTATTGGTCTATTTGACTCCATTGACATCATCTCGGATTTTTGCAGTAGTGGTTTTATGACGGCAATTTTAAAGTGTTCTGGGTTCTTCCTATTTTAAGGTGTTCTGGGTTCTACCTTCAGTTATGCATAGGTTTAGAATATGGCTTAGAGGTTTACTAATGATGTCACCTACTTTGACTATGTGTGGAAATATCATCATGTCCTGTATTCTTTGTATTTTTAAGTAGTTTAATAAATTTTGATATCACTTGGTGGCATAAATAAGGAGTTGTTATTTTTAGTAGTATTTTTTGTAACATTTTTACCACAATCAGGATTTGACTTTATCTATAAAAAAATATTGAAAGCTTTTGCTATTTCAGTTGGATTAGTTTCTATTTTATCGCCTAATTGATTTTGCGTAATAGCCTCCTTCGGTACATTCACTTTGGAACTGTTAATTATTTCTCATGTAATTTTTATTTTGTTTACTGATGTTTTGATTTTATGTGTATTTTGAGCGCGTTGGGTCAGTGTAATTATTTTTTTGTACGTTGTAGAGTATTTTTTAAATTTATCTCTTTGCGTCACTGGGGTGCAGTCTATACCGCCATAGGAGTGCCCTTTTCGTTTTGCTACAAAGTCTTATTCCACGTGACACCCATTGTGGCTTCCTATATGTTTTAACTAAGACGCTTTTCAATGGGAAACATAGTTCATAGAATAACAAGAATGTGTCTATAAAAACATTGAATGCTCTATTTGAATCATTGATTTCATAAACTTCAGAGAAGCTAATATTTTTTA
The DNA here is from genome assembly GCA_905163415.1 of Noctua fimbriata. Taxonomy (NCBI): domain Eukaryota; kingdom Metazoa; phylum Arthropoda; class Insecta; order Lepidoptera; family Noctuidae; genus Noctua; species Noctua fimbriata. The sequence goes on from LR990939.1 coordinate 12,360,283, forward strand.
TACAATCATTAAATTTGTCCACATTTTCTTGATTATAAACCCTACAATGAATTTACCATTGGTTAATCAATTTTTTTTTAACTGGTAATTTTAGTATTTGGCAGGTGTGATCGGAAAGGGCAATGTCCACGACTTCAGATTTACATTTATTTCCAAGATTGTGTGCAAAATTATCAATACACGTACCATTTTCAGTCTAGTAGGCAGTCTACTTGCAGTTTAAGATTGGAGTTAAGTAGTAAACATTCTAATTCCAATGTAGTTCTATCTCGCTTTAACATGTCAATATTAAAATTAAAATCAATACTAAATATTTAGATTACCAGATTAGTAGATGGTAATCTTCTTATTCCATTACGAAAACCCTTAAAATGATTTCTTCAATGTAACCGTACGTTGTATTTAACGTAAATCAAATTTCGCAATCTGCAAGAACCGTAAGGAATTATGAATTTCGGGGGCTACCTTGGTACCTTGATCTCAAACCTATTAATTTTAGTTCGCCCAGCCGTGATCGCAGCAGTCCAAACCTCGTGGTTTCCGGGCCTCCGTCGTTTCATGGCGACGCCTGTCCTTAGGGCAGTGGACAATGAAGAGCCCATGGAATTCCTGACCGAAGTCCGTCGGGTCGTCGTGGTGTTCCTCAATATTATCACGAGGACAGTCACTGATGAAGCGCTTATTACACTAGTTGATGGTGTTTATAAACTTGTTTCAAGGTATTATGTTCAATAGTAACAGATAGATTCTGGCGTACCATCGCATGTATGTATGAGTTCCTTATTTATCAAAATTCATTTTAGTACTGCCCCGCTGGTCATATTTTCCACTTAATCATCACGAAGCACATATTTGAGAAAGCAATGCTTTAGCATAAGGCGGGGCACAGTATACCTATCCATTTCGGTCGCCCGACCTGAACCAATTCCGGTCATCAAAACTAAATCACTGGCCACGAGTCGCTACTCACGAGTGACATCGTAGAATTAAGGATTTTTCAATACACTTTGAAAAACCAAAAACAAACCACCACAGCACTACTGCAGTTCTCGGCTCCAGAACACCCTAGCTCCGGTGTTAATTCCGCATCGAATGCAATAACAAAGTTTCCCCACTTTATCAAAATGTTGCTCTTCCACCTAAAACATCAAAGTAGCCTCAGATCTATTCTTCTTCGTAATTCCCTCACTACTAAGGATCGTGACCGTATATGATATGCCTCGCAGTCTTCCCAAGTATGGGGTATTACATTAGATACATGAATATCTTCGATATCGTTACAGCGTGACATTAGAAGCAAACGGGATGGTGAACAAAGTATCGATGTTCGACAAAGACATGATGATTCTCATCGTCTTCGGACTGCGAGGCCTGAGTCACGAAGATGAGGCACAACATGCCCTGCTCTGCGCATTCATGCTTAAAGACAAGATCGTCAATGAGAATATTATCAACGTTTCTATTGGGGTTACCTCCGGTAAGATATGATGTTCTCTGGTCTAGGTACTTATTGGCTAAAGATATCGTGATCTCAAAGCACTAAGATGCGTAGTAGTATAAGAAAGTCGTTTGCAGACTTTTTCCTGAGTGAAAAAAAGCCAGTGTTCCGTTTTTAGTTAATCAATTTAAAGGGAAGATTATAAAAAATAATATTCATGAGTGATCTGCTCTTCGCGGCCGTCGAACAAACTCTGGCGAATGACAGCTGTTCTGACTGCATCACATAAGCGCATTAGTCGGTAACAGCAAGCAACCGCTTACCAATCGCAATCGCTTTCAAAAGATGATGATGCCCTTCCATCTTCTTTGAAGGCTATCGATTCGAATTCAAAAGTCCCTTTTTGCATTGAATCCCTTTAATCTGTACAGGAACGAGTTATTGTGGAGTTGTTGGCCACGAACTGCGAAGAGAATACACTGTTATTGGACGAGCAGTCAATAAGGTAGTATCATTATTGCATATATAAGAGTGACATACTAAGTTTCCTCCGTGCCTCGGAAAGCACGTCAAGCCGTTGGTCTCAGTCATTTGTAGATCTTTGATCTTGTAGTAGTAAGCTCAAAAGTTTGACAACCAGTCTTACCAAAGAGTATCGTATTACCCAGTAACTGAGTTGTGGAGGTCAGATAGAGTCGCTCCATGTAAAAGACTGGTATTCAGCTGCACCCGGTTAGACTGGAAGCCGACCCCAACATAGTTGGGTAAAGGCTAGGCTGATGTTGATGAAAAGAATGACCGCACTCAGCCGCGCGCGACGGGCAGTGGGTTTGAGCTGGTCAGAAACTTTCAATACTCCGGCGCAGTGTCGAGTCGCGTCGTCTGAATGAGGGGAATGTGTTTTTCGGGTATTTTTTTTTGCATGTACATAAAGCTCGTTCTGATTGGCTTAAGTGGATTACACGTAGCCATACAAGTAAGTATCTCGCGACGCACACGGTTTATTACAAAATTTTATCCTTAAAGGCTGCAAGACTGATGATGAACTATCTGGGTAAAGTTACTTGTGATAAAGAGACCTTTCTGAGGAGCAAGATTGAACACGAGTTCTTCAGGCAAATTGAATCGAAACCTTTGAAGGGTATAGAGGAGGCCGGACCGGTGTACGAGTTTGATTATTACGGGTTAGTACATAACATATTTACTATTTTGCTGACAACGATATCACGCCTTTATTACCAGAAGAAGGGAAGGCAGAGGCCTATACTTTGCCCTACCTTTGATAGAACACACGCCTCACGTTTTGGGTTTTTTTTGTTGCCTGTAATGTCTCGAATGTCGGGAAAAGGCCACTTTTCATACAGAGGAGAAGGAATGAGCTTGATCACCACCCAACAAGTACCAATGTGTATTTTTCAAAGTCATACGTACTTTCTAAGTCTTTTCTACACTTAGACACCACTACACTACACTTAGAAACATCGTGCGACGAAAACTCTGGAGTTCGGTCCAAAATCGCCAACCCTCACCTTTAGTCGTTAAACATAGATCATCGATTTGTGGTTTCTTTTCATCGTGAGGTGCGGAACCCAAACATCAAATAAAGTCACGCTTTCGTCTTGACCAAGGATACCTCTCCTCTCCCATATCCATGAAGATTTTCTCGCGCAAATACTGATGCTTAAAAAGTAATTCAAAACCGAACTGCAACTAGATGTTTCAAGTCTTACAGACAAAGAGTTGCTAGATTTTTCCATTTCCCCAAGAACTTAACTTCGACATTTTAAAACCAACCCTACCAACGCGGCTGTACAGATTCCATCTGTTGTAAATAGGTGGCCAGAGCGTCCAGCCGGTAGTCGTCACCCACTGCTGGGTCGAAAAGAAGAAATGCGCAAATTCAAGATGGCCCTCCAGAACGCGCTGGAGGAACAGGCTAAACCTTTTACTCGCTACCGGGACCATGTATACGGAGTAGCTTTTACTGTTAGTATTTAGCATAAGCATACATACCAGCCTGAAATGTTCCCATAGCTGGCATACAGACCTTCTCTGTATGAGAGGGACTGGGCTGTAATCCACCACGTCTACCTAGGTTCAAATCACGGTCTACAAACTCGTAAGTCATTACTGGTACTGATGGGCCGCCACTGCACAACACTTGAAACATAATACTATTAAATGAGCAATATTAGTAGGTATATAGGGTGACTGTTAAAGTGACCGATACTTAAACACGTGATTGCATTTATGATAGAAAACAACTTTCCCAAAGAAACATTTTTTTTATACTCATTAAATTTTATCACAATAAAAGTGCTCTGCCTACCCACTGTTTACGGTACGATAGTAATGAGACAGAACGGCGTCACGCGGCTAACAGCTGATAGGTCAAAGGCGCGCGCGAGTTCAGTTATGGCTGTTGTGTTAAGGCCAGGTTCCTCAGAATCGATCTATTTTTGATTCAACATTAAACAGACAAATATTGTTTGTTTTGATCTAATAAAAATATAGGTACTGTATGGTGTCGGACGTAAAGAATAGCACCATCCCATATCTTCCCGTGGGTGTCGTAAGAGGCGACTAAGGGAGTTACCAGAGAATGGGCAGCAGCGTTCTCTGTGCTTTTTTAACAACCGTACTGCGATCGCCAACCCGCCTGCCAAGCGTGGCGATTATGGCAAAAACCCCCCTTTGGGGGAGGCCTATGTCCAGCAGTGGACGTCTTTCGGCTGAAATGAATAAAAATATACGTTGTAGTTTAATAAACATTCTTGATTATGCTACGGGGCCAAACACGATATTTACAACTTATCATAAAAAATCGTTAAAACGTTAACATTTTGACGGTTTTTCAAGTCGTACTTGAAGTAAACTAAACTTTTATTCCCAAAAAAACAAATAAAAAATTGGCAATGTTGTTTAGAAGAATATGCTACGGTTACTTTTGCTTAAAAAAGTTTTTTATTATTTTAACAAGATAGATTTTAAGAAGAAGAGATAATAAGGCGGCCCGCGCGAGTCGTTTCAGTAGCCCGCCGGGCGTCTCCGAGGCAGGACATGTGTCGCTTTTACTGGCTCGCTGCGTTCATCGCTAATCGATCTAATTATACCTACGTTATATTTTTATTGTGTATCGCATGCAACAGGTGCAGTCAGTAGGTTAAGGGCATTCAATTGCTCGATGACCTTGATCCCTGTACTGGTTTTTGTTGACTTGCCCCACACATTTCGCAAAATTTCGGTTTTTATTTATTATTTAAAAATATTAAAAGAAATAACAGAAAAAAAAAATACAGATTTTTAAGTATCTCATTACGTATTTGTTGTTACAAAATTCATGCCGATCTATTCAGCCGTTACAGAGATAATTTACAATTAAGGTTGAAAAAGGTCCTATTTTCGGGTCCATATTGGCTCACCTAAAGTTCTTTACCCGAAATTGTTCTTCCTAATGATTTGTAATCCGAATGATCACTCTTCCTAAAATTTTTCATCGTAAAGTTTTCATTCATACTATTTGTAGTGCTACCGGCGATGTTCATAACACTCATGTTTCTGAAAATTGTAATTAATAATATCATTAATGTAAATACATTTAAACTCCTACTGTTTTTTATCATAACGCTTTTATCCCTAAACATAATTACCATAATATTTTCACTCATACTCAGAAAGATAATTATGTCTAAAAAAACAACTGTTTAGAATGATTAAAGGTCGTTTCACTGATTTTTGTCTTAAATGAATGAAATTCAGGTCAGAGTGTCGTCTTGGGGACACTATGAAAAACATACTTAGAAAAATTTCGCGACCAATTTCAAGGTAGCGCTCACCGGCCGCTGCCGCGGCACCGCTCGCTTCGGTCGCTCGGCTCGCGCGTAGTTGGTCACAGTTCTAACCTAACCTAACCTATGGATCCCTTCCACATCGTTTTTACGACAAATGGTTAGTCGGAGACAAAAAACACCAAGACAATTTTAGCCTTATATTTAGGTGTTTTATATATATATAGCTATAGTCGCTAATATTAAACTAATTTAATTGAAATGTGTATATGAAAACATGTATTTAACTACTTGTACCATGGTACTATTATTCTTATATGTTATACATGTTATGTGAAAATAAAGTTACGCAAAATTAATGTATATAATACTGATTATTATGAATAAAAAGAAATCTAAACAAAAAAGATATGATTTTGAATAATAGTGTAAAAGATGGTTATGTTGAGAAAATATAGGAAAACAAATAAAAGTATAATAGAAGTTTATCGCTACTGACATTATGAAGTTGAATGTTTCGGAATTATGAACATTAGAGACAGAGTAGTTAGGAATTGTGATTGTTAGGATGAAAAATGTTAGGAAGAACATTTTCGGATTTCCAATTATCGGAGTTGAAAATTTAGGTGAACTTTGGCGCACCCCCTATTTTCTACGATTAACCAAAAAAAATTGAGAAGGTTTATTAAAGTTTTAAACAATACAATTTATTTGTGATGAACTTAACTATAACATACTTTTATTACACGGAAAACGCACGAAGGGATTCATCAACAAATTTCTTTGAACATACGCTGTTTTTGGGATTTGAGCCTACATGGCTCTGCGCTGCCCTTAATTCAAATTTTTAGGAATGTACATATTTGTTTGAAATGAAATAATTAATTTAAGATTTTTGTAATGTATATTTATTATGTATCATTTAAATCTAGACTATATTTTATTATTTAAACTAAGCAAAGAAAAATCAGCAACTTATGTTAGAATCATATACAATAGGTAAACTTTGTTTATTCGTTCCAAATTTGTCAATTTTTTTAAATATTTTTTTTTGTCCACTTGTGTGACTTATGTTTATGTGGGCGTATGGCGAAAATAAGTGTGTTTGTTTTGTAACTTCAGGGTCCGATTAATGTTGGAAGGACGCGTTTATTGGATGAATGTCTGTTTGCCACTCCGGATTTCATACGCAAAGGAAAAATAATTTTAGCTAAAAATGAAAAGGTAAACGTAAAAACCGAAACATGCTATTTCTTTGAAAACACGCTTGAATAAGCTTCACCTCTAACTATGTAAAAAAATCTTAGACGTTTTTGACCCACATCCCGATTGAGCTGAAATTTTCCATAGCCCAGTTACATGTTTAGTTTGGATGACAATACAGGGTAAGTTAAGTGACGTCATTCTAAATCCAATATGGCGAACTCCGAAACATGGCGGACTAATTATTTTTATGCATTTCCATAATATGGGTATCGAATAAATATGAAAGAGTTTGCTGAGAAGAATTTATGAGAAATAAAATGACGGCTCTCTAAATCGTTTTTTTTAAACGATAATATTATTTGGAAATCTAATTACATTTTGTATCACGAATTCTGTCTCTGTCATTTTAGAATTTTATCTTATAGTCCCTTAAGAGATACCCATAACATGAAAGAAAGGAAACAGAGACGCACCTGTGTTTGCCCACACTTGCTCACTAAAATACTTGCTACTCCTGCGCAGGTACTTCTCTTCTTCTAATCTTTAGAGATTGGCATGCTTGGCCAAAATTTGTTCGGAATGATTATCCTTCCTTAACTTCACCATTTTTTTTTAGGTGCCGTACTATCTCTTTCGGAAGATCATGGTGAAGCACTTCAACCGAGGAAGTCCTCGGAATCCGAGAGAAAGCCAAGAGAACAAAATAAGACAGGCGTATGTTTTTAAGTTTTATTTTGCTCGTAACTTTGGCCTTGGTCTCTAAAACACCGGCTTTTGCATCTATAATAATTAATTACATTTCTTAGTAAACAAAGACTTTCCCAATAAATGGCTAACAGGAATATAAATGCCTTACCTAAGTAGGTATCTATTATCTGGCTTTGCAGTCCTCAAAATAAAAAAAAAAACATGGCAATCATTCCCATCCCCTATTCATTTCTTTTTCCATTAGCATCGCCATGGAGAACTTAACCCCACTTCAGATCCACGGCATCAACACCATATTTCATTGCCAGTTTCCTTTGCCAGAAAGCTTTTGTTACAAAGGTGATGTCCTATCAGAGATCACAGTCAAGATGATCGTACGGGAAATTATCATGAAGGTAACTGCTATGGTATAGATACTAAGATGCATGAAATTATCTTCCTAAATCTGGAATCAACTAAATGCCCCCTAAAATATTCTTCAAGACTCATCGAACAGCTGAAAGGATCCAGCGTCTTTGTTATCTCCAATCCCTAGGCCTCGAGAAATTGTCAAGGTCAAATACTTGTATATTACTGACGAGCCGTGTGTCGAGTTGATCTTCAAGTTCGACATTTCATCTTCTATGTAACCTAGTCCTTTAGGGACCTTCACTATATTCGGAACTATTAATAGGTATTAATAGGTACTTCTAGACTAATGGATTTAGGCTGAGCATTGTCTGTCAGTGAATAAATGATTTTCAAGATTTTTGGGGATGAGGATATTCTTAAAAACACGCACTAAATGTTGAAAAACCATTAATAATTGTAGTTACCTGACTATTTAGTAATTTTTTAATGCGTTTGGGTATTGACTGCATTACGAAATTATTGAACAATTTTTTAAGGTTCTCAACCAGCTTTCGCTGGTGGGCGTCGACGAGGCTCAGAACATGGACACCGAATCTTGGCGTCTTATGCTGATCCTGCTAGAGACTAAGAAGATGTTCTTTGTCCTAGCTATCACTAACGCTGACAGCCTTTCTGGTAAAACCGTTTTATTTTGTTCAGTGTTAAAAATATTAACACCTAAGAGAGATTTTGACGATATTTTTGGAGTCACTATTAAATATCTTTTAAGGTTAGCGCACTAACCACTGCACGGTATCACAGCATCCATCGCCTCAACACGGGGTTTTACTGAAACTCCTACAATTTCTATTTAGAAAAGAACCGTAACGGCATCGTTTCGGATTGGCATTACCAAGTCAAGATTAGGAGCCGGTCCGGTACATGCTTGTAGGCGTCCTGTGAGCTTTAAGAGACTTGAATTTGAACTATTAGGTACTGCTATGGTTGCTGTTATGCCTACTTAGAACTTGACTTACTTCGCCTTTCAGATATGGCTAAAACCTGTCTGCAGAACAACATGATATTGAAAATTCCACTGGCAGGTATCGACCGCACGTACCACGCCGCGCTAGCCTGTCAGCTACTCGACGTGCAAGCCATTCCTACTGATTTGGAGAAGTAATCACGTCACTCTTATACCACCACCAACCTTCTACCCATCTAATACTACCATCATCATAGTTTTGGCTGATCCTATTCCAAGGGTACCACATCCAAAGATATGAGAGGTTTCGGTTAAGGGATGTCAAGCCTATTTTTTTTTGCATTATTTGCTGATGTCTATAGGTAACGGTAGACAATTCATAAAGGGCCGTTAGCCTTTTCCAGGAAACATGAAGGAGTAGTTTCATTAAGTCATTCGTTACATTAGAAAATAATTTTCAGGGTAATCGAAAGCGCAAGTAGTGGGATGCCGGGTTGGATTCAAAACTTTCTAATAGGCCTGGTTCAGAGGGGGGCCCTGACTATAGAAAGGCTTACTCGGAGTGAGGCCGCAAAGATGTCAGGAATAGTAATGCCTGCGAAGTCGTTGTTACAAAAACCCTTTGACGTTGATGGGGACCAAACAGCACCCAAATGTAGTACCCCGGTAGGTACTTATAACATGTTCTTAAACCGTTGGAGTAAAAAAAACATCAGGAAACCAACATGATCTAGAATAAAAAATCGAAAACGTATCATCACAAATTTTCAGTGCCAAGTAGGTGGGCGTGGTGGATTACTGTACAACCACCGTCCAACAGAGATTAGGACTCCGCCACGGCAGTGGAATAACATTAATTTTCAGAATATGACGTCCCCAACATTAAATGCTCATAATGTTTTTTATTTATTTATTTATCGACTTACATCTACCATTACAGCTAACCAATGCGGTAAAACATCCTTAACTTAACTTAATTCTTAACTAATTACAAATAAAGCATTCCTTGTGAATTCACTCAGAGAACAACAGAAAAAGTCCGTCTCACTCACTATGAGGTTGAGCTTGCGCAGTGCACGCGTCAGCGGTGCCTCCTTTAAAAGGTTGGTCCGAGCACGCGGTTCTACTAACAGTCGTGGCTGCCGTCGTCGCCACATGTACCTGTCCGGAACACATAGACTCACATGGCCTAAAATAACTGAATTATGCACCTTCCCTCTCAGTAATTTAAATATATATGAGGCGAGTGCAAGATCCCTCCTAACCCTTAGCTCATTGTATCCTACCATACCTAAAATAAATAAGGTTGGATACATTAACGGATATAATTTATTTTGTACCCTCTCCAGCATGAGACTATGTTTAGCTTCATGCGGAGCCCAGATGACTGCATTACATTCTAACTGGCTCCTCACCAATGCATTACACAACATTAGTTTTAGTATATGCGAAACCTGAAACTAGTATCTAGTATTTTTATGTAAAGAACCTATGTACAAAATTTCAAAACTGTATCATGAAAAATCACAAAGTTATAAGCTTGTTCTGTTACCTGGTTGTCCGCACAAAAACCTGGTCACCACGAGCGCCGCGCCTCCAGCGTCGTCTTGAGCTCATTGATAATAATAATTTGTCAGTAGGTACCTAAATGGTTGCGATAGGTACTTAGTATCGCGCGGTGTCCAACTTGTAGACTTTTTTAAATATTTTTGGGACAAAATATAACATGGTTTAAAACTTATTGGAATCGATTCAGTTACTAATTCTGAACAAACTATATTCAGGTTTCGCATATACTAAAAATAATGTTGTGTAATGTTGTGTTGTACAATAGCTTTCACATTCGTCAAACCTCGGACCGTACGAAGCATTAAACCTATACGCTCTTTTGCAACTACACATGACGTGATCCCGAAAAGTCAAACCGGTATTAAAACCTACTCCCAAGTCCTTGACTTCTGTGACCCGTTCCATAGGCAACCCGTCAATATAGTAGGTATGTAAGATGGGGTTGTGTGCGCGAGAAAAAGTGGTGGTCACACACTTCGAGCTATGAAATTGCAAGAGATTTTCTTTGTTCCATCTCACTACCCTATTGATGCTCCTTTGTAGCCTGACACAGCCATCGTTGCTCTTTATCGCGAGGGACAATTTGAGGTCGTCGGCAAACAACAGACAAGAAGCGTCTAGGACTACTTCTGGTAGGTCTTTTACCACTACAATAAAGCCCAAAGGACCAAGGTTACTACGTTGACTTACCCCGGACCTCGTGAATTATGGATCTGACATGTGTCCCGCATATTCCACATATTGCTGCCTTTGCCTCAAATAACTGGCAAAAAACTGGAGAAAGTGGAGTGAAACCAACACCTGCAAACTTTTTAAGCAACATGTCATTGTCGACTAGATCGAATGGTTTTCTAAAGTCAAAGTAAGCAACATCAGTTTGCTCTGTTCACAATCGGCACCAGATAAGCCATGTGGCTGAGAAGATTACTGGTGGTACTTCTTCCCGGTCGAAACCCATGCTGTGCGTCTGACAGCTGTGCGCTAACCTGAAGATATATGCTCTTATGGATAGCCGTTTCCAACACTTTCGCCGGCGTAGACAATACCGCAACTGGTCTGTAGCTATTCACCGATTCTGCTGACCCTGCTTTCGGAACCGGAACAACGCGGGTCACTTTCCACCTCTACGTTATAACATTAACATGAAGAAACAAGTTGATACTGCCTAAAAATAACTTCACAAGTTGGTTTATACATACAAAAAAGCATGATAGTTTTTCAAATGTCTTAAAATAAAAATGAGGAGTCATGCGATACGGTGCGGTTTACCAGCAGCTGGTCATGTCTAAGCGACGTGTTTCAGACTACATAATCATCCTATCTCGTTCCCACTGCTTGGACAACGGCCTCCTCTTTGTAAGAGAGAGCGGACAGTAATCCACCACGCAGGCCTAGTACCGTTTAGTAGCTAGATGTCACATGTCTTCGAATATTCGTATTTCAGAGTATTTACAGTGAATTAGCCGCCTTTAGCCTAATTAGAAAACCTGTGACTTTGGTCGACGATGAAGATAAGGAAATCATTCAAGTGGCAGTGATGGCTGAATCCTACTCATTCGAGGATATGAAAGTCGATATGGCTATGGATGGTAAATTTTTGCCAAGAACTTTGTTTTTTTTTAGGTCAAGCAATTTTACGATACATTTTGCGTAGGTATATCTAATTTCCACATAATGTATCCAGAGTTCCTCTGTGTCTCCTGTTTTATTAGAGAAAAGCAGTAAGCCATCGTTTGGAAATTTACTCAGTATATCATGGCAATAAGCTTGCTCTATCCCATAGTCCTGAATACGGATCAAACGGGTACGGTCAAGACTCCAAATACACACACTCCTCGGCCAAAGGACACCATGTAGTTTTTCTCAGTAAGAGATTAACAGACCCGCTTGCCCACCCCAGGACGGAGGACATCTATCGATTTCCTCACAAAGAACAGTTCAGGGCAAGCCCACCCTTTAAGAACAAAAGAAGTTGCTTGAACATAACTTAACTTTCGCAGCAATAATCCTGAAAACATACGACGCTCTGTCACCGTTTGAGAAAATGCTGCTAAAATGTGCCTCGGTGCTGGGAGATACATTCTCCAGACGGATGCTCTTGTATTTACTTCAATGCGATAGTCCTAGGAAAGTTGCTGAAGGTAGAACCTCTTTCATGACTTCTGAATCCCTAAAGTTATGCCAGGTTGACCATTGTGTGGTTTGTATAAGTTTTCAGGTTATTAAGCTGCATAGCAAACTAACACTTCGCCTGCAACTTCGTCCGCAAGAATTGCGATAGCTCGGCTAATATGCATGATATAATACGAATAACGAACGAATGTAGCTTTCTGCCAGTGAATTTTTAGAATTGGATCATTCGTTCTGGTGATTACCTACATACAAAATTACAAACTTTACCTTTTTATAATATTAGTATAAATAAGGATATGGATTTTTTCAAAAGTATTGCCTTTGTTGCCTGTCTTCTTTGTGATTCGAAGATATCAGTGATTATTTAAAAAAAAACAATTCTTCCTCAGTTGTTTTTGATCTCGGTTGGATACTTATTGGTGTCAAAAAGACAATCAATTTCACAATATAAAAGTAAGGAAATAACTGCACTTTGAATTGGGCGATTAGAATAAGAATCTCATTTCAATATAAACTTTGTTCTTACAACTTAAATGTTGATATTCGTATGCAATGTTCGCTCCCTATGTTTATACAAATAGAAATTACTTTAGTCTCACCTTTTCACAGCTGTTGCAAAGCTCTTCAGCATCAGAGTGCTGGAGTGTGAGGGAGGGGACTTCACCAACGACACCTCGCTAGTGCTGGTGCACCCGGCGCCGGCGCTGTCCAATCCCACGCCGCCCTACTGTTCCTGCTTGGGGACTAGGAAACATCGTAAGTTAAGTGGAAAGCCCCAGGGTAGCCTGTGTCCTAAATTTCCCTACGTTTTGTGCAATTTGCAGGTCAGTGTCAAGTTGTATGTTGATTAAAATATGATTTGCGACCGTAACAAATATACACAACAGGCAGAACAGGCTAGGCAGGCAGGCAGGTGGTGGTGTAGGCTTTACAGAATTAAAATCATTAAAATCAAAAACAACCTTCTAAGATAATTTAATTCCATTCAATTACTATTTCATGAAAAAGTCCTGCTCTACCCTGGCGCATCCTCCTTTGGTACCTATCTACAGAGAAACTTCACTGTCACTTACGGAATATCTTCCGTGATTTTTTAATTATTTCCCATATTTCGACGTTGCAAGCGATCCCGCATTTAGAGGCCTTCACGTTTGTAAACGCGCTTCTGCATCGCTACTATTGTGCGTTCAAAATTGGGTGAAGGTACACAGCCAGCGACAGCATCGCGGCAGTACCTATCGATACACATGCGCGACAGCATCGCTACAACGTGGGCGAGGTGCCTAAAGTGCTTGCAACAGCGTAGATATCCCATAAGTGACAGTGTATGCAAGTTTAGTTATAAGCTGTGAAAGCTTAAAACAGTGATCGAGTATTTTAGATATCTAACATAATGGAACAAAAAAGTAATTGGTTTGATGATTGTTTTCTGGGATCAACGACCGCGGCTAGGTGTAGTTACTTGAAATATCAGTTGACAAATCAGTTATAGATATACATCAAGTTTTCTTGTTTAAACGTGATAACGACACAATAAGTAACGCTATATAGGTAATAAGTAATGTTTGTGAATAGATGATAAATTATTTTGAATTTGTTGGGTATCGATATTTATCTAAACAGGATATAATAAATAATTAACAATTTTTTGAAAAGTGCCTTATTCCTCTTGTCCTACTTAATGAGTACCTAAACCTAGTCTAGTTGCACTTTCAGAGACCAGCCTCCGTAGCATGAGCACCGTAGACAAGGATTTCTTTGACGGAAGAATCGACAAAATGACAGATATTGTAAATAAATCTGTCATTGTGTCGACACAATCTGTCATTTTGTCGATTCTTCCGTCAAAGAAATCCTTGTCTACGGTGCTCATGCTAGGGGGCTGGTGGCCTACCATAACGTTTTAAATCAGGAGTAATTCCAGTGTGGGAAAGAGATGAAAGAGAGATTAAGAGATGGCGCTAGACTACCCATCTCTAGACGACCTGTATAGCTCTCTCTTTCCCACACTGGAATTACTCGTGCTTGAAGACGTCATAGTAACTAACCCCCTGTCCGAAACCACCACCAACGCAGTCGAGGTAGCAGAGCTTTGGCTGAAGCTAATTTGACACGACGAAAAAGAACGATTTTGTTCAAGCAAAACAATAATAATGTTTTGCTTAAATTACGTTATTGCAAAACTTGTTGAATTGCCTTTATTTGCAGCTAATTGCAGAGATCTTCCAATGTACGCGTTCTGTGGCTATATGAAGTTCCGCCATACCTTATTCCGGACGACCACTTACGATTTATTGACGGAGACTCGAAAGGTGAGATAACACGGAACACGTATCTTCCTATCTACCGATATTTACTTTGAAGGATTATACGCGACTTTCTAGAAGCGAAAATGACTAGTTTTTCTTCATGAGATAAATGACGTGATACGGTGATATATGTAAAGTATTTGCGCACTATCAACAGGCAAAGATATCTATGCAATAAGCAAACAAAACATCACACCTGTTTTCCACGAAGGGTATGGCAGACGTGTCTCACAGTACAACCATTCTTTACCAGCTCATGTAATCATGCCATCAACCGGGCACTTTTCCAGATTCTGTGCTGAACTGAGAATTCAATAAACCCAAAAATATTTGGCCTGATCTCTGAATCAAAGTCAGATCCAAATGCCTCAGTAGCACTGCTTCCGACTCCTAGACCAACACCAGCCTGACTGACATTTATAATTTCTATCACAGCTATCAATGCATGCGCGTGCGTTGCTTTTCCTTGAGCGCTACACAAGAAGATGTAGAAGCTGTGGTGCTGGTTGTTTCGTGAAGCTTCTTGGACTGCGATGTGATGATGTATGTGTTATCTATCTATACCTAATATGGAGTGGAAGGGACACCGACGCAAAAATGGTTATCACGTAATCAGTACATCATTCTGAGCCCTCCTACATAGAAATTTTTCAGCGGTTATCTCCCACCCTGTATAGCTATGCTCTATTCAAGTAATCTTTGACTACCCATATTAGTGGATTGAACTCGTGGCTAAATAATAAATACCGCTCGTGTCGATCTTCTGGTTAAGCCGCGCTTGCCTAGGTTGGTCCGTGAATGGTAGACCAATCATTACATACCGAGTTTCCTCTTTGATTCGGAAAGCACATTAAGCCGTTGGTCCTGGCTGTCATTTGTAAATCTTTGACAGTTGTTACAGGTAGTCAGTGGCCCGAAAGTCTGACAACCAGTCTTACCAAGGGTATCGTATTACCTAGTACTAACTGGGTTGCAGGGGTCAGATAGGCAGTCGCTTCATGTAAAATACTGGTATTCCGCTGCATACAACCCTGTATGCAGTTGACGGCTATGTGAAGGGTCTGTTTACACCCGTAAACAGACCCTTCACATAGCCGTCAACCAAGCATTCTGTACATCAAACTAAGTAACTTTACGCAAAAATTATTGCTGGGAATCGACTTTTTTTTCTGGGGTGAAAAATCACGTTTTACGGTAGGACTCGATGGAAAGCACTCAAAGCATTGTGCTGATGGATGGATTGAATAGTACGGGGCTCGTGGAGGTGTGTAAAGTAAAAATTTTACATTAAAAACATGTATATAAAAAATAACTTGTGAAAAAGTTGGAACTTTGACCCCCAATATCTCCGTAACTAGGAGGTTCCCAAAAAAATGATCGCAAAGACGGGGAGAACTAGTGCCTTTCAGGTATTTTAAGGGTCTATTTACACCCTTTATAGTTAGACTGGAAGCCGACATAGTAGCCATAGTTGAGAAAAGGCTAGGCAGATGATGATGATTGATGGATGGAGGGGAAACGGAAGACCAAAGAGACTTTAGATATGGATTATGTCAGGCCTGAGGTATGATGTTATAAATAAAAGGCGGGAGAAAGGAAAAGAAAATAGTATCCAAGTAATGTCGGACTTCTTACGGCTTGACAATCTGATAAATAGAGTAGACACGAGTCAAATAGATTTCAAATGGAGTGTGAAATGTATCCACAATCATCATCTGCCTAGCATTTTTCCAAGTATGTTGGTATCGGCTTCCAGTCTATATAGATTCAGCTGAATATCAGTATTTTTTACAAATATATCCATAAAATAAATTAAATTCAAATACAGCTAAAACAACCAGCCCATAGGAAATTCAGCTTTCTTAGTAAGCGAGGGCTGGCATCAGAATATTTGAGTCGAGTATTTACTTGCATAATGAGTAGTATCGAGATAAGCTTTTCATAATGTATCCTCACTTCAGGGTCTTATCAAAGAGACGGAAGCAATAAAGAGAACGCGTCTCCAAATATGTGCTTTAAGTGCTGAAGCCCGGCTGACCGGCGAAGACGCGACTTTCTTGTACTATGACAATAATTTAACGGTACCAACCTTTTTTATTTAGACCCATAGTGAATGCCGAGATATAGTAGAAGTCTTAGTAGACCAACAGCAAGACTGTTGGCTGACCTACAGAAGATCTCGGGGAAGACCTGGTGGCTTGCCATGACTTTTTATAGAAATATTGTTTTAATCTTACTTCAATGTGGAAAAGGGATTGAGATAGACTTTCCTTATAGCTTTGTTGGTCTAGTGGACGCGTGAGAGGTCCTGAGTTCGATTCCCCGGCCGGGCAAAGTGTTGTTGGGTTTTTCCTTTTGGACATTCTCAGTAGCCGCCAGGAGTTTGGAAGTTGACGGGATACCTACCTCCGTGTCTCGGAAAGCACGTGAAGTCGTTGGTCCTACGTCTGATCTCTCTCCGGTTATGACGAATTGCCTTCCCACCGGACCGAGAGAGTGTACCTGTCTGTCTAGACACTTGTGCTCTATAACAATATCTTCCGCGCCGATGGCTAATCTCAGCTGAGATTGACCGCCAGGCCCCAAAAAAATGGTCAAGAGGACTATAATCTCTCTCCCACACTGAAGTGCATTAAAATAGTACTGCTGTAGGAGTGGGTGCTCAGGTGGGGGTAAAACAAAGCTGCCAGTAATGATGATGTAAGAAAGAACACCTTCTCTTGGTGATTCTGCGTATGTCAAGCGTCAAAGGCGACTGTGGCTGGTAAATTGATGAGACATCATTATCACCGGCCAGGCACATACATACAGTCATTTTTACAAATAAGTAGCACCTTTCTGATGATTTTACGGAATTGCTAATGATGATGATTTCAGTTTCAGTATTTTCATTCTCATTCAGAAAAACAAGATGTACAGAAAATTTGACAGCATTGGGTAGCTTGATGTGGCGGCACATCAAGCTACCCGAAGCTGTCAAATTTTCCCAATCAACCTTGAACCTAATGATTTAACGATAAAGTTGAAAATGTATTATTTGACAGATTGTAGTTGCTTGATGTGCTAGTCTGTACAAGTATTTTATAAATGTAAAAAAAAAATATTGTTTTTAGATTGGAATGTCGCCAGAAGACTTATCTAGCTACGAAATATTGGACACCGGGGTGCAGTTGATCAATCGTAAATTAAGTAGTTAGTATTATTTCTTTTTATTTAGGTATTAAATTGTTGTTATTTATTGTATTATATTATACTGTGATTTGTTAAACGTGGGTGGGCGTTTGGGCAATGTTTTAGGGACAGAACATGAAATCGCGAAAAAAAAGCTGCTCCGTATGATTTTTTTATTGTATTTCATAGTTAGTCCCATAGTATAAAACTTGCTCATATTTATGAGTACTTGATTCTCTTAAAGTTTATTCAATCACCTGTTTAATAAATTGACGGCGCGCGGCCGCGGTGTCGCGGTAGATTACATAGACAATGGCGAGCTTGACGACCCGCCAACCAAGAACTGATCCATATACAAATTAGCTCTGGACCGGTAATAACCTAAAGTCATGTCCTGTCACGGGAAAGACTTTGACCAGAGAGAAGTGGTTTAGAATGAACTTTTGTACCAGAAATATTAAAGCTCAAAGTTAGAGCAACTTAGTTAATTTACTCCCAACTGGACGGACGAGGGAGGCCGCGGGAATGAGGGCTGTCGTTTTTGAGCTCACCAGATGGCGCCTCTGGCGTGTAAGGTCCAATTCTTCATAAAAAGTTTATTTTATTACGTATAATAACAAACTGTAAGCTTCAGATATATATTTACGATATTGTCCCTAAAATTAGCAAGCATGAAACATTTAAAAATCATTCTTCCTCCAAGTACTAAAAATTTGGATCCTAACTAATAGTACTTAAAATCTTCAAGTCATATTTCTTCAGATATTGGTCAATCTTGACCGTTATCGTGAATATTAGTAAACATCTACAACATTATTTTTAGTATATGCGAAACCTGAATATAGTTTGTTCAGAATAAGTAACTGAATCGATTCCAATAATTTTTAAACCATGTTATATTTTTTCCCAAAAATATTTAATAAAGTTAAAAGTTGGACACCGAGCGTTTTTGAGTATCTATCACAATAATTTAGGTACCTACTGCCAAATTATTATTATCAGAGAGCTCAAGACGACGCTGGAGGCGCGCGCTGCGTGGTGACCACGTGTTTGTGCGGACAACTAGATAACTGAACAAGCTTATAACTTTGTGATTTTTCATGATACAGTTTTTTTCTTCACATAAAAATACTAGACACGTGTATCAGGTTTCGCATAAACTAAAACTAATGTTGTATTCATGGTCAAAATACGTGATAAAAATGCGCACACATGCACACTCTATGACATCTGATCTGACATTTCTGAAGACCATACACGCGCCTCTAGCGGCGAATTCATGCGAAATAGTCCCCATTCGCTGGATGCGGCAACCACAGGACCGGTCAAATTGGGGGTCGCCTATGTACAGCAGTAAACCTTTTTCGGCTGATGCAATGCAATGGTGGCTCCTTATAACGGGTGACACCGCGTTTGAACCTCATCATACAAAACAGATATCTAGCAATATAGCCAAAAGTACAAAAAGAATAGCAGCGACATCTATGACTTAAGATTCGTAAAAATCTGGCATCGCTCAAGAACAAGAACCCGTTTATAACAATTCGGCAGTAGTAGCCCACCAGACCAGAGCGGGAGTGTCCTCTCTTTTCATCAGAGGATTTTTAGACCCCGTTGTTCTTCATACCCCTAACGATGACTCAGCATTAGCAGTCAATCTTTTGTTCTTTTTGCAGTAAAAAGTGAACGCCTACCGTCAATGGACCTTTATCACAAGAACAAGCGTGTTCGTTCCTTCTCCTCTTTCGAGATGGAGAACTGTGAATGTTTAGCGATCCTTATGAGTTTCTACACTCAGGTCATTGACCATTGTCGTGGAGCTGGTGAGTATGTCATTTTTATATTTATCTTTTGTATAGGGATTAAGAGATATCATCAAGTGTGAGGCAGTGGCGTAATTAATAAGATATAAAGTTTTACATTGTAACTACACCAATCACTAATCCACACTGGTAGATTATGGCGCTTTTCCTGTAGCAGAGAGGAATCTTGTGTTCTAGCACTGGGAACAATATACGCTGATTATGCTACTAAGGAAGGGGGAGCTCGTGGCTAAATGATAAAGCCGCCTGGGTCAATCTTTGCCACGTTTGCCTAGGTTGGTCCGTGGATGGGTGACCATTACATACCGGGTTAAGCACGTTAAGCCGTTGCTCCCGCTTGTCAATTGTAGATCTTTGACAGTCTTTACAGGTAGTCAGTGGCCTGACTGAAAGTCTGGCAACCAGTCTTACCAAGGGGCATCATTTTATCCAAAGTCTAATTTTTTTTTTTTAATCTTGACTAGTCTTTAAATGGCATACTGATTGCTGTAAGCCCACATCATCCCACTGCTGGACAAGGCCTCTCCCCATGACTTTCAGTTGTTTCGATCCAAGGCCAATGTCGACCACTGGTTGCTGGTCTTGTCCAGATCGTCCCGCCATCTTCGTGTGTAAATGGCATGCTTCTAATAAAATACGTGTATCTTTGTGCCCATCTTTGCAGGCGAATTTCAGAAACTTTACGAGGCATATTTGGAGTATACAGATCTGTGCATTAATGTAGATTCGAACCTACCACAGGCTGTTCGTCTGCTGATTGAGGTTGAGGAGTTTGTTCAGGTACAAGTTTTATAAATTAAATAGATAGGTCATAATGTAGCAGCTCATAAAGCAGAATATATCCTTCTATAAAATAGTAATCACACTCTTTGGTCAAAGTTTAATCACAGAGACGGAAGATCATGAAAGGACACTGATCGGCGGAATCGGGTGGACGTTGAACCGGTTAGAAAGACCTTTATTGGGTCCATGAGAAAGAAGCGAAGAAGATCTGAGAGAGAAGCTAAGTCTGGGTCACTCCCGAAGCCATCTGCCTATATGAGAGGCAGATTAAATGCCGGGAATCTAACACAAAGGCACAAAACCATGCTTATCCGAAACATGCGCCCGAAAACGACACAAGTCACTAATCCACATCCAAGAGTGCTCCTTCCTAATTAATAAGTTTCTTACAGAACGAGACTTTCTACCCAAAGGATATGAACAAGCAATGGGTTAAAGATTTTAGCATGGCGGGTGTACTTTCACTCCATGGAATATGTATGCTAGAGTCCGGAGACTATAGTGCAGCTAGGAAGCAATTGTTTCATGCTATGCAGCTGTATAATCTTCCTTTTCCTACTTCCAAGTGGGTGTTCTTTTGACTTTTTGAATTGAATTTAGCTTGTAACCTATACTTTCCAACTCCCCAACGCACACTGGGCCCGCCTGGATTACAGCTTACTCCCACTCACAGCGGAGGACTATGCCCCAGCTGTGAGATCATTGTACGTTGATTAGACTATAATTTCCGGCACTCTGAAATCAAGCAGACCGCTCTTTGATATCCATGTAATACGCCTATCCGCTAAAAACAACGCTCGATCCAGCTATCTCTTGATAAACATTGTATGAACGTACTTAGCGTCATTTAATAGAGCGTGCTGCCGAGCGCATCATCGATGCTGCCGCGTGCGATAACACTCCGGCTCAGTATCTCGCAAATGGCGGTTCTGAGCGACGAAAAAGGATACGAGACGAGCATGGAAAAATGCGATTCCGTACTGATAGATGAGGCTCAACCCTTAAAGGGACATCCATATTCCATGTTTATAGACCTTGATTGCCGATTTAATGCTTGTAGGCACAAGAGAACATTATGTAACTGGAGCGCGTCGTTTCATCAAAAGATGGCTCTTTATGTTGCCCCGAACCTCTACATAGAGAAAGATAGCGGCATCATTGGCAACTTCTACGAGGATATCGCTATTACGCTGTTTAGATTGTACCGACTTTTCACGGTAATTCTTTTAATTACTCTGTGTGATAGCAAGTAACATAAAATCACGCTTATTTTTCCCGAAAAAGTAGCAGAGCTGTGCCTGTCTGTAGTACTCCGAGATTTCTCTGTTATTTATGAGGAACTGATCGCTATCAACCGAGCCCAAATCCAAACTGCTGCTGAAAAATTCCCGATGAAAACCAATTTTATTGCGAGTCAAATTCAATATTATAATCGTGGATATAGCTATTCTTATTGAAATTGGTTAACAATAATGTATCACAGGAAGCGAAGGAGCCCGAAAACGCAACTTTAGCAGCTAAAGGGTGTTTACAATACGCTCTGCGAACTAACTCCAACTTTCGGCTCCTGTGCATCAGCTATGGGAATATGATAAGGGATTATGGAAAAAGACAACAAGTAAGTTATTTTCCTTATTTGTTTGAATTTAATGGGTAAAAGTAAAGTAAAAGATAAAAGCTCCGAAAATATGAGCATACACAAAATATGAAATTTACCGCTTTTTATACTAGTCTTCTGACAACAGAAAGGACAAAGAAACGACCGAATAAAATATTGAAAATTCCGAACTGGCGTAATATTTTTCCACCAGCATAAATTGCGTTTTTACCTATAAAATCAACGTCAAGATAAATATCAAAATAAGACGCAGTCGACGTAGCCCCGCTATGCGGTGCTCCTATTTCTGTCTGCAGGGTTTAAAGTAAGGTCGGGGTGCCCCAAGTCCCGAGCTAAGTTATAGAGCTTAAGAAAACGATTATTTTAGCAGAATATGTTTTCGGAATCTTAGTATTTTTTCAGAAACTTAGTATATTTTTCGGAAACTTAGTATTTTTTTCGAAAACTTAGTATTTTTTTCGAAAACTTAGAATTTTTTCAGAAGTATGGTAACTTTAGTTCATTATTTTTCGTAGAATTGTAATTTGAATAAGCTATGTTTGTTTGTTAAATACAACATTTTTTGTCGGTTAATTTTGTATTAATTTTTCGGTAATTCATTTTAACCAAGCTTAGTATTGCAGTCAACCACAGATCGTAAGGAAGACAATTTGTTTTTTGGAAGCTTGATTATTTCCCGAATTTAATCTACCGAGTTCTATCTGAACATCTCAGGGGTCTAAAATGGCCTCTTTAGCAGAATTATAATAGGATTAGAATATGAATAACGATACAATTCGTAAAATGGTCACATTCATAATATTAACTGCATCCGTGACCATTTTAAGAATTTTAACGTGATTCATATTATTCTATTATGATTCTGCTTAAGCTGTCATTTTAGGCCCCCAGGACAGCCAGCCTCTGTTTATAACGGGATGTTTTAGGCAACAAAACAAAACTAGGCTTCTTGGATGCAGAGATTTTAGACACGGATGCATACAGATCACCTGACTTCTAAAAGTATGCCCCTTAATAAATTGATATAAGGACATGAGAACGATGATAAATGAAAAGGTTTTCGACGGGCATACATTTCTATGTTCTCCAAAACCACCAAAAGTATTTTTTTTATGACTTTTTGCTTAAAACCTTTACTCCCTATTCTAACAATGATAGTCGGCAAATACGACGTAGTAACTAGCGTAATGAATGTTCAAAAATAAGGAGCCAGTATTTATTTTGTGGGTTAAGTACAGTATAAACATATTCTTAGATAAAAAAAATCCCTTGAAATGGCTTCGTTATAGCCGTTAGATGATTCTCTGAAAATATTTCGGGTATGAATAGTTAGACCTTATATATTGTCACGTAAACGTAATTTGAATTCAAATAAAAAGATAAATATTTAAAAACTTCTGATTAATTTTATACGTTTTTTTAATATGTCCCGCTTTCGACGAAAGAATCCCGCTTTTTTCACTCAAAAAGTTCCAAAATCCCGACTTGGCAAAAAAAATCTGGCGACGCTGGTCTATAACTAGTCCGAGTAAGATAAATTCGTTAACGGTTTCTAATTTTGAGTCGTTGAAAATAAAATCTAAAGTTAAAGGTTTTTTTGGTAAGGATGGTAAGTTATTAATTTGGTTTTGGAGTTGTTTATCTCGAGGTTATGTTCGTTCATCCAGTTGCATGTTTTGGTAAGTATGGATTTGAGAGTTTCTATTCTTACATTGTCTTGGCATGAGACTAATATGGATATATCGTCAGCGAATAAGACGCATGGCCCTTCTATTGTCTTAGGTAGGTAATTAATAATATTAAAAATAAGAGGCATCCTATGACGCAGTAACCACACACGTTCATAGATTTTATAATTATTTGTAATGATAGGATTTTTTATTTCAAGTATGAGTATTTTTAACAATCTTTTGATTGTACAGGAGATTTTTTGCCCATGGTTAAGCAGTATTTTTTAAATTTGGTTTTTAGTTTGACTTTAGATATTGGTATAAAAAAGTTAAGGGTATTTGTTAATGTATCATGAAATGCTTTATAATTATCATTTAAATTTTGGTTTTTGGGTAGAATTTTATTCCAATCTTGTTCATTTAATTTAGACTTAAACTTAATAATGTTCGTGTTGTTGAATAATCTTTTTTTTAACATTCCAAGTTGTTTGTGTAGCTAAATGAATACATCGGGGGATGTGGATATTGATTTTATTTCCGATATTTCTTGTTTTAATTTTTCATTCTCTTTTAGTAAGTTTTCTATCTTGGTGTTAATCTCTTCAATATCCTGAAGCCTTAGTTCATTCTGTTTTGATAATATTCTTACCTTTAACTATTGATATATTAATTCGTCCAACCGTGTTGCTTCGATTGTTAGTTGTCATTTTTCTATTTTGTGCAGTTCTCTGCATGCCATAAGCTGGAGCGCCGAGCGATGGAGGTGTGTCGTCGTAAACGAGGGCAAGTGGACGTTACCGAAGTCCCAGCCGTCTGCTATTTGTACACCAACATATTCCTTGTCTAGTTAGTATTGTATTTATTTTCCTTAGCAGTAAGGTCGGTAGACCTAGTAACCTAGCTGACATTACGCTTTGTGGGCTATCTAGATACTAAATCTCGATCCACCGGATTTCTTCTTATATTATTGTTTCTGACGTTGGACTTGTGGTTTTCGCATAACTTCATCGGCAACCGCAAGAAACAAGAACTTAGTTTTGTATTTATTTATCAATCATAATTAATGTAATTTATAGATTCTAATATTACCTATAAATGCGAAAGCAACTCTATCTGTTTGTGTGTTACCTTTTCACGCCTAAACTAAATCAATAGTACGGGCTGGTCCCAAACTATTACGAATCGATATACCTACGAATCGTTTGTGAATACGGGTATTCACAAACGATTCGATTCAATTTCGATTCGGGTAGTAGGTAGTATACAATATACAAGATTATTTTTAGTATATGCGAAACCTGAATATAGTTTGTTCAGAATAAGTAACTGAATCGATTCCAATAATTTTTAAACCATGTTATATTTTTTCTCAAAAATATTAAAAAAAGTTAAAAGTTGGATACCAAGCGACTTTGAGTACCTATCGCAATAATTTAGGTACCTACTGCCAAATTATTATTATCAATGAGCTCAAGACGACGCTGGAGGCGCGCGCTGCGTGGTGACCGCGTTTTTGTGCGGACAACTAGGTAACAGAACAAGCTTATAACTTTGTGATTTTTCATGATACAGTTTTGAAATTTTGTACATAGATTCTTTACATAAAAATACTAGACACGTGTATCAGGTTTCGCATATACTAAAACTAATGTTGTATATCTCGCTCGCTATCGTTATGCCAAAAAAAGATACGACATACGAATCGGAATTGTAAAATCGAAGCGTTTGTGAATACGGGGACTGGAGACGGGACCTCCCGTGAGACAAATTCCAACCACCGCGCGGGCGGAGCCGCTGTCAACAGCTAGTTTGTTATTATAATCGCAAACGCACAATAACCTAACGTAATGTTCCGTTTCGACCCTTTGATTAGAGAGCAGCAGCCTCCCACAGTGATATATTACAGGTTAAACTTTACATTACAGTGTTGATCGTGGGAAAAAGATCGAAAGTCTGGAGTTTGGTCTCTCAGTGATGCACATGGTAACAAATCGGAAAGAGATGAACACGCGGGATTCCTTAGTGCTGTGCATGCTGAAGCTACTGCTGGATGACCTGAAGATACATGACATGGTCACTATTATGAGAGAATTCTTCTACTTGACTGATCATTACGACTTGAGCTGTAAGTAGCATACGGGGTGGAAGGGATACCGAAGCGAAAACGTACCACGTATTCAGTTCATCTTTCTGAGCACCCCTATCGCATGTGACTAAAAGAGTGGATAATATAAACGTTGATGGATGGAGAGGTCTCCCTCTCCATCCATCAACGTTCTCCCGGCTCAGAACGATGTACTGAATACGTGGTAACCGTTTTCGCGTCGGTGTCTCTTCCACCCCGTATAAGGTTGTACGTAGTTAAGGCATCAATATCGCGAGCTGCCTGAATCCACACCTATCAAAATAATTCAAAAAATTAAGATCTACCTTTGGAATTATCATTTTCTGGCGTTTTCCAAACTAAGACAAAGGCGACTACAAGAGCTAAAAGCATGTTTTACAATGCCTTAAAGTATTTGATCCACTGCAGTAAAAAAACACTGAAAAACATATGATATTCTTCAGGATATTTGCTAGTTCGATAGTGTGTTGAAAACATAATACTACAAATTTGATACGATAAAAGAAAATCACAAAGATGCCTCTAAAAATTTCTTTTAACGAGTAAAACCATACTAATATACATGCAATCATTCTGATTTTCTGTCATATTATTCTTCACACAACAAAGTAACGTGATAGTGTTTTAGTTTTTTAATCCAATCAATAGATTTTTTGCAAATCGCATATTCTTATCTCTGAACAAAATACGTGCGCATGTGTGCATAATAACAGTATAACAGTATTTTACATGGAACGACACCCTGTGACCCGCACGACTCGGTAATGTTATTGTAAGACTTATCGTCAATACTTTCTACCTTTTTGCTACTCTTTTAGGTTTCTACCTTGGTATTTACTACAAAAAGCTTTCCAATATTATTTATATTTTCCAGCCGAAACCTGGTACTATTACTATGCAATAGTGATTATGCTCGACACAGGATATTGCGTGGAGTCTTACACGGCGTGTGAGACGTTTTACATGAAAAAAGGAGATGCCTTAATTAGGGCCAAAATACCGGAAGCCGCTTGGAATTTCTTCGTTTGCATGTGGCTGATGTAAGCTAAAATTATTCTGTTCTCTCTTTATTTGCATTTTTTTTTTAAATACTTGTTTTACGTGGACATAATGAACAAGTGAAAAAAACTACTTTGATTATTGTAGCTAGCTTTAACACCACCAATGTAAAGCTTGACAGTGGCGAAGGTTCCATACAACTCGATTCCTACCGGATTCCTTTTGAAAAATGGCACAGTCAGTATTCTATAGGCAAATAATATAATCAGATTAAAGATACGTACTCCGGCTGACCTGTTACAAAAATGACCCTTCGCTGCTGAAACCTTGTCTATGCTGTTGGTTATAATTTTTGAAATGCCGTTTGTGCTAACGATCTTACCTACACTGGGTCGAAGTTTTTTAGAAAAGGATTAATACTATTGAATCAAATACAAGAAGACTTACGATATTAGATCTATTAAAATCTCCTTCAGCATTATTTCACAAGGTTCAGTTCAAGGGTTTTATTTCATACATTTTATTACATTTATCCAAAAATTCGTGGAAACTCTTATCATCATCATTCTCCTGCCCTTATCCCAATTCATTAGGGATCGGCGCAGCATGTCTTCTTCTTCCATAGTTCTCTATTAATCGTAATCTCAGCAGTCACCTCCTTTCTAGCCATAAAATCTTTCACACAGTTCATCCATCGTTTCTTTGGTCTTTCTATCTTTTTATAGCCATCTACATACTCAAAATTTTCATAGCTATTTTAAGTCAATGTTTCTAAGGCATAGCACAGAAGGATCTAAAAACTCAACTTAAAGCTTGACTGAACCAATCAAATGGCTTTAAATCTACGCTCATGGCGAGATCTACGCTTGAGTATCGTTAACCGGTCTAAGTTCTATCACACTTCGTTGCTTTCTTTCTTATTTTTCAGAACTATCCGAGTAGGTGCATGGGAGAGGACCGTCGGATGGGAGGAGAAGATCAAACAGCTGATGTCGATGAAGTTAATCACGCATGAGTTTAACATGATGATAGTCATTCGATTAGTCGAGGGTCTTCTCATAACGCTTGTGAGACAGGTGAGTGCCATATGGCAAAAACGGAACCCTTGTAGATTCGTCCTGACCGTCCGTATATCCCAGTCATTTTACTCCGAGACTGTTGGAAGTGTTGGCACCACACTGTTAAAACTTGGAGTCTTTTATAAAACGCTACACTAAATTATAGAAACCCGTGTGTGAGTCCGACTGGCACTTGGCCGGTTTTTTTACGTTGAGCCGACGATTTTTTTTCAAAATCCTTCGAATTGCAAGGAAAAGGGTCATTTGGAAATTGGCGTACCGGTTACTTTTTGAAAAAGAAAACAACAAAAAAAATCGTCCTATAGCGTGCACGCTTTGATACTTTGGCGACTAAACGGGGGGCAGTGTTTAATTTATTCTGAAACGACAGCCGTTGACTAACCTTGGCAACCGAACGGGTTGATACCAGAATCCTGAAGTTAAATGTTCGGCAGATTTCCAGAAACCTTACGCCCAAATCTGTAAGCAATGTCATAAGGACCGACCGCTCTTGCCGGCTAGCACAACATTGCAGCTTCCTTCCTCTCCGGCTATCAAACTCAGCGTTGACTTTATTATAGTTAATTACAGCATTTCCGAGTAGGAAATTGAGCTGATTTGTATTACAATCCATACAGTTTTAATTATGTCCGTTATAAATTCCCGCTTAAATTAATTCTATATTCGAAATTCAATAAAAGTTTACAAATAGATATGTTTAATCATAGAACTGCTTACGTTTTTTTACAGATGAACAACAAGAATTTAAAAAAAATTGTGGTTTTGGAGAAACACCTCAAATCACTGTTCAAAGATATGAAAAAAGCATGTGATAGAACTCCCATTCATAAATCAAGGTAGTACTATTAGCTAGCGATACTATAGACGTGATGAGTACGTCTCATCATCATCATCATCATTCAACTGCCCTTATCCCAATTTATTTGGGGTCGGCGCAGCATCTCTCTTCTTCTTTCAAACATCTCTATTACTCGTTATCTCAGCAGTCAGCTGCTGTCTAGCCATATCATCTTTCACACAGTCCATCCATCGCTTCTTTGGTCTTCCTCTCAGTGCCGGCGTTAGGTGGGGGGGGGGGGCGACATTTGGGGAGGCGCCGAGGTCTGGGGCTAACTAAAACTAACTAAAGCAAAAAATTAACACTTGATAACGTAGCGAAGGGTCAATTTTTGTAAGAGGTAAGCCGGAGTACATATTTTTACTGTATGGAATATTATTGGCTATAGAATACTGACTGTGCCATTTTTCAAAGGGAAGCCGGTAGAAATCGGGTTATATGGAACCTTCGCCACAGCTTGATAATGATTTCCTTAAGAGGGCGCCACAATATTCTTACATTCAGTGGCCCTAACGCCGGTACTGCTTCCTCTACTCTTATAGCCATCTACATTCATACTCTACGTTCTCCTCATTCCTCCGCATCACATGTATGGACCACGATAACCGATTACAGATTACTACATAACTTTTCAGTCACCGGCGCCACTTTCACACTTCCTCTTATGTACGCATAAGGAGAAGTGTGAAAGTGGCGTGTATTCTTTGTTTTTTTTTTCCATTTTTTACGGTCTATCTACATAAAATTACGAAAATATCTTTTAAATTGAATTTCAAGTGACTACTCTGTCAGCGGCCGTAATTAGCTGTAGGCAGTTACTTACGAGGTAAGATTTTTTTATGACTGCCCCGTTGGGTTAGTGGTCTCAATCGCGACTGCTGAGAATGAGGTCCCAGGTTCAATTCCCGAGCCGGGGAAGTTGTTCTTGTGTTTTTCCATCAGGAATTTCTCAGTAGCAGCCACGGAGTCTGGATTTGTGCCCGGCTGATGGCAATAGGCTCGCACCTTATTACATAGGACTTAATCACAGCTGGCAAAATGTGGGTGTACTATTAGGAACACTTCTGCCTTAATCTTTCGGGATTACAAGCGTGATGTTATGCTTATGTTATGTGACGGCTTCGTGAAGGGTACGGATACACCTTGTATTTTGACACGAGCG
Source organism: Noctua fimbriata (assembly GCA_905163415.1). Classification (NCBI taxonomy): domain Eukaryota; kingdom Metazoa; phylum Arthropoda; class Insecta; order Lepidoptera; family Noctuidae; genus Noctua; species Noctua fimbriata. The sequence goes on from LR990939.1 coordinate 12,390,017, forward strand.
TAACTCAAACGAATTTTGATTATGGATGCGTTATTTTCTAGATATTGGCTGATGTTCGCCTACTACAAGTACATAACCGGAAAGAAGCACAGAGCATATAAGTACCTAAACATCGCTCAGGACCTTGCCACCAAGTACTCACATCTGGTCCTCGTGATCTGGATTGAGCATACTCGTGATGTGAGTAACGGCTGGCATTTTTCGACTTCTCTATTGCTTCAACTTCAACGTTCTATTTCTCCTTATTCAAGATCAAGGACCTAGACTTCATTAAGTTTTTTTTTAAAAACCTTGACACTTTTGCTTGTTTTTGGCCAGTTATTTTGTACCAGATAAAGGTATTCTGTAAATTAAATAACTGATGAGCTTTTACAATAGTACAAATGCGTCTTTAACGATGTTTAAGTTTCTAGTTTTAATTGGCGTGTAAGAATTCTAGTAGATTTGATACAATGATAAATGAATAACTTTCTTATTATGCAACTTACCTATTGTCTTGGGAGCCTTGAAAACCGAGATGAATGTTCTATGTAGCTAGATAATAGATTAAATAGGTGCCTTTGTAATTTTCACTGACTCACACGTGATTCACATATTGAGCCGGGCCAAATTACCGGCTTGATTCTTCGTGTCGTGGTAATTTTGGGCAAATTAGGTTGGATCAATTTATTCAATTTGGACTGTTGTTCAAGATGGGTCGCACAATCTGACTTCATCATTTCAAAGTACAAAGACATCGTGTGTTGGGCACTTAACACATACTTGAGTAGGTACTATTAATTTTCTTTTCCCAAAAACGCTTGCCTTATTAACAAACGGTCAAATGCGGATTTTCAAATTTTAAATGGATTCCTCTAAAACGACCTAAAAATACAGCCAAATTATTTGAGTTTTTTTTAGTTTATTGTTATACTAGCGACCCGCCCCGGCTTCGCACAGGTGCAATATATACATATAAACCTTCCTCTTGAATCACTCTATCTATTAAAAAAACCGCATCAAAATACGTTGCGTAGTTTCAAAGATTTAAGCATACAAAGGGACATAGGGACAGAGAAAGCGACTTTGTTTTATACTATGTAGTGATTTTAATTTTATATAATAATTATTAAAATTTAACAACAGTATAAGTTATCGACATGCATTTTTCACGCGAATCAACCAAGTTTGTGACAAATGCTAAAATATTCCCGCTGTTTTTTAAGTAACTAGCCAATGAGTTATTCTGTTACATGACATTAGAATACTGATTCGATGATATATTATTTCTTTGAAAAAAGAATAGCAACAGGTGAGAGCAAAAAAAATTGCAAAAAATACGTTTTTTTTTAATTTGAGGAAAGTTCCGATTATTCCCGATGTCCACCACTTGTCTGGCCACCACTGGGGGACAGCGAGACAACTTTAAAATATTATTCTCGTTGTCCACCACTGGGGGACAGCGTCACAACTTTGTAAATTATTTCCATTCGCCACCACTGGTGGACAGCGACACGGATTTTTTAACATTCCCTATGGCCGCCGTTGGGGGACAATGGCACAACTCTTTTGATCCGATTCCCACTGGCCATCAATTTAAATTGTTTAATCTAGAGACCGGTAAAGGATAGCTTAATATACTTACGGATTAGATTTTTCGCAGGGCTAAGGGTAAGACTAATTTAAATATTTATAAATTATATGGTAGGTAAATAATAGTCATATTCTTGAATCAACTTTTATTAAATGTTTCACTCAAATATTTAAAAATGATCCTACTACTTAGTATTATATAATATAGCTTTGATTGCTTATTTTTTATTGAAGTGGGTAATTAAATATTTTTATTCCTCCGTCGAGGAATAGGATAATAAAACTGTGATTATGATTGTAATGTTCTAGTCGATTTTAAAAATTGTAGCCTGTCAACCAGCTGTGGAAATTAAGTCGGTTAATTACCCACTTCAATAAAAAATAAGCAATCAAAGCTATATTATATAATACTAAGTAGTAGGATCATTTTTAAATACTTGAGTGAAACATTTAATAAAAGTTGATTCAAGAATATGACTATTATTTACCTACCATATAATTTATAAATATTTAAATTAGTCTTACCCTTAGCCCTGCGAAAAATCTAATCCGTAAGTATATTAAGCTATCCTTTTCCGGTCTCTAGATTAAACAATTTAAATTGATGGCCAGTGGGAATCGGATCAGAAGAGTTGTGCCATTGTCCCCTAACGGCGGCCATAGGGAATGTTAAAAAATCCGTGTCGCTGTCCACCAGTGGTGGCGAATGGAAATAATTTACAAAGTTGTGACGCTGTCCCCCAGTGGTGGACAACGAGAATAATGTTTTAAAGTTGTCTCGCTGTCCCCCAGTGGTGGCCAGACAAGTGGTGGACATCGGGAATAATCGGAAAGTTCCAACCAGCTTATACTTCAGATTTACCTACTTTACATTTTTCGGGCTACAAGGCATAGCTACCTAACGTTTAACATATTTTCTTAATTAAAATAATAGTCTTGTATGTTTTCAGCACTGGCAAGGGACCCTAAGCCCTAAGTACGTAGACTACTGGTGTGATCACGTTGAACTCAATAATTTGTTGGACTACAGAGATTTTGATTCGGAGAGTGGTATAATAGTACCCTATACTCTGCCTCTACCCGCAGATTTAGACAAATAGAAGTTTCTTTTCTTTCTTCAGCAGTTATTTTTGAACTATCACAGAGAGGAATCTGGTTTCCCAGCCGTGGGACAGTCATAGACTCATGCTAGTTATTTTTTAAGAGCACTTGACTAATAATTATTATTTAGTTTAAAAGAAGTATATTTTAGTTCACTTAAGTGTCATTAAGTTATTAAATAAAAGCATTAAAAGTTACTTTATGTGCGTTTGAATTAAAATCCATTATGTGATAGGCAAAATAATTTTATTGAACAATAAAATTCGATAGCTACCAGTTAAATAGAGCTGGTGTAGACGAGGCCTTGATAAAGAAATGAAGTATTTTTATTGGCATATTGATATTAATTTACCTAGGTCACATTTTCATATAAAGGGTGTAAATAGACCTTAACGAAGCTGAAAGGCATTTGTTCTCCCCGTCATAACGAATGGTTTTTTGATCTGTAACATACCTGGGGACCTTCTAGTTACGGAGACATTGGGGGTCAAAGTTCCAACTTATACACAAGTTTTTTTTTTTAAACTAGGTAGTATTTTAAGGTTATCGTTTTACTTTTAATACCTCCATAACCCGTTTACTACCGCACGCAAAATACGCGCCTCGACGTGGAGTTGCGGACACCAGCCCGTCATACAACCCGTTTACTATTCAATGCATCCATGAGTACAGTGCGATACATCGAGTTTTCCCGTAAAATGTGATTATCCACCCAAAAAAAAAGTCGATTCTTAGCAATAATTTTTGCGTAGGGTTACTTAGCTTGATGTACACAATGCTTGATTGACGGCTTCGTGAAGAGTCCGTTTACACCTCGTATGCAGCGGGAGGTACCTACTTACTGCGACCTGATATTACATTCATGTTAAAATTAAATGAATTATACACGGTCGAAGTAAATTTAGCTGCCGAAACTCCACTCATTGATTCACATGATTTCTGCTTAGTTTCGATAGGTGCACAAGGAGGTGGAGCATTTCGATATGTGACCGATGGATGCCCGCCATTTCAGCGCCTGCATGTGATTATAGCTCCTGTTTGAGTACCTATGTTAAGAAGCCATGTGTGCTGTTATCATAAAGACAAAGACTTATTAATAATACAGGGTGGAAGGGATAAACGGTCACCACCTATTCAGTACATCATTCTGAAACCCCATACATAGAAATTATTCAACGGTATTTTTTTTTTCGGTATTAAAGCAAAATAGAAGATTTAAAAAAAAGGTGAAAAGTTTCTATGATACTTTTTCATCTTTTTTTTTGGTTTCGGAATGATGTACTGGATACGTGGTAACCGTTTCTGCGTCGGTGTCCCTCCCACCTTATATAAAGTCATGAAAGAGCCGCACCTAAAACAACACTTCAAAGATGTCTTCAAAAGCGTTGCACTGCACTTTCTGTTTATTTGCCTTTTGGTACGAAACATTGGTAGACTCGTCTACACCGACTCCAACTTCAAATCCAGGTTGCAAAAATAATATACCTACAGCCATTGTTTTTATAAAATATAATGAAAGTATCGTAACATTAACGAACTTTACATTCTAACAACTTACGATGGAATGAAAAAAAAATACATATACAAAGGTATCACAACGAAAATATACAATTTTGTGGTAAATATATTTGGGAAACATGTCGTTGTTATTGACCAAACCCAATTTTTAGATAAACTGGCTTGGCCTGGGACAAAACTAGTTCTTTCGAAGCTCTTTGGGACGTTTAGCCAAAGAAAATCCTGAACATGTGTGTCGGCCGGAGACCTGAGCTCTACTATAACCAACTAAGGGAAGGGTGTACAGTGTACACCTCGTTCGAGACCGAACGAACACAGTGGTCTTTCGTGGCAGAGGTTCCAGTAAAAAAATAGCTAAAATGTATTTTTTTAGATTCAGGACGTTCTTAGACTAGACAAATTTTATCTTATTCTAAGGGAGCTTTCCGCTAACACAAATGGAACGAGGAGGCGTATAGGAATCGACCTCAACCAATCACATTCGTTGAAATGCATCTTTGCACACTGGACAAACTAGTTTAAATTCGCAAATTGGGTTTGGCTTGAAACGTTGTCCTATTTTAAAGCTAAAGACATAATTATGTTGTATTATTTTATGATGTTTGTAATTTTAGTAGCAACTTTAACATTTCTAAAACAACACTAATTCCTTTCGAATGCGACAACATCATTATTTGAAGAGAAAAAAAAAACAAATGTTTTCTTTTCACAGATAGCTAACCACATGAAAAAAATGTTGTAAAGTCTCCTTTGTCCTTGGCCTTAAAATAAGAGAGGCATCATAGACAATAGTTAATAATAATTGTTCCATAATATGTTATGGTTGTCCATGAAGTATGTAATAAATGTTACATTGTCTATCCTACTTCAGTTAAACAATGATTTCCTTAAGTTGACTACTGCAGATCAAAATTATTTAAACCAATAGTTTGCTACTATTTATTACATCTTTCTCAGTTGTTAAAAATTAAAAACAGCTAACACTACCAAGGAAAAGCGTAATTAAGACTAAGATTTAATTGTTAAAAAACTTAACTCGTTTCTCCATTCTAACTATTCACAACTTTTCAATTATGAAAATCATTAAGCATTTTATCAAAATTGTAAGATCACAATTATATTTGAATAAATTAATGATGACGTCTTGTTCAAATTAACTGTACAAATTACATTTGCACAAGTTAGGGATGCTACACACCTGTCCGGGTCGGCACAGCCGAGTGGCAAAATTTAACATAAGTTCGGGAAAGTGCCGCTCTGCTTAGCTCTTAGGCCTATTTAAGAGAGTCGTTTCGTTACGTCATTACGTGCGTTTTTAACGACCGGCGCACGCGCACGTTGAACAGTGAACACTATCATACAAGTCTATGGATACCGAAACGCCCGACCGGCGCACGCAACCGGCGCCGGTCTCACTCTAAAATAGGTCTTCTGGTACCAATACCGAGTCAACCCAAATAATTATATGATTCAGTGATGGTAGAAGCTGATCGGCACGGGTCGAAAGAAAGCCGTATATGTGTTGTCGGTGACTTCTTAAGATATTCAAAATACAGCTGAGTCGAATGTGTCGAACCGAAACAGTGTATAGAATCCCTTACAAATCACTGGTACATACGTTTTTTATAAATTCTAAGGTCATAATGTGCATTCATTCAATTATTGCGAAATATTAACATTCAATCATCAACATACCTAGTTCCCACATACATAAAGCTAACCTTCAACCATTTACAATTTCTTGGGTGACACATAATGTATTAATAATAGTCTAGTATTTAGTGATGGTCTTGTCGGGTATATTTTATTTCTTCTTTCTTTTTGTCCTTTAATTGTCAACTAATGTTGTCTCGCTCTATCCTTATTAAAAATTAAAAAATCAAGAGACATCTTATACAACGTACAGACCTGTACACCCGTCGGCACATCAAGTATATATATAACCAGTATAACCTGACTTCGCTTTGTATGAGTTTCCCGTACGATGAGAGATCAGCTTAATTTGGTTTTGCATAGCTTGATTGACCGCCGTGCGTACTATTGTTGCAATAGGGTAGTTGCACCATTAGCCAATAATTCTAAGACAAAATTCTCTAAAATAACATTTAGTTTTACAATGTAAAACGCAATTAATTTATGATTCACTATTAAATCAGATTTTGATTTGCTTTGAAATCAATAAAAAGTTGAGTAATTTCATTGAGTTGGTCATTTTGTGACATCACAGGTTGATATTGCCATATAATTCATTGGTGGTACAACTATCGTATTTTTCTGTAATTAGGTTTAGGACTGAACCTCATCTGACAGCCGAGAATAAATAAAAAGAAAAAATAAAATTTAGCGCACTTTTTCATGCTCCTATCCTCGTAAGAGCGTGCTTTCGATCGCATCGCCGATACTAGCGCATGCGATAGCATTCCCACTCTGTTTCACGCTCTAGCAAATGACGGTACTGAGCGATAGAAAAGGATACAAGGAAAAGGATAATACAAGCATGGAAAGTGCTATTTTGTCTGCCAGAGATCTTTGAGGTTCAACCCCTATTCTGATTCTAAGCCACAATGGCAGTAAATATATTTACAAATAATATTCAATCATAAAAACCAGTGTTGTGAATAAGCTTCCTCAGTCTTTTAATGCCAAGTTTTACAACAATTACATTCAAGAATTAAACATTGGATTTAAACTTTAGGAACCAAGAGGAATACAAAGTCTATTAATATGATAGTCTATCTACACACATTCTTGTCTATAGGTTCTAAAAAAAGATCTAATAGAGCTGTATATAAATAAATTGAACTCCAACTGTACCTTTTACCCATTTACATCAAGTTCGCATCATATTTTTAAATATGTTTCTGACCCTCAAAATTAATACTAGTTTTGTCATAAGAAATATCAATTTTTGCACCACTCTCTTGCCCATAGCCACTTCATGATGATTTTCACACATTTTTAGATCTAAATTCGAAATATAAAAATTTAAATAGTTACAATATCACCCAGTCATTGTTTTTAAAAGAACAGTTGTTTAACAGCCTTATTGTCAAACATTTTACACTTTGCTTTAAGCCCAATTCTATGAAAGTAAAAAGTCTTTTAAGCACTTAGGCAAAGGTAAAGCCTTTATCGAGCCATTATTCACATATTGTAGAATTGCATCCCTGCAAACACTTTGTAATGTTTTCACTGAAATAAATAGTAAAAATCGTGTTAATAATTATAAACAACACAATGCATTTACAGAGGTTCAACTACTTTCAACAAGTAGTGAGAAAACAATTTAAAAGATATAAATTGCATTAAAAAGAATTTCAAATATTTAAATAAACTTTAAACTTCTACAATTGAGTAGTTTCAATAACAATGGTTGACTCACCTCCATACAGTTGAACAATCTTCACTTGTTTGGTAGTGCCATATACATCCACAACTGCATGTAGGGGCCCCCTGGTGTATGGGATAGCTTTCGTGCAAGGGCCCTGGTCCTCGCCATTTATTATAAAATGCATCTCTGCTAAGTCCTGCTCATCTTTACTCACTTTGGCACAAGGGACAAACATAACTCCAATGCGACTGCCAGCATCCATTGGTAATATGCCTTGTGGGACTCCACCCTGTGATAGTAGTTGTGGTCTGAGAACCATCTTGGACACGCAGCCGCGCGGCGTCTTCACAACGTGCCCGTCGCCCAGCACAGACACCCGCGGCTCGTTCTCTCTCCGCCCATTAGCTACTTGATTCACAAGTTCTACAAGCACATTGTTCTGTGATTTTGAAATAGGAAATATCCATGACATACCAGTGTTTGCAAGATCAGGTAGCGCGTACTGTGGCAATCCTTTATCACCCAGTGCAGCCGTCTGAGGATCGAGCAATGTCAGCCCGAGTCGCATATGACCACTCCAACCGCGTTCAGTTTTCTCAATTTCCACTAGAAATATTTCCCCAGGTAGCAGGGGTTTCTCGCTAAAGGTTAACCCATGGGCAAAGCTCGCTTTTCTATACGCAACGGTATTATCCTCGAATAAAATAATATTTGATCCGTGATAATGGTGAAATCTCGACAACATATTCACAAACACATTTGGGCTTCTACGAAGAATGAGAACACTACTTATCACTATTATTTTTTAAATACACTTTAGTACGTTTTACCGTTTTTTGTAGTGAACATCAGAACGGTAAATGTTAAACAAAAACCTAATAACAAATAACCCGACGTCCATCCGTCGTTGTTCGATAAAGGTGGAATTTGTTGACATTCATTTTACGACATGACAGTGAGTGAGATGAGAAATGTCATTATGTCATGCATATTTTTGACAGTAAGCTACAGCATTCACTGTGGCCTGGGTGTTATTCAAGTTCCTTGCGCTCACTCTTGCATCCTACGTTGTCATAAAAATTCTGAGGCTTTTCTGCATAAGTTACTCTAATTTCTGAAAGAATGGACAAATGAAAACCAGAGTTAGATCAAACGTTTTCGAGCTAAGAAGTTAAGATTTACCCCAGTCGGGCACGGCCTGCGCATTCTATCGCGCTTGCAACAGTAAGCACTTAGCACTTTACCGAATAGTGACACCCGCATGCAGCAGCAATAGAATCTCTCTCGGCATAATAAGTCCATGGTCCCCGGGCTCGAACATTAATACTCTAGTATTAATGTTCTGTGTCCCCGGGCCTAAAGTCAACAAAAAAAAAAACAAAATGTCATTCTCCGGCAAAATAGTCACGCGGGTTTATCAATTAAATTTACGAAATAATATTTTAAATATCAGGCAACGAATATGTTCAGTTATTTTAAAACAACCAAAACTCCATTATAGTGCTTTTTTAAAGCAGAAGGTCTTTGATACCAAAGGGTTTTTGTGTACCATGTCAACAAATACAGCAGAGCCGTAAGTCGTTTAGTTTTTGCTCGATTTTATACCAGTAGTGCTATAGACCGAAATGTGCAATATAGGTTTCAAATTCTCCAAACTCTTATAAGGTTATATTACAAAACAATATTCAGTTATACTTCTAATTATTTGCAAATAATCATTGTTGATGAATATTATTTGAAATGTTTGCATTGTATCTTTTTGAACGAAGTTACTAAACGTAAACGCACTAATGCAACAAATAAAAGTGCCGCGTCAAGCAGAGAACTGAAAATAGTTTCCCAAGTTTTACCAAATTAACAACACGTACAATCATTGATTTATTTAGTAGTGGGCTACAAATGTTAAGTATCTCGACTCTTTAGTACCAGTTAAAAGGTAAGTTTGTGCAATATAATAGAACCTAACCCTTTTACATGAATTATGTGTTTGCACAGTTCAATAAACTTATAATTTTAACGATAAGATTTCCACGATATTTACACTTTGTAAAAGAACAAAACTTCTGATTTCTAGAGTTACTTATGTAATATTTTACCTTATGTAATAAGTAATATTAATTTGATAATTAATATCTTAGAAATGTTCTTAATTATCAGTTTTCAAAGTTTTAGTTAGCAACCTTAGACCTGAATGTTGCAGGATAAATCCAGAGGCTTCGCTATTTACATTTATTTGCAGAGTTCAAGTGCAAATACTTGAACTCTGGCTCTCTTAGCAACAGCAGAGATAAAAATAAAACATTGAATAGAAAGAAGTTCATAAACATATGACTCACTAATAAAATTATGGAATTAGAACTAGTATAAAATTATGTACACTCAACAAAGTAACCTACCAAGTGATTAACATCTTTGCACTACTCAGGGTGGATTTTCAGGATGAGGCAGTAAAGGCAGGGACCTTAACCGTTGTAACTACAGAAACAGGAAACTGCCATACAGTCCACTGGCAGGTCATAACTTTTCAAGTATGGCACGCCACCTTATGCTGCACTGAATAAGTTCGGCTGGCCATACGAGTGACCATCAGGCTCAGCACTCGACCACACGCGCCAGCCAGCAGCCCGCATGGCTAGCTGGCATTGAAAATTCTAATATATGGGTGGCAGTGAGAGTGTTAAGGGGTCTGTTCTTAACTTTTTAATTAATCACAATCTCGAATAGCGCGAAACAAAAACCAAAACTTATTACATTTTTGTGTTCAAGAAATCAGACTGTATTTGCCAAACCGGTTGTTGTGGTGATAATTAGAAAAATCCTGATATACCCAGTAGATGTCCTTTGGCAGATGATGTTTATCACCATTCATCAGGCATCCTTTATTCCCATCTGCCCCCTTCGAGCTTGTCACCGGGGTGGTGGCTGTCACTAACTAGTGGCCGCTAGCTCCCTTCATAATTTATAGTAAGGTGGTCCCTTTTCATTATGTACTGGACAATTATCAATAGAAATTGATATATAAAACATTGCAAGATATCACAGCAATAAAAATTGAGTACAATAATGGCAAATATATGGATTTTTTTTTTTAAATAGTAAATAATTATTCAAACCATTTCTATGGATAGAAAAAATATTAAACAATATTTTAAATTTATCTATTTCTTTTATGGTAAAGTCGCATCACTTTTACAATCTAAAATTAGTTTGAAATACATATCTTCACAAAATGGACTAATCAACAAGAAGTTAACCAACTACAGAAAAATAAGAAAAAAATCATAATTTTCAATTACTATCTCAGTTTTAATCACAATATGATATTTCATTAAAATAATCAACCAGTTTCTAGTACGTAATGATGATGAAGGGGGCATACCGGGCATATGAAAAAAAAATAAGTGCCATTGACTACCGGGTGGTAAACGCCACTAGTTAGTGCCAGCCACCACCCAGGTGGCAAACTCGAAGGAGGCAGATGGGAATAAAGAATGTCAGCGAAGCGATTCTATTCGTTCACCTCGCCCGCCTCGCAGGGTGCGAGAAGAAATGAGACGGCACGCTCCCCTCGCTGTCCCGCCCGCCCACATAGTTTAGCTCGCCAAGGCTTCGCTTAGTTTGTATAGTTTCCATCGCCTCGCTTCGCCCGCCCGCTCGCTCGCTAGCTGGCGGTGTGGCCTGCGCTTTATACTTTTAAAAGATGCGCAAGGAACCTATGCTGGAAAGTAACTCGGGTGCCGTACGACTTTTAAACTTAACCACAGAAGACAGCTTTATCAACGGGTAGTAATAAAAGCTACGAATTAAAAAAAAAGAACATATTAAAAATATGAAATGAAAAGAAACGACCGAATAAAATACCGAAAATTCCGAAAAGCATTTTGCTGACGTAACATTTTTCCACCAGCTTAAATTGCGTTTTAATCTATAAAATAAATAAAACGAGAATAAAATCAACGTCAAGATAAATATCAAAATGTAATAAAGCGAAGTCGACTTAGCCCCGCTAAGCAGGGCTCCTATTTCTGTCTGCAGTGTTTAAAGTAACCTAACCTAACGTTAGGGTGCCCCAAGTCCCGAGCTTGCTTCGCTCGCTCTTGCATCCTTTATGTAAGTTATAGAGCTTAAGACTTAAGAGAAAATTAGTATTTTTTTCGCAAATTAGTTATTTTTTCGGAAGTTGGGTATATTTTTTTGGAGGAGGAGCTCGTGGCTAAATAATAACAGCCGCTCGGGTCGATCTTTAGGTTAAGCCGTGCTTGCCTAGGTTGGTCTGTGGATGGGTGACTGCCCGTTACATACCGAGATTCCTCCGTGCCTCGGAAAGCACGTTAAGCCGTTGGTCTCGGCTGTCATTTGTCATTTTTTTTAGATCTTTGACAGCCGTTACAGGTAGTCAGTGACCCAAAAAGTCTGACAAGCAGTCTTACCAGGGGGTATCGTATTAACCAGTACTAACTGGGTTGTGGAGATCAGATAGGCAGTCGCTCCATGTAAAATACTGGTATTCAGCTGCATCCGGTTAGACTGGAAGCCGATCCCAATATAGTTGGGAAAAGGCTTATGTTGGGATGGCAAATTTAATTGATTTTTTTTCGTAGAATTGTAATTTGAATGAGCTCATGTTTGTTTGTTAAATACATTTTTTTTTCTGTTAATGTTTATTTTTCGGTAATTCATTTTAACCAAGCTTAGTATTACAGTCAACCACAGATCGTTGGAAGTTTAGTTTTTTTTCGGAAGCTTTATTATTTCCCTTTATCAACTGCTACCATTACTGCGATATGCTATCTTCTTGCACCCTATTTGCCACCAGTGTGCAGACAGCACAAGAAAAAAAAACACTGAAATATAGACTTGTCAAAAATTCCGTTTTGATATTGTCTATGTCAACAATTAAGCTTTTGTGAATATTATTAGTTTGTAACCAGTCGTGACTGTTATTTAGACAAATCTTGTTTTACATAATACACTCCCTATTATTTATGTCAAAATGTCGACTGATGACTAGAAAAATTAACCATGGTTGAGTTCCACGGTTACCACAAAAATGTCGACGATTAAGAAGATCCATTCGCAGACCTCGAATTGCGATGCCTGCCAAGCGGTTTCCGTAAAAATGATAACTAATGGGGGGATCCAAACTCCAAACTTGGGCAGCAAAGACTGCGTGTGTGGGCATTACGACGAAAACTGTGAATGTATAGAAGACATTCCCACAAAAAAGTTGACTTGTGATCAGATCCAAACAGCTAACGCGAGTTCCGAAGAGTGTAACAAATCGTTAATGTTGAATAATGAGATTAATTTGTCAACTCTGAACTTAAGTGACGAAGCGCTCGTCATAAAAACAGTGTCTGATCAGAGGCAACCATTATATTATGGCGAAACCAACATTGCTTCCGAAGGGTATCCCACTGAATTGTCGACTAATGAGGAGATCTATTCACCAAGCAGTCTTTGCAATTGCCAAGCATTGTCCGGAAAAATGTTGAATAACGAGGAGATTCGTTTGTCAGTACTGAACTTGAGTAGCGGAGCGCTACCCACAAAAACGGTGTCAGATCAGAGCGAATCACTAAGCTGTGAAACACACATTGGTTGCCAAGGGTGTTCCACAAAAATATCGTCTGATGAGGAGATCCATTCACGAAGCTGTTGTTGCGATGCGCTTCTCATAAAAATGTCGTATGCTGACGAGATGAGCTCCATTAATGAAGTACTTTTCAAAAAACATTTGTTTGATTCGGAACATACAATGTGTCAGAGTCAATCAAGCAGTAAAAGCTGCTTTGCTTGCGGGTTTCCAAATAAAATTTTGACTGATGAGCCGTTATTGACATCATCGAGATTCAATAACAAAGCACTTTCTACAAGAACGTGTTCTGATCAGAGCCAATCATTAAGTTGCGGAAACCGCATTCCTGGGCCTCCTGCAGAAATATCTACAGATGAGGAGACCTATTCACGAAGCGGTATTTGCGAACCGCTTCTCAAAACAATATTGCCTATTGAGGAGATGCAATTAGCATCTCCGAGCTCTAGTGGCCAAGCGGTTTGTTCAAAAATGTCTGATCAGGGACAATCACTTAGCTACGAAACCTGTGTTGCTTATGAAGGGTCTCCCCGAAAATGGTCGACTGAAAGCTTAAAATGCTTGTGTTTCAATGGGCATCTCTTAACCAAAAAGTCTGTTACAGATGGTCCGAATGCGTATGTATTTGTTTGTTCTATGTCATATTATATCGGTTCTATAATAATCTTTTATTCGACATAGACCTTGGGTATTAGTCGATATTACGCGCTGGAAGGCATCGCGCTTCGTGTTTGGAACTCCTTATTCACGCCAACGCGGCCGAGAGTGGTCAAAATAAATGGCGATTTCTTAGTTAACATTTAATTGGTGTAGCTTACCAATCCTTCATACTGCTCGCCTATACACAAATCTTACTGCTCTAATATTGCACTTCTCCAACGTTAAACACAAACGCTACGTTCGTCCATTCACTATGTACGAAGCCTAACTTTCTAATCTTTTCAATCTAGTTATCGCTAAAGAGAATATTGATCATTCTGTGTACCAATTGTGTTTGATACATTGTGCAGTGAGGACGTGCCTCACAATGGCCGAAAAAATATATATTTTACTATCATGGTTCGTTATTGTTCTGTGTTTTAGCAACATCAGAGCCATGGGTGCCTTGAGTCCACTTGATCCGTCTTCGTATTCGCGGCCGGGTAAGTTTTTAAAACATTTTAGAATAAGCTTTTTGGCGTTAATATGTTACGTCTTGTAGCTACAAAATGTAGCAATGTCGAATGTAGTGGGAATAATTGAGGCATTATGCCTGACAAAAGGTCTCGTGTTGATGCGATAGGGTTATCGCGCATCATCCTTTTCTTTAGATCCCGATTAAAAAAAATTCTCTTTGCTGGATACGGACTTTGATTCCGCTTGTACGCACGGCGGCCAGTCAAGCTATGCAAAACCAAATTAAGCTGATCTCTCATCGTAAGGGAAGCTCATACAAAGCGAAGTCAGGTTATACTAGTTATGTATAGCTTGATGTGCCGCCGTGTGTACCTACTTATTATTTGTCATGCATTGAATTAAATGAAAATTTATATTTATTATGATAAGAGAACTTATTACTTTCAAAAACCAATCAATTGACTAGTTTTTTTTCATTAAAATGCTTGATGTATTAAATAGAGATGTGTTCTTGTTACAGAACTGGCGATAATAAAACACATATCGTTGAATTTAAACGTCGACTTTGAGACGCAAGTCTTGAGTGGACAGGCTAATATAGACTTCGATGTTTTACAAGACATCAACGATTTGGTAAGTTAACAAAGATCGAGTATGGCAAAATTAGAAGGGTCGTTAATTTGTGGAGATTGCAAATTACACTTCGTCCGCGTCAAAGAATCGTACCCTACGGGACTCGAATATAGTGTTATAGTTTCCCATCAGTGAAATATTTTTTCAAATCGGATGCATACAGTTTCGGATATTGCCTATCTAATACATCCAAACTTAAAGGCTTGTATTTACTACCTCTTTATAATATTATAGATGATTATGCCATTATTAATTAAATCTAATTAGTTCTTCTCTTCCAAATATTTGGTATCCATGATAATCACTATCACTATTAAATGCAAAAGTAACTCATGTGTATCTGTCTTTTAACCAATAAATATAAAATACTAGTTTCTTAATTCAAATTCAAGGTGTCAAAAATACTAAATATGGGCTATTGAATACTAAGTGGGCGAAAACAAATTTTTAAAACGGCGGCGACTTGAAAATACAAATTTGAGTTACTCAATACGATCAAAAATACAAATTTGAGTTACTTATTCAAAGGATACCAACGCGGTTGAAGCCGCGAGCTAAAATTAGTCAAGAATAAAGGTCATAGCACACTATACCGGCACCGCAACAGCACCGCTCCAACCCAGCAATTAACTTGTCATTCAAATTAGAGCATTAAATCGTGTGTCGTATAAAATATTATATAATGTCAATATGAAAAGCGAAAGAACGGCGATCACAAATGCCATATAATAATTGTGTTCGCGGTGACAACAAGCTTGCACCACGCGGCCAGCAGGCGGACTGCGAGCATGCACCTCGCGGACGATGCGTAGTTAGCGCGGTGGAGCCGTAGCCTAAATTCGAGGCGACGCTGTGCAGTTGCGGTGCCGGTAGGTATAATGTGCCATGACCTTAAGGCCAGGATATTCGAGCGCTGTAGGCATTTAGCGTTACTATACTTACGCGCGTGGCAAGTCCTACGGACGCTTAGTTGAAATGAAGTCGCTGACCCCGCTGTGCAAAAATTTCGAGTCACAGTATAAAATTGTAACAGAAGGTACAGTCAACTTCGTTTTACGGAATTCATGTTAATTTTTAGGGTTTTAGTTTTTAGGTAAATATAAGTACGGTAACTAATTTATTTTGCAGTGCTTACGATCTGGTTTTTGGACTTTTTGTCAGTAAACTAATGGAGAGATTTTGTTGGAAGTTTCGGTAGTTTGTAAACTAAGTTATTATAGACCACGCGTACATTAGTTTTATCCGTAAATTCGGATAAAACTCATCACAATACAATACACAGGACAATCTATTCTTTAGTCTTAGGTAGTAGGCAGGTAGCAGGCATGTAGTAGGCAGGTGGTAGGTAGGTGGTAGGTAGGTGGTAGGTAGTAGATATCTAGTAGTAGGTAGGTCAGTGGCGAAGGGTGATAATTGAGTCAGGGGAAGCCGAAGAGAAAAAATAAGAAAAAATAACCGTAGAATATTCTTTTCAATCAATAGTCTTTATTTGTAAACATAGGTTACAACAGTGTGCAAGATGTTACAATAATTGTTTTACATAATATAGTTTCTCTATGTTTTGCCATTTGGCGTACAAATATACATTTAAAGGAGGCTTTTGCCAATTAGGTAAATTAATCTATAGGTACTAGTATTATAAAGAGGTAAAATTTAATTCGTAATATCAATATCCATTTTAATAAAAAGCATTAGGTAATGTCAATCTTTAATGAAATACGATAATGTCAATAATAAATGGTTATGATGTCAATAAGATACTGCTAAGAAAAATGTCTAAATTGATATTGTTCACATAACTGTGATAGTCGTCATGCTTTTATCGTCATGTTACGAGCATCCAAATATTTTATGTCAAAGAGATGTCATCAAAGTAGTCGTTGAGAGAGTAGTAACATTTCTGTATTAAAATAGTACATAATTTACGCTTAAAATTTACTAAATTTAGATTTTTTATTGAGCAAGGTAACTTATTAAATATTCTTTGGGCCATACAAAAAAAACTTTTCCTCATTAAAGCCGTGCCTGCATTTGGTACTTTAAGCTCTAACTTATTTTTGTCTCGTAGTTTCCTATATTGACTTTTAAAAGCTATTTCATACAGGTGCATGTTTGTCTTAACAAATATATTTACCTCATAAATATACAGAGAAGGCAAGGTTAAGATTTTGAGACTTTTAAATAGAGGTTGACAACTGTCGGTACTTTGTAAGCCACACATAGCTCTGATGCATCTTTTTTGGGCTTTTTTTTTGACTTAAGTTATTAATGAATTGCAATTATTATTAGTGCACCATAATATTGGTTATCTGCTTAACAACTATGTTTTTTTTTTAAATTCATGAAACTCGCTCTTGTTGTGAAAATCTGGCGTTGAAAGGAGGCCTCTCGCGCCCAACGCGAGTCCGAGGTCTGTTTCCGCACTCGGTCCGAGGCAACAGAGGCTACATCGCAAAATCTATCGAGCCAATAAATACCTATATATCCTTGTCTTCAAAGTTGGCTAGTTACTTTTTACTGTAAAAAATCTTTTATTTTCTTACTCCGATTACGATAGTATCGTCAAATTTCTCGGTTTTTGCTCTAAAAAAAAAAAGGAAGTTTCTGTCAATAGATTTGTGTTATTATTCGATTTTATCGAAGGGCCACTGTTGAATGATACGACATAATAAAAAAAAACATTAAAATTATCGTACAAAGAAAATTATTAGTATACCAAAACACCCCCCATAAAATTACAGTTTATATACAGAAAATTTGCCATATTTCTTTAGTGACCGCCGAGCGGTCGAGTTAGAAGGATGTCGGGATATCGTCAATTGTTTTCTGGACTTCTCACTCGCACATTCATGCTGTTACGCTCATGTTATGTCATGCAGGCTGCTCTACTTAATTATTTTAACGGACTGTAAAGAAAAGAAGGGTTACGTTTTTATCTATGATTTTTAAACATTTTACACATGCGCGGAAGACACTAGCGCGAACGGATACTTGCGGGAAAAAAGATTCCTTTCGATGAATCGAAATCAAAATCAAAGAGGGCGGCTACAAACATTAGCGAATTTTTCGTCATGGGTGTCACATCCATGGTAATCGATGGCGCTCTATATAAATATGGGATCAATGGAACATGACGCCTTGTCACTGCAAAATTGATACAATAACTAATAACGAGTTAATGTTTTACAAGATCTAGGATATTTGCGCAAACGGACCTATCCGCGAATAGTCGTTTGTGCAACTGATACTTGCGCGACAAACACTTGCGCGACTGGACACTTATATGGAAATTTCCGGATTTTCTGTCATGGGTGTCATTTTATTGAATTACAGGGTTGGTGATAACGAAAATGACGTCAAAATTCCTTGCCGCCATCTTGGATTTCCATTTTGACGTCATTTTCGTTATGAGCGACCCCGAAAACCGCAAAAATGACACCCATGACGAAAAAACTGAAAATTTTCGTCGGCGCCATCTTGTATTTTCATTTTGACCCCAAATTCGATTGGAGTGCCCTCAATTACCACGGTCATAACACCCATAATGGAAAATTCGAATATTCTCGTGTTCATCTTTTATTTTGACCCCATATTTATACAGAGCGCCCTCGATTACCATGGATGTGATACCCATGACGAAAAATTCGCTAATTTTCGTAGCCGCCATCTTTGATTTTGATCCCATATTTATATAGAGCGCCATCGATTACCATGGATGTGACACCCATGACGAAAAATTCGCTAATGTTTGTAGCCGCCCTCTTTGATTTTGATTTCGATTCATCGAAAGGAATCTTTTTTCCCGCAAGTATCCGTTCGCGCTAGTGTCTTCCGCGCATGTGTAAAATGTTTAAAAATCATAGATAAAAACGTAACCCTTCTTTTCTTTACAGTCCGTTAAAATAATTAAGTAGAGCAGCCTGCATGACATAACATGAGCGTAACAGCATGAATGTGCGAGTGAGAAGTCCAGAAAACAATTGACGATATCCCGACATCCTTCTAACTCGACCGCTCGGCGGTCACTAAAGAAATATGGCAAATTTTCTGTATATAAACTGTAATTTTATGGGGGGTGTTTTGGTATACTAATAATTTTCTTTGTACGATAATTTTAATGTTTTTTTTATTATGTCGTATCATTCAACAGTGGCCCTTCGATAAAATCGAATAATAACACAAATCTATTGACAGAAACTTCCTTTTTTTTTTTAGAGCAAAAACCGAGAAATTTGACGATACTATCGTAATCGGAGTAAGAAAATAAAAGATTTTTTACAGTAAAAAGTAACTAGCCAACTTTGAAGACAAGGATATAAAGGTATTTATTGGCTCGATAGATTTTGCGATGTAGCCTCTGTTGCCTCGGACCGAGTGCGGAAACAGACCTCGGACTCGCGTTGGGCGCGAGAGGCCTCCTTTCAACGCCAGATTTTCACAACAAGAGCGAGTTTCATGAATTTAAAAAAAAAACATAGTTGTTAAGCAGATAACCAATATTATGGTGCACTAATAATAATTGCAATTCATTAATAACTTAAGTCAAAAAAGCATAGTAAACCTGCGCGTATATTTCGACGGGCTTTCAATGTGGCCGGACTGAGGCCTTAACGTTTTAACGATTTTTTATGATCGGGTAAAGTTGTAAGTATCGTGTTTTGAACCGTAGAATAATCAAGAATGTTTATTAAACTACAACATATATTTTTATCAGATCAAAACAAACAATATTTGACTGTTTACTGCTGAATCAAATGTAGGTCGATTCTGAGGAACCTGGCCTTAAAACGTAGAACTCTTTCTCGTTGCATAAAAGATCCATGGGATGATGCCGTCTGAGATAAGAGGCACAAACATCAGTTTAGATAATAATTTACAATCGCAAGTGATCGATATGTCACTCATTTTTGAGGCAATCGATTGATAATATCAATAATACTTAGCTATCTGGCAGGCGTTAGGACATAGAATAGAATAGAATTTATTTTGTAAAATTGGGTAATACACATTAAAGTCTAGCCATATTTTACCAATGGCATGCAAACGATTACATTATTTATGAACGTACATCTCGAAAATCTTATTTATTAATAAACTATTAAACTCAGTTACACTGTATTACGTTCTATCTATTAAAAATCTACTAGGTATGTAGTCTACCCGCCCCGGCTTCGTACGGGTGCAATGCAGATACACATATACTTATATAAACCTTCCTCTTGAATCACTCTATCTATTGCTGAAAACTGCATTAAAATCCGTTGCGTAGTTTAAAAGATCTAAGCGTACCTACAGACAGCGGGAGCGACTGTTTTATTACTATGTAAAGATAATTGGGGCCATGCAATAAACACTGTTGAACATCGAAGTGGTTTGACATACCGAACTCGGTGCCTACCTAGTACATAAAATCTTGTTTGCAATCCCTGAAGAGTTAGGCAGGGGTGTACATCTTCACCCTTAATTCGCCAATTATGTTAAGTCATTTGTAATAGGGGCCGCCTATTGCTCTAACCGGGCACAAATATAGACTTCCGGCTGTTACTGAGAAATTCCTGGTGGAAAACCCCGATAACACTTTGCCCGACTCGCGAATCGAACCCAGGAACTCATTCTCAGAATTTTGAGAATACACACTTCGGAGAACAGGAGACATGCTGCAGAAGCTTGTAGGTTAAGTAGTAAACACATGTAAATCAGCATTTAAGTCCTAACATCAACATGGCATTTTAAAGGTCAGCTCCCAAATAGAAGATCCATAAACCAGTTGTTATTGCCGGCCAATTTCATCAAATCCAACCTTTTTTTTAAATTTATGGTGAGATATTAACAAACATCAAGGAAAAATATTAACATTGTTTTTATTCAGGTAAGCCAAAACAAGGCGGGTCAAAACCTGTTCCCTAATAAACTCGAAGACATTTATCCTGTTATTTGAAATAATAATCTATACCTACTTACAATAAATGCGAATGTTACTCCGTCTCTCTGTTTGTTACCTCTTCATCAGGAAAACATCGTGAGGAAACCAGCATGCCTGAGAGATATTTCTCGACGGCATGTAAAGCCAAGTCAGAGGCCCATGGGCGGCATAAAAACTCTGACACCGAGTTAGGTACTAACCACACGATAAAGAAAAGAACCTCTTCATCACTTAATGGCGGTAGGATACTTTTTAACGTGGACCACCAGGCAAGCGAAGCCGCGGGCAAAAACTACGGGTTTACCATAAATTAGGCTCAACATTAAATAAAAACCACTTATTTCAGGTACTAGACGCAAGTAATCTAAAAATCGAGTCCATACAAGCGGAAGATGGCTCGCCACTACTGTTCGAAATGGGGCAACATTTGCCTAACTTGGGGTCCAAGCTGAAAATATTTTTGCCACAGCAGCTTACTGCGGGGAAAAAGTAAGTTGATTTAAGATATTCATCATTATTTTAATAGGTATTAAGAACTCCGAAGAAAATCTAACCGCAAAATGTATACCGTGGTACAGTTTTAGTACAGGATCAGGTCGTTGGTAGAATTTAAGATTATAAAAACACAGGCTTGTAATTCCCGAAGGGTTAGGCAGAGGTGTGCCTATAGTAGCCAGAAGTCCCATGTAATAGGCGGCGATCTCGCCCGGACACAATTCCACGCTCTGGGCTGCTAGTGAGAGATTCCTTATGGAAAAACCCAATAAGACTGCCCGACCTTGGCATCGTACTGGGCACCCCAGACCCCATCAATAGAAGCGGCTTTCGACTAGGCGAGGCAATTAAAATTAATACGATGTATATTGTAGTTTTGGCCAACAAAATTGAATAACCATGACATAGATGGAAATGTAATAGAACACACCAATATATTTCACTTCGCAATAACAAAGATCACGATTTGTATTAGGTGCCTACAAATGAAGGTCATAGTTGCGTAGTTTATTATTTATTGAAATAATAATTGGCCGTAAATTTTGCGTTTAACAAGACAACTCCAGTACATTGCTGTTGCTCATGTGTTATTGATGTTTTAATTTGACATAAACTCGCTTTGAAGACTACTTTCGCGCAGGCAAGGTGAAGAGCTAAATTCAATTTACAATTTTTCTTTAATATCTGTTTCGAAATTAGATCGAACTGGATGCCGAGATGATATTTTTTAACAAGAATCAATTTCTTTTATTTTGGCCAAAATATTTCGCATTCAGCAAAAAAATATCACAGCACATTTTGGAAGAATATATCTGTTATGTTAGGTTTTTTGCTTCCGATCAAAATAAATCGGTACTAACTTACCCTTTTTTTTGGAAAGAGATAAGGACTTCTGCATAGCGAGAGCTGAAGATGAAGGTGTCCTGAGTAAACCTTGTCCAAAAGACGCCAAGAGCCCTTACGCGAAGTTCACATCAACGCTCCCTATAATGTTTAACGGATTTGTATACGAACAGACAATTGGTTATTCTAAAAGCGGGGTGCCGTTCTCAAGAAAGGCATCTGCTACTACCACGGACGGGTGCTGTGATAATAATATTTTAGCAACGGAGTATCAAGGATATAGGTTAGCAGCAAGGAGTCTGTAAATACTGGAGGAAGAAACCACGTTAAGCCGCGGTCGTAGTCCTTTAGCGTGTAGTTTCATCTTTAGGGCACGCTACGCTTCGATCTGTCAAAATCAGTGCAAGTATAGACCAACCGCTTTAATGAGTCCTCCGCATTGCCCCATCAAAGGCACATCCACAAAGTCCTAACAATATCCCACAGGTTATTTGTTTTAAAATAACTAAAATCCACGTAGGTATTACGATACTAATTTAACCAATACGTGATCAACCTTCAGAAAATTCCATTTAAATAGAAATCTTCGCGAGGACTCATTAAAGCGGTCGGTCAAAAGTGCAAGTAGCTGAGTTTAGTATGAGTCAAACAAATTGAACTCTTTGCTTTCGCTAAGGGCTTTATTTTCTTCGGTTTAGGTTTTGGACTCCAGTTTTTACTATTTTCGTCAACAGTAGTTCAGAAGTGTATCGTTAGGTCCATCTCATTGTGTAAAAATAAAGAATTGAAAAAAAAAAACAGTTGATCCAAAGTTTTTTTATACAATTTTCGTGGTGGTTTTTAGCAGGGATGTTATGGAGCTCCGTAACCGTAACCGAAACTATCGGATATCCGAAATAAAAGTATATCCGTAACCGTATCCGTTTCACAAGTTTCGGATAGTTACTTACCTATATGACTGATTATAATACCAAAGGATAACCTAGACTAAATAAAACCTAATTATTACATACCTACTATTTGTGTTTATATTTTACTTCTATCTAATATCCGTAACCGAAACTATCCGAAACTAACGGATAATCCGAAATAATTACATATCCGTAAACGTATCCGAAACCGATATAATTTTATTCCTATATCCATATCCGTATCCAGATCCGAAATATCATATCCATAACATGTCTGGTTTGTAGGATACGGTCGTCAAAAGACGAAATTTAAAATTCTGCTTCACTAGCTAGAATTTTGTCATTATATTAGCATTTGAATGTCTCCATAATGAGTAGAAATTTTCTCGGAATTCCATTAATAACTTTCTTTTATTTATTTTCCCAGATTATCCGTTAAGATAAAGTACAGCACGGATCCTAATGCGTCTGCCTTGCAATGGCTGGACCCAGAGCAGACGTCGGGCAAGAAACACCCTTACTTATTCAGTCAATGTCAGGTCAGTTTAAAAATAAATAAGGTTTTGGAAATTCTCGACTGTATTCTGACGTAAGAAGTTGAGAGTTCATGACTTCTTTTTTCTCGATAAGTTCATAATATTATCTTTATCTCGAAATTGCAGATCAGGGAAAAACAACAATAACAACATCCATTTATTTTCAGGCTATTTTGGCCCATAGATATATACCTTACAGACTATAACATACATATCGTCGGGGATAGTGCAAATCCGCGAATCTACCATACGTAAAGTGCGCGTATCTGCACTACGTGTAGGTTTACAGGGGAAGGTTATAAGTTTATATTTTTTTTGACCTCATTTTTACATGAATAGTAACAATTCATGTGTTATAAGTATTTTTAACAGTAGAAATCTATTAAATTCATTAATTTAATCGCTACGACAACGCGTAATTGACATTGGCTACATTTTTCAGATACGCGGAATTATCCAATGCTAGTTCCGCGGATTTGCACTATCCCCTACGATATGATAAAATACAAAAAAAACATACATTATACTACATTTGGGCAACTACAGTACTTTCACAAGTTATTATGCCTTGTGACTGGGACTGTAGCTTCATCCTTTTGTGTTGACTTTCAAAAGTGCCTGTAACGGTCTAATTGAAGTAATGCTTTGAGTTTATCAGTTTAAACTATACTGGTATGTAACCAGATGGCACAAAATATCAGTATTGTACACAGATCAACTGTCATCTGGCTTCTTATCTAACTAACGCGGAATACGTAAATACATATATTTACATTTGATCGACATACTACCATATCTATTGTGTCACAGTAGGCAGAGGTGTACCTAATAGTACCACACATTTCGCCAGTTATGTGTAAGTCACATGTAATAGGGGGCGAGCCTATTGCCATCAACCGGGCACAAATCCAGACTCCGTTACTGATACTGAGAAATTCCTAATGGAAAACCCAAGACCAATTTGCCAGACCCGGGAATCGAACCCAGGACCTCATGCTCAGCAATCGTGATTGCGACTACTAGACCAACGAGACAGTCAGGAATAGTAAGACACAAATCACATTTCAAACAATGAGCATATCAATAATATGAGAACAATCGAATGTAACAATAAAAAGTAATGGAATTTGTATGTTGGGTCGTACATGGTACATTTAATACTATGATAGACATTACAATATGTGTATTTTATCTATTTTCTTACAATAACTTGTAGCTAATGTTAAAATATGGAGCGGTATGGAGGACGTCGATCGTAGTATTGGCGCCTTGATTAGGTAGATGGGTAACCAACTTTTACGAATGTGTTTTCACAAGCATGTGGGCTTGCTCTGCCGGCCTCACGGCCAAACACCAAGCGGCGCTGCCTGTATTTTGCGATTATTACCTACTGATTTCATTGATTCATTCTTAAAATTTGATATTCCACTTACATACTATTGTCATCACCACTTACAATTTGTTTTCCATAGCCAATCCACGCCCGCTCCATCCTACCTTGCCAAGACACCCCCGCTGTCAAGTTTACCTATGACGCTGAAGTGACGGCTCCTGAGGAGTTTACAGTCCTCATGAGCGCACTGAGGGGGGAGCAGAGAAGTAACAAGACTACATTCAGACAGCCCATGCCGCTGCCTTCTTATCTCGTGGCCATCGCTGTAGGTGTGCTGGAATCTAGGACGCTAGGACCTAGGTGAGTTGAATCTGGCTAGGTTGTAATGCAGTAATCTGTCTACATAGATATCTTCTAATTAACCACTTAAGTGGAAAATGATAGGTGGAAAAAGAATGATGTATGAAGAAAACAAGAAATTTGGTAGAAAACCTAGCCATTAACTAAACATAGCCTAGAATGTGTTACAGGGACATAATGTACATGGAATCTGTCCAAATCAACTGTCCTGCCACGATAACTTGAATGACTTCTTAAAAGATAAATTTCCCAAACTTAAGACCTCACAGTATAACATATCAAGTAATAACAGTAATTTTGCATGTATCTTTAAATATTGTAATAATTCTCAGCATGACATTGAAATAAATTAAATATTATTGTTATTAAATAAATAATTTATCTGTATTAGGACATTGCACTAATTTAATATCTTAAAATATTTGATCTAATTGTATAATATGTACTTCAATGTCAATCTTGGTTGTGCTAAACCGTGATTGTATACATTTTGCATGCCTTATGGTAGAATTTCTTGAAACATGTAAATTTTATACAGTGTTTTCCGCAAAAAATAAATGATTTGATTTGATAATAGGAGCTCATTCCTCAAATTCTAATTGGGAAAATTGAATCTTGAAGTGAATTCTAATTGATTGATTCTCAGAGAGCATGCAACAAATACAATCTTGTAATAAAACTCATGGTATTCATCAATTCAACATATCTTTCAGATCCAAAGTATGGTCAGAGAAGGAAGAAATCGAGCGCAGTGCGTGGGAGTTCGCGGAGACTGAGAAATACCTGCAAGCTGCTGAGAAGCTGTGCGGTCCATATGAGTGGACGCAGTACGATCTACTGGTGCTGCCGCCTTCCTTCCCCTATGGGGGGATGGAGAACCCCTGCTTGACCTTCGTTACACCTACGCTTTTGGTAAGTTGGTATAGCTTTTGCCAGTAGTTCCACCCGCATATTTATACCATAAAAGTCTTATGTCACCTCAGCAATAGTGTATCTTCTAGGTGCTAGACCGTCTCATTCATAAAAGGTCCAAAATAAAGCTGCAAGTGCTACTGTAAGCGTGTTGGATTCTCCGTTCAGCCGAAGTATCATCGGCAATTTTCGTTGGAAAATCGAGTAGCTGCTAGAATATTGGTCATGTACCCAGTTAGTGGTTTGGCCTCTATTACATTAAACTTTTAAATAACTTGCGAAAGGGGATGTGTCTTACACCACTGCCAAACTCCTTTAAAGGCGTACTTTTTACCCGACTACGACGAGGCCGAAAGGAAGGGTTGTGATTTTAGCAGTCTATGTATGGATGTTTGTATTTACGTATGTTCCTCCGTAGCGCCTAAACTATTCATCCGATTTTGATGAATAAGGTGTCAATCGATTCTTTATTATGGCCCGGGTAACATAGGCTACATTTTATTCAGTAGTCGGGTTTATAGCACAAGACTTCAACTCATCCCAATGTTAACTGCTCAATAAAATCCAATCAATCTATACATATAAAAAATTCCTCTGTTAAAAACCTATAAACACTAGTACTGAATCGATTTTGTTGAAATTTTGCACACTTGTTCTACATACGCCAGGGAAGGTTGCTAAAGGGTAGGGTAAGTAGGAAGGGGTACCTACCCTGGTAGGAAGGGTAGCTAGCAGTAGCGAAGGGTCAATTTTTGTAAGAGGTATGCCGGAGTACATATCTTTAATGTGATTATATTATTTGTCTATAGAATACTGACTGTGCCATTTTTCAAAGGGAAGCCGGTAGGAATCGAGTTGTTTGGAACCTTCACCACTGGTAGCTAGGTAGAAAAGAGTAGTAGAAAGTATAAGGAGGTAGTAGGTAGGAAAAGGTGCATATGGTATAAATGTATGTGTACCTAATTATAAATTCTGGCGCGAGTCATGGACTAATGTATAAATACAATCCCACTAATGTAATTGCTAATTAACACAGATTAAAAATCAATGCTTCATGATCTGATTAGATTTTGACTTGATAAAAAAAGCAATAATTGTAATGTAATTTTCTTTGATGATCATGGATTACATTAAACTCTTAATCAAGACATTACTAGTAATAAAACTGAAGAAGGTTGAGTAGATCAGCAACCTAATCAGGTAACTACATTTACAATGGCTATGCCTTTTATTTTCTCAACTCAATTACTCAGCAATATTAATTGCATTGCATTATCGACCAGACGACAAAGCTCTCGAAGAAGCTCTTCTCTTGATTCGAAATTTCATGATGCGCTTCATTTGGCCAAGGATAGACAGAGATGGCGAAACATCGTTAGGGAAAAGATGTTTTCAAGGGAGGATCACGGGCCTCAGTAATTAGGAGTACGACTTGAGGAGGAGGAGGATCGACCAGGCGAACAGAGTGATGGATTAGATTTTTTTTTAAGGTGCCTTAGGATTGCAAAGTGTGGTTCCCAAATGAGGGGTCGTTATGTTAAAAAGATTATATGTTCACATACTGCGTCCAGGCTACGCTGAGTTTCGCTTACTTATACAGGGTGTAAACGGACCCTTCACGAAGCCGTCAACTAAGCATTATCATTAACAAGCATTATTGAATGTTTGAAGAGACAAAAAGAAATTACAAAAATATTTTATGCAACGCCCTCTAGTAACAGCATAATAAAATCTTGTTAGTCGATAACTGGTTTACGCTAGGTGGCGTCATTTCTCGCTTCACACGATTTTGTTTCTGTACTGTCCATGCATTTTTGCAGCCCACTGTACATCAAACTCAGTAACTTACCGCAAAAATGTTTGCTGGGAAACGACTTTTTTTGGGGTGAATAATTACGTTTTACGGTAGGACTCAATGTAACGCACTCAAAACATTTTGCTGTTAGATGGATTGAATAGTACGAGGGTCGTAACATGTATTTAAAAAAAAAACTTTTGAAAAAGTTGGAACTTTGACCCCCAATATCTACGTAACTAGAAGGTTCCCAGGTATGGAACAAAAAAATGATTACAATTACGGGGAGAACACGTGGCTTTCGGCCTTTAAGGGTCTTGTTACATTTACATACACCCTTTATACTCACTCATATACATTATACCTCTCCAGGCAGGCGACAGGAGCCAAGCCGACGTCATAGTCCACGAGATAATGCACAGCTGGACCGGCAACCTGGTGACGAACAGGAACTTTGAGCACTTCTGGCTCAACGAGGGCTTCACCGTGTTCCTGGAGCGGAAGGTCGGCGCATCCCTCATCAATAACTCGGTTGAGGCCAAGAAGAGCAGGGACTTCCAAAGCTTGCTGGGGCTTCAAGAATTGAATGAGGCTGTGAGTTATAAATAAATGTAGAATGTTTTTTGTGTTCATTAATTGAAGGCTATATACAATATGTTAAAAAAACCATGTTCGACCACTGAGGGTATTATTAGGTATAGAGAATCCTTTTTGGACAACAAGTAAAAAAAAAACCCCAAAATTAGAAAACTTACATGATAACACAGGGGTGCGGGTGGGCGACACTCAGTTCGCCTCTCGGGTTTTGACGTCATAAACAAAACAATTGACAATCGGACCGACTAATGCTGAAGATGGTGTTGTCACGTTTTAAAAGATTGTTAGATTTTAGGGAAATGGTGGTAATTTTGGCAGAAAAATTATGCATTTTTAAATTCATTAATATGTTTGCTTTCATGAATATTTCATATTCCTTTCTTATTTTATTTGGTAATGTCATTGGTTTACCTATACTTATGCGCCTTTCGGATCGCACAGGGTTTTTTTTTAAATAATGTATAATACTTTTCCTTATAAAATTCAACATTAACGATGTAACCAAGATTTTGTAAGAATATTTTGATTTAAAAGAGTGTCCATGGAGTTTCTTGCCCATTCTTCTCATAGAGATCTACGCTTTGGAATGTGCAACTACAGTACTTTCACAAATTATTATGCCTTGTGACAGTAGCTTCGCTTTTTTTTTGTTTTATTTGACATTCAAAAGTGCCTTTGATGGTCTAGTTGAAATAAATACTTTGATTTGACTTGACTTGTACAAGTTCTGAGGGCTCGGCACAAAGCACTGGTCCTGGAATATATGTACCTAGACCTACACCTTTACCTTTTTTTACCTATTTATATTTTTAACTGTTTATTTTTTTAATATTTAGTCTGGGTGGATCTCCTTACTAATTTAGTACTAACTTTCTGTTCCTATTATTTGTAAAAGGCTGGTATTTAACTAGAAATCAAAAATTCTTTCTTTTTATATTAAAAAAATCCCAATGCTAATCAAATATTACTGATTGTACAGCAAAATAGTTACCTCAAAATATTATTATTTTAGCAACAATTTGAGTTCGTGGAAAGCGGAGCTTTAATATGAACGCATATCTAATAATAACTAGTGCACAATAAACTTTACAATTATTTTTTTTTCAAACAAAGCTTCTATTTTTTAACGCATATCGCAATTTATTTAAGTGAAACCGAGTGGACGAAGCCCTGTTGCGCGCTGCTTCTATTTCTTTCTGCAGGGTTTAAAGTAACCTAACACGAAGTGGATGACGATATCTTAGTTCGCTTACTTCGCTCGCTCACTAAACCCCGCCATCCCCTTCGAATCTAACCTGTCCGAATCAGGGTGCCACAAGTCCCGAGCTCGCTTCGTTCGCTCTTGCATCATATGTTGTCCTTGCAGCAATGCCTTTTTTACTATGAAAACATGTTGCAAAAATATTTTATTATATGTGTTAGTATTACGTTTGTACACTCTGGCAAATTTGATGTGCAATCAGTAATTTTGATGTGATGACAGAAAGCGCAAAATTACAGATCCAAGTCTTCGGCAGTTCTAGTCCCCTAACGAACCTCGTGGTAAACCTAGACGGGATCCACCCAGACGACGCCTTCTCGCGAGTGCCTTATGAGAAGGGATCCCTCTTCCTTCGCTATTTGGAAGACCTGTCTGGAGGCCCCGGTAAGTCCTGACCCTCCAGTCTCTGTTCTAGGTCAATGATGTACTGGGTAGTACGAATAAATTGACGGCGCTGGTGGTAGATTTGAATGGAATTCACCCTGATGACGCGTTTTCGACTGTTCCTTATGAGAAAGGGTCGTTATTCTTGAGATATTTGGAGGACTTGTTCGGTGGACCTGGTGAGTTACAAAGAAAGAACAAGTATTTGTGTGCGTTTCGAAGGCGCGGCCACGGTGTTTTTTTTTTAAAAAAACTGCCAATATTTTGCAAAAAAACTGCAAAAAAATTGTAAAAGTTGATTCCCAAATCGATCCCAAATCCAGATCCCAAATCGCGCCATCGAAACGCACACAAAGTATTTATAAAAGATCGTTAGAAAAGATCTGTGCACCAATGAGTAAATCAGTTAAATAAAGGGTGACGTAAGTGTCAATAATTGGATGGGGCTATCTAACCTGCAGCTGTATTAACTTGGTTTTAATTTGGAAAAAATTCATGCAAACACATTGCACAGCATTTTGGCATTTTTTGCATGCTTGGTTTTCATTTTGTCATTTCAGTGCGGTCTAAAAAGCCAGTTATAGAAATTAAGTGCCATTCAACCATGTCATATTTAAGAAGGTTTTCACTAAATCTGGTAGTATTTTAAACGTCATCATTATCACAGGCATACATAATCTTTGTTTTTGTGATGTCTATAATTGAATTTGAGCTTAGACCTCATTACAATAACCCACTCTTTTCTCTCCACAGAAGTGTTTGATCAGTTTCTCAGAGCGTACTTGACGGAGTTCAGGAAGAAGTCGCTGGATACATTACAGTTCCAGTCGTTCTTCGTAAACTACTTCAAGGACAACGTGGCTCTGAAGACCGTTGACTGGGACCTATGGCTGTACAAGCCCGGTATGCCGCCGATTATTCCTGCGTAAGTATTAGTTATTTACTTAAGGGAAGCCCCCGAGCAGCCCGCGAAATTCAAATTTTCTTACGTTTTTGCAATTTGCCGGCCAGTGTCAGGTTGGATATTGATTAAAATATAACTCGCGACTGTAACAAATATGGCTTTGCAGAGTTATCTATACTAATATTATAAAGCTGAAGAGTTTGTTTGTTTGTTTGTTTGCTTGAACGCGCTAATCTCAGGAACTACTGGTTCGATTTGAAAAATTCTTTTAGTGTTGGATAGCCCTTTTATCGAGGAAGGTTATAGGCTATAAAATATTACGCGGACGAAGGTCGCGGGCAACAGCTAGTAATCATTAAAATCATAAATAAAACCCACTAAATTCATGTAATCCCGTTGAATGACTTTTTCATTCAAAAAACGAATTTCGCGGGTACCCTAACGCTTCCTCTTTATTTAATTTTTTTTTGAATATCGAAACTGATTGTTGAATCTGACTGAACGTGGACGAAACATAAGGAGTGTGTAAGGATCGCAACAGGTTGCGGTCTGTATGTGTGAAAATGGCTGTTTTTGTCGTGCCTGGTGTGGATTTCAAATTGCAATTCGAACAATTGTTATTAATAGTTTCAGTTGCAGTACATGTAGTGTGAATTAACTGCTTATGAAAAATAAAATCAATTTATTTTTCAGTTAATTTAATCAATTTCATTTAATATAATTTAATTTGTTATAATTTCTACAAAAATTATTCCTGTTATAAAATTGTTATCCATCAAAATGGCATAGACAACACTTCACTTTTTCAAATTTGGCATTTATTAATAGATTTATCCAATTTCATAAAAATATTATGTCTTTAAATAAATAGTCTATACTTCACTAAAAGGTCGCTGATTTCCTTCACAGATACGACACAACAATGACAAAAGCGATATCGGCCCTCATCGTGAAGATCGACTGCCCGAGCACAACGTTATCTTACAAAGACGTGGAGAAGTTCACCCCTCACCAGATGATACACATGCTGCAGCAGCTGATCGACCGTCCAGCGTTGCCGCTCGTTAGGCTCGCCACTCTGGGCACCGAGTACCGAGTCAACGGGAATAAGAATACGGAGATTCTGTATAGGTGGGTTGTTTAGATTTTATTACCCGCTCTAAGATTTTTTACCCGACTGCAGGGAAGCCGAAAAGGAGGGTTATGTGTTTGACCTGTATGTATGTACGTCATTTCCTTGTTCCCTCGGAACTCCTAAACGGATGAACCGATTTCGATAAATTATACGTTGGGAGATTCATCTTGGTGGCGCGAATATCACTGGTTACCTTAAAAAATGTAATAACGAAATTGGTGGATTTTGTCGAAAGAAAGCGAACCGAGGACCTCATGAAAACTAAAACGATGGAAAAAAAATACTAGTACTAACTTGGTTATTTTTAATAATTTTTGCCATGTATTGTTATGGTATAGTTTAGAAAGCTGCCTAATTTCGCAATCAAGGCTAGTATGTCGTGGGATGGTAGGTTGCATTTAGCAATCTATAATCAATTTAATGCCTTTAATTCTAATGTAAAGAATCTTTTATTTAGCTGTCAACAAATGTTTGCTTTATAATGTTTAGATTTAGCATTCATGTTTTCCTGCCGTGAGGGTTGTGTTAGCCTATTCAGGGTGTAAACAGACTCTTCACGAAGCCGTCAACCAAGCATTCTGTACATTAAAATAACTTTACGCAAAAAATATTGCTGGGAAACTTCTTTTTTTGGGGTGAAAAATCACGTTTTACGATAGGAGTCGATTGGAACGCACCCAAAACATTGTGCTGATGGATGGATTTAATAGTACGGGGGTCGTGGAGGTGTTTAAAGTAAAAATCTTACATTAAAAACATGTATTTAAAAAAAAAAACTTGTGAAAAAGTTGGAACTTTGACCTCTAATATCTCCGTAACTAGAAGGTTCCCAGGTATTGTCTAGAACTAGAACAAAAAAATGATCGCAAAGACGGGGAGAACAAGTGACTTTCGGCTTCGTGAAGGGTCTATTTACACCTTTTATATTAAGTTTCAGCATCGTAACATCTATCAAATTATATTATTTGATTTCCAGATGGTTGAGACTGTGCATCAGAAGCAAAGATTACTCCAAGATCAGCGAAGTATTCAACTTTGTAAACAGTCAGGGCCGCATGAAGTACGTCCGTCCTATTTACAGGGACCTCTACGGCTGGGAGGACATCCGGCAACAGGCCATAGACAACTTCCTCGAGAACGAGAAATACATGATGCATGTTTCAGCCTATACTTTGAGAAAGGACCTCCATCTCGTGAAAAATGTGACTACAGAATAATATTTTTACACATATAAAATGTAAGATAGTGTATCTATAATTAATACCATACTGATTTTGAATAAAATTATTATTTTATGATGGTTAATAACTGTTTTATTTTTACCTTTTGAGCAGTAATCTTAATTATAATCTTGCTTGGTCCATTGCTGAAGCTACAGATTAGCAATTCTATGGCAGTAAATAATAGCCTAGCTGCTGGGCAATTAGACACATTAACTATAGAATACTTATATCAAACAGATCTGATGGGCGCCGGCGACTAATGGCATATAAAAAAAGGCGAAAATCATTTTATTTTTAACCTTTTCACCGCCACGGACTTCAATAGAAGTTTTAGATTTCCGTGCCACCAGCGCCACGACTTCATTAGAAGCTCTTAATTTTTAACTACCTATAAAACATAAAAGTACTGTATTTAAAAGCTTCGTTTCATTTTATTATTTAATATACCACGGTCTAATACCCTGTCTTTTACTTTTCCAAACAAAAGTAGCCCTTATTTGTCTTAAAATCGGCAAAAACAAAAACTCCGAACATTTTTAATGTCCCCAGAACGCCAAGGACTTGATATATAGTCGGCCAGTGATGTGACGCAAAAGTTATCACTGTTTGATTTCGCCCGTTCAAATATTTATAAATACTACTATTGAAAACATTTGAGGTCGATAAAATATGAACTTATTGAACTACTTTATAACAAAAGGAAAATAGACGAATTTCGACCTTCAGATAGTTGCCGATCCGGAATGACATAGTTGTTATCAATCCTTGTCGATAATTATATTCCCATCTCTACAAAACAATTGGTTTTCCGTGCCCCGGGCGCCACGGACTATAATAGAAGTCGTTCTGTGACGTCATAAGCGTACGGCTGTCAAGGTCACTTTGGCATAGTGCAGCACCAATCAGGACGCACACAAATCATAAATCATATTTGTTTCTGTAAATTGGTTTACGAAACACTTTTACATGTCACAACATGTTGTTTTAAAACTAGATGGGGCCGGTGTTTCGTACCTGACTACTCTGAGAAGAAACATCCGAAACAAACTCAGAGGTCTCTTTTAAAGTCCAGACATTGCTCAAGTCATATTGCACACGTATCCTTCTTTCAATTTGTTTATACACTGATTTATTTTTACTAATAATAGTGAATAAAGAACTGAGTTCGGATGAGCTGTCGTTGCCCGTCCGAACGAATGGATGGGATAATCCAAAGAGTATAGTAATAATAATGGAAGGATAATCCGTGGAAATGCTCGGCGCGAATGCTGTGGGACCGCGGCTTTAACTCTAAAGGCCAAGGCATGACGGGTAAACGCTACCGTTACATGAGTGAAGAAAAGAACAGAGACAAAGCTTTAAAAACACTGCTGTGCACTTTAAATACAGTGAAAACACACAAACAAATAGAGATGTACCTCATTTCTCAGAGCTCTATGGAGTTATGTTTTCGGTCCTTTGATATTTATAATTTATACTGGTATTTCTTACTAGGGATAATGTGACATAAAACAAATATGAATATATTTAATCAGTTTTTATTTATATTCGTAAAATTATAAATAAAACTTAACTTAAAGTGTGTAAATCTCATTCATCGATATGACGATATCTTCATCACTACTGTTTACTGTATACTTCGTTATACATTTATAGCTTGGCGCTGGCGAGGCATTGCGTTCTGTATACGTTGGCGGTGAAAAGGTTAAATAGTGAAATATAAAGGCAGAATAACTAATACGAATATACAAAATATATTTTAAAAATTATAAATGGATCATTACTTGACTTTCCATCCCCCTCAAATACATTTGATGGCCCGGATTTTACAAAAAGGTAATACAAGGTACCTCATGGTAGATTCCGGAGACGCGTCTTATAGTTAAGGGTAATCTAAATTAAATCTTAGGGCGTACGTTAAAACTCGTGCAGGTGCGTGGAGCCCGGCCCGCTGTCGTAATGTCCTTAGAAAACCCGTCCTAAGCCCCCGCCCCTTTTAAGCGCAGGTCACACCGCCAGCTAGCGAGCGGGTCGGGCGGGAGCCGTTTCACCTCTTTTCATACTTTGGTTTACACCGCGAACTACAGAGCTGAGCTACGTCAGCTATGCGAACGAAATATCCGCCGATGCCAGCGATGCTATTCGTTCACCTCGGCCGATGCGAGACGGAACGTTCCCCACGCTTTCCCGGCCTTCCCCACACTCGCCCGTCCGTCCGTAGTTTTCGGTGTGAACCCACATAGTTAAGCTGCCAAAGCTTCGCTAAGTTTATATCATTTTCCTCGCCTCGCTTCGCCCGCCAGCTCGCGCTTTAGTGCTGCTCACATAAATTTTTCAATACAGACTCCCGAGGGTCTCGCACCCGTTTTGGCGGACGTCCTTACGTGCTAAATAAATAGATCTACCAGTAAGATGTTAACCTCGTGGCTGAGTGCAGAGTTGAGTGAGAGTTTATTCAAGTTGAGAAGGAAACTCAAACTGGCGTTACAGAACGAATTGAAAACTGTCAATAAAAAGTAAAAATAATTTTGACATTTACATACAAATATAACCTAGAAATTGCTGTAGATTGCACTTTTGCGAACATATAACAATATTTTTATTCGATTTGGTAACAGAAACGGAGTTTAAACATCATGACTGCAGCTAAAAGAGTACAGGTAACATTCTATCCACACCTTTTAAGTCAACGTTTGCTATTATCCAGTGAAAAAACAATTTCTGAAGACACAATAACCTAACAAAAACAATATTATTTTCAGCAATGGGCCACTTTTGCTCGTACTTGGCACGTATTTGACTGCAAGTGGCAAGACCCTTATGAATCTGCCAACGTTATTAAGAAATATCTGATGGGTTTACATAAGCCCATCTATCATCCTATGAACGACTGCGGTGATGTTGTAGTCTGCATCAATAGCCGGGATATCGCCTTGAGAGGGGATGAGTGGCGTAAAAGAGCCTATTTTCACCACACTGGGTACCCTGGAGGAGCTTCATGGACACTAGCGTGGGAACTTCACAATAAAGACCCAACTATGGTAAGCAATAACTTGATCATTCAACATCATGAAGTATAGTAGGAAACCTGGCTTATTGGTTTATACAATCTAATGTGAGCTAACTACCATTTGTTGTGTCTTCTACATAGAAATAGACAACACTCTTCATTTTAGTAAACAATTCCCAAGAGTCAAGGCAAAGTGATAATCAAACAACACATTACTTACACAATTGCTTATACAAACAAAATATTTTAAAATGTTAATTATAGAATTTCTTGCCTTGCCATTTCCTTTGGGAATGGGGAACTGGAATCATTTTGATTTCCTTATAAAGTTTAACATTCAAGGGTGCCTCAAAGACTCTTGAATGTTAAACTCAAAATAATAATGTCCTAACAGAAAATCCCAACTATGTTGGGGTCGGCTTCTAGTCTAACCAGATGTAGCTGAATATAAGCAATGTTTGCTTAAAGTATTAAATAAACAACAGAAGCAAACTTAATGCCAATGTCATTCTCAACCAGTCAACCTTTGGGTAATGCAGAGACAAACTGTGGAGTGCTTATATCTCATACCTTATATACCTCGTTTCCTCCAGATCTTCTCAAAACGCTTCAATGATGCTCACCCATAAGGTTGAATAGCTGTGGCGAAAAAATGCATCCCTCCCTGACTCTGCATATTTCTCAATTTGTCAAATTCTGTTGAAGCCCATGTAGGAATGCAAAATAATTAATGCCACTGGACTCACCCAGTACTCAGGATTTTACTGCACTTGCTAGAACTGCAAATGGTAGAACTTTTCTGACTATACCATCCTGATCAAAGTTGATGTGTATGAATGGCTGGGGCAGGAACATATAGGTTTGTAGAAAACATGTTTTTACTACAAACACATACTCTGATTTCCTTTTCAGATCATCAAGAAAGCAGTTTACAGAGCAATGAAGGGTAATCTCCAAAGACGTCACACTATGGAGCGACTCTTCATATATCCTGGTGAAAAAGTACCTGAAGACGTTCTGCAAAATGTGACCAATCAGATCCGTCAGCTCCGTCTTGTACCAACCAGGCTTGATCAAATACCTGAAGAGGTGACGAAAACGTATCCTAAAGTAATGGAATACCCTGAAGACTATGTACTGAAATAAATTGGTTTAATTGTTATGTAAATATTAAGTAGCTAAGATTAGATTGTTAATAAATAAATGAGGATGAGTGAGTTGCCTGTTTCTTTAAACATTTGTCATCAGCGTCAAACGCCTGTCTTTACCAGAAGAGTAGGCAGAAGTGTATAGTTTGCCTACATTTCGCCTGGGGAGAGTACTGCAGGGTGCTGTATTAGGCCCGTATGGGATTGATGCACCCTGGTTCTGTGTGCATTGTCGCACATTGTGTTGTCCGTTATTGTGGCATCGTTCGACTTACGTACAGCATGCGGTACGGTCTTTGGTTTTGATGGCAGTATCGGCAATACACGCCGAAGCGACGCTACACCCGCCGTGATCAGATTCAAAACCCACTTAATCACACAGTGGGTAGGTAATTATCTCCTAGTAATCAGCTAAGTTATCTATAAAAATAAGTATAATAATTTGGTTTTCCCCAGTAATTAATTTTTATTACTAATTAGGGATTTATAAATTATCTTATCAAACACTTGGGTAATGGTATTTCCGTTTGTTGAATGGTAAACAAGTTGTAGATTTTATCCTGTGCTGATGCTGGGTATTATTATGTCAAGTCTACTCTCCCTTGTGCCAACCCTATATCATCTGCTCTGATTACATGCAGGTAATTCCTACTCTGTCATTAGTTAGCTACAGTAATACAAATTAACGGCTTATTGACCAGCAAATCGGTTTGTTTCACTCAGTTACTTGATACCTACTCGGTATCGTGCCGATTAAGAATTGAGCAATGCAGACAGGATAAGAGGAAACTAGGTAACGTAAAAAACCAGTATTGTTTGGTATTCTCTTGTTTTATTTTGGCCCTGATAAATTACAAAATCATTGTGGTGTAAAAAAATATTTATTTGTGAGATTATGTACAGAGAAAATAAAGATTGTGTTGCTTAACCAAAATTAAGACTGGCAAGAGTTTATTTCATAACTTAACGCAACATTTCGTTGTCGTAGATCTTGCCGGGGTACCTGGGGAAGTCGTTGTCGGCGACTGGTGCTACATCTACGACCTTCACTGCGGAAACCTCTTCAGCAACATCAGCAGCAGCGCTTGGGACATCTTCGGCGTTGGCGACGAAGTGAACAGGCTCAGGAAGGGTCTCCTCTGCGTTAACTTCCTCCTCAGCGAAATCTACGAAGTTGACGGCATCAGCGGGAATTTCCTCTGCAGCGGGGGCGGCGATTTCCTCTTCGGCGACTTCGCTGTATTCAATGTTCTCGGCGACATCAACAAAGTTGACGGCGTCAGCGGGAATTTCCTCAGCAGCGAGGGCGGCGATTTCCTCTTCGGCGACATCACTGTATTCAATGTTCTCGGCGACATCAACAAAGTTGACGGCGTCAGCGGGAATTTCCTCAGCAGCGGGGGCAGCGATTTCCTCTTCGGCGGCTTCGCTGTATTCAATGTTCTCGGCGACATCAACAAAGTTGACGGCGTCAGCGGGAATTTCCTCAGCAGCGGGGGCGGCGATTTCCTCTTCGGCGACATCACCGTATTCAATGTTCTCGGCGACATCAACAAAGTTGACGGCGTCAGTGGGAATTTCCTCAGCAGCGGGGGCAGCGATTTCCTCTTCGGCGGCTTCGCTGTATTCAATGTTCTCGGCGACATCAACAAAGTTGACGGCGTCAGCGGGAATTTCCTCAGCAGCGAGAGCGGCGACTTCCTCCTCAGCGACATCTACGAAGTTAACAGCATCAGCGAGAATCTCTTCAGCAGCAGGGGCGACAAGCTCCTCTTCAGCGACATCTTGGTCTTGTTCGTATACAACGTATTCCACGACGTGAACTTCCTCTACATCTTGCTGCATAGCCTCAAAAACCGCTTGGGCGTCAGAAGGGACCTCCTGTTCCGCTAGCCTAAGGGCCTCAATGATCTCCTGGGGGACGAAGAGAGGCTTGATGGCGACGGGCTCGATCATAGGCACGTATGGCATGTCTTCGTATTCGGGCTGGGGAGCCTCGGGCATAGTGATAGGGTGGACCAATGGGGTGGCCATAGCCACGGTGGCGAGTGCGAGTACGATGAAGAGCTTCATATTTGCTGAAAATAGAAAATTAACACTCAAAATCTATCGGTTTGATCAATTACTTGTGATTTTTCTTTTAGTCTAGATTGTAAAACGGTTTAATGTGTCGTAAGTTATTAAATCTAAAAATCTTATCTATTGTCAAATAGGGCAAAGTGTTTTATGATTAATTGAATTTGATAGCCAGATCAAGGTGACGAGATTTTGAAAGCACTTTATGAAAATTTTTCATACAACTACGGAAACAATAAAACAAAATTTTGTAGGGAAGACAAGTATTTTATAAAAACCAGAATAAAAACAGTTGCAAAATCACTACTTCTATACTCATTCATCAAGACACCACCAAGCTTGTGTGCCGATTAATTCTTGGGTAAACAAAATTGGCAGATTTCTTATCGAAGAAGCGAAAAATTTAAAACAACGCCTAAATAAATAAATAATTAATTTATAAGTATGCAGGAATCGAAAACTCACCTGTTCGTTTTATTCAACAAATAAACTGTCGTTAATTACATTTGCTTTATTATATATAGTTGTGCTTATCCTAATCTCAAGATAAGTTTATCAACTGATCTGATTTGTCCACGTATGTACTTTGATTTTTTAAATTAATGCCTTATTGTTACCTAAATAGTGACTAAATCAAGCAGCAAGCTCCAATGAATTAGTCAGACATTTGATTATCTTTAAGAACCAAACAATAATATATGTATTTTACCATCATCTTTGGAGAATTTTCCTTAAAGTTTGGTCACCATTTTAACCGACTTTAAAAAAGGAGGAGAGGTTCTCAATTCGTTGGAATCTTTTTTTTTATGTATGTTCACCGATTACTCAAAGACGCCTGAACCGATTTGGAAAATACTTTTTTTGTTTAAAAACAGTCAAAGTTGGTCCCATAGAAATATTGTCATGATCTGATTATGGACTTTGGAAATATAGAACGGAACTCTTCAATAATAGGCAAATCTGTCGTGATTGCTGCAATCGCTTGAATACACAACCCAAGTAACAAAGGAAGCATTTTAACAAACGATTAGTAAACTTATGTACAACTTAAGGTCCGTATAACCTCTTATATAAGTTCACCGAGCATCTTGGCGCATTATATAGGCATTCCAAAACCGTAATTAAGCTTTTCCCTGTTTAACGGCTGGATAATTGCAATTAAACATGCTTTTGTAAGGCCTTTAGTTGTAGTACGGCATAATAAAATGCTACTGAACAGGTTTTGGAAGCATTTAGTGCATATGGAAATACAATAGCATTTTAAAAACTAAATAAATACTAAATAAATGCTTAATATTGTTTAAAAGCATAAACTGGAACCATTATAATGCCACGTAAATCCGCAATGCAGCTTTCAGCTGTTTTTAGTGCCTAAGGGTCTACAATAGCACTTTTAAGTAATAAGGTAATGCCTAAAGCTAAATAATAGCTTAATTTTGTACCATTATAATGCACCGTAATCCGTTATACGGCTTTGAGCTGTTTTTAGTGCCCTTTGTTGTGTAATAGCACTTTTAAGTGGTAAGTAAAAACCTAGAACTGTTGAACAACATGAACGTGAATCAAAGTAATGCTTGCATAGTTAAAAACAGCCCTTGTATCAAATACATGTGAGTTATTGAAATGCATATTTACATTAATTTTACTGTATTCGTAAAACTATTTGTCGGCCATATTGGGGAAAATCACATATTATATGATCAACAAAACAACATCAATTTTTGTGGTGGATTTTTTATTTTCAGTACTTCTTGATTTTGAACTACGGTCGTCCGGGGTGCAACCATGCCTGTGTAATTCGCGTCTGTGTCTGATTTTTTTTCCATTATTGATAATTCAGCTTCGGCAAGCTGATGTGTTCGACTATTGATCCTTTTTAAAAAGTACCCCATTAATCTCCATTCTTTCATTAATATGTACTGTGTCTTTTTAGGCGGCCACAACAAGTTACCATTTTCCTCCCACAAAGAAGGTACAATAACTAGTATTGTTTTCCCTCTCTCTATTGTCTGTTCTATTTTGTACGGCATTGTATTGTTGGTACAAAAATTACTGAAAATAAGAAAACAATATATATATAACAATGGCCACTACATTGGTTCATCAAAAGTCTTCTCTCTGGCCTCTGGCTTAATAATGGTTCAAGTGTGAGTATTTATACTGCTGGCGGCATTAATTAGCCTTTTTAACGGCTTACCGGGCTGCTGTAGGCCTACACCATTTTATAAATATTTTATAACCAAAAAATATTATCATTCGGACCTATCTATAAAAGCAATAGACCAATATCATAATGATATAACTTGATTTAATACTGCCCAACCAATACTAATATACACAATAGTTTTGGTTATTTCACACATATCTTTCAACATTATTTTTAGTATATGCGAAACCTGAAACACGTGTCTAGTATTTTTATGTAAAGAATCTATGTACAAAATTTCAAAACTGGATTTGGGTAATTTTTATGGGAATGGCATGGGAAAATCCTAATCAGAGAGTCATGTCGGACTCCTGCCGAATAAAACCCCACTATTCCTTCAACTACCTTGGGTAGGTTCAAGGTAGTTATTTTTATACAAATACAATCGCTCAGAAAGTCACACTCCCGACAGCGTATCAGCGCGCCATCGAAGACCCCGTCACCAAGTGTGGCCAATCTCAGAACCGCAACGAGGAACACTGCGTCTGCGCGCCACTTCTTTGAGTTGAGTCGTCGTGCCATCAGCATATGACACGTTCAATACTATATAAAAAACTGTTATTTCAAGTAAACTACCTTACTTTCTACTCAATTTATGCATAAGTACTCAAATAGTTTAATTATTTAACTGGGTACTTGTTCCAACTCCAAGTAAACCGGAACCAAGGTATTATTAAGTAGATGGTTTGTCAGAAAAAAGGGCTTCCTCAGGGAAGAATGCTGGGGCTATCCTATCCTAAACTCTGCAATGCCAATCAGCCTTTTGCGAAAATAAATGTTTTTGCTTTCTTCCATTTAAGCCAGGCCAGCCTGTCCAGGGTACCCTGGACAGGCTGGACAAACTAATGCCTGTTGTCATGACTGAGGGGAGTTTTCGTACAGGCTGAAATGGTGAATTTTATGTAATTTCCTTTCCTATATGTCTCATTCACAAATTGCAAGACGTGTTTTTGATTGATAACACCAATCGGCTTATCCGTGACTGATTTATCATTATTTTTGTCTTGGAGATTATAAACTTACAATAATAAAAATCACTCCATATGTAGATTACGGGTTTCAGTATCTGCAATAATTAGTTAGTGCCCATGTAAATCGCAAATATTACTCATTCAGTTCCAATTGATTATCATCAATCTATTAATAAACGTTGATAGAATTGAGGAGGATAAAAACAATGTAAATTGGAGAATCCAAAACCTCTTCATCGATTATTGCATAATCAGCGTTATCCATTGCTTTTGTTTCCACGGACTCATATCTATCATTGAGGAAATTCATATTGTCTTTGACTCCTCATTCGCCTTTTTATTTAATTTTCCTTCTTAGTTAGATAGAATCTATGTTTTGGTCAAATCTTACAACTGAGTTTCAAACCAGTTCCCCCGAACCGATTTTGCACACACCTTTGGTTTTGGTGACAATACATTTTTATGACAGACATGACTTGATCCTGCAGCCAGGATCGCCTCCTCGCGAGAGAACTCCTCAACAGTTAATATCACGGTCACAAAACTTTGTACCTATACCTACGCGTTCAATGTTGATCGATAAACCTAATTTTCTTCTTTTCATTTTGATAAAAAAAAAGAAAAAAAAAAGTTTAATTTATTTAAGGTACAATAAATAAGGAAAGTCTGGTAAATTCAACTGTTATTGACGTTCCATGAAATGGCTCTAGCACGGCAAATTGACATAGGGTGTAATTTTGTCTAAAAATATCCTCTGACGGTATCTACCTTTTCTGCGTTGAGCTTACATCGCTACAATACTTCCTTTAGCACCGTCTAGCTCCAAACCTCGTATTCTCGTCAGAAACTACAGAGCTAACCACTTCTATACCTACTTATTGGACGGGTCATTCTTAGCTCGATGCATTTATTTCTGTTGCAGGTCATTTCGTTCTCTGCAGGCAATTGGCTAGTGACACTTCGCAGATGTGATGCGTCGATGTCTTTTTTTAAATTTAAGTGGGCCTACTCTCGACCTCAATCTAGTCCTGAGGACAGAGATGAAGTCGAACGAGCTAACCCAAAAGAAGCCTATTAACTCGCGACTTAAAAAGATTGGGAACACCGACGCAGGCAGGGAATTCCACTTCTTGGCTGTGTGCGTAATAAAAGATGTAGGTAACAAACCGCTTCGTGCGACTGTGTGGAACATCGACAAGGTATGGGTAATAACTTGCAGTACCTCTGGACTCCCGATGGAAGAAGGAAGATGGTGGAATCAGCTCGTGGAACTCTTGAACTCATGTCTGAACACAATAAAAACCATCTTTATTTTGGTGTTAACTACCCCATTCAGTGTACTTACAACTTGAAATATCAATTTTGAACAGAGTTATTTTTCGTGTTAATTTTACATACTTGATGAATATCGGTACCTAAACACGATAAAACAAATAAAAATTGATACTTCAACTAAACACAGCAGCGGTCTTTGACCCCAAAAAACTTCTATGTTCTCTTTTGTTTTATCGTGTGTGCGAAGTGAAGAAAAAAAAAATAAGAAAAATAATCAACGGGCGAAACAGCACGCACATCTTAGTACATAGATAATTATGTATAAGATAGATATGAAATAGATAGTAACTGATAGCTATTTTCCTTCT
Source organism: Noctua fimbriata (assembly GCA_905163415.1). Taxonomy (NCBI): domain Eukaryota; kingdom Metazoa; phylum Arthropoda; class Insecta; order Lepidoptera; family Noctuidae; genus Noctua; species Noctua fimbriata. Next base: position 12,434,550 of record LR990939.1, read on the forward strand.
TAATTTTATTGGGGGTTTTGCCACATACAGGAAAAACTAAGCGGCATATCGGTAAAAATACTGGTATAGACAACAAACTTTTCCCGCCACTGACTTTTGATTTTCGTGGATTGAAGTTTTATTACGAACGAGCACGGAGCATACTTAAAATAAATTCAAACGATTTAACGTTTCGCATGTAATATTGAAAATGGCTTAGCTCGAAGACTTTGTAAATTTCTGTGAGTGATAGTTTTCAATTTAGAATTTTAGATAAAAAATAGTTGACGTTAAGTTTACGCTCGCGTTCGTGACCAAAAGTTGAAAAAGAGAATGGCAGATATCCTGAAATTGCCAATGCAAGTGTAGTGAAAATCTTTTTTTGTTTAAAACGTAATGTTTTGTATTAATCATAATGTACTGTTGATGAATAACGCATCATCGTCTGCCTAGCCTTTTCCCTACGTCATGGTCTGCTTCTGATCTAACTAAATGCAGCTAAATACCGATATATAACATGGAAAGACTGCCTATCTGACCTCGTCAACCCAGTTACTACATACATACCATCACGCCTGTGATCCCCGAAGGGTTAGGCAGAGGCGTACCTAATAGTACACCCACATTACCCCAGTTATGTTTAAGTGCCATGTTATAGGGGACGACCCTATTACCGTCAACCGGGCACATATCCAGACTACATGACAGAGAAATTGCTGATGGAATAAATCCAATAACACTTTTGGCCGACCTGGGAATCGAACCCGTGACCTCGGTCTCGGCAGTCACGTCTGCGGCCACTAGACCAACGAGGCAGACCAGTTACTGAGTAACACAATAGGCTTATAGCCATGGTAAGAGTTTCAGGCTTCTGACTCCATAACAACTATCAAAGGGAACCAAGGAAGGAATAACACAATCATTGAAATGGAAACCAACATTATATACTTTATTCATAATTATTCATCTCTTCCATTACACCAAATTACCACTAAAATATATTTGGCAATATAAAAAATAAGGAATACATTAGACTCGATTTTATTTCAATCATACTACCTAATATTCATATCTAATGTAAATATTGTGTTACGGTCAGAGTAATGAATTCGGACAAATGGAAATTTACAAGTTATGATTTTAAAACTACAACATAGCTAAAACCGACAAACATCGATATCATAAACAAAAATTTTTTGAAAAATTCTAATCGTACTACCAACTAAAATTATAAAATCTCCAATTTACTTTGACTGTAACATACGCATAAACATTCTTTTGGAATACAATTCTAATATGCAATATCTAGTATTCTTACATTTAAGATAAAAAACAAATGACTATATAAAAATATACAAGGATGATATAACACATTCTTAAGAATAGTTATTCGTGAAATTAAAATGACGAAGCAATGAGCAAGGACTTGCGATGAAACTATACCTCACCATGACCTCACAATCGCAAGATCTAACTGCGATGATTTATTCCAGAGCACTGGATTTTCAGCTTTAGGCTTTGAGTCGAGCGTTAATTATCTAACGAAGCGCATTTCTAACGCGTTGAAGAAGCTTACGATTGGATTACCAATCCTCGGTTTAACATTGAGAGTTGAAAATCGCAGGTCACATGTGCTTTAAAATAGAACTACGACTTGAGAAGAAGATGATCCCCATTTATGCCCATTGATTCGAAAACGAAATAAGAAGTAGTACTTTCATAAAATCATCCTAAATCGTTTGTAAGCGCAGTTAAATATGAAAAAAAAAAACGCCATCTATCGCAAGGCTATGTAAGGGGGTTCTAATTACAACAAAGATTTTTAAGCAGTGTTGACATTTGGTTCAAATAGTAAGCAGTGCAGTTTGTGTAGTGTTTTACGTTGCGCAAGAATCATGTCGTCTGCCAGAAAAAACTGTACTTATCAAAGGTATGTAGTAAATTTGGGTAAATTATAAACTTATTCGTGTAATTAGAATCAGTAAATAATAATTTATAAATACCTATACTGTCTTTCTAACTTTCGTGTTTAGAAAACGATACGTCGGGCAAATATACAGGTGAGACTTGTACTAAATCTGTTTTTTTGGTTTTAGGCGGAACACACAGTTATCTATAAATAAAATCGTTGATTTAATCAATGATTTAGCTTCGGATGATGAAGTGACAGCAGCTGACATATACATCGACGCTCCAGGTAATGGAGTTGTGTCAGATTCTGACTCGGGGGACGAAGCAAATGTAAGTTTTGAAAACTTATCGCGTCGTCAACTTTTGGCACCTCCTGAAACTGACACTAAGTGGTACAAATATCATTGATGGCGATGAAGTTTTGCACCCAAGCAGGTCAAACCAATCACAGTCTTTATCAACCCGTAAGCGAGGCCGGCCATCGCGATCTATAGATAATCCTCCGCTTCTACCTCCAGCGCCGCGTCCACCGCCAACTCTACCGCCTATGGCAGCCCGAAAATGGGTGAAGCGAGACTTACCCCAACATCATGATTAGTGGATCGCACAATGCCCAAGATCAGTAATTACTTTGTCTGATTGGTAGACGTTGCGGTCAACAATACTACCCTGCTGGCTCGCAATTACTCTAACGATATACAGGGTGTAAACAGACCCTACACCGCAAAAATTATTGCTGGGAAACGACTTTTTGGGGTGAAAAATCACGTTTTACGGTAGGAATCGATGGAAAGCACTCAAAGCATTGTGGTGATGGATGGATTTATTAGTATGGGGGTCGTGGAGGTGTGTAAAGTAAAAATCTTACATTAAAAACATGTATTTAAAATAAAACTTGTGAAAAAGTTGGAACTTTGACCCCCAATATCTCCGTAACTACAAGGTTCCCAGGTATGGTCTAGATCAAAAAAATGATCGCAAAGACGGGGAGAACAAGTGCCTTTCAGATATGTTAAGGGTCTATTTACACCCTTTAGATACGCTCGAGTTTCGACGTAGCATTGCTCGAACCTTAGTTCAACAGTATGGCAATGATAAGCAGCGTCCGGGACCTAGCAAACGGGTATCTACGAATGTACCTACATCAGTACGAAAGCATAACGCCGAGCACATGATCGGCAGGGCACCTAGTCAGTAACCAAAATCGGGTCCTAAAAAAGTTCTGGGCATATATGAGTATCTTCATTAAGTCACACAGTAATGGATGTTGAGTGTGGCCTAAAGACATTAAATAAATAGTGTAAAATACAAAAACACTATCTTAATTTTCTTAACAATTATTTATCATAAAATAGCAATAAAATACCAAAAAAGAGAGGTAGTGCAAAACTGCCAGATATTGTGTGACAAAAATACAATATTAAATCGTTTAAATTCTCCCAAAATCCTTAGTTCGATTTTTTATAGGTTCATCGCAAGTAACAATAGCAAATATCTAAATTATAATTTAGTACATATAAATGAACGTTTCCTTATAGGTAATGTCAACAAAAAAGAACAAGGAATACATCACATTTTTCTATACAGAAAGTAAATTGAAGCCCGACTGAAAATGTGCGAAGCAAGCTGTTCATAAGTTTTATAGAAATATTATTATGTTTATAAATGTTCAGAAAGATGTTGAAATTGAGCGTATTTCATGGGATGACCTGAGGCATATTGAATTTAATTAGTTGTCTATTATTTAAGGTCTGTGGTTGGCTAGTTTGGTCGACCAATCAGAGAAGCCTACTTGAGATTTAACAGTAAACACTCGAGTCACTTTATCAGCGTTTTATTGAAATTTATAACGGCCTGCGTGGCTGTTGGTGTAAACCTATGTTGGCAACAAGAACAATTCAATGCACATAAGAGGTAGCAAAAACAAAACGCTGTATGCAAAAAATTATAAATTGATCTATCTACAATTTTACTAAACTTACGTCCCGCGCTAACACTACCTCTTAAAAAGTGCTGACTGTTCCCGCTTGCATTAGTAGTGCTCACGCGAGCGTCCAAGTACATTTGAGCTAAATGCGCCCGCGCAAGCACCTTTCCCCACTCCAATTGGCCTATTACACCGGATAAAATTGGACCGTACTTAACTTTACTATAGTGGTAAAAGTCCATTGGTGAACTGGGGGCCTAAAATGGCCTCTTTAGCAAAATCATAACAGCATAATAACATGAATTACGTTACAATTTGTAATATGTTCACAAAGTGACAATTCATAATGTTAACTGAGTCTGTGACTATTTTAAGAATTTTAATGTGATTCATATTATTTTGCTATTATGATTCTGCTATAGCGGTCATTTTAGACCCCTAGTCCATCAATGGAACTTTACACAAAGAATAAAATAAAAAATACTGGTGAAGTTTAGTCCCTTAAAGCTAGAGGAACATAATTCGAGACAAAATATTATTATTTCTCAATTCAGGCTTCAATTTCTACTAAACAAGTAAGTATACATTTTAATTTATATTCATATAAAAACGTAGAGATCAATTTGATGAACAAACGTTTTATTGGACCTTTAAAAATCATCGTGTCTAGCGCGGACTGAGGCGTGCAATCTAAATTGAACTGTAATCAAAGCGTGCAATCTAAATTGAACTGTAATGAATTGAAAATAAGTCTTAAATTTGTTTAATATTATAATATACGGTTTAGATTACATGGACATGTGATATTTTAATCTTTTTTTTTATTGTTAAAAGTATCTCATGTCTATATGGAATCAAATAACGTTAGTAAATGAATTAAAAATGCCTTATAATGCAACAAAATGGTTATTTTAAACTATAGAATCAATTTGGAATGTAATTTTTTATTTGGCATTAAAATTCCGCTTACTTTATTCAGAAATTACATAGCTATCTACCAGATGACATTATTTACGATTTACACTAGATTTAGGTTCATTTACAATCTCGAATTCAACGTTATTTATGAAAACGATTCATGTCAAATTATAACACGTTATAAAATACAATTTAAACCTAAAATCAATTACATTTTTAGGTTTTAATATAATCTATACATAAGTAGATATTTATAGTATTATGTTATCTATAAAATTAGAAAAAAGGAAAAGTATTAAAAATCCTCAAAGCTCTAGAAACCCTTGTGATGGTCAGAAGTAATTTTAGCTAGTTTATTGACATGGGTCATTAATACACAGATTTTGAAAATTATTGAGAAAAAAAACATTATCTCTAGAAATAAACTTTGACTATACTCATCGCAATAAGCAGACGGTGTCTGTCTGTGCGTTTGAACTCGAAAACCACTGAGCAAATTTCGATACAACAGCCACCATAAATCGAGAATACAAATGAAACTAAAAGGGTATTTATTTAATTATTGCAAAGCTGCTATATAAACAAGACATACTTTTTACACTCTGGAAGGCGCACACCCACTCCGGCGCTCGGATAGGCTACGCACACGTGTATTAACGGTAAAATGCGCCGCGAGCCCGTGCACAGCGTGCACCGCGGTGGGTTTGCACCCTTACATGCAAGTTTTTTAAGAAATAAACAGAGTGGCTATGACAAATACCTTTCTTATTTTCTACTTGCCTTGTTTCAAAGGCGTATGTGCGACTATCCTCCCATTAAACACCTCATCGTAAGGCCTAATATTTTACCAAAAATATACAAACAATATTTTTTGACGCACTCATATAAACACTCTATTTATCTCCCACAGGCTTTCTATACTCAAAACAGTACCTGAAAATTTATGAAAAACAAATGTTTCACAACAATGTTTCGGCAACATGTTTTATGTTGCATGAAACATGTTGACAACAAAATATACATTGTGTTAGTGTTTTCAGATACACAAAAAAACATGTTGCACAACTCTCGTTTGAACGTATATGGGGCTGAACTCTCTGTATGGAAGGTAGTATGAAATTCATTTACTAACGTTAAGCGATGGTCGACGCGTTAGGTGTGAGGCGCGCGCGGTCGCCGTCACTCCGCCACTCATTTGATGGCTCGAGCTTCTGGCAGGAACGCGTCCCAGTAGCGGATTGCCTGGAAATAACATATAATAACATCACGCCTGTAGTCCCAGAAGGGTTAGGCAGAGATGTACGTAATAGTACATCCACATTTCACCAGTTATTTTTAAGTCCCATGTAATAGGGGGCGAGCCTATTGCCATCAACCGCCCAATCGGGCAGAAATCCAGGATCCGTGGCTGCTACTGAGAAATTACTGATGGAATAACTCAATAACACTTTACCGGACGTGGGAATCGAACCAAGTACCCTCATGCTAAGGAGTTGCGCTTGCGACCACTAGACCAACGAGGCAGCAAATAATCCATTATGATTTTCATGATCTGCCTAGCCTTTTCCCAACTATGTTAGGCTTACCGGCTGTCAATCTAACCGGTGTTTTACATCCAAGCATCCACCTATCTGATCTTTACAAAACAGCTGTTACTGGAGAACATGATACTTCATGGTAAGGACGGTTGTCAGTCTTTCGAGGTTCTGACTATACTTAACAGTTGCCAAAGGACTGCTAATGACACCCGGGGCCAAAAGCTTAACGTGCCGGGACCGATTGAAAGAATGGATGGAGGCGTTTGCCCAGCAGTGAGAATAGAATAATATTTATTTGCTTAAAACATGGTATAAAAAGATGGTAAAAAACAAAAAAAGAAAGAGCACAGACTAGCTTTATCATAATAATCTATACAAATAAATAAAATTGAAGTGTCTGTTTGTAATTTCAAAATAACAGCTTTTTACTGAAAGCATAATTATGAAAGTATATACTACACAACACACAAAACAATTTTTTACATAAAACATTTTTTTTTTTTAATTTTTGTCTGTCTGTTTGTTTTGGCTAATTTGACGGGTCTTTTACTGGCAGCTGATGTTATGAGGAGTAATTTAGGCTACTTTTATTTTAGAAAATTAAAAGGGTTCCGTGCAAAAAAATTAACACTCTTAAAATTGTTAACAAAAGCGGATTCAAATAGAGATTTTTTTTTTAAATAATAATTTTACGCGGCCGAAGGTCGCGGGCAACAGCTAGATGTATATAAAAGTCACGATACCTGTGCCTGATGCTTCATGTGCTCGTCCAGATAGCGCAGCAGTGCGGCGCGTAGCTCGTTGAGGCGCAATTCGTCCCACCGTTCTAATTCCTTCTTTATGACGCGCGATATTGTGTCGAACTCTTGTTGACCGCGTTCTACTTTCGCCTCCCACTGTTAGTAAGGTACAATCATTACGTTTAAGTCGAGTCTATTAAAAATCAGCTCTCATTTCTCGACATTTAACAATACAACACATCGTTCCGAGTCGAAAATATTGAGGCGGGAACCAATGCCTAAATAGTGATAAAACGTCATGGCTTCCAATTTAGAAATGCTTTACTTCTGTATGCTCACACGATACGCAAGCGCAGTAGACTTGAACTAACTCAGAAGCTGAACGACACAATAATGTAGATTACGAGAATACCGTTATGCCGTACGTAACCCCAAATTCATCAACATTTTTAGGAATTCGATTTGATTTCTGAGTGGCGTAACTATTTGTTTGTTTGATTAAAATTACCCAGCTTATTTTATTACAGAACCCTAAAACCTCTGAATTGGAATAAAAATGCTTTGGCAACACGATTTTCCATCGAAAGACATCACTGGTGTCTGGCGGGGGTTTTCCACCACACAAAGTGTCTGGCAGTGGAGGAGATGAATCATCATACTAGCCCTTATGGCTTATGTAATATAAAAAAACACGCTTTATTGTATGACGTTAGCACACCTTTGTTATCTACCAAAGGTACTTCCACAGAGTACGGTACAGCTTTTATAAAATGACGTAGGTCTGGCAGTCAAGGATATCCCTCTTTTAACACATACCTCAATAATTTCATTAGCAGCTTGTTCAATCTTCTCGGGCCTGTTGGCGAGCTCGGCCTTCGCTTTATTCTCTCTCCGCTTCGTCAGCTGCATCTGAGCGTGCTGCCAGTTTTGGAACACCTGATAACACAGTTATATTATATTATTATAGCTAGGACAAATAACACAGACAATTCAATAATATAATCAATCAAGAAAATGTTTTCACATGAACTGTCGGCCTGAAAAATTTAAACAATAAGCATTCATGACAAGGATTCAATTATCGTATCATACATGCAAATGACGACGGCAAAAATGATGCATCAGCGTCAAAATACAGAACACAATAATAAATATAGCGTTAACATCGCGCATGTAATCCCCGAAGGATGAGGGGTACCTAATAGTACACCCACATTTCGCCAGTTATGTTTAAGTCCCATGTAATAGGGAGCGAGCCTTTTGCCATTAACCGGGCACAAATCCTCCGTGGCTGCTGCTACTGAGAAATTCCTGATGGAAAAACGCAAAAACAATTTGTCCGACCGAACCGAACACAGGACCTCATGCTCAACAGTCGCAATTGCTACCACTAGACTACCGAGGCGGCAGTCCAGTCTAGCCTTCATAAGTAATGAAGATAGCTATGTACATCAATTGAGATATAACGAGGTTATTGACACGATAAATCCAAAAGTTATCAACAATTTAGTAAGATACAAGGTGTCTCCTTAGATAATCCTTTTTTTTTCTATCTCAAATGGAAGGAAGGCACGTGACTTTTAGCTATTATAAACAAAGTTATTACTATTGTTACGTCGGCTACTTCACGAGAACATTTTAGAGTACGTTCGAGTCTAGAATATTCCACTATAGAGCTGCGAAGAAGTTTCCAGTTTTCAGGAAATTTCTCGAAGGATCAGTCGACATATAAATAGCCGTAGTTTTTTCGAGAGCAGTCAATCTGATTGTGGCTATACTATGAAGCGAATCGAAGTTAATTACACATGTGCGATATCTTAGTGAATAGTGATCAGTGGTGAATTTGTGATTGCGTTGTAAATGTTCTGTGATAAATAAACATATTTGTCGCATAACCGGTATTGTTTTAATATATCCCATACCCACACTATTTAATGCACTTATTATTTTGCATAATAAATATTATAAGCTGAGAAAGAGAAACAAATAAAATATCTCGACTTGGCACACGAGGTTGTCGACATGTGAAATGTTAACTCAGCTATCATTGTGCCGATCGTCGTGACGGCCAATGGCCTTATAGCCAAGAGCCTCGACGACCATCTTTCGAGGCTCTCCTTAAGCGGTTGGATCAAGGGCCTGATTCAGAAGACGGTACTCCTCGATACGGCTCGCATTGTGAGGAGGTTCCTGTCTCTGGAGCCCTAACCACCGGTAGCTTGGACCCTGCTCTCGCTACCGGCGGACCACTATTTTTTATATTTTTAAATGTTTTTTTTATATGGAAATTATAATTACAAACCTTGACCCGCTCGTGGAAAACGTCCTTGATAGCGCCGATGAGTCCGAGGTAGTCTTTAACATGCTCTGCCAGCACGTAGAAGTCTGTATTCGACTGCTCCAATCTTAAGTGTTCTATCTGTGAAATAATGTTTAACAGCTATGTCATTTTCGTGAATGTAATGTAACTTGAGGTAATAAAATTTTGACGTCATCTGGGCGGTGCTCTGTGGACTCTGATTCGTAATTTTACAAGAAAGGTGTGATTATTAACCATTCAGATTTATTTAGATACAGGGTGTAAACAGACCCTTCACATAGCCGTCAACCAAGCATTCTGTACATCAAACTAAGTAACTTTACGCAAAAAATATTGAAATATTTCGATTTTTTTTTTTGGGGTGAAAAATCACGTTTTACGCTAAGACTCGATGGAAAGCACTCAAAGCATTGTGCTGATGGATGGATTGAACAATACGGGGGTCGTGGAGGTGTGAAAAATCTTACATTAAAAACATGAATTTAAAAAAAACTTATGAAAAAGTTGGAACTTTGACCCCCAATATATCCGTAACTACATAGAAGGTTCCCAGGTATGGTCAAGAACAAAAAAAAAATCGCAAAGACGGGGAGAACAAGTGCCTTTCGGATATGTTAAGGGTCTATTTACACAATTTATATCGTCCTTTCTGACTGCCAACCCTGAATGCGATGTGTTTGCATATGAATGGAATAAAGTAATGCCTATAAATTATTATTATATAGGGTGACTGGTAATTAGTGACCGATACTTAATCACGTGATTATACTCATGATAACAAAAAACCTTTCCAAAGAAACATTTTTTTTTATACCTACTCGTTCACAATAACACAACTTCCGTATGTAATTAACCCGTACCCCATTAATAACGTACCGTGCAACAGTGGGTAGGCAGAGCACAGTGGGAGACAGAACAGCGTCACGAGGATAACAGCTGATAGGTCACTAGGTGCGTGCGCGCGCGAATTTCATACGGATGTTGTGTTATAGAATGAGTATAAAAAAAATGTTTCTTTGGAAAAGTTGTTTGTTATCATGAGCGAAATTATGTGTTTAAGTATCGGTCACTAATAACCAGTCATCCTATGTCTGAGAGAAAGTATGCAAGAGTCTCCACTGTTCCGTGTTAGTTTAACAGTAGTTTAATTTAACCCATTGAATATTGTCAACTTGATGTTTTACCTTTGTTTTTCTTTTCTGTTTCCATGTTAATTATTGTAATTGGTTTAATACCGTTTTAATAAACTATAAATAAATAAATATCGTGATTTTTGGCTCTGGGCTAGACTTTCTCCGGACTTTACGAACGAATAAAAGGAGGAAATATTTTCATTACTAGATCATCCGGAGTGATTTGCTACTGTCTCGCTTACTTGCAGCCAACGTGACTCTAGGATGGGCGCCAGTGAACGTTGAGCTGACTTTCAACGGTGCGGTTATACCCCATATCTAATAAGTGCGTGAATCCTACTGCGCTTGTGAGAACCCACGGCCTGTGGGATAGTGCCATTTGGGGTGGCGGCGGTACACCAGGTCGCGTGGTGATGAATTTTTAGGAACGGTGGGGTTTAAAGAGATAGAGTCGGAACGTAGATTGTAGCATTTAGCACCGTGTGAAGCGTTTTAGGCTGATTATGTTATCTTACCTTCTCATGTAAGTCGGCAGTGTGCGACAGCGCGCGGGACAGCGGCGCGTGCGGGTCGGCGCCCGACAGCGCGGCGCAGGCGCGGGCCGCGTCGTGCGTGCGCAGGCTCAGCTCGCGCCGCTCGCCCGCCAGCGCCTCGCACGCGCCGAACATGCGCCGGAGGCACGCTTCTAGGGCTTCGATGCGGGTTGAACGCTCTTCGAACCACTGGGGAAGAAAAAACTCATGTAGGATGGATAGAAGACAGTTGCACATTAAACAAAGGGAAAAACAACTAATTGAAATAGTTTAGTTTATAAATACATATGTTAGTGAGTATTTAGAGTTGTAGATATCGGAAAGCCAGTCGCTTCAGGTTATAGTCTGGTATTCAGCTGAATCCAGTTGGACTGGAAGCTGACTCCAACATCCCACCATGTTAGCAAAGGCTAATAAGATGATGGTGGTTGAAATTCATATATATTCACGAGCATTAGTGTACAATGGTCACCTTTTAAAAGTGGTTTTCTTCTATTTGTTAGACTGTACTTTATAGATAATAAGAAAGATTATATTAAGAATATTAACATAATTATATAATTTTGTTTTCATAGCCTATATTGTGTCTCACTGCTGGGCAAAGGCCTCCCTCCAAACCTCTCTGATTTGTACAGTCTCTAGCCATGCTTGCCCCGCAACATAATTATTGACAAACTTAAAATACTAATAAACATATTTTCATACAAAAAAAGGGGAAATCGATCAAATTTTATTTTGTTATTTTTTAATATTATGAAGCATATATACTATGTATATGATAGATGTCTTATATTTAAGTCGCATTTATTAAACCACAAGAAAATAGCTTTTGAATTTTGCTAAGTCTAAACATATAGTGGACAGAACGAGATTCTTAACCACTCACAAGAAACAAAAATTAAAATTCATATTATATTCATGGAATCATTCAAAACAAAGAGCAACAACTCGAAACAAATAAACAGGTACATTACCGGATCAGACTCATCCATTCTGTACGTGATCTTGTTGACAGTTTCGCCGACCTTGTTGAATAGACGCAGCACTCCTGCGCCGCTCAACGCTGACGTACTCGTCGCTTTTGGCAGCTCTGTGTCTGTAGGGACAAGAATCTTGCGTCAAATTTGTGGTTGTGCAACACACAAAGTTATCATAAACTGTCAAATTTCTCCAAATGATTTTAAACCATAAAATGTTGAAGTTAAATTCAAAATCGAATGAGAAAATTTAATAGTTTGTGGTAACTTGATGCACTGGCGACTGTACATGCAAGTATGTCTCTGCACTACAACTCTAATAAAAATTACTTAAAAGTATTTGCGTCTGCTCTACGTACTTCCAAAGGCCATACATGATTGAAGAACGAGCTTTACCAGTCTTATTACCAGTACAGGTAATTCCACAAAATCATGCTTTTGAGCGACCAAGACCAAAATCAAAAGAACAACTATTTTCCTCGCTCTTGATCAGCAGGCGAAACGAGCTGCGAGCGAAATCCATGGCTTGAACATCAACGACGATAGTAGCTCAAAAATGGTCAGAACTTAGGAATGGTTTCCATAACATATTAATTCCTTTCTTATCGTCTATTTTACGGAGATGAACACTTTGTACAATTCAAAAGGGTGTTCCTAATGCTTATACTAACCTGACTCAAGAAACTCCCTGAAGTCAGGATCGATGCACAACACGGGGTGCTGTGCCACTCGGTTGAGAAAGCGCTCGAGCGCTGCACGACGCCTCTCTACGAACTGTGACTGAACGCTTCCAGCTGCTACGCTGCCGTTTGCGCTTTCCGTTGATGGTGTGGATGTCATCTTTAGTTTTGTGGTGCCTGAGAAAAAGAAATTAATGGAATTACACCATCCATCGATTGCAATTTTTACTGCTTACCTACTGCAAGAGACAGCGTTAAAGCAGCAAGCAGCTTAAGCTGAAAGTTCTGTAATCTTTTTTCAAGCTATTTCTAGTTTTTTTATTTTTTATTTCAGCCTGCTCTGTCCCACTGCTGGGCAAAGGCCTCCCCCATGGCTTTCCAATCCTGCTTACAATTTGCCCTCTCTGACCAATCCGTCATTCTCTATTTCTATTTCTAGTTAAGCATGAAAAACTATCAAACATGATATGGTGATGATATGATGATGGATATCTATTTGGCTGAATTTATCGTGCCACAACCTTCAAAAAGGATTTTTTATAAAAAAGGCATACGTTATAAATAAAAACTCATCATCCACAGATTAACTTAATGCACTTGACTTCACCACTTTCTGTGTGTGCTAAATTTCCGTGCCAAATAATAATGTGGAACTAGCGATAAAAAATTCAAAATTAGTTCTATTATTTTCAGATTCTTTTAAAATGGAAATAGTGATTAAAAATACATTAGTAGTTCCATCATGGAACTGTTAATGGTACTAGTGGCAACGAAGGACCTCATCCAGGTTTTACCAGCCGTAGAAACAATTTCGTTCGCCCATCTCTTGGGCTGACAACTGCTAACACACTCTTACTAGTGCCAAGTGACGATAAATTATATGAAATCACCCCAAAAATTACAAAAAAAAGTGTTAGTAGTAAAATTGACTTCAAAAAATCTTCATCTACCCACCGACTATACTCTTCTCAGGCGCCGGCGGTATTATCCTCCCCGATCGCAGATACTTTTCGGTCAGCTTCTCATGTAGTCCCAGAAAGTCGCTAAACCTCCTTAGTACTGCAAAGTCATGCTTGCTGAAGATAGGCATGTTGGTCTTCGTGAGGACTCGGTACGCGACGTACGAGCTCATGCCTTCACCTATCTTCTGTGGTTCCGTTATTGTGATAATGATGTTGTTCGCGCGTTCTGTAGCTATCTGGGGAACAATAAAGTTATTTTGTCTGTCATAGTGTTCGTGCTAGGCGAATGTTATCTTTTGATGACGTCAGTTTGGGTCTGGCGTTGTAGATAGATTGTATTTTTATTTTAAGCTTCATCGACGTAGGGGTCGGCTTTCGGCCGTTTTTGACGGCTGAGTATACTCTAGAACTCTACTCACGGGTCATATTATCTGAACATGTTCACACAAATGTATCATTATCCTGCCCTTATACCTTTTTCTTTCCATGTTTCTCTATTTATTGTTATCTCTGCAGTCAACTTCATGCGAGACATCATCTTTCACACTGTCCATCCAGCGATTTTCTGGTATTCCTCTACTCTTATTTTCAACTAGCTGTTGCCCGCGACTTTCGTCCGCGTGAAATTTTAGCCTATAACCTTCCTCGATAAATGGACTATCCAAAACTAAAAGAATTTTTCAAATGGAACCAGTAGTTTCTGAGATTAGCGCGTTCAAGCAAACAACCAACTCTTCAGCTTTATAATATTAGTATAGATTATTATTTATCCACATTCATATCATTCATATCTGACCTCCACAACTCAGTTAACTGAGTAAGACTGGTTGTCAGACTTTCGAGCCACTGTAACGACTGTCAAAGATCTACAGATGACAGCCGGGACCAACGGCTTAATGTGCTTTCCGAGGCACGGAGGGAACTCGGTATATAATGGGCGGTCACCCATCCACAGACCAACCTAGGCAAGCACGGCTTAACCTAAAGATTGACCCGAGCGGCTGTTATTATTTAGCCACGAGCTCCATCCCCTGACCCTTATATGACCTACATATATGTCAGTAGATACTAGGAACTAGACTGCAGCCTTCACCGCCCGCTGCACGCAATGCTATTTGCACGAAAGTGTTCAAGAGTGACATAAATAGGACACGTTCGTATAGAATACCATGTCTATTTCGGACCATTATCATCTGCCTAGCCTTGTCACAGGTATATTAGGGTCGGCTTCCAGTCAAAAATCAAAATCATATATTTCAAATAGGCCAATTACAGGCACTTTTGAATTGTCGAAACAAAGACAACAATGAAAAATAGCTACAGTCCCAGTCACAAGGCATAAAAACTGTGAAAGTACTGTAGTTGCCCATTCCCTAACGTAGATCTCTATGGAGAAGAACGGGCAAGAAACTCCATGGACACTCTTTTAAATCAGAATACTTTACAATAACTTGGTTACATCATTTATGTTGAGATGGTACATTATGTGAGAACGATGTAGCAAGATGTGTACTTTAAAAGTGTCCATAGTAAAAATAAAATAAATAAGTCTAACCGGATGCAGTTGAATACCAGTATTTTTCATGGAGCCACTGCCTGTCTGACCTCCACAACCCAGTTAGGCACTGCGCAATAGAATTCCGGGCTTCTTACTACTCGTAACGACTATCAAAGATATACAAATAACAGCCCAAGACCTAAACATGCTTTCCGAGGCACGGAGGGAACTCGCTATGTGATGGATGATCACCCATCCGCAGACCGACCTCGACAAGTGTAGCTTAAC
Organism: Noctua fimbriata; assembly: GCA_905163415.1. Classification (NCBI taxonomy): domain Eukaryota; kingdom Metazoa; phylum Arthropoda; class Insecta; order Lepidoptera; family Noctuidae; genus Noctua; species Noctua fimbriata. Next base: position 12,449,954 of record LR990939.1, read on the forward strand.
CATGAAGATCGATCTGTTTGGCTGATACTACAATATTTATCTTTTATCAAGAGCCCGTAGTAAATAGACACAAGTCGTAATGTTTACCTAGAAAAAACGGCTAAAATAGAAATGTTTTAAATTGTAAAGAAAAACCAAAAATTTGTACACCTCACATGGTAAAACATGTACGGACCTACCCTACCCTACTCACTAAGATCTTGCATGCTCAATTTGTGTGTAAACGCATGTTTTTAACAAATAAATTATCTTCTTCTTCTTCATTCTTTTTCAGCACTGGAAGTTAATTGTGTTTTATAAAACTTAATCGGTTTAAATGATGATCTTAGTTGAAGTTTAGACATTAATATGACCTTTATTTTTATTACTTTGTACTTTTAAAATAGTGCTAGTTAGAATCAGTGTTAGGATGTAAGTCCTAAAACATCTAGTCCGCACTAGGAGCTGAGAGAGGATCTGAAGCAGTTCAAATACTAGATTTGTGTCCGGTTTATGCTCTAAAAGGCGCCCCTATTGCATAAAAATACATAACAACCATTTAAGTTGTTACTTAATGCAAAAACTTATTTTACACAAGTTTCCTGTGGTACAGGCACAGCCTAGTTCAAGAAGTCCTTGAAATTGCATTACTGTATACCAGTAGCGAAGGGTCAATTTTTGTCAGAGGTAAGCTGGAGTAGTATATCTTTAATATGATTATATTATTTGTCTATAGAATACTGACTGTGCCATTTTTCAAAGGTAAGCCGGTAGGAATCGAGTTCTATGGAACCTACGCCACTGCTATATACTCAAAAGAATTAATAAATCTTTATAACTAAATAAATAAAAATAGCCATAAGAAATACGCAAATATTCCAGACATATAACGTAACCTCTCAATCAAGTCATTCTTATTTAACTAACGAAATGTGTTCTGAACATATCTACCCATCCCTTCAAGGAATACAAGCGAGATATTACATATTTTTCATAATCACTGACAATTTAATCTTACAATGTAATAGCCAACATGTATGCAACCTATTTCGTTAGCTATTACTAGACAGTCTATCGGTCGCGCATGGCTCGTTTCTTCGTCGGGCGATCTCGTGTCTGGTCGCGGATTTAAAATCAGCTATTTATTAGCCGATTACTTCGATCGCCGACCTTGTACGTGCGCAGGCATCGGCGAGGCTTACCAATTTATTTGACGCGATTGAAGCCATAGTGAGCAGTTAATTATGGTACTTTTGTAAGGATTACTTGGTCATTATAGCTAGTTGTTTGCTAGTAGGTATTTTTGTTAACTGAAAATACGGGGTGGAAGGGAAACCGGCGTGAAAACGGTTACCACGTATTCAGTACATCATTCTGAGCCCCCCACATAGAAATTTTTCATCGGTTATAAAAAAAAAAATCAGCTGTATCCTGCAAAGTGCAATAGCTACACGGTCAAAATGTATGGAACAGCAGATTTTTTTAGATTAACCGATGAAAAACTTCTATGTGGGACAGCTCCGAATGATGTACTGAATACATGGTAACCGTTTTCGCGTCGGTGTCCCTTCCACCCTGCATTAATACTGGGTCTACATGTAGTTATTCGGATGGGATTAAAACTCTCGACTCAATTGCTAGTCCATCCAAAACCTTTGTCATTATGTTGAAGTCATACACTCACGCCCGTATCATTAATATCTCATAGCATAACTGGCGCCTTAAAACTAATTAACTTGCTATAATCTTATTTTATTGATCTGTTGTGAATGGCCAAGACCAAGATTGGACCAAGTGCTATTTTTATTTTAACCTGTAAACATTAAATTTTTCATCATCATCATTTCAGCCGAAAGACGGGCACTGCTGGACATAGGCCGAGCAGAAGTGCCGCCACCGGTCCCGTGCGTCTCGCATCCAGCGGATCCCCGCAACCTTCACCAGGTCATCGTCATCGGTCCTTCCAACGCAATGTTCTCTGTGTTTTGTAACAACTGTACTGCGATCGCCAACCCGCCTGCCAAGCGTGGCGATTATGGCAAAACCTCCCAATGAAAATCAAATTATTACAAGAAAATAATTACTTTAATTAAAGTCTTTTAATTTTTACCTCTTCCATGATAGGGCTGCTCAGTGAAGTGGTGATAGAGGGTACTGTATCACTAATGCTGACCTTCTCTAGACCTTCGCGGGCTCCATTCACCTCTGGGTCCAGGCTCACTTCCTGTAACAGACAAAATTTCTTTAACTACTTAATAGATCTTCAATTTATTACAATAGGCCAATAGCTAGCAGTTTAGTAATGTGAGAGAGTCGAGGTGGCTCAGTGGTGTCGGCCTCGACGTACGACCTGTACCTGACCTGAATTGTTTGGGTTTGAACCCACGAGCTACTTGAGCGCACGGTTGGCGCAGTGGCTGAGTGACTGGCTGCTGCGCTGCGTGTCGCGGGTTCGATCCCCGCACGAAACAAATATTTGTATAGCTTACAGCCCTACAGGTAGTTGTTCTGGCTCTGACTTTGTGTATGTGAGTTTATATGTTTGTAAACGCACCCACGATACAGGTGAAATTGTGGACACGGCAGTAGATCGGTTTAGAAATCTTTCTCTCGAGTAGTTTCATTCTTTTTTCCTGCCACATAGAGCATTGAATAGCCAATTGATGTTTTTCTCAAGAAATATTTTGATTTCAATAACTACATTCAAAATTAAATGTAAGTTCAGCGTGGATAGTTTTAAAGAAGAAAATTATTTGCTTGCAGCTGATATAAGGCGATAATTTTTTGTTTAAAATACTCGCATGTATAATATTTTATTTATATCATCTAATAGCTGAGCTAAATATAAAACACACTACAATTTTCTGAGATCTAAGCTTAATTTTTTTCTGTGTTCGTTCAAAGAAGGTGGTTTATTTAATATCAATAAATTACAATCTGTAAACTCACTTTTCATATCTGTATGCGTGAGTGTGTGGTTCTTCTACATTAGGCAACTAATTTTGATGCGATTTTTATCATTAGTTATAGAATTTTTCGCGATACGCTCTTCATAATTCCATAGTTTTACTTTTTATTCCTGTTGGTAGAATTTTTCGCGATACGCTCTTCATAATTCCATAGTTTTACTTTTTATTCTTATTTGTGTTAACCAAGTTCTGTGTTTTTTTATGTTATTGTATACTTTTTACTGATAAACGTGCATTCGGACTAATGAATAGCCCAAAATAAGAAACCCCTGACAAAACTCTCTTACAGTGACGCCCATTGAATGCAAGCGCGTGCCCTGTACGCCAAACGACACAAATATATGACAAAATGGTAGGTGAAATTGTGGCTTGGCGTGGTGGGCACGCGCGTGCGTTTATGATCTGGCGGTCAAAAGGTTTAGCACAAAAATCTCTATGTCTTTACAAAACGTCATTGCGACCAAACAAAGCATGGGATGGGGCGCTACTCCTCAATGAATACGAGTCTCAAGACAAAGTGAGTAGGCTGGTGAAAGAATCGAAAACAACGGCTATTTGAAACATCCAACAAAATATTTTAATTATGTGTCACACTCACATTCTGTTAGTTGGCTAGGCTTACCACCTTATCTGCTTTAATGAAAGCACAACATATTTGATTCTTGTAATCTAATCTTACATTGCTGCAACGCAACATCAATTAATTGTTCAGCATATAAGGTTCCCACTGCTGGAGCACAGACAGTATGACGTGATGGAACATATGTGACTAAAAGAGCGATGAATATAAATGTTGATGGATGGAGAGGGGGAGGAATGATATGAAGGAAAAAGGAGTAAATGATAGCGTGATGATTGACAGGGGAGAATGGGAGAATGGAACCCCAAATAACGAATCTATGTCATAACTAGCTTATGCCCGCGTGGAGTTCGATAATTGTCTCACGGAATCATACTACCGAGATAAAACGTATCCTATGTGTTAATCCAGGTTATAAACTATCTGTGTGCGAAATTTCATCCAAATACGTTCAGTAGTTTTTGCGTGAAAGGGTAACAAACATCCATACATTCAGAGATCCTCACAAAATTTCGCATTTATAATATTAAAGTAGGATAAAATTAATAAAGTATGTTTAGCAAAATGAAATAATTATGTGGGAGTAACATACTTGTCTATGAGCATTATTAGCTTGTACAAACCTGGTTTTAAGTTTGAAGTTGTTATAATGACCACAATACAGGAGAAATTCCTTGTTTTTTTTTTCAACAAATTAAATAGGGCATAAAATAAACTTCAATTAAATGTATGTCCAGCACCTCTGGGACAACTGAACTATTGCTACCACCTTGGTAACTTTCAAATATTTTACCATAGCAGGGTATTTTGTGCCAATACTAGAGAAAAAGATCAGCTTATTATGAAATCTACCCACATACAAGTGATAATGTTTTTTTATTTTTTTTTATTAAAACTTGCCCCACACTAGGAATTTCTCCTGTATCGTGGGTGCGTTTACAAACGTTTAAACTCACATACACAAACAGCCAGATTCATAGTGTTATATTTATTTATTTTCTACAATTTCTTGGAAGTTTTCCATGTTCACTGAAATTGATAAGACACTTTGTTTGGGTAAAGCAAAACATTGTGTTTATAAAATGTTTTAAAGTTAAACAATGATGTTTTGTTTGTGTATATTGAGTTCTTTTATTTAACAATGTGTAGGGTGTGTGTAAAAATACCCTTAATGAAGCCGAAAGGCACTTGTGCTCACCGTCATTGCAATCGTTTTTTGTTGGGAAATATTGGGACTCAAAGTTCCAATTTAATTTTCTTCATTTTTTTTAAATATGTTTTTTAATGTTATAATTTTATTTTTTAATTACCTTCATGACCCCCATACTATTCAATGCATCCATCAGTACAATATTTTTAGTGCATTATATTGAGTCCTACTGTAAAACATGATTATTCACCTCAAAAAAAGTCATTTCCCAGCAATAATTTTTGCATACAGGTACTTAGTTTCATGTACAGAATATTTGGTTGACAGCTTTGTGAAGGGTCAATTTACACCTTGTATTTTAAAGCTGAATAATTGCCAAGTTTTTGTGGTTCATAGGCAACAAACAATCATGGGTTTTTAATGCCAGCTACAAGGAAAAGAATTGACATTTATTTAAAAAAAAATATTTATAAATGCTTTCAGTAAGGAAAATGGATAAAACAACATAATCAGAAATGTTGTTCGTAAGGCCTTCATAAATTATTGCTTTACAGGAAATGTTCAATTAGCTATATTTGAATAGCAGTGGAGTTGTGAATAACATAAATTCTTTCAATATATGGCAACTGATTAAACACAGCATTGACATGGTGACATTGAAACAGAATGAAGAATCAATTTATATTACCATTGTCATGCTAGGGAGAAGATAGAAATAAGGAGTCACTTTTTAGTTGAAAAGATTGTGTTTCCCAAATACCTGCACAAATGTAAACACAGGATTAAATTCAAAGGCCATTGTAGTTACTGAACTGACACTATCTTCCAAAAACAATATACTATTATTATTGATAACTAAAACAACAACTGAGAGAACAATCAGCTATCAGAAAGTGACTAATACTAGATAATACACTGAGTTCTTACACATGGGGCATTGATTCAGTAATTAAATTACCTTTCAAGGATGTTTCAAAGAGAAATCAAGTTCTATGAAACTCTGTATCTTGGGAAAAAATGCTATTTACGATTCTCATGCAAATTTTGGTCGAATGATGGTAATAAGCGGTAATTAACAGTAATAAAGCAGCATCAGCAACAAGAGGTCGGTGGAATGTTGTAAATTCTTTTATTTCACATCATGCACAGGGGCGTCAACGATCTGCCGGGCGCCGGGGGGGCGGACGCGAACACAACAAGTTATTAAAACAGGATTCCAATAAGATACCTGGACCGCAGACGCGAAAAGATCTTCGTCATCCCTGTTTTCATTGTTGATATCCACTGTGCTGAAGGGCGGCGTTTCAGGCTCTTCCGACATTGTTAAATTGCACTAAAAGTAGACACGACCGCAAATAACTGAACGAACAATAGAGCGTCTAATCAAATTTTTCCCGAAAACAGCGAGATAACTTTCTGATACCAAGGTTCGCTTGACAGCAATGAACAACCCCCCGTCTGTAATTGTGACTATAAATTAAATACGATTTTTAACATGTTTAAAATGACTTTCTCAATAAATCCATAAGGTGTGAGAGAGGTAAAGAAAGAATAATGTTTAAAATGTATACGATTTTATTATTATCATGGTTCTGTCGGATGCCAAATGTCAGATTTTTAGTGACGTATTCAATTCTGTTTACGAATACAGTTTCAAACAAGAGTAGAAATATATTTAAGATAAATTGTATTTATTTATTAATCAATAAAAATATCATATAACAGGTAGGTAATATTATACTGATTTCTAGTTTAATATTACAAACTGATGTAAACAATCAATAAAATAATGTGTTTGATTAACCTTTTGTATACGATTACAGAAATACAACTCTTTGCTGTCAATGTCAACCTGTGCCTTTCTTTTGTCAGCTGTCAAATCGTAAATATATCCACGAAATTGTTTTGTTGTGAAGGTAAAAAACATGTCTTTTCACATTTAATGTGTGCTGACTTACATTTATTGAAGATAATTATAATTATCGTGTATTTCTTTTTTTGTAGTCAGTAAGAAGGTAGGTTTGGCGTTGTATTTTATAGTTGTTTTGTCATTTTGTAGTAGTGATAGGAAACAGCGATACAAAATGAGTGGGTTGGATAAGAAGCCGAAGATCCCTCAGCCACCAGCGCCTGCAGGTGGTACCGGTAACCTGCTGTCAAGTGTGGCCCCGCCGTCGCAGCTGCCTAACTTCGTGACTGCTGGTCCTGTAATTCCAGTTGCCGAGGTATTTGACATTTGTTTACAACTTCGCTAGCATATGCTTTGAAACAAAATCAAGTATTTGGTGCGAAGGGACCGTTTATAGAATTAAAGTAACCAAAAATATGCTCCATTTTCTTGTCTTTTTAGGTCATTGTCTGATAATTCTATTAATGTCAGTCTGTCTGCCAAGATTTTCACGATTTTACTGTGATTGCAGATACCCCAAGCACCTGTAGGCCATTCTCTACCAGCCCCGGTGCCAGTCCAGCCAATCATAGTGCAGACTAGAGATGCACCTCCACCGCAAGCTGACAATGTGGAGAAATTCAGGTAATGTGGAGTTTTCTTTCTTTTGTGTGTGTCATAATGTTTAATAATATTTCGGATTGAAAATTGTTTAAAGAAAACTGAACTATTATTATTAAGTAAGTAACCTTCTAATATGAATCCACTTGTAATCAATTGTGATTCTTATCAGGATATCCTGTTTCCGTGACAAATGAAATTAAATCTATATAAATAAATAAAATTGAAATATCTGTTTATAATTTCAAAATAACTGGTTTTTACTGAAAGTAGATATATTTGGTACTTATAAATGACATTTTATTGTTTGTCTGTCTTTCGGTCTGTCTGTCTGTTTGTTCCGGCTAATCTCTGAAACGGTTAGTCTGATTTTGAAGGGACTTTTACTGGCAGATAGCTGATATTATAAGGCGTAATTTAGGCTATTTTTATTTTAGGAAAAGGATTTAGGGTTCATTGCAAATAAATAAAGCTTTGAAATTGTTAACAAAATTAAAATTAAAATAGAAAAGTAATATTTTTATAATAGTTTCACATGGATGAAGGTTGTGGGCAACAGCTGAGTAGTTATATTATAAGTCATTCAGAATAACACATAATTAAATTAATTTAAAAGGTTTCACTGTGGACAAATTTTCTGGATATCTCATGTCCTCAAAAAAACCATAACACAGAAGTATCAGTTTTCTGATATACACATTTAAAGTTTTTGTGTGCTTACCAATGCTGTCAGTGGCTAGTACTAACTGGGTTGTGGAGGTCAGATAGGCAGTCGCTCCATGTAAAATACTGGTATTCTGCTGCATCAAGTTAGCCTGGAAGCCGACCCCAACATAGTTGGGAAAAGGCTAGGCAGATGATGATGTGTCAAATGCCCTCTGTAAAAAACTGTTGCTTGTGCCAACCAGTGACTTATTATCACAGTAGTGTTATGGCAGTTTTTTTATATTATAGACCGAGGATAATTGAAGGAAACTTGGATATTATCTAAAAACCTAATATTTTCTTGTTAAGACAGTTTTTTTTATAGGACATGCAATATGTAAAGAGATGTATCAGAATTGATTATGCAAACCGTAGCTGATAGTAATTTAAACTACTATAATATTATATTCTATAAACACTTCAACAATGAATCTAATGATAAGTACTTGAACACAGTCATAAAATAATACAAGTAACTGTAGATACATTCAATAGCCAAATTTAGTAGGCGGATTATGATGAACTGTTGTGTACCTATGTGTTATAAAATCTGTAAAAGACCATAAAAAAGGCAAATAAAAATGAATCTGAATATGAATTTGTAATGCTTTCTGTGACAAATTATATTGAAATGTTTACATAATTTGCAAGTTACCTTTTGATTTGTGAATAGCAACAGAACATTAATTTGGTTTGCAGTTTTGTAAAGTATTAGAATGTTTTTCAGATCAAATTACACAGGACTAAAACTAATAATAAATGAATTTGAATTTGAATATACTTATGAAACATTATACTTGTGAAAATAACTCTGTTTGTTTGTTTGTTACCTTTTCATGACTAAACGGCTGATCAGATCATAATAAAATTTGGCAAGGAGATTAATTATATCCTGGGGAGGATATAGGTTAAAATTCTTTTTCTATTTTCACGCGAATGAAGCTGTGGGCAACCACTAGTATTATTGTAAAAGGAATCAGGTTTGTAAAAGTTAATAAATTTTCTTGATTTCAGCCCAGCAATTCCTTTGAGTAAGGGGGAGCCATTGATGTCAATTAGGTCCCCTGAAGACTCGCAGGCCACACCATCACCAGAATCATTGCCTGACTCCACATCAGATGTTGATAAACTTGGTGAGTTTGTTAAAGGTGTTGTAGGCACATATTTTAGACAACTTTGAACTGCAGCTATTTTTCACGGACATCCATCATCATCTGAGGCTTTGCAGTGGTGGCCTAAGCCTCGTCTACATCACCCGAACATCAATCTGACAAAACTGATCTGTCATTTCTTAAATAATGTGGTTTGGTTAACTGAAGCAGCAAATATGCAGTAATATCAAGGCTCTTTTAATTGGCTTTTATGAAAGCAAATGTAGGAAGGTAAAATTGTCAAGGCAATATAAACCATAACAACTGGGACTTAGGTATTTTTTTCCAAAGCAGAAAAAGTAATTCTTATCCAATTAATCTTTTTAACGCTGTTTTTTTATTTCTTTCAATAGACGTGGTTTGTTCACTTGTTCAATGTTTGTGTGATACGATTGGTTTTGCTGAACAACAAAACTATCTTCTAGAATGTTACAGGGTTGTTTTGGCGCTTGAATGACATTGATGGGGGGGAGGGGGTGTTGTTGGTCAAAATTAGGGTGTTTGGTGAAATTTATTTTAAATTTATAGCTGTAAAAAGTTTATAGCTGTTGTTGATCTCATCAAAGAGGGGGTTGATGTTTCAAAATAATGTATCTGAACTTCACCCTGATGTTTTTCTTGATTTTGGGTAACCAGACAGTCTGTCGCCGTAGACTACTATATGCTGTTGGCGGAAGACAAGGTGTTACGGCGAACCTTGGGAGAGGCCATCTGTCTAGATATTATCTATAGACTATTTTTACATAAGTTTCACAATACAATACCAATACCAGGTGACATAATGCCAGGAAGTGGCATCTTCACTTGGATGAAGGGCGCAGTCTCCACGGGAGGCATCCTGCAGCGGGTGGCGGAGAAGGCGAAGAGTTCCGTCGACTCCATGATCACCACCCTCGATCCTCAGATGAAGGAGTATCTTAGTAAGTACACTCGTGGAATGAAAAGGTTAATGTGTATCTACAAAATTAGTTTTAGTATATGCGAAATCTGATACGATTTTTATGTATAGAATCTATGTACAAAATTTTAAAACTGTATCATGAAAAATCACAAAGTTTAAAGCTTGTGACCTAGTTGTCCGCACAAAAACGTGGTCACCACGCAGCGCGCGCCTCCAGCGTCGTCTTGAACTCATTGATAATAATAATTTGGCAGTAGGTACCTAAATTATTGCGATAGGGACTTAAAGTCGCTCGGTATCCAACTTTTAACTTTTTTAAATATTTTTGGGAAAAAATATAACATGGTATAAAAATTATAAGAATCGATTCAGTTACTTATTCTGAACAAACTATATTCAGGTTTCGTATATACTAAAAATAATGTTGTATACCGAAGTTTTTGGAGCAGTGTTTGTAAAAGTGGGCAAAAAAAAAATTGCAAGATGTTATGGCAAAAGCCGTAGCTTATGTTTCAGATGTATTAAATGTCTGAATTTGTTTCAGGAAGTGGCGGAGACTTGTTAGTGGTTGTTGCATCAGATAAAGAAGTAAAGGTCTCACCAGTCAGAGAAGCATTTCAGACTGTCTTCGGAAAAGCTAATGTAGTGTAAGTATTCATATGATCATAGATCTCTGTCTGTCTGAAAGTGGCGCCGGTGACTGAAAAGTTGTGTGGTAATCGGTATGGGCAAGTGATGCGGAGGAATAAGGAAAATGTCGTGAGGAAAGTTTTGAGTATGACTGTGGATGGGTATAAGAGTAGAGGAAGACCAAAGAAACGATGGATGGACTGTGTGAAGAATGATATGGCACGAAAGGAGGTGTCTGATGAGATGACGAGCGCCGACCCCAAATGAATTGGGATAAGGGCATGAGAATGATGATGATCTGTCTCTTCCATTTTCAAATGATTGATAGGAATAGAACGATGATTTAAATTTCGTTTAATGATTGGTAGTGCAAGCCGGCTTTAGTCAAGCATTATTGAAAAGAGCGTCTTTAGCCCTCTTTTCTTTTAGACCACCTGAGGAGCTCGTGGCTAAATAATAGCAGCCGCTCGGGTCGATCTTCAGGTTAAGCAGTGCTTACCTGGATTGGACCGCGGATGGGTGACCACCTGTTACATTACCGAGTTTCCTCTGTGCCTCGGAAAGCACGTTAAGCCGTTGGTCCCGGCTGTAATTTGTACATCTTTGACAGTTGTTACAGGCAGTCAGTGGTCCGAAAATCTGACAACTAGTCTTACTAAGGGGTATCGTATTACCCAGTACTAACTGGGTTGTGGAGGTCAGATAGGCAGTCGCTCCTTGTAAAATACTATTCAGCTGCATCCGGTTAGACTGGAAACCGACCCCTACATAGTTGGGAAAAGCCTAGGCAGATTATTATCTTTTAGACCACCTCTCTCTTTCTCTCCTATTTTTTTTATTATTTCGCTTCTGTAGTTGTATAACAATCAATAATCCACCTTAAACCGTACTAAATAAGGAACAATTTCCAGTGGCTACGCCGCACAGAGTGACGTCACAGCAGATCAGCCGGTCGGCTACGCGGCCGCATACGCAGCGGCCAAACAACGCATCGCTCACATACGATCTGTGCACGGAGAACTGAATAACAACGTGCCTGTGCTTGCTGTAGAGGGATATCTACACGAGTCTGTCACTGATAGGTTAGTATCAAAGAGGTAGATTATCAGGTGGCCTAACATGACGTCTTAAAGCAGGAGTAATTCTAGTGTGGGAAAGAGATGGCGCTAGACGACCTATATAGCTCTGTCTCTTTCCCACACTGGAATTACTCCTGCTTTAAGACGTCATAGTGGGGTTACTATGACGTCTGGACTTTAAAAGCTAGCGAATAGGCGATGTTTCATTTATAAAATTTCGTTGTTCGTTGATAGGCCTTGCTTGAAGAAAGTCTGATCCAGTGTAATATAGCCCCTGCCAGGGCTGCGGGACTGTTCGAAAGAGATACCGCGGCCCTGGAACACAAAGGGCAAAGAAGGAACATGGATGGGTTTTAGTCTGTACAAGTCTGACACTCCGCCCAGAGCGGGAGGGGTCATTTGATGAACACCCATCAGAAAAAAAAAAGGTTTTAGGGTAAACCATGCAATATTGAAAAGCCGAACTGGTGATACAGAGAAGGAAGACGCGTCTGACACGGAGAATGAAAGATAAAATCGTGTTGCGGCAATCCCAAGTATTAACATGAGACAAGGACAGGCATGGATCAGGCAGGCGGTGATCATGAACTGGTGATACCCCAGTTCATACATCCTGGGTATCCTGGTTTGTCGAGATGGAATGACGAATCTTTATAGCGCGACATGGGCCTGTCACTCCCTTCCGCTACGGGGAGGATCATTTGATGATTTCCCATGCGGAAAAAAAAAGAGTAATGGTAGAGCTTAAGGTGGATGCGCCAACGTAGCCCGTGAAATTTAAAAAAAATAATAATTTGCAGGTCAGCGTCAGGTTGTAGCCTCTAAGTATTTAATCCCACTGAATGACTTGTTCATGAAATTGTCATTCAATGGGATTAAATGAACTTAGGAGGGTTGTATTGATGATTTTAATGATTATAATTCTGTAAATACATACGTGTTACGGTCGAAAGTCATATTTGAACCAACATACAACCTGACACTGACCTGCAAATTACAAAAAACTTAAGAAAATTTAAATTTCGCGGGCTTGCCGTTTTAAAGGTACAGATAATATCAGAATTGGGATCCCGTCTTGGCTGTAAGTTTCACTCTAGTGTATCTACCCGAAAAAAATCTTGAGTCGGTAGCCAAACAGCAACAGGCTTTCACCTCATCTATTTTTCTCTTTAACATATAATTGTGTTTGTTAAAAACAATTTATGGATTGAAAATCGTTCATCATTCGCCTTATTGAATCAAGAATAGATCACACAAAAATTTTCGCATCGTCGTCGCGTCGTCGCAAAAACATACACTGATATTTTACGTATGAACTAAAACATCTCTTCTTCCCCTCCAGATGGTACGACATGTCCCTGCTCATCCTCTCCCAGCCCTCCCTCGGCATCGAGCTGCAGCTGCAGTCACAAGGCACACCCGTGCCATCCGCAGCCGTCGCCGCCGCGAGCGCAGCCACGCCGCAGGACTATGCGCACGCGCAGACCGGGTACAGCGTCACGATTGGATCTATTATGGGAGCTAGCTTACAGGTAAAGCCATTAAAAGATACATGAAGAGTCTTAAGACACGCCGGTGAATGCCACAAGATTACATCCCAGTTTAGAGTACCATACAGTAAGTCATACAAAAGCTGTCGTACTGACGAATGAAAGTGCAAGGATTGTTCTACGCCATGTTTTGGTTACGCTTTATTTTTCGGCATCAGCACCCTCGATAACCATAGAATCATATCCAAAGCTGATAAAAGATACATAATGTGCATAATTTCCCGGCCGCCATCTTGAATTTTTATTTCGTTCGTATTTTCGCAATCAGTAACAAAAATTAAAGAAAACTATGGTTTGGTCGACAGTGTGGCGCTTCTCGCAAGTCTCATCACGGTTTTCTGCCTTGAGTAGGCGGCTTGGATGACCTACTGTATGTTTGGTTCTAGTTTCTGACTAAAGTTATTTTCAACCGACTTCGAAAAAAGGAGGAGGTTATGTATTCCACCAGTATCTTTTAATATTACTTCGCGATTACTGGGTCGATTTACGTTTTTCTTTTTTCTATTGGTAGAGGAAGCCCGTGCATAAAAAAAAATGAAAAAAGAGCTAAAAAAAGAAAAAAAACAGTTAATTAAACAAACAAAGTCTTTTTTAGTGTTTTTTTGGAAGTTGAGTTTTTTTTTGCAAAAAAGTTTTCCTCTGGTTTTTCGCATCACAAAATCATAGCGATCTTTGTTCTCGTTGCAATAAAGGTGCGATTGCATTAGGCAAGTATGACGTCACATTTGCGTACAAGTTGCTTGCCTTGGAATTATGTTTTAAAGAGTGTGCAAATTGTATGCAGGTTTTACTTGTATACAAGTGCAGATGTTCAACCATTGAGTAGGACACGTCTCTCGTTCGCAATTCGAAACGTGCAACTAACGTTAGCGCGTTCAATTTGCACGTCATTTGAATAAAAAATGTACAAGTTCAAACTACGTCATACAAGTTGTAGCTTGTATGCAGGTTTGTTCAAGTTTTATGCAATTTGCAACTTGCATACAAGTAACAAGAATAAAAGTACAATAGAATCGCGCCTTACGCTACTGTTGAGTTACTGACAAATGTCAATGACAAGTCATTCAAAGTTACAATGATCTTTATTGACCCCAAAATAAGATCGCTGTTGGCTTGTTGCTTCGTCAATAACTAAAATAAAAGTACTGTATTCTATCCCATCGTCCACCAGGTACCCCACAACCAATGGCAGGAGGCTTCGACTGGCGTATCAAGGCGAGAGCTGCTACAGTTAGCGGCGCGGTCTCTGGCGGGCTCCTACAAGAAACTGCTGGCCGTGTCGGCGGCCGAGGCGTAGCGTAAAGACTGGACGATTATCGACGGATTTGAGAATATGTACAGTTAGTATTTACTTGATACATATACGATTTTTGACTATACGAGTAGAGGATGTAAAGTAACAATGAATTGACTGTGTGAAGGGTACTATGGCTTGAAAGTAGGTGACTGCTGAGATGACGAGTAATAGAAAAGTATGGATAAGACATGCTGCACCGACTCCAAATAAATTGGGATAAGGGAAGATCAATGATGATTTATCATATACATCACAACAAGAAACATAATTTATTGTTGTAAAATGAATAAAATTCATACAGATTTTCTTAAAGAAATTGCATCTTGTTAAGACACCATAATTTTAACATCATTTGGACGACACACTGTAATAAACCTGTCATATTGGCTTTTCCCAAATAGAAAGCGAAAACATGAAATAGCTTTTTAGCGCCACGGTCGCATATAGCCCACAAATGAAAACGTGCCCAACGGCCGACAAGAAATCGTTATTTTTAAAACTTTGTAATCGCTTTTTAATGATAAAATAGTACGAAATAGTGTCAAATAAAATTAATTAATGATATTACGAGGGATTTTGTTTAAAAAATACGTGACGAAAAGCAATGGTTAATTGGTTATCGATAAGATGTTGGAATATTTTTTGTAGGTATTTGCGCTAAATTTGTGGCTTGGCGTGTAATTGGACGCCAATGCGTTTACACTATGGCGTTCAAAAGGTTAATGTTTCACGAAAACAGAAGCTTTTACAACACCACTGAGCCTAGACCAAAATGGTCTAATAAGTCTTAAAATCAAAATTATGACATTGACTGTCCTAATCCGGCCAATCCTTTACAGGCCAATGGACAGTCCATAAGCACATTAGAAATTAACACAAAATTCGTCCCCGTAACCAGAGATGTTATGGTATGATATTTCGGATCTGGATACGGATATGTAATTATTTCGGATTATCCGTTAGTTTCTGTTGCTAGATTAAAGTAAAATATAAACACAAATAGTGTGTAATAATTTGGTTTTATTTATAGGTTTTATCTAGTCTAGGTTATCATATGATATTATAATCAGAAATAACAAACAAACTGCAAGATTCACGTGGCGCGCAAGCGGTGAAACAAAAACCTATCGAATCTTGTCGTTTTATTTAGACCCTTAACCGTATCTGTTTTACAAGTTTCGGTTAGTTTTGTAACTATCCGAAACTTGTAAAACGGATACGGTTACGGATATATTTTTATTTCGGATATCCGATAGTTTCGGTTATGGTTACGGAGCTCCATAACATCCCTGCCCGTAACAGTTAAATAATTATATTGTGTATTATCAGCTGAACATGAAGCAATTACCGTCTTGTAAACAAAAATTATATTAGAAATTAAAACCGTTTATAGAATGCTATTTAATTAAACTGTATGTTTTGTTTCAGGGACACGAGAAGAATGTAAAGAATCTAAAGAAGAATATATCGTAAATTATAACTAATTACTTATAAAAATAAAATATCTATAGTTAAGAGTTACTATAATAAAATTTATTTGGGGCCAAATGTGTTTTCTTTGTTTTTTTCTGCGTTCTGATTTTAGTGGTTCCTTAAAAAGAAATATGTGACCATAGAGCACAGAAACAACATGGTGGCCACTGCATGATGCTATGATGTATAATGTCAACGCTTCACCAAATCGTTAGACTGACGGCCCGTGAAAATGTCAGACAATTCGTCTGGCAGCTGGACCTGTGCTCAGCGCTTATAAAATTGTGCTGGCATGAATATATACAACATTAGTTTTAGTATATGCGAAACCTGAAACACGTGACTAGTATTTTTATGTTAAGAATCTATGCACAAAATTTCAAAACTGTCATGAAAAATCACAAAGTTATAAGCTTGTTCTGTTATCTAGTTGTCCGCACAAAAACGTAGTCACCACGCAGAGCGCCCGCGCGCACGTCTCCAGCGTCGTCTTGAGCTCATTGATAATAATAATTTGGCAGTAGGTACCTAAATGATTGCGATATGTACTTAATGTCGCTCGGTGTAAACTCGGTGTGTCCCAAAAATATTTAAAAAGTTGTAACTTTTTAGACAAAATATAACATGGTTTGAAAATTATTGGAATGGAATAAGTTACTGATTCTGAACAAACTATATTCAGGTTTCGCATATACTAAAAATAATGTTGTATACATATGTTAGTATCGGGTATAACGGAGTGAATAGAAACGCAATCGTGATAATTTTTTTTAGAATATCGAGTACCTAAGCACTTGTTACTTGGTAACATAATATCATATTAATTCAATGTGTAAATCTCTTTCAAAGTTTTGTCTCGATCTACTCCTGCATTTATCTCTATTCACCCCGTTTTTTTTTCCAATCCATATCATCTATTTTTTTGCAAGCATGGGTAATTGGTACGTAAATGTTTTCTTATATCATACTAGCTTTTGCCCGCGACTTTGCTCGCGGTAATTTAGAATTTGACAATCGATTCGGGTTGTACTCTGCTTGTAATAATATAATTCAATCATGGTTCGAAAGACACGTGGCGCCATCTATTATCATAAGAACGTTATTGTCGTTTTCTTCGGGATGAAAGTAATCCTATGTCGGTTTCTGTACACCTGACAACGAATATGCAAAATTTCAGGATGAGCGGTACAATGGTTTAGGCGTGAAAAGGTAACAAACAAACAAACTTACTTTCGCATTTAATTAGTAAGGATAGTACTCCATAGTGTACCGTCGCGTTGCATGAGCATGCAAATAATATTCAATTACGTAATAAGTAGTTTACGGTACTGTCGTCTACATTCGCTGCCCGCTCGGCTTTTACTTGCTCTGTGGTGCTTACTTATCAAACTAAATAAACACAATTAGACCCTTCGTAGTGGGGGGTGAAATTCCAAACACCCTTTTTAAAGCTATCAATATAATTAACCTCTTTTTTTTGTTAATATTATAATATTTAAGACGACTGCTTGACTTGGGCGATCATTGAACTATGAGCATCGTGGAACGCGGTGTCATTGACCATGCAAGCTTTTTTTCTGAGTATTCTATCTTAACCTAGCTTATTTCTATTTCTATAGGGGTTCAACGACCCAGTTATATGTTTCTAATTATGAATGTGGATGACCATAACGGCTCAATTAAAAAAATCTTTATTAGAACATAACTGTAGATAAACGCGTCTTTAGACGGATGTAAACAACAAAAAACTTGATCGGGCAGTCAACTGCAGTCAATAAGATTAAGTTATTAGTGGATTATGGATCTAATTTTAAATTAAATTTATGGTACAGTCACGTGCAAAAATTTTTATTATTACTTCTGATCTTACGGATTCAGGTGCGTATTGTATAATTATCGCTTGCTTCGGACATGGAAAACGTCGTGAGGAAACCAAACCAGCTAGCCTGAGAGATATTTCTCGACGGCATGGAAAGCCAAGTGGGCGGCATAAAATCTCTGACACTAGGCTATGCACTAACCACATCAAAAAGTAAAGTGTTTGTTAATATTTAAAAATCAAAATTTGTGAATTTTATACTTAATCCAAGCAATCCTGATACAGTCCTTTATTTAGTGACATCAAAAAAGTGAGCGAGGATTTTTAAGCTTGGCGGAAACTGGCCCTAAATCGTGGCTGTCACGACTGGGACGTCACTGACTCACTGCTTATCTCTGCAAAATAAATCTACATGTAGGTAAGGCATATCATTCATTATCTATAATTCGACTTATTCGTGTACAAAACACCGGTTTTATTCCGAAATTCCATTATACAAGATCCAAGCTCGTAGTACGTAAAGGATTATACCGAACAGTGGATTGCAATTAACTACTTATTACGCACTAGCGGCTCGTGGTATTTATTCTCGCTTTTCGTTACAGATTTTCACTACGGTATTTAAAATTCTATAGCACTTACTGTGCATGATTGTACTTATTGAATGTTTTTGTTATTTAATTTGGTTAAGGGACGGACAAATAATAAAATAAAATAAAAATATATCAAGGAACAAAATAAATTACCACCTTTTAGGTAGAGAATTTTGTTTTGGATTTTTAAGCAATATATTGCTTAGATTCCTGTTTAGCGAGTTCCTGTTTCTGTCGATGACCGTGGTTAACAAACATTTGCATGTCTTTATGAGATTTAAATCGCGAACCTGTATTTTTATCTGCGTCAAATTCCGGGGCTAAAGGCCTTCAGTGTCCAAATGCCCTTTGCTTATTATCTATACTTCTATCCTAATATTATAAAGAGGTTTTGTTTGTAGATTCGTGAGTTTGTATGTAGAGGGTTATCTCCGGAACTAATAATCCAATTCCAAAAATTGTTTCACTGGCAGAAATGTTCTGTATTCGTAGGTGCTATAGGCTTTAAACTATATTTATATCATGCATATTTGTCGCGCTACAACAATGTTTGCGGACGAATTCGCGGGCTAATTGCACGTTCTGAAATATATGGAGTACCGCATCTTCTTTTGTCTCTTTCTAATACTGTGTTAAAGAAAAGGTAGAATAAGGTTGTGTTAGGAGCCGCAGATTTTATGCTAACCCAACGTAAGTGCCTTATTACACGGGTAGGTTGGTTATTGGGCTATCAAGGTTGAAGTAGCGACTTATAACTTCATGTTTATCATGATCCGGGATGAGTAGAATAAAGCTGAGGGTATGAGACTGATTAAAAGGGATAATATGTTAACTCATGTGGTTAGAACAACATGGATAGCACCTATTTTGTGTTTGGTTTAACAGTAGCAACCTACTTATTTCCCTATCCGAAATATGCTACTCAGTACTATACAACATTATTTTTAGTATATGCGAAACCTGAATATAGTTTGTTCAGAATAAGTAACTGAACCGATTTCAATAATTTTTAAACCATGTTATATTTTTTCATAAAAATATTTAAAAAGTTAAAAGTTGGATACCGAGTGACTTTGAGTACTCATCGTAATAATTTAGGTACCTACTGCCAAATTATTATTATCAATGAGCTCAAGACGACGCTGGAGGCGCGCTCTGCGTGATAACCACGATTTTCTGCGGACAATTATTTAACAGAACAAGCTTATAACTTTGTGATTTTTCATGATACAGTTTTGAAATTTTGTACATAGATTCTTTACATAAAAATACTAGACACGTGTAACAGGTTTCGCATATACTAAAACTAATGTTGTATTTGGGATAGGGAAATAAGTAGTCAGTAGAATAAGTCCCAAACCAAAATATTTAAGGCCCATATTATGTATTGGACGGCATGGTTGGCGCAGTGGCTGAGCGATTGAATGCTGCGCTTCGTGTCGCGGGTTCGATTTCCGCACGGAACAAATTTTTGTATGGCCTACAAGTAGTTGTTCCGAGTGTGGCTGTTTGTGTATGTGAGTTTAAATGTTTATAAACGCACCCACGATACAGGAGAAATTCCTAGTGTGGGGCAAAGCTTTTAAAAAAAAAAATTAAATACAAAAAAACTTACCTATGATCCACCATAAAGATATTGATTGAAACCTTGTTCACTTTCAAAAATATAGTCAAAAATCACTACCTCTGTCCATAGACATCACTATACATGGTTTTCTACTCTTGTTACATGATTATGTTTATTGTATACATTTATATAGATTTGTATATGCTTTATGTATCTATGTATATGTAATTGTTACAGCACTGCCTAGTATTGTCTCTTCCTCTTCCTGTAATTCATTCAAAGATCGACTTGAAAAGATGGCTTTTAGCGATAAGACCGTCCATTGTGTCACCTTATTTGAGATGTTTTCTCTTAAATGATATCCAAAAATAAAGACTTTTTTATTCTATTCATTGCGCCATAACAATGGTCATGTGTACAAACATGCATTAGCAAGATTTATTTAATTATTTTCGACTTACAACGATGAATGCATAAAAGTGCATTTGTTCTACATGTAATAGTGTTTTTGAAAACAAAAATATTTTGGCAGTAGGTCGCGACACTAATGTTCAAGACGATTATTTTCCTCAATCGGTCATGTACCTAAAAACAATATACGGTTATGACGAGTTTTACTTAATTCTGAACTCTATTGTTTAAAAATTTAGAATGATGTTTGTATAACACAAGTAAGATATGTGAATCTCACGGACTTAAAATTCATATTGGATTTTATTCTTCGCATATGCTTAGTATTGTGCGGTTCGTGTTGGTGGCTGCAAGTATATTGGCGTTAGAAAATATTCATTTATTTTAATTTGTTTGCAAATTCTCGAGTTTTATAAGGTGAGTCTTAACACTTAGCTATGTTTGTTGAATAATTTCAAATTATGTATATTTTAAGTTACTTTACATCTAACTTCAAATTGTTATGATAGGTCCTATTTGTTTTAAGTAGAAAGAGAATATTTGTTCATACCTAACAAAACCTACCTACCTTGTTTGTTCTTATATTTGTTAGTACCTTATGGGTGGTAAAAAGACCCATAATGAAGCCGAAAGCCCTTCTGCGATTTTTTTTTGTTCGGGATCATACCTGAGAATCTTCTACTTACTTAGAAATTGGAAGTTAACAACTTTTTAATGTTATAACTTTACTTTGAATACCTCCATGATCTATGCAGGTACCTACCCCTACTATTAAATGCATTCATCAGCGCAATGAGTGCGTTACATTGAGTTCAACCGTAAATCGTGATTTTTCACCCCAAAAAAAAGTGCTTTCCCAGCAATAAATAATTTATGCGTAGCTTATAGTTTGTTGTTCAGAATGCTTGGTTGATGGCTTCGTGGAGGGTCCGTTTACAATAGTATATTTTTTTATTTTATTTATAAAATCACAGATTGGAAAGCCATGGGGGAGGCCTTTGCCCAGCAGTGGGACAGAACAGGCTGATTAAAAAAAATAATAATAATAAAGTCACAGTCAAACCGTTTATTGTATGAGGTCTCTTTTGGATATCAAACTTTAAAACAAAGGGAATAGAATTGATTCTACATCCATTTGCAAGAGTAATTTTGTATCGATAAGAATGGGCAAGAAACTCCATCGTTACTCTTTTAAAATGTTTAACAATATTTTGTATAAAGGGTGTAAATAGAACCTTAACATAAACGAAAGGCACTTGTTGTCCTGTATACCTGGGAACCTTCTAGTTACGGAGATATTGGGGTCAAAGTTCCAACTTTTTCACATTACACACCTCCACGACCCCCGTACTATTCAATCCATCCATCAGCACAATGCGTTGAGTGCTTTCCTTCCTTTGCATCTATTCCTACCGTAAAATGTAATTTTTCACCCCAAAAAAAAAGTCGATTCCCAGCAATAATTTTTGCGTAAAGTTACTTAGTTTGATGTACATAATGCTTAGTTGACGACTATGTGAAGGGTCTGTTTACACCTTGTATGATATAGTCAAACTTGGAAGCTCCGGCGCTTCTAGGTTTGGCTAGCCAAATCTCAGGTTTGACAATAAGTCTTAGTCAAAGTCCAAACCAATAGCGTGTTTCGGCTTTTGACTAACGAATTTATGTCTAATCCTAGGAGAGACCAACTTGGACAGTCCAACGTCGAAACTCAATACGATCAAGGTTTGACTAGGGAGTAAACTTGACCTAAAGTTCAAGGTAAATATGAATATTTTGCAATATGGCGTAGTCTATTTCTGTTTGTATGGTTTAAAGTAACCTAACACGCAAGGGGATAGGTCTTAGTCTAGGTCCTAGTGTTCGAACCTAACCTGTCCGAATCGGGGTGGTCCAAGACCCGAGGTGGCTTCACTGGCACTTGTATCCTAAGTTCTTCTTGTTTTATGAGTTGTCTACTCTGTATGCTTCATTGTCAACCCCTTTTTCCGTTTTTTTCAAAGTCAGCGCCGGCAGCAATTTCAACAAACGGCGCTGGCAGCTTATTTGTAAAAAGTAAGGTACGCTTAGGTTTTCCTAAAAATACATCAGTCAAAGGCAGAAATTGGAATCTATTTTGGGTTTGTTAAATCTAGGATAAACCAGTCATTCCGCGAAGAGACTACATATCGATCGTTGACTGTAACATAATATATTTTTTTTTTAAATATATCTGCTGATTCCTACAAAAGTGCAAGTGTTTGTGCGTCGATGTCCCTTCCACCAAGTATTATGTAGGGCTTAACTTTGAGACTGCTGCGTTGGTCTAGTGGTCGCAAGCGTGACTGCTAAACACGAGGGCCTGGGTTTCGATTCCCAGGTCGGGCAAAGCCTCATTGGGTTTTTCGTTCAGAAATTTTTCAGTAGCAGCCACGGAGTCTGGATCTGTGCCCAGTTGATGGCAAGAGACTCGTTGCCTTTTACAATTTGGGACTTAAACATAACTGGCGAAATTTGGGTTTACTATTAGGGCAAACCGGAATGACAGGCGTCATGTTCTGTTCACTTTAACGGTCAATAATTTAAAATATCGTATGTACGAGAGCCGGGTGACCTGTAATTCAGGACTCTCAGACACCTTTCTGTATATAAAATATTGTGCTTTTTATTAATTAACTTAGTGCTTGTGATTTCATTTAAATCCATATTTATGATTACGATTACTGTTTTACATAATACTGCAATTTAGAACTATAGCATATCTAATCGAAAGTTCTAAAGAACATCGCTAATTACTCTATTCTAATCCACTTTTCCCCTCAGCAATAATGAAGGTGCTAGCAGTATTCTCCTTGGTCCTGGCAGTAGCCACCAGCTACCCAGTCGTGAAGACCTGGACCCTCTCCTTGCTGTCGAATGCCATCGAGACCAAATCTAACCCTGCCATGCTGCCGTATCTCGAAGACGCCCTGAACCAGATCATGTACGCGCTATTTACTGGCACAAATGAGGTTTGTAGCATTTTGAAGTACTTGATTTTTATAGCATCAGGTTCAGTGAACCTGATGTGTCCTGCGTGTAGTGTTGTTTGTTCACTACAGGAACTGATGGACGCTACCGAAAGCGCCAAACTAGTAGCTCAGTTTTGGGCTGATACAATTTAGATTGCCATCGACACGCTAAGAAGAAGAAGTGAACCTTACTAAGACTTACTCGTAGATATTTAGCTAGATTCTCGGTGCTCAGACATAAATCCCACATCCACAAATCACCTATTTATGAGCCACCAGTGGCGAAGGTTCCATAGAACTCGATTCCTACCGGCTTCCCTTTGAAAAATGGCACAGTTAGTATTCTATACATAAATAATATAATCACATTAAAGATATGTACTCCGGCTTACCTCTTACAAAAATTGACGCTTCGCTACTGTGAACCACCACCTGTTACCTGTACAAGATTTGTTCAGATCGAGAATCGAACTAGTAGCACTGTTGGCTCAACTATTTTATCATCATCATTTAAGCCAGAAGACGTCCATCATCACCATCTGCCTGACCTTCTCCCATAGTACTAGAAAACAGTAGAACACGTTTTCTTCTTCGATTCTCATTTCAACCGCCTTGATATCATTGGCTTTCATATCATTCCTCACACAATCCATTCATCTTTATTTTTTTCTTTTCTTTCTCATAAGGAGTCAAAGGCATATAAATCAGCCCAGAACTTGACTAGCCGTTCTATTGCTCAGCTATTACACCAATCGAAGTCGCCATTTTTCATCTCCGTGTGCATGTTGGTAAAGGAGCTCGTGGTTAAATAATAACAGCCGCTCGGATCGGGTTGGTCTGTGGATGGGTGACCACCCATTACTAGGAGGGATCAAAAAGTAGTGAGAACGACATACTCCTTGGTAAGAAAAAAAAATACTGGCAGGCATAGCTCAGATACATATTTGTAATATTAATAAAGAAAAAAATCTTCGATTCTCTTTTGTTTTTTTCTGTATGTAGTCATTTGTTTGCTTCGTGTCGGAACATGTTCTCGAAAATGGAGAAAAACGAAGTGCGAGCCGTTATTAAATACCTCTGTTTAAAAAAGTTAACGACGCAAGAGATTCATTGCGTTTTGGAGGCAACATTAGGAGAGTCTGCTCCGCCGTACTCCACTGTCCCAAGGTGGGCTTCTCAATTTCGAGTAGGGAGAACGAGCACGGAAGACGAACATCGTTGCGGCCGGCCATCGACGTCAGTCACCCAAGAAAATGTTACGAAAGTCGAGAAAGTTGTATTGAGCTATCGAAGAGTTACCATCCGATACTTAATTCAAGAAACGGGCATTTCATATGGAAGTATTCAATCCATATTGAAACAATCTTTGAATATGAGAAAAGTCTCCGCAAGATGGGTGCCGAGAATGTTAACCGACAGTCGGAAACAAAATCGACTTGACATTTCGAAGATATTGTTGGACAAGTTTCAAGAAGATTCTGAAAACTTTTTGTCTCGTTTCGTAACAATGGACGAAACATGGGTCCATCATTTTGATACCGAGAGTTTCGTGTCGTGGCATCGGCTGGCAAGGTTATAGCCTCAATATTTTGGGACTCAGAAGGGATATTGTTGATTGATTACCTGGAGCGTGGAACCACTATTACAGGCCAATATTATGCAGCTTTAATTCCCAAGTTGAGGAATGCCATCAAAGAGAAAAGGAGAGGGAAACTTCGAAGGGGCGTGCTGTTTCATTACGACAACGCACCCGCGTACAGATCGGCAGTTGCGATGGCTGCCATTCAGCAAGCTGACTTAGAATTGTTTGACCACCCCCCTTATTCACCAGATCTGGCGGCTAGCGATTTTTATCTGTTACCCAAATTGAAAAAATACTTAAGGGGAAACAGGTACGAAGATGATAACGAGGTGATGGATGCCGTGGAGAGCTTTTTGCAGGACCAAGACAAAACTTTTTTTGTGAAAGGTATTGAAGCCTTGGAAAAGCGCTGGACTCGGTGTGTAGAGAGACTCGGAAACTATGTAGAAAAATAAATTATTAACTTATCAATAGTC
The DNA here is from genome assembly GCA_905163415.1 of Noctua fimbriata. Lineage (NCBI taxonomy): Eukaryota > Metazoa > Arthropoda > Insecta > Lepidoptera > Noctuidae > Noctua > Noctua fimbriata. The sequence continues at coordinate 12,475,365 of LR990939.1, forward strand.
ATTATATTCTATCTCATTCTCACTACTTTTTGATCCCTCCTCGTACATACCGAGTTTCCTCCGTGCCTCGGAAAGCGGCTTAAGCCGTTTATACCGGCTGTAATTTGTAGATCTTTGACAGTCGTTACAGTCGTTCAGTGGTATAAAAAGTCTGACAAATGACAACCACTCTTACCAAAGGGTATCGTATTACCTAGTACTAACTGTGTTGTCGAGGTCAGATAGGCAGTCGTTCCATGTAAAATACTGGTATTCAGCTGCATCCGGTTAGATTGGAAGGCGACTCTAACAGAGTTGGGAAAAGGCAACGCAGATGACGATGTGCCTATTGGTATTTTAATAGCAACTTGTACACTCATAATATAGTGTCATAATTGTGCAAGTTGACTGCAAGGTCCAACTTGTGTTCGCGCATAATTGAACGCTCCTTGAATGGTCCTTGTTACAAAATGAGGTACGATGTCTTTTGTTTCTACGATCTTTGTTATCAAATACGAAGAAAATAAATAGTTTTTCAAAATATGAACAGGAGTTTGAGAGTTATAAACATATACTTATATATGTAGGTATTTGACCTATTGAAATCCAGGCTTTGCCGTTAGATAACTGAATTTAGCACCGACATGAACTAGGATTATAACTGCTCATAAATTGTGTTATTTTAGTGGAATTTCTGCGTAGTTATGTATAGTAGGTATCTATATAATGATATGTAGATTATTGTAGGTATATATTATTTCTACTAAGTCCATTTGTCAATGTTATTTTAGAAATAAAACTCGTTTTTTGTAAACTTTACACTTCTAACAATAAACAAATTTCGGTCAAGTATGAGTCATAGTTTTGCAATGAGAGTTCCGTACTACGTCCCTACTTAGTGTATTTATTTTTATTTAATAGGTACTTCAAGCACATAAATATAGAACAAAGGCAGACTTAATTTCATAGTCATTTTCTACCAGTCAGCCTTATAAATCAAGTAGGTAGGCACTATTTGTATATCTAACTAATTACCCATAGATTAGGTAGCTATGTAATAGGTGGGTACAAATCGATTTTTAACCGACTTCAAAAAGGAGGACGTTTTCAATTCGTTGGAATATTTTTTTTATGAATGCTCACCGATTACTCGAAGACGCCTGAACCGATTTGGAAAATTGTTTTTTTTATTTCAAAGGGTTTTACTTTCCAGGATGTCCCATTTAAATTTTATCGAAATCGGTCGAGCGGTTTTTGAAAAACCAACAAAAATTTAAAAATTGTATCCATCGATGATATTTTCGTTTACTCCGAAACCTCGCTGCCTCATTGGCAAATGACAAAATAGAAAAACTTTTTTGCAAAAAATAAAACCGACTTCAAAAAAAAAGTGAAAAATAACTTTAGCTTCAGAAGTCGGTGGCAAAAAAAAACTGAATCAAACAAACAAAAGTTACCGACTTCTGAAGCTAAAGTTATTTTTCACTTTTCTGTGTTTTTAAAGTCGGTTTTATTTTTCATGCCAAAGAAACAGCGACTGCCGACAACTGTGCTGGACAAACAAGTATTACCATCTAATACGATTTTTTTGGGTCCCTAAGCACAATTTTACGGACCCCAAACATTTTAAAATACAAACAATCTACGTATTAATATAATCAATATAATAATTTTTTTGTCATTTATCAAAAACATGACAAATAATTATCTCATTATATTCATATAGGTAGGTACTGTGATTTATTATCACGGACACAGCTGTTTAGTTACTCCACACGTAGAATATTAAGATTTTAATAATTTGTCGGCTTAAGGTGAGAAAAAATGTACCTACCTACCTAATAATTTAATTATTTTTAGGTATCGGCAATTAAAGCAGTAGGTAGGAAATTACCATTACGGGTTATAAAAAATATTCAACATTTTAAAACAACCGAAAAGCACATTAATATTAAAATACCTAAGTAATTGTATGGCCACGTTGGTCTAGTAGTCGCCAGCGCGACTGCTACTCAAAGGTCCTAGGTTCGATTCCCAGGCCGGGCATGTTTTTGCGGTTTTTCTTAACGAATCTCTAACCCTTCGGGGATTACAGGCGTGATGTTATCTATTATACTTGTATACTAATAATATATTTTTTTTGGGTGGGTTTTTTTTTTGTTAATGGCATCAGGTTGGCACCTGATGCCATTAACTTAACTTTTTTGTAAACACGATTCAATTTGGTGAATATATAGAAAGAAAGAAAAGGAAGAAAGAATAAGGTTTATTTGACGTCAGTTCATCAAGCACACAGAATAAAAAAAGATACATAATGCAAAATAAATAATAAATAAAAAGAGAAAACACATGTGCTGTGTGCCTCACGCCCGCTTCAAAAAGGTCCATTATATATCATATAATCAAAGAGGCAAAACTGAACGGCATTTTAATAATAATTACATACGGACGTGTGTTTGTGAGCCAACGGCCTTCAAAATATGGGTTGAGACAGACTGGACGTGGAAGGCAAAGAACAGGGTGTCGCGTCTTTGGAGAGGTTTATGTCCAGCAGTAGACTGCGATAGAAACAAAGCGTCTTGCTTCCACATTTATTCCGCACATTTGAACCGCCAGTCTGTGGAATTCACTGCCGGCTCTCTCTCTGTTCCCCGATCATTATAATCTGGAACCAGTTTCTTCTAGACAGGCGTGCTCCGCCCTAGGTCGCATCATCGCTTATCATCAGGCCAGCCGCGGGCCTATTCCATGTAAATAAAGGGCTGACTAAATTGATGTGATTTGATGTTTTCAGAAATTCATTCAGGCCGTATTGCCGTCCCCTACCGGTGGCGCCACGTGGACTTTGGCACAGCTGAACGCGGCCCTCGCAGATCCTGGGACGAAACATGTGTACAGGCCAGCGCTGCTGCAAGCCATCAGCTTCGTTCAAGCGAACAATAAAACTGGAGATGTGCAGGTAAACCTGAAGACTGTTAGCTCATTCTTGAACTTGCAATTAATTTTCAAAAATATTAATAGGTAAATATGGTGTTCAGTTTGCGCTACCACTTCAAACATTTTAATGACTTTTTCAGTAGTATAGTCATTACAGAATTAACTTAATGAATTGATATTTATTTTAGTGGTAGGTAATATAATAACATCATTTGGAAACGAATTTGAATGTGGATTTAAATACATCCTAATTCCTACCTACATATAGGGTGACTGGTAATTAGTGACCGATACTTAAGGTGCTTACATAAACAAACAGGTTTACAGACAAATCTGTGCGGGTCGGTACCGATCGGACAAAATACCTGTTTCTATAAGCAATAAATAAAATAAATAATAACAAATAATAATAAAAAATAAGTAAAAAACGAAATAATATAAAATAATATCAAAGAAAACAATAACACAACAACAACAATAATACAATATCATCATCATCCTGTTTCTATGTTTTTTTTTTATCATAATATACAACATTAGTTTTAGTGTGTCTAGTATTTTAATGTAAAGAATCTATGTACAATACTGTATCATGAAAAATCACAAAGTTATAAGCTTGTTCTGTTACCTAGTTGTCCGCACAAAATCGTGATCACCACGCAGCGCGCGCCTCTAGCTTCGTCTTAAGCTCATTGATAATAATAATTTAGCAGTAGGTACCTAAATTATTGCGATAGGTACTTAAAGTCGCTCTGTGTCCAACTTTTAACTCTTTTAAATATCACTGGTCAACACGACTTTTTGCCGTTAATCAAATTATATATTTTCGATATCTCTCATGTATAAGTATCAACAGAAAAATAATTAAAAAATTCTTTTACATCGAAATATCTAAATAAACAATAAATATAAATTTGACAAAATCTTTGACGGTAACATTAAAAAAAAAGGAATTCGCCTTAACAAACAAAAATAATACTGGTTTTTGTAATTACACCATATACCCTCACATTTCAGTACACGGAGAAAAATAGTTTGAAGTTATTTTTATTTGGAACTTCTTTTCGTGTACGATATTAGTATTGAACGGCGTTATATTTCTAGTGTTTTTTCAACGGTTGATTGTGACGAGTTTTTTTTGTTCATTTTCATGCATTTTGGTTTTAAAGAAGTGTTCTATACATACACATTACACTATGAGTCGAAAATGCTCAAATTCACCGGATCTCTTCTGTTTTATTTGTGGAGAGTTTACTTCAAATTCAAATCGATAACGGCCTACGCCGTTTAAATAACATTTACAATTTGTATTTTGGTTTCAAAATTCCCGACACGATTAACACACCTTGGGCACCAAGTTATTTTTGTTTAGGATGTGTACGCTATTTAAGAGGATGGTCTAAAGGTACCCACCCAGCAATGCCAATTACTAAACCTGTCATTTGGAGAGAGCAAAAAGATGATATTACGGACTGTTATTTCTGTCTAACAAAACTGAAGGGACATTCTTACAAAACGAGATAAAATTGTGTATCCTGATGTGGAATCAGTAACTAAACCGCTTTTACATATGGGGAAAGATTACATCAAGATATTGAAAAAGGATACTGTTCGTCAAGAATGCTTGCAGATTTTTGTAAGACTTTAAAACAAGATTATCCATCGTATAGTTATAAGAGACAAGCAAAACGAACTAAAAAATCATCAGAATAATTTTTAAAAACATGATTTTCTTCCAAACTAAGTTATATTTGTTTTTTTTAAATTAGCATATTTTCCAACGGAAATGGATGTTTTAATTTTTTTTCACACACGTATTTTAACTCATCTCTTGCCAAGGTATGAAAAATAACCAATTGCGAATCACGGCAAAAAAAAATATTTTTTTTTTGTTGTCCAGTGATATTTTTGGGAAAAAATATAACATGGTTTAAAAATTATTGGAATCGATTCAGTTACTTATTCTGAACAAACTATATTCAGATTTCGCATATACTAAAAATAATGTTGTATAATATAGAAACAGGTAAATTTGTCCGTATTGACCATATGATTTAAACCAGTATGACTCGTTCCAGGTAGTCGGCACCGAATTCAAAGTCAAGTCAAAGTCAAAGCATTTATTTCAACTAGACCATCACAGGCACTTTTGAATGTCAAATAAAACAAAAAAAAGCGAAGCTACAGTCACGGTCACAAGGCATGAATGTCAAATAAAACAAAAAAAAGCGAAGCTACAATCACAAGGCATAATAACTTGAGAAAGTACTGTAGTTGTACATTCCAAAGCGTAGATCTCTATGGAGAAGAATGGGCAAGAAAATCCATGGACACTCTTTTAAATCAAAATATTCTTACAAAATCTTGGTTACATCGTTCATGTAGAGATTATACATATATGTGAGAACGATGAAGAAAGACGTGCACATTAAGAGCGTCCAGAGTAAAAGATTAAATCAGCATTGAAAAAAATAAAGTAATTAGAATACATCGTGGCAGCTAAGAGATGACCAGTCCCAACTGACAGCGCCCGTTCACGAACATGACGCATGGATCAGCGCTAATCAACTCAATCATATTGAAGGGAACTAAATGACCCGACACACCCGCCACCATGAGCGAGACATTTGAGTGAGCATGACATTCTCTCAGCCACCAAGGCACATTCAAGTCAATGAAAGATAACAAAATGTAAATTGTAGCCTTACAGTACATAGTACTCACACATGTGATATGCAATTTTATAATACTAACATATGGAATCTATACAAAGCAAGGATATTTTACAATCTTCTGCAACTTCCACAATAATTTATCATGGTAATCAATTAGTTTGCCGCTATGGTTGTGGAGTAGCAAATTGTTGCTTCTATATGTGAACAGAATGTAGAGACAGAAAAGAAAAAAAAAACAATTAAAACCTTAAATATTAGCATAAGCCCTACTAACCATAATAGAAAGTCTACATGGTGGTACTCACATTTTCAAAAACTGAAATGATGCTTCTAATTTATATAAAACAATGGTAATCAAGGTAACTAAGTTTCCAAAGGCGAAAGAGAAAAAATAAATAAAAATTCAAAGAACTAGAGGGGGAGCATCTCTTCCAAACATTAAAATCTTAGTTCGTGAGCCCAAGTGTCTGTGGAGCAGGACCAGCATTACGCCAAGCATTTTTATCTACAATATAGTCTTCCAACTTATAATATGCTCGCTTAAATAGTGTGCGTTTTATGCATGTTTTAAATTTCTTCTCATTAAGTTGTTAGAATGTCAAGTGGTATTTTATTGTAACATTTTATCGGATTCTACCCGCGGATTCGAACGCGACAACAAGTAACGACCGTGAGCTCGTATTCAAAAATCAATTACACAGTGTTTAAACAGCTTTTTAACTTATAAACCCAAAGTGAACTGTGACAAAGTGACTAATCTATCTAGTGCACAAGTTAATTAAAACAGAACTAAAGTAAATTGGCTAAATTTTAATATCAAAGTTATTATCTTAAACGGCCAAGGTGTGTTAATGCGACATTGTGTCTCATCGGATCGTGTTCTATGCGCCCGTGCCGGCAAAGTGTCGCGTCGAGGTCATTGACCGCGCTCGCTCGAATGTTGTGTGAAGGTCAAAAATAATACACGCACACCGTTCGCTCATTAGACCAATGACTTAGCGCATCAAAACAAACGGGTATTATTTACACTCCAAACCGTGCCTTATAGTGCGAAATAAAAGTGGTATATACCTGCTATTTGTTTACCAGACGATTGGTACTTGCCCAATATGCAACGCACACCTCCAAAAACTCCTACTAAAAATACTCCAAACCAAGCGCTGTCGGACAGCGCAACGAAATTATCGATGGAGGCTAGCCCTAATAAATCAGGGAAAAATATTACGGTCCGATCAAAGCGTCAACGATTAAATGACTCGGGTGACAAACAATTGCATGAGTCTCCTTGCTCCTGTGAGGACCTAAAGTCTGAACTATTAAGTATGCTGAACACCTGGAAATCTGAACAGGAGGATAGATTATCCTCCTGGAAAGCAGACCAAGACGCTTTACTATCGACTTTGGTCAAAGATGTTATGTGTCTCAAAAACCAGTTTGCTGAGATAAAGAAAACCACCTCTGAGTTGGATCGTGGTATGACCTCCATGAACAAAGACTACGAGGAACTAGTGGTAAAGATAGCTGATTTTGAAAAACATAGCGTCAAGAAAGATGAGTCCATTAGCCACTGGGAAAAACAAATCCATGACTTGAACCTCCAGTCTCGGTCGGCAACCGTCGAACTTCGTAACGTACCTCAAAAAGAGACCGAAAAATCCACGGACCTCGTAACGATTGTGACCAAGGTAGGAAAGGCTATTGATCTGGATATAAAAGAGTCTAGCCTGCGGGATATCTATCGTTTACCCGGAAAACAAGGAAGTACATCACGAGCCATAGTGGCCGAATTTACATCAGTCGCCCAAAAAATCGATTTTTTGACACACGTGCGTCGCTTTAATAAAGAACGCTCCGTACCAGACAAACTGAACACGGAAACAATAGGAATGGTTGGTGACAAAAAACCCATCTATGCTACGGAACATTTGACGCCGGCTATGAGAAAACTATTTTATGAATCGCGTCAAATTGCAAAGAGCCACAATTTGTCATGTTGGAGCTTAAATGGCAAAATCTTCATGAAAAAATATCCGGAAGATAAACCAATCCAAATAGTGTCTGAACGTTGCCTATCGTCACTTTCTCGTAAGATCTGACTGTCGGTATGCCTATTTTTGTATGTCCTAAACCGTAATCAAATGCATGTAAATCCCAATAATTCTGGGCTATTTGTAAATATAATTTTAATTTTTAATATTTTCATGTTATCCTATTATCTCGAATCTTATTCAATAATCAAATGTAATCAAATGCATGTAAATCCCAATAATTCTGGGCTATTTGTAAACATAATTTTAATTTTTAATATTTTCATGTTATCCTATTATCTCGAATCTTATTGTTTATCAGATAAATTAACGCCGCTAAACAAACACCGCCCTCACACATTTCATACAATTCGCGCAATACTTAGTCTAATATCAACCCAGCACATAACACACAAAGCCTTTCTACAGCTACAACTCCCACCTCCAGGACGAGCAAAATCAGTCAAGAACAATCCCCTTGCAATCACTAACATTAAATTATGTAGTAAAATAGAAACCCCCGACCGGATTCACGAGTGTAACAGGTTACTATATCTCTCCCTAAATAAAATTCGATTCTAACATAGTTCAAAATGACATTGACTTATATAATGTAGCAGAATCATCAATCTGCGACGTAGAGGATTGCCGGTTGCATATTCCTGAGTCTGATCGTGGCCTTAAAATCTTTCAGCAGAATATCAGAAGTCTAAAACGTAATCTCCCCGGACTACTACCGATTATCGTCAGAAGTAAAGTAAACTGGGACTGCCTTGTGTTGACAGAGTGTTGGTTATCGTCAAACCATAATATTCCCAGCGTAGATGGATATAATTTCTTTGTCACAAACAATAATCTAACACAAAATGAGGGTGTTGTCGTCTATTACAGGCAGGATTTAAAGCTTTCGGTTGAGGAACCGGATATTAAAGATGCTAATTGTTTAGTTGTGAAACTTAACAACAATACAATAGCATTTGCCATTTACCGTCCCCCAGGATACAAAAATATAAACTTTTTTTCCAATCATTGAACAATCTGCTTCATAAATACTCCACTGTTAAAAACATTATTATTTTGGGTGACTTTAATATAAATATCTGCGAAAAAAGTGTTGACACGAATGCATCCCAATATCTGGATATGATGGCCTTCCACGGCATACTCCCGGCTCATACTCTTCCAACTCATAGCAAGAATTGCCTGGATCATGTGCTTCTAAGGACAAAATTACCCGCTTGCTGCCTCGTACTACACTCGTCCTTGACTGACCATGATAGTGTGGTTCTGTATATTAACACTACTCTCAGCAGTAAGAACCCAACCAACTTTAATCGCGTTGATATCGAAAGTTTGAATGCCGACATTAAAAACATTGATTTTAGCCCGGTTTACACGATGAATAACGCCGATGTCGCTGCTGATTTCCTTGTAGATTCATTGCGAGACGCAATCTCTAACAACACACACACAAAACCAACACCTCGACGAAAAAGAATTTTGAAACCATGGATAACACCTGGCATCCTAAAATGCCTAAGAAACAGAGATAATCTCCACAAAAAAATTAAAAAAGACCCTAGTAATGAAATACTTAATACTACATTCAAGCGATATAGAAACTTTTGCACTACCCTATTAAAAAAATTAAAAAGGAACTATGAAAAGTCCCAATTGGAGACTGCAAGGGGCAACAACAAAGCACTTTGGAGAGCCATCAAAGAAATAACCTTTACAGCCAAAAAGAAGGAAAGCGCATCTGAACTAATTAACGAACAAAACCCTTCGCAGGCGCTCAACAAGGTGAACCACTACTTTGCCAATATTGGAAAAACTCTCGCGGAAAAAATTGCAAAGGGTTGCGGACCAGCCAAATTTAGTGAAACTACACCAAGACTTCATTCTTTCGTTCTACTTCCTACAGACCCCCAAGAGATAGAGCATCTTATCAAGAACCTTAAAAGTGATTGTGCAGTTGGCCTAGACTTGATATCAGCCGATACCTTGAAAGCAAATGCTGACGTACTGGCACAACCAATCGCCTACCTATGTAATCTGGCCTTCTCGACTGGAGTGTTCCCGAAAGCCCTAAAAAAATCAAGGATTCAACCTATTCACAAAAGCGGTGACAGAGACTGTGTCAGTAATTATAGATCTATATCTATTCTCCCTACATTATCCAAAATACTAGAACGAATAATAAACAATAGGTTAATTAAATATCTTGAGGAGAATAACCTGTTATCACAAGCACAGTATGGTTTTAGACCAAAAAAGGCAACATCAGATGCAGTACACGAACTAACGAACTTTGTAGCCAACAGCTTTGACAACAAGAAGAAAACTGTAGGAATATTCCTAGACCTGGCCAAAGCATTCGACACAGTCTCTGCCCCAATCCTACTTAAAAAACTGGAACATCTTGGAGTTAGGGACCTACAGTTGAAACTGCTAGAAAGTTATTTAACGGATCGAAAACAGTGTGTAAAAGTCGGAAATTACACCAGTGATGAGATTTCTATGTGTTTTGGAGTGCCACAGGGAAGTATTCTTGGCCCGACCTTGTTTCTTGCGTACATAAACGACCTGTGTCAACTTGAACTACCCAATGCTAAAGTGATCACATTCGCTGATGATACGGTGCTGCTTTTTAGTGGGGATACGTGGGATGAGGTCTTCTCGGATGCCCAGAGAGCTTTCAATGTGGTAACAGGCTGGCTACGTGACAATGTTCTTACCCTTAATGTGGACAAGACCAAATTTATGAGGTTCTCGTTAAAAGGCACGGAAAGGAGTGACGGGAGCCGCACTATAACATCCCACTCTTGTGCTAACTTTGACGTTTACTCTTGCACGTGTCCTACGCTCCAAAGTACTACATCAATAAAATATCTAGGCATAGTGGTCGATGACAAATTAAATTTTTATAGTCACATCGATCTACTATCAGCAAGAATACGCAAATTAATAGTCATCTTTAAAAACCTACGACACGTGGCGGACGGGAACCTCATTAAATCCGTATATCTTGCACTTTGCCAGTCTTTGCTTGGTTATTGTATTACATCGTGGGGTGGAGCTTCCAAGACCCACTTTTTGAAAATAGAAAGAGCTCAAAGAGCAGTTTTAAAGGTCAGTCTCTTCCTTCCCTTCCTTCACCCAACCGCGGACCTCTACAAGAAATGGGGGGTCCTAACAGTTCGTCAGCTCTTTGTATTTAACACCGTAATAAAACAACATTCCCTGCTAGCATATGAACCACAAAAAATAAATAAACAACGTCGAAAAGACCGAGTCTGTAAAACCCAAGCCTTTAAGACAAAATTTTCCCATCGCTTCTTCTGCTATCAAGGTGGTAACTTATATAACAAAATAAACAGAATTCTTAATATATACGCGTTACCAAAAATAAATGCAAGACAGTGGTGAGGGATTGGTTGCAAAAGCTTGATTATATCCAAACGGAGAATCTGCTTAAATGTTAGGCTGTGCCCAAATTTCTAAGTAGGTAATCCATAAACAGAGGCAAATTTTTCAATCACACGCAAAATAACTTACATGCACACACACACACACACACACAAACCACTCACTTCACTCCTCTTTCACTAGACTTACTCACGCAATACATACACACATACATACATACACTAGGCGTTATTATTATTGTTATTATTACTACTGTTGTTATTTATTCCACAAGTATCCTAAATTATAATATAGATTCTACTAAATAATAAAATGCATCGATAATTTACATAATTATGTAACTGTAACTGATACCGCGGGTTGAGGTCCTGGTGATCTGTACTACAGGTGCTTTGCGCCTACTTCAGACACCAGCTCTTCACATAATTTTAGAACTTGTTGTGACCAATATGTAAATTGTGAGGAGGAATAAATAAAATTATTATTTCCTTTATTTAAATTTTTACAAATTAGTTTACATTTTTAAATATTCCTTAAAAATAATATATATAAAAAACATTTAAAAATATAAAAAATTGTAGCCCACCGGTATCGGGAACAGGGTCCAAGCTACCGGCGGTCAGGGCTCCAGAGAGAGGAACCTCCTAACAATACGAGCCGTGTCCAAAAGTACCGCTTTCTGAATCAAGCCCTTGATCCAGCTGCCTAACGAGAGCCTCCTCAGGTATTGGTCGAGGCTCTTGGCAATTAAGCCATGGGCTGATACGACTATCGGCACAATGATCGCTGAGTCCACATCCCACATGTCGACAACCTCGCGAGCCAAGTCAAGATACTTGATTTTCTTATCTTTCTCGGCTTTCACGAGGTTCTCATCATGCGGGACCGTTATGTCAACAATCATTGTGCGCCGCTCTGATCGATCCACCACCACTATATCAGGCTTATTGGCTACAATAGTCCTGTCAGTGATGATGGATTGATCCCAGTACAATGTGATACTGCCATTTTCGAGAACTGGGTCGGGCACATACTTATAGTACGGCACTTCCGATTCCACAAGGTTGTATTTTAGAGCAAGTTGCTGATGGATAATCCTGGCTACAAGGTTGTGTCTATGCAAGTACTCTCCGTTAGCCAGACGAGAACACCCGGAGATAATGTGACGGATTGATTCGCCTGGACGGTGGCATGCCCGACATATGTCAACCGTACCGTCCTTCACAATAAATCTCCGGTAGTTATTCGTCATCATAACTTCATCCATAATTGCACAGACAAAACCTTCGGTTTCTCCGAAGAGATCCCCGGAACGTAGCCAGGCTACGGACGCTGATAGGTCTACATCGGGCCCATGCAGGGCCCGGAAAAAGCGTCCGTGAAGCTCTTTACTCTGCCATACCTCCATGCGGTCGTTAGTGTCAAGCACTAAGGGTTTGCGCCAGTTCTCTTTAGCCAAGGAAAGCGGGGTAAAAGAAGATAAAAAAAATGCGTACTTTTGACAATCTGAAACGGCTGATCTAATTTGTCCTTATTTCTAGTATTAAAATTATGCCTGTCGCTTATTTTACTAAAAAGATGTATGTTTTTCCGAACATACATAATGTTTTCATAAATATATTGACAAGGTACCGTCATGATGTTAATTTGTTTAAAGAATTCTCTTAGAGATTCGCGTCTGCGTAGGTTATAGATAGCTCTAACGGCCCTCTTTTGCAGAATAAATATTGATTCAATATCTGCAGCCCGTCCCCACAGCAGAATACCGAAAGACATGATGCAATAAGTAACTAAAAAAGACTAGTCTCGCGGTATCCACGTCTGTTATTTGCCGGATTTTACGGACAGCGTAAGCGGCTGAACTTAGCCGCCCTGCAAGTGCTGTTAAGTGAGGACTCCATTGCAATTTCGAGTCAAGAATAAAAGGAAAACCGTCTGTTCGACGAATTCTAGTATCTTCACGTTCAATACAATGTTTCATTCGCTACTTCTTACATTCGGTAACGCTAATCTTATGCATTTAGTTTTCTTCTCATTCAACACCAAATTATTTACAGTGAACCAGTTATCAATCTTAAGTATAGCGTTATTTACGTCGTCAAACTCTTGTGCACGTACCTATTCTTTTTAACAGAGACGCAGATTGCGACTCCGTCAGACGTGGCGTACCTCAACTACCCAGGTTACTCGCTTGAACATAAGTTCGTAAAACGAGCTGGGGTCTGTGTGTATGTCCGCGATGACATATGCTTTCGGCGTCTCCGTTGCTTTGAGAATTCCGGGTTATCTACTATCTGGATACTGGTGGATACCGGGGTGGAGAAATCACTCTACGTCGGTGTCTACCGGTCGCACAGCGGTGACCAGGAGACGACCAGGCTCTTTGAGCACCTGATGGAGATGGCGGATTGTGCCCAGCAACGGTACCCGACGGCGGAGCTTCTTTTTCTGGGGGACTTTAATGCCCATCACGATGAGTGGTTGTTCCCGTTTCAGAAAACTGACCATGCTGGGAGAGAGGCGCGCAGATTTGCATTGTCGCTAGATCTCACCCAGCTGGTGACTGAAGCTACGCGGGTGCCAGATGTTGACGGACATACACCCAACTGCTTGGACTTACTGCTGACCACTGACCCAGACAGGCACTCAGTATCGGTATCAGCCCCACTGGGAACATCCGACCACTGTCTGGTGAAGTCCGTGTCTATCAGCTCTCCTCCAGATGATAGCCCTAGGGGCGAGAGGCGAGTTTGGCGATACGAATCAGCAGACTGGGATGAGATGCGGCATTTTTTTGCGTCGTTCCCTTGGCGTCCAGTGTGCTTTTCTTCGGGCGACCCCACTTGTTCAGCTGAAGCGGTTGCGGACGTGATACGGCAGGGAATGGAATACTATATTCCATTCTCCGACATACCGCTCGGTCACAAAGCCCGTCCATGGTTCAACGTGGACTGCGCTCGTGCTGAGGCTCGAATGCAGTCTGCATACCAAGCCTGGGTGCAAGCCCGTGACCGCAAAGTTCGAGCTCGACGGGTTCGCGCGAAGAAAAGAGCTTTTAATTCTGCCGCAAAGTCGTGTAAGCGGGTGATCCGAAAGGCGCGTTTCGACCACGTCAGCCGTATAGGGGCTAAACTTGCGTCCTACCCCTCTGGTAGTAAACAGTTTTGGTCCCTATCCAAATCGGTCGAAACCAACTTCTGCCGGCCCACATTACCTCCCTTGCAAAAACCGGATGGGTCGCTAGCTCACTCCGCTACCGAGAAGGCAAACCTGTTTGCATCTCTATTCGCGAGCAATTCACGTCTAGATACTGACTCTAAACAGCCACCAACGATTCCTCACTGTGATTCTTCGATGCCGGAGATCACAATACACATGAAAGAGGTTCGTAGAGTACTCTATAGCCTAGACGTGAACAAGGCTAGCGGTCCTGACGGCATACCAGCAAGAGTCTTGAGGAACTGTGCGCCTGAGTTGTCTCCTGTGTTGACACGCTTGTACCGCCTCTCTCTTAAAACCAGAACGGTTCCGATGTCATGGAAGGTTGCCAATGTACAACCAGTACCCAAGAAGGGTAGCCGTGCCGACCCCAGTAACTATCGACCAATCGCCATCACCTCCATACTTTGCAAAGTTATGGAAAGGGTTCTCAATGCGAAGCTGCTGGCATACCTAGAAGCAAACGACCTACTCAGTGACCGTCAGTATGGCTTTCGCCGGGGACGATCAACTGGGGATCTTCTGGTGTTTGCTACGCACTGCTGGGGTGAGGCCATCGAGAAACACGGCGAAGCCCTTGCCGTTTCGCTCGACATCTCGAAGGCTTTCGACAGGGTATGGCACGCAAGTCTGCTGAGCAAACTTCCTGCATACGGCATCCCCGTTGACTTTTGCCGCTGGATATCTGACTTCCTGAGTGAACGGTCGATCCGAGTGGTCATTGATGGCTGCTCCTCTGACCTTATCGCTATTGATGCCGGAGTTCCTCAGGGGTCTGTTCTCTCCGCGACACTTTTCCTGCTGCACATCAATGACCTTCTGGCTCCTGGTATTGTTG
This sequence comes from Noctua fimbriata, assembly GCA_905163415.1. Taxonomy (NCBI): domain Eukaryota; kingdom Metazoa; phylum Arthropoda; class Insecta; order Lepidoptera; family Noctuidae; genus Noctua; species Noctua fimbriata. The sequence goes on from LR990939.1 coordinate 12,490,469, forward strand.
GGTACGCAGACGACAGTACTGTCATGGAGAGTTATGCATCCAGCGCGAAAGCCAGCGGTGTTGAAGTGCGTTTATTGAGAGAGGCCATGGTAGAGCGAACGAATTCAACCTTAAGTCTCGTCTCCAAGTGGGGTGATGAGAACTTGGTTGTTTTCAACGCCACCAAAACACAAGTGTGCCTGTTCACCGCCAAAAGGAGTCCGTTCAATCTGGCTCCTACTTTCCGGGGTACATCTGTACCAGTCACCGACAGCCTCGAGCTTCTTGGTGCGAAGTTGAGTGCGAATCTGAACTTCGGTGCCTACATTGAGTCGAAAGCCCAAACTGCGGCAAAAAAGCTGGGTATCCTAAACAAGGTTAAGCGTTACTTCAAGCCTGGACAGCTTTTAGTCTTATATAAAGCTCAAGTTCGGTCCGGCATGGAGTATTGCTGTCACCTTTGGAATGGCTCAGCCAAATACCAATTAGCCACACTCGATTCTGTTGAGCGCAGAGCCAAGAGGCTCATTGGTGACGATAAGCTGGTTAGTACCAGGCTTCATAGCCTGGCCCATCGGCGCAAAGTTGCATGTTTGTCGGTCTTTTACAGATTGTACTTCGGTGAGTGTGCTCAAGAGCTCCACGAACTCATACCACCATCTCCTTTCTTCCATCGGGAGTCCAGACGTACTGCAGGTTATCACCCATACCTTGTCGATGTTCCACACATTCGCACGAAGCGCTTTGCTACATCATTTATTATGCGCACAGCCAAGGAGTGGAATTCCCTGCCTACGTCGGTGTTTCCAAGTTCATATGACCCCATTCTATTTAAATCGCGAGTTAATAGGCTTCTTTTGGGTTAGCTCGTTCCATCGTCGACCTCATCTCTGTCCTTGGACTAGATTGAGGTCAAGAGTAAGCCCATACAGAATTAAAAAAAAAAAAAAAAAAAAAAAAACGTCTGTTAACCTTAAAAATCAGTGATGTGTCATCAGCAAATAACACCATTTGAGGACGACTTTTCAGTAAATGAGGTAAATCATTTATATATACTAGAAAAAGGAATGGGCCCAATATTGAGCCTTGCGGTACCCCCATTTTTACTTTTAATCCTAATGAATTTACGCCATTTATTTGTACTTGTTGCATTCGATCATTGAAATATGATTTTACTAAGCTAAGTGCTTGTTTCCCCAGTCCTTAATGCTTAAGTTTTAGCAACAGTGTGTCGTGATTCCCGCAATCAAATGCCTTGGATAGGTCGCAAAAGATGCCTAATCCATCCTTTACCTTTTCCCATGCATTGAAGATGTGCTTTAGCAAAGTGACACCGGCGTCAGTAGTGCAACGACCTTTGGTGAAGCCATATTGTTGATCATGTAGGATGTCATTTCGATTAAAATGATTGAGCATTTGATTTAGCATCACTTTTTCAAAAACCTTGCTGAAAACCGGCAAAATAGATACGGGTCTATAATTATTTGTGTCTTTGCTGTCTCCAGATTTAAAAAGTGGTATAACTTTACTAAACTTCATTAAATCTGGAAATACCCTCTTGGTCTACACATAAATTAAATATTAAAGCTAAATAGGTAGCTACTGTCTCAACAACTGATTGACAGACTTTAGTAGACATCCCCCAAAGGTCTTCAGTAGTTTTTATTTTAAGTTGCTCAAAAGCCTTCATAACGACCACAGGGTTTATATGTTTAAATTTAAACTCAACAGGACAGGTTGAAACATTATCTCTAAATAATCAAAGGCAAGGGATGGCGAAGAATCTAGCGTTTCTGTCGTTTTAATTGAAATATTAGTAAAGTACGTTGCGAATTCCTGCGCAACATCGACATTTGTGCTAATGATCCCTCGGGAAGAGTCCAGTGCGTAATCAGTGTTGTGTCTTTTGTTTCTATTTGTTTCATTATTTTAATTTTCCAAACTGTCTTAATCTTGTTGTTGGCAGATTTCAATTTGTTGCTAATGAATAAGGCTTCAGCTTCAGTAGTTTTAAAATTTTAGAATAAGTAGCAACATACTTATTAAAAGTTTCCGTATTAATATAAGGCTTAAGGCCATACAACTCAAAAAGTCATTCCCGACTTTTCCTGATGCCTTGGGTTGCCCAGTCACTGAATGAAAACTTCGGGTAGATAGTTTTAGTTTTCTTCTTAAACGTATTATTGAACTCAGTTTGCACTAATGAAAAGAATTCTTCATATGTATGTAAGAATGTTAATACTATGGCACACCTAACTTGTCAATTAAAGGATCAAGGCACTGAAAGTTATTGGTCTAGTTTGTATCTGTACTTTTTGCGATGGTGTGTTAAATTCAAAAGACACAGTTTGACCACAGTGATCAGTGATCAGTTACCGAGTTTAAACCTGTTTCTTTATAAGTGAGCGCATAAGATAACATATGCGCAACAACAAGAAATTAATACCTGCACCGATCGGTACCGACCCGCCCGTTCCGGAAACCTGCTTCTTTATATTAACGCCCTTAAACACGTGATTGTTCTCTTGATAACAAAGAACTTTCCCAAAGAAACTTTTTTTTATACTCGTTCATTTTTATCCTAATAACACAACAGCCGTATGAAATTCGCGCGAGCGCGCGCCTGTGACCTATCAGCTGTTAGCCGCGTGACGCCGTTCTGTGCTCTGCCTACTCACTGTTGCACGGTACGATAGTAATGAGACCGAGAAAGTTGTTTGTTATCATGAGTATAATCACGTGTTTAACTAAACAGGTCACTAAACCAGTCACCCTATATAATTATGCCGATTCCTAAAATTGATTTTCAACATTTATTTGTGGATGACTTGTTTATCAATTCAAAAACTTCGTTTTAATAGCTTAGTCACTTAGCACAGTAGAACCCTTATCATTTTGACATTTACTAGGACATAGAACTTAGGTAGCAAGTACTTATAGGGTGTAGCTGACGTCCACAGATATAGATAGACCTAGATAACGCGAGAGCAACTACTTCGCGTGCCATATTATTATGTAGCTTACGTACAAAAATCGTAAGTGGCCAATTTCGAACTCAGTCTGCATCGGAGCATAGCGCTAGTCGGACGTCAGTGGGCGTCATGGTGGGGGGTAGGACGAGGGGGGCGCCGTCCGCGGCGGCGTCTTTGAATCGATTTGATTTTCCCCTCACTAAATAGTGCTTGTGACGTCATAATAGGTAGTCAAAAAATGGCACGCTTGGTTTTCATACAGATCGTGATACTTGCGTTATCTAGGTCTATCTATATCTGTGCTGACGTCCCATTACGAATGCTGGCTTTTATTAGCTTTGTTGCAAAATATTATAATATACATAGGTTTTCAATTATTTTCATCAATATTCTCATAATAATACCGTACTATGCAAAATGTACCTAGTGCAGTGGGCTCTGATTATGTTTTTGACCACAGAATGATTCTTCACTACATGGTATGATAAAACAAAGTCGCTTCCCGCTGTTTATCCCTTTGAATGCTTAAATCTTTAAAACTACGCAACGGATTTTGATGCGGTTTTCAGTAATAGATAGAGTGATTCAAGAAGAAGGTTTATATATATATTACACCCGTGCGAAACCGGGGCGGGTCGCTAGTTAGATAATAAAACGTATATAAATAGATATTCTTATTCTTTACAGGATACAGTAGAGGTAGCAATCCCAGCTTTGGATATCTCGAGCTGGACTTCGGAAGATCTGATCACGGCTCTCAGGAGTTCTACCACGAAAGCGGCTCTCATTCCTTACTTGGAGAAGGCAAACAGTGAATTGAAGGAGGCTCTTGAGAAAGGAGAATTTCGGGTAAATACTACGAAGATTTCGTCAACCTTTTGAATTTGAATGTAACAAAATACTGTTTAAATCACCACTGCTCTTAAAACGCTGTAGGAAAACATCGTGAGACCGGCTGAGCACCAGAACCAAAAATTCGAAGACTTGTGTCATCTGCCAACTCGCGTTTGACCCGCGTGGTCTGGTAAATTTATTTTACTGACCACATTTTCTTTTAGAAAAAATAAAAAAAAAAGTACGGAAAAAGAACCGGTATTACAACGTGGTATATTATGTGAACAGCTGTAGCCATTTCAGTAATACTAATAGTTACGACTTTTTAAATGGGGAGGCTGACGATTCAATTCTTCGGTAACTAAAACGTTTTATTTTGCAGAAAATTCAATACATGGTGACACCTGTTGGTCTCGTCCCTGCTAAGGCAGACTACGACTATCTTCCCAAGCCTATGAAAAACCTCATCAAGAAGACGAAGAAATGGCAATAATCGGTAATCACCATGTTTTAATCATGAGACATACTTAACATCACGTCAAAATAGGCAGGCAGTGGACTTCGAAATTGGTGTTCGGAAATTGTAGTAAACAAGTTTGTAAGCTTGGGATTAATGATGATCCATTTTTATCGTTTTTAGTCTGAACCTGAAGTTTACCTTTTATCTTTATTCTCAGGTAACAAATTCGAGGAATATTTCAAGAAAATCGACGAATGTGGTGTGAACAGATTATGATATAAGATAGGTCTTGGTGGTATTAAGTTGTGTTTTTAATAAATTGGTAAAAAACATTGCTGTTTTATTCATCATCATATCCACGGTTTGACTTCGGGTCATAAAGGGTGTAAATAGACCTTTAACATAGCCGAAAGGCACTTGTTCTCGCCGTCTTTGCGATCGTTTTTTTGTTCTAGACCATAACGGTTCCCAACCTTCTTAATACGGAGATATTGGGGGTCAAAGTTCCAACTTTTTCACAAGTTTTTTTAAAATACATGCCTTTAATGTAAGATTTTTACTTTACACACCTCCACGACCCCCGTACTATTCAATCCATCCATCAGCACAATGCTTTGAGTGCTTTCCATCGAGTCCTACCGTAAAACGTGATTTTTCACCCCAAAAAAAAAGTCGATTCCCAGCAATAATTTTTGCGTAAAGTTACTTAGTTTGATGTACAGAATGCTTGGTTGACGGCTATGTGAAGGGTCTGTTTACACCCTGTATAACACAAATAAGATATGTGAAGTTCACAAGGGAGACTTTTTTTTTTTTTTTGTGTATTGCACAAATCTTCTGACAGGACAGGGCCGAGTCACAATACTGTATATATTTATACTGTGATATAGCTCTTAGTTTACATAACATTATTACTTTACTTATCGTTGCAAAGGTAAGGGAACACATAGTTTTATTAAGATAATTGGTATTGGATACTATTCTTCGAATATGCTTAGTATTGTGTGCGTCGCGTTGGCTGCAGCAAGTGTATAGCCGGGTGCAATAATTAGACAAAAAATACTCAAAAATAATTCATGTGACATTAAACGCCAATTTGGTATGTTTCTTGTTCATTGTTGTCGATATAATGCATATTTCAAGATGTTTTTGAAAAAAATCTTATTTTCTTCAATTATTTCTTAAATATCGAATTTAAGATAGTAATATATAAAGATAGGCTAGGATATCTTTCAAAATTGGTAACTGATGCTGCACTGCAATGGATGCACAATAGGTCACAGTCTTACGCCACAATATGAATTCGTCCCATGAAAATCCGACCACTATAAACTTCGTTCCACCTTATTGTCTAATTGCACTCGACTAATATTGTCGTTAGAAAATATTCATTTATTTTCAAATTCTCGAGTTTCATAAGGTTAACACTTCTCACTTCGCTATGGTCGTTGTTTTTTTTTGCGAAAAAATCCGGTCTACATTTCCGTGTAAATTAAGTACCTAGGTAACTAAACTTCACAATTCCAGTAATTGGTAAGATCTTGGGCGCGATAACGGTTTCAGTCATGTGTTGTGTAACGACCTAGTTAGTAATTACCTTCGGAATATTGCTTATTTGCATTTCTCTTGTTGGAGTGTAAAATTCTCAATTTGAAAAACATTCGCTAGCCTATAGCAGTCTATTGTGTCGCTTGATTGATTACATACCTACTTACATGTCGTTTGGTAGTGTGTAAAATTCTTGATTTGATAAACATTTTTATCGCTGGCCTGTAGCAGTCTATTGCAATTATATTAGCACTAGCACCATAATGTCCCCAAAGACCTCCTCTCTACGAGAGGAACTGGGCTGCAGTGTTTATTGCATTTTTGAACTAATAGGTATTATATATAGTGAAAGGGACAAGGCGCACGTGGCGAAGGTTCCATACAACTCGATTCTTACCGGATTCCCTTTGAAAAATGGCATAGTCAGTATTCTATAGAAAAATAATATTATCACATAAAACTATTGTGCTGCGGCTTACCTCTTACAAAAAAATTAATTTCGCTACTGCAAGACGCACAAACGGTCACCACGTGTTCAGTACATCCTTTCGAACCCCAACAAGATTTTTTACATACCTAGATAATTAAAAAAAATCTGCTGTTATTAAAGTGCAAGCGTTTGTGCGTCGATGTTTCCACCCTGTATTATGTAGGTCTCAACTTTAAGACTGCCTCGTTGGTCTAGTGGTCGCAAGCGTGACTGCTAAGCACGGGGTACTGGATTTCGATTCCCAGGTCGGGAAAACCCTCATTGGGTTTTTTGTTCAGACTTTTTTCAGTAGCAGCCACGAAGTCTAAATCTGTGCCCTGTTGAAGGCAGTAGACTCGTCGCCTATAACAATTTGGGACTTAAACATGACTGGCAAAATGTTTCTGTACTATTAGGGTAAGCCTCTGCCTAGCCCCTCGGGATTGACAGGCGTCATGTTCTTTTAACCTTAACGATCAATCATTTAAAAATGATATGTAGGAGAGCCGGGTGACCTATAACTCGGGGCTCTCAGTGTCCAACTAACTTAGTGCCTGTGACTTGATTTTGAGATAAGTCCATAATTGTGATTACGATTACAGTTTTACATAAGATTGTAGCATATCAAATCGAAAGCTGATTATTCTATTTGTGATTGTTTACGCCTGCGTGAATTGTGAAGACGTGCACTGTGTGTCTCGCGCTTTGCTAATCCAAAAGGGCTAGGCGCGGCGTACCTACTCAGTCACCAAATATTGTGATTTTTATTCTATATCCTTACCCCTACATTTTTTACTCTGTGTTCAAAAACTGTCACCGTCGCGGCAACCTCACGCTCCGCATATTTTTATTGTATAATATAGTTTATACCGTATTAAATCACCATACCTCGATACGGGGGTTTCATTGAGAACACTGAAGCCCCAACAGTGGTTATTCTCCATAGGAAACGACCGACCCGAACCGTGCACGATTTCTCGACGTTTTAAAAGTGCCCATGTAGGCTTATGTGAAATAAAATATTTTGACTTTGTGTAGAAAGGCGAGAAGGCCTATGTTTTTTTCACATGGGTATAGGTAGAAACTACAGAACGAGACCTGTTACGTTCCTTATCTACTTTCTCCTTTTACTTCATCCATGTTTATAAGTACATCAGTCTTCATATAGGTATTAGTGAACTTTCTGAAGAACATCGCTAATTACTCTATTACTATGCATGTTTCTGCTCAGCAATAATGAAGGTGCTAGCAGTATTCTCCCTGGTCCTGGCAGTAGCCACCAGCTACCCAGTCGTGAAGACCTGGACCCTTCGCATGGTGATGGATGCTTTCTATAAGATGGATCCAGAACCCGAACCTGGTGACCCTGGCTGGTATCTCGCACAAGCATTAGAATTGCTCATGATGGTGGAATGGGAAAATCAGGTTTTTAGCATTTTGAAGTATCTATTTGAGATTTTATAGCTTAAGATCCGTGAACCTTACTAAAACTTACTCGTAGATATGAAGCTAGATTCTCGGTGCTCAGACATAAATCCCTCGTGGACAAATCACCTATTCATGAACCACCACCTGCACAAGATATTTTGTTCAGAGCGAGAATTGAACTGGTAGCACTGTAGGCTCAACTATTTCATCATCATCATCACCATCTGTCAAAAACTGTACATTGAGCAAGGTCATATTTAAAGTACTCCAGATAAATAATTATATTTTGGTGCAAAAACTAGTTATCAGTGCGAAAATTTTATGTGACGGAACAATTTAAGTGACTAGTGAATGACCACAATATTAGTTACAACGTTAGTGCTTCGATTTATTGGTGAAGAAATTAAAAACAATTGATCTGGGAAACGATGTTCACTTCAAATTATTGCGAGTACAGTCAAACTATCGCACCTACATTGTAAACTCCTTGAACAGCTGTTTAGTGAAGTTTTGGAAACCACTGTTTGCTATCGAAGTTCATCAGGCGTAACAAAAGTGCAACATATTGCTATAAACTTTTTTAAAGGAATACTAAAGACGATAGGTACTCTTATTAACTACTACACAATATTTTTATTACAGATGAATGAAGACATGGAACAAACTGAAATGGCAGTGAGTATGTTTTAAACATTTCATATCAGAATTTGCCAAACAGCACTAGCAGACATGGAATAACAAAAATCAAAGAAAAACTTAACAAATTAAACACGGAATTGCAAATAGCAAACAATCTATACTAATATTATAAAGCTGAAGAGTTTGTTTGTTTGTTTGCTTGAACGCGCTAATCTCAGGAACTACTGGTTCGATTTGGAAAATTCTTTTAGTGTTGGATAGCTCATTTATCGAGGAAGGTTATAGGCTATAAAATTTTACGCAGACGAAGGTCGCGGGCAACAGCTAGTGAAATATAAAGTTTGAACAAAGTTTCAACGGTTATTCTAAAACCAAAAATTCAAATACCTACAACTACATACAGGTGACATCCACCAATCTGAGCCCGCGTGGTAATAAATGGAGAGGAGGCCTTTTTTTTTTTTTTTTAGGATGGGAAATCATCAAATGACCCCCCCCCCCCCCGCTCTGGGCGGAGCGGAAGGGAGTGTCAGACTTGTACTGACTAAAACCCATCCATGTTCCTTCTTTGCCCTTTGTGTTCCAGGGCTGCGGTATCTCTTTCGAACAGTCCCGCAGCCCACAGAGAGGAGGCCTGTGACCTACCAAACAATCTTAAGCTCAATGTAAATAAAACAAAATGTGTACTATTCAAGTCGAACGTTCGGAACAACGCTAGGTCTAGAGGTTTTGTCATGTGCCAACAAAGTCGAAGTGGTTGACTATGTGAAATTCCTAGGTGTTCACATTGATGCATTGCTAAACTGGAAGGTTGAGACATCGTCTGTAACGAAGTCTTTTAGCTTAGAATGTTATGCAATCAGAAGCCTGAGGGAAGAACTGACATTGGCCCAGCTTAGGGTGGTGTTCTTTGCCTTGGTTGAGTCTAGGCTTAGATACAGTATTGGGTTTTGAAGCAACAGCTATAAGTACAATATCCACCCGACATTTGTAATTAAAAAAAGAGCCTTAAGGACAATGCTCCGCTTAAAACAGACGGATTCGTTCAGAGACCACTTTATTAGACTTAACATTTTGACAGTGCCATGCCTTTATATACTGGTGCTGCTTGCCAGTTTGGTTAAGAACTTGCACGAATCTGAAACTGATGACCAACGACAAGTTAGAGTTAATACACGTAGGAAAGACTTGCCTAACACAATTCAACTGAAATTAAACGTGGTTCATCACAGCCCTAGGTACCAATCAGTATTTGTATACAACAAGCTACCCTTAGAATTTAAAAGTATAAATAGCGCAAACATATTTAAAAACAAATTCAAGACATATTTATTGAGGAAGGGCTACTACAGTGTCGATGAGTACCTTGATGATAAGCGACAGCCGTAGTATTATTATTGTTCCACATTGGAGTTACTTTATATGTTGTGTTGATTATTATTATTTTTAATTTTTTATACTTACCTTAGTAACATAGAAATATTTTGTTTTGTTTTTTATTTTATTACTCATGGATTATTAATAATAATTATAAATTTTATTTTTGACATTTCATTTTTTAGTAGGTATTGTATTTTAAAATTAGATGACATACTATTACTGACATTTTTATACCAACTTGTTTTGACATTCCATTTTTATTATTATTTTTTGTTTACTATTATTCACAGAAATAAGATGACATATTATTAATTATTTTAAATTGAATGTGGATTATTACTTACTGTTTTGAATTTGTTATTCCATCTTTGACATGTTTTTCGATTTTAATGGTAGTTTTTTATTTTATAATTTATTTTCTATAGGATGTATGTTGTTCTGAAATAAATGACTTATGACTTACCAGCGCGAACGTTATAGGCTGATGACACCATGCGTTTCCAGAAATTATTCCGTGTCGTATTGCCGTCCCCTACCGGTGGCGCCAAATGGACCATGGAACAGCTGAAAGCGGCCCTCGCAGACCCTGCGCTGCGTGAGGAGCCAGCGCTGCTGGATGCCAAACACGTCCATGCTGTTATGGTTGAAAAAGGATTTGTACAGGTGAACCTTGTTAATCATCCTTGAATCTGCAATTGATTTCCTAACATCATCATCACCTGCCTAGCCTTTTCCCAACTATATTGGGGTCGGCTTCCAGTCTAACCGGATGCAGCTGAATACCAGTATTTTACATGGAGCGACTGCCTATCTCACCTTCACAACCCAGTTAGTACTGGGTAATACGATAAGACCCCTTGGTAAGACTGGTTGTCAGACTTCTTAGGCCACTGACTACCTAACGACTGTCAAAGATCTACAAATGACAGCCTGGACCAAAGGCTTAAAGTGCTTTGCAAGGCACGGGGGAAACTCGGTATGTAATGGGCAGTCACCCATCCAAAGACCTACCTAGGTAAGCACGGCTTAACCTAAAGATCGGCCCGAGTCCTAAACTATTAATAGATAAATATGGTGTTTTTGGAAACTTTACCAACACATAGAGTTCAGTGTGCGCTACCACTTCAAACATTTTAATGTCTTTTTCAGTAGTATAGTCATTACAGAAATTAATATAATGAATTGATATTTATTTTAGTGGTAAGTAATAACACACTACTGTATGGTGTCGGACGTAAAGAATAGCACCATCCCATATCTTCCCGTGGGTGTCGTAAGAGGCGACTAAGGGAGTTACCAGAGAATGGGCAGCAGCGTTCTCTGTGCTTTTTTAACAACCGTACTGCGATCGCCAACCCGCCTGCCAAGCGTGGCGATTATGGCAAAAACCCCCCTTTGGGGGAGGCCTATGTCCAGCAGTGGACGTCTTTCGGCTGAAATGAATGAATGAATGATGAATAAAATCATTCGGAAACGAATTTGAATGTGGATATAAATACATCCTACCTACATAATTATACGTCCGATTCTTCCGAACTTAGGCCCCGATTACCACGGTTACCCATGCATAATAAAAATAGGGCGCTGGTGTGTGCCTTGAACTCGCAACTCAAGAATATATTCGAGAGTAGCGAGAACCTCGTTGATACACACTCGATCCTGTACTGTGGGGCTGTTGGGGCATATCGTTTAGCTAATGTCTAGTTTCCAAATTGTGACGTAGGTACTCGACCAAAACCAGCCGTACCAGCCTGGCAGCGCAGGATCAAGCGCCGCATCGACGGGGCCGGGATACTCATCGGCAAACTATACTGCTTCAGGGAGGGCAATACACGACCACGTGTGATGCGCTTTGCGAGGCGGGCATTCTCGGGGACTGGAATCAGTCCTCAAGAATACTCGACTTCCTGAAGCAGAAAGTTTATGCATGGGCGAACCGTATTCGGAGGTATAAGCGGCGGGTTGATCGGTACTCACTGAATCGCATGTTCCAGAGCGATGAGATGTGGGTATACAGAGCTTGGGAGCGACCCGAGCAAAATATCACACACTTGCCTGGCATCCCAATTTCAGTCATCCTTAGAGTCTGGGTCCCTACCGCAGTTTTTAACAACAGGCGTTACCCACCTGCTCCATAAGTCAGGTAGTCACGCGGAACCCAAAAATTATAGACCGATCACGTGCTTATCGACGGTCTATAAACTTCTTACATCCATTTTGAGAGTGAAAATTAATACACACATTGACAAAAACTCCATTATGTCTGCCTCTTGTTATGAATAGGTGTTGCGGTACGAAGGAGCTACTTCCTCATCGACATGGCCATTAGCCACAGGTTCGTCGATCCCACAAGGATCTGTCGACATATTGGATAGATTATAAGAAGGCCTACGACTCGGTGCCACATACATGGCTCATGAGGGTGCTGGGGTTGTACAAGATAGATGCAACTCTACGCGCCTTCTTTGAGTCGTGTGGGGCAATGGAGGACGGTCCTTCGATATCCAGGATGTCGACAGATCCAGGGGAACGATGAGCCTGTATGGATTAAAGGGGGAATATTCCAGGGCGACAGTCTGAGCCCACTTTGGTTCTGTCTAGCCCTGAATCTATCTATCTCTAATCTAATCTAGTTGAAATAACGAACTGTTTTTGAAGTATTCTTTAGATTATTCGTAACGAATTCAATGTTGCAGCAGTGTAACATTTTAAAACTTGAGGGGTTAGCACTTACTGACGCTGTGTGTACCTAGTGCAGTTGGCTCTGCTTATGTTTTTGAGCACAGAATGATTCTTTAGATATTAAAACGTACCTAAATAGGTATTCTTATTCTTAACAGGATACAGTGGAGGTAGAAATCCGAGCTGCGGATATCTCGACTTGGACTCCGGAGGATGTGATCAAGGCTCTCAAGAGTCCTACCACGAAGCCGGTCCTCATTCCTTACTTGGAGAAGGCATACACCGAATGGAAGGAGGCTCGTGTGAGAGGAGAAACACCGGTACATACTACGATGATTTCGTCAACATTTTTAATTTGAATGTATTAAAATTCTGTTTAAATCACCACTGCTGTAAAAACGATGTAAAACGATGTGAGAAAACCGGCTGAGCACTAGAACCAAAAATTCGAAGACATGTACCATCTGCCAACTCGCGCTTGGCCTACGTGGTCTGGTATTTTTTTTTACTAACCACGTTTTCTTTTAGCAGGACGGCTGTCCACCATTTTAGAACTGGATCGTGATAAATATGTGATAAAAAAAGTACGGAATAAGAACCGCTGTAGCCATTTCAATAATACTAATAGTTACGACTTTTTAAATGGGAAGGCTGACGATGCAATTCTTCGTTAACAATTTTTTTTTTTCAGCAAATTATACATTTAGTGACACCTGTTGGTTTCGTCCCTTCTACTAATCCAAACTACGACTATCTTTCCAAGCCTTTGAAGAACCTTATCATGAAGACGAAGAAACGGCTACAGTAGGTAATCACTATGTTATAATCATGAACCATACTTAACATCACGTCAAAATAGGCAGGCAGTGGCCAATGACCACCAATGTCGAACACGACATTGGTGGTCGAAAATAGCAGTAAACAAGCTCGCAAGCTCGGGATTAGTGATGAAAGTACTCCAGGCTTTTAAGTCTTTAAAAAGAACACGACTTGGTTATGTCGGTTTGCAACTCAATCGAGTCCTTAAACTCTGAACCCTACCCGTTTTAAGAGTCTGGACTCACGACTCGAGGTTTAAAAAAACCCTACTCCTATTTTTAAACGACTCAAGCGCAATGAAAAGGTTCGAAACCTTTTGAAAACAACTCAGTTCGTAAGTTGTGCGAGGCGCCAGTCGTGAGACAGTGCAACGGTTACACTTGATGAGTGACCGTGTGTATCATTAAAAGTTTACTATTTTTATTAAATACCTACAGATTTGTAATAATTTTTTTAATGTTTATTTAACTTTTTTTTATGTAACACATTCAGACACAATATAAATTGTTTATTGAATAAATGAAGTGAAAAATAAATCACTCACTGAAGTTTACTTAATTATTTACTGCCTTATATAATAATATATATCATATTAAACGATTCGCTTTGTAAAACGACTCGAGTACTACTTACCACTCGAGTAAGTATTGGTAGTACTTAAAAGACCTGCGACTAAGCCTTGAGCATCTTAGTAAAGAACTCGAGTCGTATTATTGACTCATGTCTGTTCTAATGACTCGAGCTCTTTCACATTAGTAACAAGTCTCAAGTTGTATTTTTGGAGTCAAGTCTTCAAAATCGAGGCTAGTCATTACTTTAAAGGTTTAAAAGCTTCGAGTCTTTTCATCACTACTTGGGATTAATGATGATCCATTTTTATCATTTTTAGGCTGAACCTGAAGTTTACCTTTTATCTTTATTCTCAGGTAACAAATTCGCGAAATATTTCAAGAAAATCGACGAATGTGGTGTGAAGAGATTATGATGTAACACAGGTCTTGGTAGCCTTAAGTTGACTGTGTTTTCAATAAATTAAAAAAAAAAAACATTGCTGTTTTATTCATCATCATCATCCATGACGAGTCATGTATGTTGGGTATAGACCTCATTTTGCTTGTCCCAATTTCCACGATGGCAAGAATGTCGTCTGCCCACTTAGCTGATTTATTTATAAGGATCTGTCTATTTTACGGATGGCAGACGTCCGACAGGTTCTGGAGTGGTGACCAGACCACGTATCGGAAGGCATAGCGTAGGTAGACCGATGACTTAGTAAAGGTCCCGGGCCTCAGCTAGATGCGAGAACCGCAGGCCGGTGGCGACGCGACGCTTGGTAGGCCTATGTCTAGTCGTGGACTTATTTCGGCTAAAAGATGCATGACTCATTCAAGATAATAAGCACAGAGGTATGATGTTTATTGCTCTTTCTGATAGATAATTTGACATACATAAACGTGGATCTTTATCTAGTCACAAGACACGTAGGTAGTCTGTCTTTATTTATATATTTAGGAATACATTCCAAGATAACAGTTTTTTTTACCAAAACGCTTAAGAGCTAACAATAATCACAATAATACAATAATTCGCAAATACAATAAAAATTAAATGGCACGTGGAAAAAAAAAATTAGCAAAACAATTCGGAATGTTAACACAGGTGTAATTGTAAGATAAATTAATGAAAATAAATATTGTTTTACGGAAAAATACAAACCTACAAGACATTTACAGTTATCAGTAAAATTCGATGATTAAACAGGAAAATTGCTTGATATCATTTTCATCTTTGTGTATTTTTTTTTTCATTGTTAGGGACCGTCCTTTAACCACGTGAGGTTTTTAAGGCCTCTTTTATAACCCCCCTCCCCCTTGGTGATACGTCATGATTTAAAGCTATCCCTCGTCACCCCTCCCAGTATCACGTATACTAAGTATTATTGAAAAGATTAGATAACATTAGTATTTAAAACCGTTTTAATTTGAAGAAAAAAAAAAAAAAAAAAACCGTTTTATGAAAAAGTCATTCAATGGGATTATATGAACTTAGAGCGTTGTATTGATGAGTTTAATGACTATAACTCTGTAAAGCCATATTTGTTACGGTCGCGACCTGTAAATTACAAAAAACTTAAGAAAATTTAAATTTCGCGTGGTACCCTGGTGCTTTCACCTTAACAATATTGTCAATAATACAACATTAGTTTTAGTATAATTGCAAAACCTGAAACACGTGTCTAGTATTTTTATGTAAAGAATCTGTAAAAAAAAATTCAAAACTGTATCATGAAAAATCACAAAGTTATAAGATTTTTCTGTTACGTGGTTGTCCGCTCAAAAACGTGGTCACCAAGCAGCGCGGCCGCGCACGCGCCTATAGCGTCGTCTTGAGCTCAATGATAATAATAATTTGGCAGTAGGTACCTAAATGATTGCGATAGGTACTTAATGTCGCTGGTTTCCAACTTGTAAGTTTTTTAAATATTTTTTTGACAAAATATAACATGGGTTAAAAATTATTGGAATCGATTCAGTTACTTACTCTGAACAAACTATATTCAGGTTTCGGATATACTAAAAATAATGTTGTATAAATTATGGAGAACAGAAGTTCACGTTGCCGCTTCTTACGCTAGCGTACAATTTCTTACTGTACCCACCTACGACGCAAAAAAAAACATTCGTTAGATTAAGAATGTTATATAAACATAATAAAAAGAATATAATTAATCCATTTATAGTCCACATCCACATGGGCTTATGAGTGTACGTCATCAATGATAAAAGAGACGTGTTTTTCACAGCACTAGTATTTCGTCATTTATGAATGATAGATAAAGGGTGCGATTTTATAAAACACCTTGGGAAATATTACACAGATAACATCACGCCTGTAATCCCCGAAGGGTTAGGCAGAGTTGTACCTAATTGTACACACACATTTCGCCAGTTATGTTTTTAGGTCCCATGTAGTAGGGGGCGAGCCTATTGCCATCAAACAGGCACGAATGCGGACTCCGTAGCTGCTACTGAGAAAATCCTGATGGGTCGGGCAAAGTGCTATTGGGTTTTACCCAATAGCACTTTGCCCGACCCGGGAATTCCAGGACCTCATGCTGAGCAGTCGCACTTGCGACCACTAGACCAACGAGGCAGTCCAGTCCAAGTCAGTAGAAGCACTATTTAAATCATTATATCACTATATCTATTTCTAACGCCAAACAGCGCCCAAATAGCAAAACTTTGCCTTACAAGTATTCTAAGAACATATTTTTCTTACTCTTTTAGTACGCTTATGTTAGGGCCACATTAGCCGTAATCGGCGAATCAGTTCGGTGTCGGATAGAGATGGCGCTATACAAGACGTATAAGTCCATCTCTGTCCCGCAGAAACTGTTCGCCGCATTACAAACGTTGGTAAGTGTGGAATTGGGCGCATTTTGTAAGAGCGTTTGCCCTTACGGCATTTCATACAAACTTTCAAGTCCTTTTTTTTTCAAAATGACTCAACCGCTTTTAATGGAACTTCATACGCATAAGCTACTTAGGTCTAAAAAGTTTACAGAGAATATTTTC
This sequence comes from Noctua fimbriata, assembly GCA_905163415.1. NCBI lineage: Eukaryota > Metazoa > Arthropoda > Insecta > Lepidoptera > Noctuidae > Noctua > Noctua fimbriata. The sequence goes on from LR990939.1 coordinate 12,507,254, forward strand.
GAAAAATAGCGTTACAGCTAAATTAGACCGATTTTAGATTTTCCATAGAAACAGAAATTTTAAATTATCTTTTTTTTTAAAGACATTTCGAAAAGTTCTCTATACAACCTTATTTTTAGTATATCCGAAACCTGAATATAGTTTGTTCATAATAAGTAACTGAATCGATTCCTATAATTTTGAAACCATGTTATATTTTTTTCCCAAAAATATTTAAAAAAGTTAAGTTGGACACCGAGCGACTTTGAGTACCGCACTAATTTAGGTACCGACTGCCAAATTATTATTGTCAATGAGCTCAAGACGACGCTGGAGGCGCGCGCTGCGTGGTGACAACGTTTTTGTGCGGACAACTAGGTAACAGAACAAGCTTATAACTTTGATATTTTGCATGACACAGTTTTTAAATTTTGTACATAGATTCTTTACATAAAATTACTAGATACGTGTATCAGGTTTCGCATATACTAAAACTAATGTTGTATATAATAAGTAACTAGCAGTTAGCATACAATAAACTGTTGGCCTTGATGGTGACGGAGTCGTGCCGAGCCTCTGCTATTGCTGATGTGATCATTATAACCGTCAGTCAAACTTTTGCTACCACGGGAAATAAGGTTACCTGCAAATTGTATAGACGCCAGCACATCAAGGTACCCGAAACAGTCAAATTTTCCCAATCAACCTTGAACCTACAGCGATAAAGTTGAAAATCTATTAAAGAAAGACAGAGTGTAGTAGCTTGATGTACGTCTGTACATTGTTGACCTATAAAGGACCTTTAGTATAATGTTGTGGAAAAATATAAAATGAAACTATCGTTTTTATCAACTTAAGTAGGAATGCTTATGTAAATAAATCCTCTGGAGCTTTCCCGGGATTAAGAGGACTACATGATTAATATGTGACGATCAATATGTGTCACTTTCTTTCATAACAATGTGATTATTTTATCATGATTTATTAATAAGATATATCTGATCGAATGCAATAAACTGCTCAAGATATTGTTTATTGCAGTTTCGATTAAAACCTGTATAAATATTGGTGTCAAAAAAAAATATCACCAAATTACTCGACGGTAGGTAAGTTGGACACATATTAAAATGTTACTTATAAGTAGTTTTAATTATAACAAATTATTGGGACCAGCATATCTATTCAAAAACGCTTCCATTCGATTTCGATTCGGAAAGTCATATGTCTATCTCGCTCGCTTTCGTAATGCCAAAAAAGATAGACACACGACTTGTCGAATCGAAATCGAATCGAAGCGTTTCTGAATAGCTATGCTGACTGCGCCGTTTTCTAGTCGTAGCTAGCGTCACTGCACAGCATGGGGTCCTGGGCTCGTGCCCTTGATGAAGGGAAAAGCGTTATGTGTTGCATAATTTTTCCCGTAATCTAGAATTATTATTGTATCCATTTCCAATCTATTTAAATCGCGAGTTAATAGGCTTCTTTTGGGTTAGCTCGTTCCATCGTCGACCTCATCTCTGTCCTCAGGACTAGATTGGGGTCAAGAGTAGGCCCATTTAGTATTAAAAAAAAAAACTTGGCAATGGGGTTTTTCCCTCTTCATGGTGCTTTTTTAAACTAGCATTTAGGTGTACCTACACCTCTTAGCATACAGTAGGTACGCGCGTGATGTAATAATATCATTCTCTTAGATAGTGCCTACATAATAATCTAAGTATTGATAACCATACTACACTACCATATGCAAAATTCGGTTTCTGAATTTTTTTAATAAAATAAATTACAAACCAACCAACCAGAAAGTGTTTCTTTGCCTTTAATTTCTTCTAACAGTGCTTAAAAACCCCTCTTCACCAGCAGCAAAAAAAAATCTTAAAAGATGAAATTCTTCGCTGTCTTCGCCGTCTTGGTGGCCGTGGCTGCCGCTGACTTCAGCTCCTGGACCCTGCCCCAGCTGTCCGACGCCATCCAGAACCCTGAGACTGACCCTGCACTCCTCCCGGCCCTGGAAGATGCTCTGAATGTCCTGATGGACTCTATGTTCGCCGAGCAGCCCGTGGTAAGTCATTTGTGATTTCTTGTCGTGGATTCTTTGCAGTAACATATTTGTGAAAATAGTTTTTGACCTCCGACGCAAAAAGAGGGGTGTTATATGTTTGACCGCAATGTGTGTGTGTGTGTCTGTCTTTGGCACCGTAGCTCTTAAACGAGTGAACCGATTGGATGCAGTTATTTTCATTTGAAAGCTAGTTTCTTGGCGATGGTTCTTCGATACGTTTTATCAAAATTGGTGCAGAACGTTTACTAGATATGGAGGATGAAAGTGGAGATAAATAATCGAATATTTTCAAATATACCCAAGTGGGGTATCAAATGAAAGGGCATGATGAGTATATTACAATTAGACATGTTTTATCAAAACCGGCTCAGCCAATTTATTTGACTTTTCAAATGTTTGTTCGCTTTTTTAGTTGCGATGGGGGATTTTATATTTATTATTATTTATTTTTTTTGTCAGCTTAAAGGTAGCTGAGAATAGTAATGTTAATAATTATCTTTGCTTGGTGAAGCTAATACTGGTCTGTTCCTACTAGTTAAAATGAACAGTTCTACGGTGGAACTCATCTCCTACTTGTCTTTGCCAATTTCTTACTACTAAACTTCTTCTTAAACTCGCACAGTAACCCGAGGCTATTCGTGCCAAAACACTACTAGCAAATCCAAAGCGGGGTAAATTCGAATCAGGTGGCCTGCCATGACGTCAGTGTGGGAAAGAGATGGCGCTAGACGACCTGTATAGCTCTGTCTCTTTCCCACACTGGAATTACTCCTGCTTTAAGACGTCATAGTTCCCGCAGTGCGAATTTTGCACAGTGTGAATGTACAGACGCCAGCACATCAAGCTACTACAATCTGTCAAATTTCTTTAATTGATTTTCAACTTTATCGTTAAAGTATTAAGTTCAAGGTTGATTGGGAAAATTTTACAGTTTCGGGTAGCTTGATGTGCTGGCGTCTGTAAAACCTACGCCAAAACGTAGTACTAGTGGGAACAAAAACCCCATTAGTTTTAAAGTAGACTTGTGTAATAGAACAGTAGAACAAATGGGAATTTTTGGTCTTACTAGTTCTACGATTTTGTACCGCCTTAAATCGTAGGACTAGTGGGAAAATATATTCCCATTAGTTCTATCGTCGAGCTGTTTAGTAGAACTAGTGGGAGCGGACCTTAATACGGTTCGTTGGGGTCGATTCTTATATCCAGCAAAGACTTACTGGGTTTTTGTCACAGATATAGATAGACCTAGATAACGCAAGTATCACGATCTGTATGAAAACCAAGCGTGCCATTTTTTGACTAGCTCCGATGCAGACTGAGTTCGAAATTGGCCACTTACGATTTTTGTACGTAAGCTAGGCACGCGAAGTAGTTGCTCTCGCGTTATCTAGGTCTATCTATATCTGTGATTTTTGTTTATTAGGAATTACTCAGTAAGAGATTTTACTCGGTGTATGCAGTTTTGTATGGGGTTTTGGCAAGGAGCTGCAGTCAAAGTGAAGTGGCGATGAATTAGGCCAATAAAATTTAACATTACCATCGACACGAAGAAGGCCTGGAACTATACAATCAGCTCTTATAGCAGTATTCATTCAATATTTTTTAGTGTTGGAAAAAGATGGCGCTAGACAAGACATAAATCCATCTCATTCCAACTTTGGTGGCAGTTGCTCCCTGATTAATGGCTTATTTATATTATAAACTTATAAGACTTAAACATAAATGGCAAAATGTGGGTGTAGAGGATTTATTTCTCTGTTCATCACTTTAGGTGACACAGACATATGTAGGTTTTCTCATATATTTTTTTTGTGACAGGCACCCGCAGACGCCTCTGTTGACCTGACTGGCTGGACCCTGAACGACCTGTCCGTAGCCCTGCAGGACCCTAACACCGATCCCGCTCTCGTTCCCCACCTGGAACAGGCCCTCAACGAAATGATGGACGCCATCTACGCTGGAATCCCTGTTGTAAGTTATCTCTACATAGTATAAAACAAAGTCGCTCCCACTGTTTGTACGCTTAGATCTTTTAAACTACACAACGAATTTTAATGCAGTTTTCAGCAATAGATAGAGTGGAGAATTCAAGAGGAAGGTTTATATGTATATGTGTATCTACACTGCACCCGTGCGAAGTCGGGGTGGGTCGCTAGTTACAATATAAAACATTCTTAGGGAATAACAACAAGATTTCATAGGAAAATTAATCGTTTCGGCAATCATCGTCTATCTTCGGAAATACGAACGCACGATGATAAGATCTATTGTTGAGCTGTTTCAACTATGAAAGTACTTCATTTTTTTGCATTACCAAGGTTGCTTTGGCTCGGTTGGGGGGGGGGGGGGGGGGGGGGCTTTTGATTATTCTGAGGAGCGACATGGGGGAGGTTTTATTTTGGAAATACGACCACCATACATTTTCTGGTCTGAGGCTGACGCGAATCATATTTTAATCATCATATAACCTGGCACTGGTCTGAAAATTGCGGGCTACCCTGGCGCTTCCAGCTTTTTTCAACTGTACCTCATGTGTCATAATGCCTTATAAAGTTGATGGTCAATACATCCACACGGCCAACGTCGGATTGATGCATGAGTGACGTCGTGTCATAGCGGCTTGGTCTGGTGCACAAAAAAATTACGATGGACGTCCATCAATGTCACTGAGAGTTATAAATCGTGCGGGTCAACACTATGGAGGATGGCTGTGACGTGGCTTTTAGTAATTACAATGGACTACTTGTAGACTTGTTCCAAACTATGACTCTGGATAATGCAACTTAACCTGATAACATCAAATTCGATTATAATAGCCTCGTTGATCTAGTGGTCGCAAATCGCGACTGCGGAGCAGGTGGTCCTGGGTTCGATTCCCGGGTTGGGCAAATTGTTATTGGGTTTTTCCATCAGGAATTTCTCTGTCTGGATTTGTGCCCGGTTGATGGCTTAGACTCGTCTCCTATTATATGGGACTAAAACATAACCGACGATATGTGGGTGTACTATTAGGTACCCCTCTGCCTAACCCGTCGGGGATTACAGGCGTGGTGTTATGTTACTACAAAGTACTTGTAGACTTGTTCCAAACAATGATTCTATAGATAACATCAAACTGGATTATCAATCAATAATCTTGTCCTACAACCCCGTTCTGCAAAATAGAGTTTAGAGTTTTTTTTTTGTATATTTTTGTTTTATACAAAAAACCTTCCGGATTCTCTAAACGATCGTGAATACAGCAATAAAATCAACAGTGTAATTAATTTACAACCTAATTAGTTCTAGTAGCTTAGATGTCTTCGGACGGTTGCGCTGCCAAAAAATTATATCCAGCCCACATGGATCCTTAATTTTGCATAACCTCAATTTTTATTACAGGAGGCCGTCGGTGTTCCCGCCAAGCCCTTGGAGGTGTCCTACTGGAGCCTGCAGGAGCTGGACGCTGCTCTTCAGGACCCTGCCACCGACCCCGCTCTCATTCCCTACCTGGAACACGCCCTCAACGAGATGATGGATGATCTCTTCGCTGGCAACCAAGTTGTAAGGACATCTCTTTGTTCTGAAGCTTAGTTGGCTTTTTCTGAAGGAGATAGGAGTAGAATTAAATGGGGTTTAATCATAAGTGACGAAATGTAGGCGTGGAAAAAAGAAATACAGGCGTGGAAAAAATATCAGAACATGGCAATGTTCTGGTGGTCTTAACCAAAACTATTGCCATGAGCAACACACGAGCGTCGTGTTCATTTTGTTTGTCAAACCCGAATACGTGATCTCTCCTTTTGGTTTTCCGAACAAATGAATGGCATATTATGAACGCGACGTTCGCGGATTCGTGCGACTGTCGCTTCGGGAATTACGATGTTCGAGTGCAGCATGGGTCTTTCGGAGCTTGACAGGAAAGAGCTGTTTGTAAACATTCACTAAGATATTGCAAAAATGCATTGTTGTTCTTGTTGTGTATTCACACTTCATCTTCTTGTTTCACAGGAGGTCATCGCCGTCGTCGCCCCCGCTGGTCTGGCCCCCGTCAAGCCCGACGTTGTCGTCGTTCCTTCCCCCCTCCCCGTGGTCGAGGTCGAGCCCTCCCCGGTCACCCCCCCTGCCTCCACCGCCACCAGCCCTCTCGTCCAGATCATCGTCAACGTCCAGCAACAGGCTTAATTTTGTTGAAGTAATCCTCTAGATATTTCTACACGATTAAATGCGGTATATTTTATAAACTTTTTTTCTATTTGGTCCTTAATTCCTTTAATCATCTTTATTTCACATGCATACAGTCCATATTAGCTCACAGCATTTGGTACAACACTAATTTAAAAAAAAATACAATATGCCTGCACTTCTGGATAACTTAGAACTAAGGAGTGAGAAATTGGAGAGAATAAACCGGAATTTTTTCACATAACCTGCAATTCCAGAAGGGTTGGGCAGAGGTTTATCTAATAGCACACCCAAATTTTGCCAGTCATGGGTTTAAAACCTATTGCCTTCAACCGGCTATTGCCTTAATAGGGAACGAGCCTATTGCCTTCAACCGGGCATAAATCCAGACTCCGTGGCTGTTACTGAGAAATATCTGATGGAAAAACCCAATAACACTTCGCCCGACCTGGGAATCGAACCCACCTACTCCACCAGGTTAAGGCGAATGTATATCACGAGATGATGATGATACACTATACTAGGTACAGATTAGGTTAGGTTAGTTTGTTAGTTTGGATGTAGGGGCTAATCTCCGGAATTACTAATCCGATTCTTTATTATAAAGTAGTTCTAGAATCATCAAATCAACTAAATTAAAGAATCAGGTAATGAATAATAAATTAATTATTTATTCATATCGAATTGATTCCGCAGCAGCTGTGATTAAATAGCGGTGTTCAATAGATTTTATCAGAGATTTATGTAGTTTGGTAACATCATTAGCACCAAACTACAGTTCTTCAGTACCTCAGACTGCATCACTGTCAAAATGTGTGATCATCCATATCAAAGCCGAGCCCGGGTCGTGACAGGACCGTGGCCTGAAGCTTCGTCTCCAGCACGGACACGGACGTGTGTGAACGAGTTCAAAAATGTACGCACTGAAATTTTCTTGAGCCCCTGACGAAGCACGTACCATCCACGTCTCGCCACCGTGGCTGAGAGGTGGATGGTACCTGATATGTGTGAATAGACCTTTATTCATGTGTCAATATTGTTGTTCTTATGTTGCTGCCACTGATAAGTTTGTAGTGGCACTACAACAAGTACCAAACCAACATAGTACAATTTTTTTTACAGCGCCATCTATAATACACAAGAAGAACTAACAACTAAATTCTAAATCGCTCTATTAAAGTTATCCGCGACTTACGAACATAGAGCAAAACCACACCGTCACTGCTGGGGTCATTGTGAAGAATGCAATTGTGTACCCGCACCACAGCCAGAAGGAGTCCGACAGACCCCTCCACCGTCCTCACGGCGGAGGACATCCATTGAGGAATTCCACACGAAAAAAAAAGGTTTAAAAGTTCAAAAATATAGGATTCCTACCGGTTGTTGTAGTGGCCATACTGGGAGAGACTGGGACTGCTATAGGTTGGGTTGGGTTGGCCGATTACAGTCTGGCGGCCGACTGCGCGCGGTTGACGGCTGTAGGAGCGTCCTTTATGACATAAGACTTGAAAATATAGGTGTAATGTTCTGTTTCAAAGTCAAAACTCAATAATTAAAATTAGGCTGATAATTATCAGCCTTTGACGTTCAAAGTTTGACAGAACATTTAACTGAATTAGTGCGTTTTCAAATAATCACTTTGCCAAATAGTTTTTTTTTACGCTTTGTCAAACTGTAAACAACAACTAGCAATAACTAGTAACAACTCGTTAATTTCATAATCGGAATCTGACTCGGAACACTTCTATTCTTTGTAGGTACTAGTTAGAACGCTTTGAGCTACGACGCAGCATGCGCTCGCAGCCTATGTCTGCTTCGCCTGCCCTAGGCTGGCCTGCTAAAACTGTACTGTGCTGTGCTACGTCACCTGCGTCTCAGCACACGCTTAGCCTTAATGAGTGTGTTAGAAAGTGAATGTAAAACCATATGTGTATGCATTAATATCTGCTTAATTATCAAGCTTTCAGTAGCTATATCTGTAGATTATACCTTATAAGAAATAAATGATTTCACGCTATTAATCAAGTTCTAGGTAGTGATTAAGTAAACAAAACAAAAGAATCGTCTAATCTAAGACAAAGTATTTTTAGACGCTATCTCCCAATCTACGGGTTTATGGAAAGAAACAAACATAAACAGATATGAGGAGATAAGATAAGGATGATATGAGATAACATTGACAGATCGATGTGTCTCCGGAGATGATGATAACGTATGAGGTCTGAGTATCATGCAGTTGCATTGTGTGGGTGAATGACATGTCACGATGGAATGTCTGACGTGGTTTGTCTTTGAACCGCGTGACCGCTGCATGTGGTCTCTCATAGATTTATCTGTTTCTGTGAAAGCTGTCCAGTCTCCGCTTCTTACCGATACGCGGTATCCACTCTAGGACTTGTTTGCGCCATCTGCCAACAACTATCTTTCGAATAAGACATTTTGAGAAACACAAACTATAGCTACAGTTAATAGTTATAGAGAAGGTATATCTCCAATAGGTATCTATGATCTAAGATTGACCTGTATCCTAGAGCAGAACTCAAATATTGATACGGTCAAATATCTAACTTGATTGTTATCTATGGTTGGTAAAACCCTCGGTCCCGTGAGTTTCGGATATGTGAAAACAACAAAGATAATAAGCCAACATCACATGAGGTTTTAAAGTAGACCTCATCTGTGACCTCATGGTTGATTTTTTACACCTCTAAATAGTTTCAAAATAGTCGGCTTAAAACCATAGCGAGGAATTGAGGTGGGAAAACTGTAAATGGCTGTAACGGGCCGATAAAAAAAAAAGCAAAAGATAAAAGTTGTAAATTTTTTCCATTTCTCATTTATGAGTGGAAACTATCTACTTTAGGAACTCGTGGCTAAATAATAACAGCAGCTCGGGTTGATCTTCGGGTAAAGCCGCGCTTGCCTAGGCTAGTCCATGTATGGGTGACCACACATTACATACTGAGTTTCCTCCGTGCCTCGGAAAGCAAGTTAAGGCGTTGGTCCCGGCTGTCAATTGTAGATCTTTGACAGTCGTTAAGTACTCAGTGGCCCGAAAGTCTGACAAGTTTTACCAAGGGGGGTAAAATGATAATTTTACCCAGTGCTGATTGGGTTGTGGAGGTCAGATAGGCAGTCGTTCCATTTAAAATACTGCTGCACTTGGTTATACTGGGAACCGACCCCAACGTAGTCGGAAAAAGGCTAGGCAGATGACGATGAGTGGAAACTATCCTCATTTTAAACTGCGGAGTACGAATCATGAGACATGCATTATTCGTCATTGAATGTGTCACAGTAATGCGTGTTCAGTTCCATTGAAACCTTTATTATCTCGGCTTTTGTGTCTTTTTATCTATTAGTCAAATATTTGAATGAATTGAACGTTTACCCCCGCACTCACAGCAGTTGAAAACATTATCAGTTCATTTCCTACGAAAAATGATCTATTGAGTCGTTAGTGGCTGCTAGTACTGGTGGCTCAGATTCCCAGGTTGAGCAACGTGGAGTTTCTCTATTAGCAATTGCTTGGTAGCAGACGGCTGTAGTTTTCCAAGTGGCAATATCAACACACCATCAACCAACCAACCACCAACCAACAACCACCAACCAACTCACCATCTGCAGACCTACTTGAATAGTTAAGGAGTCGTATACCGACGATTCCGAGGACGGTTACGCGACACCACGCAGCAGAACACGACGCCGTCAACGTTTCGTGTCTAGTTTTAGTTAAATAAGGTTTTTTATATGTATTAGCTTTTTTTTTTGTAAGATTATTTTGTGTTTTTTTATCTATGGGCCTCAGTTGCCTGACAATAAAATGATTGATTGAATATACCTGTCTAGTATTTTATTTATTAAAACTGTATCCACAATTGCACAAGTCAAATCTGTACAAGGCGGACTTTATGCCTTGGGCATTCTTTTATAGTTCACATTCATTTGAAAACAGAATAAATGAGAATATTCTTTATTATTTCCATAAATTTATTTTATTTATTTTATTACAACGGCTGTATATACAACCAATTACAGTAACTAAAATTATAACAATAAAAGAGACAATTATAACAGAAATTAAAATATACAAAATAAACAAAATAGCAAACTTTGAAGAGAAAATAAAAGAAGGTTAACAAAACTTTCAAAAATTCCTCTCACAGTACTTCTGACATACCAATAAAATCTTCGTCCATCCATCCGCAAACAGATCGAAGAAGAAGACATTTAAATATTTATGAACAGCACTGAATAACTTTGAGTTGAGTACACATGTTTACAAATCATCATCATCATCATCATCATCATTTCAGCCGAAAGACGTCCACTTCTGGACATAGGCCTCCCTCAAGTGTCACATTGACCGGTCCCTTGCGACTCGCATCCAGCGGATCCCTGCAACCTTCACCAGGTCATCGGTCCATCTAGTTCCCAGGTCTTCCAACGCAGTGTCGTCCGGTTTGCGGTCGCCACTCCATAACTTTTCGGCCCCATCGGCCATCCGTTCTGCGAGCAATGTGCCCTGCCCACTGCCACTTAAGTTTGGCTATTCATCGGTTTACAAATACATAGATGTAACCTCAAATTCTGTGAGAATATGAATTCAAAAACATTAGTCAACGTCTATGAATACGCCTGTAAATCAGCATGAATCATTAAGTTCAAGTTAAAATGATGTAAAGACAAATTTATTGGTATCCTATCGGTATCGTAGATTTCGGGTATCGGTATCGTAGTATTTTATGACGTAACTTTACTCATTTAAAGTTTCCCCGGCTTCCGCATGATTGGATGTGATTGAGGCGCCCTTAACGGTGGGATTTGTTATAATAATGTTCAACTTAAATGGGACAGTTGAGAATGATCTTAAAATAAAGGGTGTAACAAGAAGCTCTTAACGAAGCCAATTGCGATCATTTTTTTGTTCTAGAGCTACACCATATCTGGGAACCTTCTGGTTACGGAGATATAGGGGGTCAAAGTTTCAACATTTTCATAAGTTTTTTTTCTAAATACTTATTTTTAATGTAAGATTTTTACTTTAGACACCTCCACGACCCCCGTATTATTCAATCCATTCATCAGCGCAATGTTTTGAGCGCGTTACATTGAGTCCTACCGTAAAACGTGATTTTTCAATAAAAAAAAAATCGTTTCCCAGCAATCGTTGTTACGAAAAAAGTTACTTAGTTTGATGTACATAATGCTTGGTTGACGGCTTTATGAAGGGTCCTTTTACACCCTGTTACTATTATTTTTTTCCTGTTATTTTTTTTTTTTAACTTGGGAAATCATCAAATGACCCAGGGCGCTCTGGGCGGAGCGGAAGGGAGTGTCAGACTTGTACTGACTAAAACCCATCCATGTTCCTTCTTTGCCCTTTGTGTTCCAGTACCGCGGTATCTCTTTCGAACAGTCCCGCAGCCCTCGAACAGTCCCACAGCCCAACAGTCCCGCAGCCCGTTACCTAAGAGCTGTTGGAAGAATGGGGGGTGTTATATGCATGTCCTGGTCAGTACAACCATCTCGAATATTGTGTCTATATACTTTCGAGAAAAAGAAGAAGTAAGGAAGAATAGGACATGCTGCACCGAAGCTAAATAAATTGTGATATTGGCAGAAGAATGATGATACTTGGAAAAAAGCTGCTCGGATTAGCGCGATTTGAAGGTAGATGCCGCAAGCAGTTTGCCGATCACCACGAACTTAATTTTATGGCAAATATGTTTAGTAATCGGTTGGCTGTCATCATCATCTTCCTGCCCTTGTCCCATTCTACTTGGGGTCTGCGAAACACGTTTTCTTCTTCGGTTCTCCCCTGTCAGACGTCATTTACTCCTTTCGCTTTCATATCATTCCTCACTCAATCCATCCATTTTTTCTTGGCTTTGCTGTTCAATAAATACTACTGACCCGAATATACGAGTATGTATCGCCTTACTCATCCAAATGAAGACTTATTTGTACCTACCAGTAGCGTAGGCGTAAGGTAAGCGTTAATTTTTTTAAGAGGTAAGCCGCAGTACATGTCTTGAATGTGATTTTATAATTTGTCTATGGAATGGACTGACTGCGCTCGTTTTCAAAGGGAAGCCGGTAGGAATCGAGTTGTATGGAACCTTCGCCACTGGTACCTACAGCAGTATGAAATGATATTAAGAACTTTGCTCGCAGTCCAAGAGTCAATCGATTTGAAAATGTACTTATTAGGTAAAATCTATACTGGCACAAGGGAGGTCGCACGAGGCGGCGGCCGAAAACATGACACGCGGGGTTGCGATAGTCGTGGAGAGGATCCGGCAATTGGGTCTCGAGGTGGCATTGCACAAGTCCGAGGCCATGTGTTTTCATGGGCCTCGGAATGCGCCACCGTCGGGATCCCTACTGACGGCAGGAGGGGTTTCCATCGGCGTCGGGTCGACGCTGAAGTACCTGGGACTCGTCCTTGACAGCCGGTGGAACTTCGTGGAGCATTTCCGACGTTTGGCCCCCAAACTGGAACGGACCGGGGCTGCCTTCAAGCGGCTCCTGCCCAACCTGGGGGGTCCAAACGCCTCCTGCCGGAGGCTCTACGCGGGGGTCGTGCGGTCCATGGCCCTTTACGGGGCCCCAGTGTGGGCGCGTTCTCTGAGGCGGCAAGCCGCCCGCTACTTGAACGCGCCCCAAAAGGGGATAGCCCTAAGGCTAGTCCGGGGGGTACCGCACGATCTCCGGTGAAGCGGCGAGCCTCCTTGCCGGATTGCCGCCATGGGATCTGGAGGCGATGGTCCTCGCGCGCCTTCACGAATGGCGCGCGGAGGCACTACGTCGGGGGGAAACTCCGCTGCCGCGGCAAATCGCCGCTCAGCGGACAGACCTCCGGAGCGATCTCATGGTGACATGGAGAGAGCGACTGTCGCAACCCCGTGCAGGGCACGCCACCATAGTGGCGATAAGTCCCCTCTTTGAGGAGTGGCTAGAGAGGCGCCACGGCGCCCTCACCTTCCGCCTGACGCAGGTCCTCACCGGACACGGTTGTTTCGGGAGGTTCCTGCACCGAATCGGGCGGGTGGAAACGCCCGGGTGTTTCCATTGTGAGGATCGTCCGGAGGACACGGTGCAGCACACTGTGGAGGTCTGCCCCGCTTGGGCGGAGCAGCGCCGTGTCCTCGTAGTGGCGATCGGCGGCGGCGACCTCTCGCGCCCGGCCCTGGTTCAAGCCATGGTCCGGAGCGAGAGGGAATGGGAAGCCGTCACCTCCTTCTGCGAAGCAGTCATGCTGGTGAAGGAGGTGGCGGAACGTGAGAGGGAAAGAGCCTCACGTCCCAGCCGCCGCGGGAGACGCCCTGGGCGTCGGGGGTCACGTGGTGGCCCCCGGCCACCGTAGGCGCGGGCCTGTGGATGGCGAGTTATGGGCTAGCTCGCCATCCAGCCGTCTTATGACGACAGGCCGTGTCGACGGCGCGTTCGTGTTCCACGCGCGCCTCAAAGAGATGTCAGCAACCACGTAGGGGTCCGCACGGGCCGATGCCTGCCAGGGCTGCGGGACTGTTCGAAAGAGATACCGCGGCCCTGGAAACACAAAGGGCAAAGAAGGAACATGGATGGGTTTTAGTCAGTACAAGTCTGACACTCCCTCCCGCTCTGCCCAGAGCGGGGGGGGTCATTTGATGATTTCCCATCCCAAAAAAAAAAAAAAAAAAAAAAAAAAAAAAAAAAAAAAAAAAAAAAAAAAAAAAAAAAAAAGGTAAAATCTATATCTGTCTAGATGCACAAAACAAATTCCTTGAATAAAATAAAATAATAAGGTATCTATCAACTAATGAGCTGTTTTAATCTACAATGTTATGTAATTAATCCCAAAACATGACAATTTTATCTTTCTAAATAATCAATATATTAATTAGCAATCTTATCAATGTTCATTGGTACCTACCATGTATTCACTTTCTCAGATTTTATACACGTGTTACATTTTATTAGGAATACGTATGACTGATCCATAATTACACTGAAAAAAAATGATTTAGTGAGTCGATCGATTTTCAGCACAAAAGGATCTTTTGTCCGTTTGTTTATTAAATATAACCTAATTTGATACATTTAAAATACTTTAAGATGAACGATTTTTTACATAAGTGCTTTATGGTTTACAAACTAAGAGGACGACGAGCTTGTGGCCAAATAATAAGCCACTCGAGTCGATCTTTAGGTTAAGCCACGCTTGCCTAGGTTGGTACATAGATGGGTAACAACCCATTACCTACTGAATTTCCTCCGTGCCTCGAGACGCACGTTAAGCCGTTGGTCCCGGCTGTCAATCGTAGATCTTTGACAGTCATAACAAGTAGTCAGTGGCCCGAAAGTCTGACAGACAGTCTTACCAAGGGGTATCGTATTACCCAGTACTAACTTGGTTGTAGAGGTCAGATAGGCAGGTAACTAGGCCATAACTACCAAGTGAACAAAGTCGCAGGCGTGACATAGAGAATGGAAAAAGCTTGACACCATTCAAGTGTTCTCACAGAAATGGTTATCAATTTGATATGCACTTTCGCAACGCTGCATCAGTATTTTATCAAAATATTTGTTATCAGTTTGAATCATGTGCGAATTTTTGGCCACAGTTTGCGAAATGCTTATCTGTTGACTGATAGTGTGCGGTGACTTTAGGGTACCGTATTGATAAACGAAAACGATCATGTTTTATGTTGGTATATGAAAATCAATATTTTTCACACATATTTTTGACAGTTATTGAAGCACATTGTAATTTTTGCTCAGCTCAGGTAGGTTTTCGTTTTACAGGGTCTCAAAATTGAATCATTTCAAATAGAATTATTTGACTTTTTGAATTTCTAACTGATAAAGGATATAAGTCATTCAAAATTAATTAGTAGTATAATTAATCAATTCCTTTGTTGGCATTTTATTGCTAAAATATCGAGGGAAACGACACTGAAAACCGAAGTACAGGCATTGCCTAGTTCGGTTGCAGTGGTTACATCCATTTATTAGAAATTAATACTGCCGTACTATTTTGTTATTTTTGGGCTTTTTTACAAAATGGGCTTCTTCTTGACCTCGATCACGCCTGATGGAAAGTGATAGATCAGGTCTTTGATGGGACGAGCGTGCCCAGAAGATGCCTTTGCACTCTTGCTTTGAAGGCAGACGGGTTAAATGTGGGAAGGACCACAGAGTTTCACACTTTGGCTGTGCGCATTGACGCTGGGTACGACTCGTCTGGATATCAACCAAGAATATAATATAATAATTAAAATTAATGTAAATTATTTATATTCAGTTTAAGTAAACTTATATTTCGACACTATGTAATTTTTTTTAATGAAATGGACGACGGCAACTACTTTTTTTCGTTGTGTAGATTGGTACAGGCTTTCAATTAAGAGAAGTTTTGAGCAAGCACTTATGGATATTGAACTGTACCAGTGTGCTAAATTACTTCTACTACTCATTATAATGACAGGATGAGAGGACTTTTGGCCAGAAGGTATCCTATACCGACGATTCCGAGGACGGTTACGCGACACCACGCAGCAAAACACGACGCCGTCAACGATTCGTGTCTAGTTATACTTAAATAAGGTTTTTTATATGTATTATTTTAGTATTGTATAAGATTATTTTGTGTATTTTTATCAATGGGCCTCAGTTGCCTGACAATAAAATGATTGATAATGGAGAGGAGGCCTGTGTCCCAGTGGTGGGAACGATGGGCTGAGTATACTTTGATGAGGTTGACAATATTTCTTTGTCGAAAACTACAGCAAACATGAATCCCATTACTGCAATATCGGTAAACATAATCTACAATACTAACAGACTAACATGGTAGTGTAATTACCTCCTCCTAATGTTCCAAATTGGGAATAATTTAATTACCCTCCCTGTAGTTTCGTGTTTGTGAAGTTTATGATTAGTAATAGCTAACGCAATATTATAATGTCTGCACTGTTTCTGATGTTGAATTAAGTACCCTTTTGTTAATATAGATACTATAGTATAGCTGTTAGTATAGTTTATAATGGTTGAGATATTACCTCAAATACATGTAAATATTTACGTATAAATAACTATCATAATTTTTTTTTGAAAACTTCAAAAAAAAATGTATGATAGTTATTTATACGTGGGGTTTTATCATATGCCTAGCCGTTTCCCAATTATGCTGGGGTCGGTTTCCTGCAGTCTATAATAACTCCGCTGAATACCAGTATTTTACAAGTTCACCTCCACACCTCCTGCCTCGTTGGTCCAGCGTCTTTGAGCTTGAGGTCCTGGGTTCGATTTAGTGCTTTTGGATTTTTCAGTAGCAGCCACGGCGTCTGATTTTGCGCCAAGTTGATGGCAATAGGCTCGCCCCCTATTACATGGGACTTAAACATAACTGACGAAAAGTGGATATACTATAAGGTACACCTCTGCCTAACCCTTCAGGGATTACAGGCGTGATGTTATGTTATGTAACCTCCACACCGTGACTGGGTAGCACTACACCTCTTGGCAAGACTGGCAGTCTATCAGCATTGTGACTACTACTCGGACCAACTGCTTCAGCAGGTATAGAAGGGTCTTGATGTGTAATGGATGGTTACCTGTCAACGGACCGACCTCAGCAAGCGTTGCTTACCTAACCTTGAAGCTCGACTCGTGCGACTTTTATAATTTTGCCATGAGCCAGCATTTGTCAGCGTTAACGAGCTCGTGGCTAAATAATAGCAACCGCTCGGATCAATCTTCAGGTTAAGCCGTTGGTCCCGGCTGCCATTTGTAGATCTTTGACAGTCATAACAAGTAGTCAGTGGCCCGAAAGTCTGTCAACCAGTCTTACCCAGGGGTTATCGTATTTACCCAGAACTAACTGGATTGTGGAGGTCAGATAGGCAGTCGCTCCATGTAAAATATTGATATTCAGCTGCATCCGGTTAGACTGGAAGCCGACCCTAACATAGTTGGGAAAAGGCTAGGCGTTTGTCAATAGAAAATGTAGGCTTACCTAGCAAACTTTTCAAATTACTCTACGGAACCTCAAAGAATTATCACCAGCGCACTTGACACACCCATGATAAGTTGACACGTCCCACGCCCATATCTCGACACTCATCGATTGGGTGTGATTTATATACTGGGACCCAAACTATCGACGTCAGTACACCACTAAAGTTCCAAGGACTGAGTTCTAGCAGTATTAAACAAGTGAGTAATCGTAGGAGAAGAATTTCTTCCCCATCCTTCTTCTCTCTTCTTTTGGATTAATTTTACTTGTGAAGAATTTGTCTAGTGCAGTCGAAGTTGTGTGTTGTTATTGTTACATTGTATTATCGTCGGTATTACTTTTCACTTCCTTGATATTAATCTACGGTTGATTATGGTATTGTTTTATATGTAGCTGATAAAGTATCTTATCCTCTTTAATCCGCCATACAATTTATTTGATTAAAGATAGATATTGGAAAGATTCCGAAATTGTTTTCACGCCTGGTAGTTGGACTATTTTCTTTAATTTCGTTCACTATTTTTTTTTTTCATCATCATCATCATTTCAACCAGAAAACGTCCACTGTAGGTATAAGCCTCCCCTTTTTTCTGCCGTTCTTCTCTATTTCATGAGTCTCTCGTCGTCATCCATCTGTTTCCCCCGATTTTGTCTATATCGTCAACCCGTTCACTATTTAATTAAATATAATTTGATGCAGGTTTTCTTCTAATTAAGCTCAGTAATTATTTACTTAGTAATTGGCTTGCCACTGGTCCAATAGTACCAATATTGGGTATTGATTTTGGTTTAATTTTAATCTCTCGTATTTTTAGTTGGTATCTAAAGATTGTTTGCACTTTGAAATAGAACCGGTAACAGAGCGCGCCCTTGTAACAAACCTCGTAAACATCATATTTCAGGTGTTTATTACAATAAACTTACAAGTTAATCTAACTATCTAGTACGTGTTTGATGTGTGTCTGTTATTGCTTAGGTTCGGTTAGTATCCCGATTTTTTTTTGCAGCCGAAATGCATTACGAAATGTTTAGTAGCCGGCAATATGTCAAACAAGTGTTCATAAAATAGATGTATCGCGTAGTATATCTGGTCGAATCAACTTTTTCGTTTTTAATTTTTATTGGTCACGGTATCGTCGGTGACAGAGCAGAGGGCGCTTTGATTGCAGGTTTTTTTTAATATTGAATAGCAAGTCAATATTTTTTTACCGATGTAACAGTATTGTGTTATCTGCTAAAGGTACCTAAAAATAAAGATAGAATCGACAACAATACTTTTCGTCTTGTATTCGTTGTCGAATTGTGTTTTCAATGTGATATTCTCGTTATCTTAAAATAAATAAACACATTTTGTGATAATTGTTACACGTGCAGACATTATCTTAAATTATTCTTGCATGTAGTTGTTAATAGAAGTTATGCCCGATTCGTCACTATTCCGATTGGTCATTTTGTCATTTGCCATTTTCATTCAACTTTTTTTTCATACTAGAAATCCCGATTCGTCATCATGAACTAAATTATTTTTTATTTAATATTGATATTCCCGGTTCGTTATCAGTATAAATCGTGTCAAAAAGTATAGTTAGTAAGAAAAATACAAAAGAAAAGGGTGTAAAGTGTCCCTTACACCTATATTTTTCTGTACTTTACAGAGTTCATCGAACTCGTCGTCGCACTTGCCGTTCGCTACTTGCGTTTTGCCACGGAGGAAATGAGGTGTATGAGGAAATAAAACAAATCAAATTTATTGGATTCCCATAACATTCCTGAAATAATTTCTTGTACCGGCAATTTTAGTATGACATACTGAATTCACCCCATCAGTTTGTGGAGGGCTGTCCCTTTCACCCTGTATAGTAAGTGTGTCTTTTAAATCAGTTTATTAACAACAACTTCTAACTAAAAAAAATAATAGTTTTTCGATGACGAGTCGGAACAGTGACGAGTCGGTCATAACTCGTTAATAGATTAATTAATATCTAGCTTTTACCGCCAAAAGCTACATAAAGTATGTAGCTATTCACATGTATAAATTAAAATCAGATAAGTTTATTAGATCCAGTGTTAATTTGAGGGCCTGAGCCTTTAAAATTACGACCTAATTTAACGAAGTCTTAATCTAACAACTTAGGGAAGTCGTTACATTTAAAGGAGCTCGTGGCTAAATAAACAGTCACTCGGGTCAATCTTTAGGTTAAGCCGTGCTTGCCTAGGTTGGTCTGTGGATGGGTGACCACCCATTACATACCGAGTGTCCTCCGTGCCTCGGAAAGCCCGTTAAGCCGTTGGTCGTAGGTCTCGGGTCATTTGTCATTTGTAGATCTTTGACAGTCGTTAGGTAGTCAGTGGCCCAAAAAGTCTTACAACCAGTCTTACCAAGGGGTATCGTATTACCAAGTACTAACTGGGTTGTGGAGGTTAGATAGGCAGTCACTCCATGTAAAATACTAGTATTCAGCTGCATCCGGTTAGACTGGAAGCCGACCCCAACATAGTTGGAAAAAGGCTAGGCAGATGATGAGGGAAGTCGTTTAATTAAGACTTCCTACGTATTTACACTTACATATATTTCCCTCTATACAACATTAGTTTTAGTATATGCGAAATACACGTGTCTAGTATTTATATGTAAAGAATCTATGTACAAAATTTCAAAACTGTATCATGAAAAATCACAAAGTTATAAGCTTGTTCAGTTATCTAGTTGTCCGCACAAAATCGTGGTCACCACGCAGCGCGCGTCTCCAGCGTCATCTTGAGCTCATTGATAATAATAATTTGGCAGTAGGTACCTAAATTATTGCGATAGGTACTTAAAGTCGTTCGGTGTCCAACTTTTAACTTTTTAAAATATTTTTGGGAAAAAATATAACATGGTTTAAAAATATTGGAATCGATTCAGTTACTTATTCTGAACATACTATATTCGGGTTTCGCATATACTAAAAATAATGTTGTATATTTAGAAAGAATAAACATATTTGTCTTTGTCGGGTAAAAAGAGGTTGATTTTTCTCCATTTTCTTATTCTCATTATTTTTGTACTGAAATGTTTTTTTTATGTTGTGTTTAAAAATATAGGCAATTTAGCAATGGGCTGTATGTATTCTTTTCTTCTTCCTTTTAGCGATATCCCCTCACCATATTTTGTGTTTATAGCGACATGTCTTTATCTTAACAGTTTAGTTCATGTACTTATGTTTTTTTTCACTTTAACTAAGTGAATGGCGAAATATTACTGCATTGTTGGAAAATCTAATAGTAAAATTTTATTTAGGAATTCGATAAGGTGTCATCTAGTCTTAGTGAAATCGGGCATCTGAATGTGGTCAGGTCAGTAGTAGGCTTCCTTCTTTGAGCCTGTTAGATTTTTCCATTTTCGAGTGGTCGCAAGCACAATAGGTCCTGGGTTCGATTCCCGGGTCAGGCAAAGTGTTATTGGGTTTTTGCAACATAACAAACAAATAGATCACAAAAAGTGCCTCCTTGACAAGTTGGTTACAGAACATTTTTTGAAGCCCCCTAGGCGAGCTGTGTGTGGATTTATCCAAATGGTATCTGATGTCTCATCCTCGATGCCTATGAATTTCCCACATTTGTGTTTAGATAACTGCTGAACTTTACACTTATATAAGGTCTAACTATTCATACACGAAATATTTTCAGAGAATCATCTAACGGCTATAACGAAGCCATTTTAAGGGATTTCTTTTTTTATCTGAGTATATTTTTTTATAAAAAAAAAATAATTGAAAATTACTTGACCCACAAAATAAATACTGGCTCCTTATTTTTAAACAACAATTACGCTAGTTTACTACATCGTATTTACCTACTGTCATTGTTAGAATATGGGAGTAAAGGTTTTATGCAAAAAGTCTCAAAAAAAATTTAGAATTATAATAATTTCGTAAAAAAAAAACCGGTCAGATATTTTTTTTTTCGTTGCTATGGCGACTTTACGACTTATAGAAGTTACTCTTAAAATATTTCGTGTATGAAAAGATAGACCTTATATGTCCCAAAACACTGATAAGATTATTTAATTTGTGGCCCTATCATGGATAGCAATAAAAAACCCACGAAGTCAGAAAGCAAATAATGCCTGACTCATCACATTGATAATAAGATAACATCACGCCTGAAATTCCCGAAGCGTTAGGCAGAGGTGTAGGTACGTCATAGCACCTCCATGTCACTAGTTATGTTGAATCCCGCGAAAAAAGGGGCGAGACTAGGTATTGCCATCAATCGGACACAAATCCGGACTCCGTGGTTGCTACTGAGAAATTCCTGATGATAAAACCCCATAACATTAACCCCGAACCGTGAATCGAACCCAGGACCTGTCACGCTTACGATCACTCGGCCAATGAGGAATATATAACAGGATCAAAGAAGGAAGCCTATTACTGACAGGACACCCCTGGCCACATACGGGCGCTCAATTTAAATACCTGTTTTCATTAAGACCAGCATGACACCTTATCGAATTCCTAAATAAAATTTTACTATTAGATTTTACAACCGTACAGTAATATTTTATCATTCACTTAGTTAAAGTGAAATACTAACATTGATTGAATACTTGTATTGTGACTTACTAACATAGCTTTAAGTCATCTTGATGTACTACTAACACTCTATGAATCGAAAAATCTGAAATAAATGTTTTGAATATGAATTTGAATTTGAAAACAAACATAAGTATCTAAACTAAACTGGTTAGACAAAGACATGTCGCTATAAACACAAAATATGGTGTTTCTGATGGAAAAATCAATTATCACTATGAAGCAATCGCAATCGAACCGTACTACAACCCCACAATCGGACCAATGGGTCTTAAAATAGTCAGACATTTTTAGTTTTTCCCATATTACTAAGTATTTAATATAAGCTCAAATTAAATCCTTTATCACACACTCTTTTCCCAACAGACAACAAACTAAAATGGCTCTTCCAACCGTGACGATTCGCGAACTGTCCGACGCGACTCAGGACAACACATTGTGTCCGAGCACCAAGAAGGTGGTCGAAGGCTTGCTCAACGACTACATGGACTTGCAATACGGGAAGGAGACACCGTACACAACTGGAAAACAAGTCGTGCCATCAGGAGCAGAACTTTCAGACGTCGAAAAAGCAGCAGCTGACGAAAGCGCTCCCAAGGATTTCCACGATATTTTTGCCCTGATCGAGAAGACGGCTAAAAGCGGGGACCTCACCCCTATTTCCAAGAATGACGGCACATGGGACCCCAAATACACCCCCGTCTTAGTCCTCATCACCCCTAATCCTTAGATTAAGCCTAGAATCTGTTTTACTATTTATTTTTTATTTTATGTTATTTTTATTGTATTTTGATTAATGATTAAAGTTATGAAATGAACAGTGTTTGTCTGATTTAGAAAACTTTTGAACAATAGGAAATAATAAAGCTTCCGAAAAACAAATTAACTTCCAACGGTCTATGGTTGACTGTAATACTAAGCTTGGTAAAAATGAATTACCGAAAAATTAATACAAAGTTAACAGACCAAAAATTTTGTATTTATCAAACAAACATGAGCTTATTTAAATTACAATTTTACGAAATTAAAAAACTTCCAAAAAAAAACTAAGTTTCTGTTCTGCTAAAATAATCGTTTTCTTAAGCTCTATAACTTATGAAGCAAGAGCGAGCGAAGCGAGTTAGGGAGTTGGGGCACCCCGACGGTTCTGTACATCTGCTCCCGTAGCATGATCACCGTCGACAAGGCTTTCTTTGACGGAAGAATCGACAAAATGACAGATAGTGCAAAGAAATCTGTCATTGTGTCGACAACATCTGTCATTTTATCGATTCTTCCGTCAAAGAAATCCTTGTCTACAGTGGTCATGCTACGAGGGCTGGATGAAAAAACAGTAAAATATAACCATTTTGGTCGTGCAAGCGTTTCGAAAACAAAAGATTTTGTATATTCCAGCGGCTTGAAAACAACATGCAGTAGTTCAGTCTGAAGTCAAAACACGAAATCTATTGGAAAAAGCCAAACAAACCGGTGCACGCACGGAATATTTATCTAAACCCACGTCGGAAAAACTTTTTTGTAGAAATGACAGACAGGGATCAACAAGTCTATACTCTATTGTTGTCAACACCTCTCTGTGTGGAAGACTTGTATCACACACAATCACAAGTGTGATCTCACTTGTAGACATTTGTTTTTAATTACGGAAAACAAACAGACAGCTCGTTCCAGACTGTCTGATGGCCAGTGGTCGGCAACGTCTATAGAGACTACAGATTAGTGATTCACGACCCCCCGACCACGATCGATTCAACATATTGTGATACTCCGGTATTTTGTATCGATTCCAAAAAATTCGAACCAATGCTTGGAATAATTGGATCGTATAGTACGAAATTGTCATAAAACGTATGAAAACAAACTTAAAAAAAATAAACGACTTCCAAAAAAACACTAAAAGTGGAAAATAACTTTACTTTCGTAAATGCTTTTCTCGCCTTTTTCTTTTTTCTCTGTCTTATTGTAAACAAACACAAACACAGATCTTGATATGTTTGCGAAGGAATGGAAGACTATTATGAGAAGAATCCATGTCAGAATGTTTGAATTATTATGAGAAGAATCCATGACTGTGTCAAATAAATTATATGTTTAAATAGTGTAATTGGTGTCGGCCGTTCTATTTAAAATAAATAAATAAATAGAACCAGAAAAACTAGACGTCCCAGGACGTCCAAACTGACGGACGGACGTCCGCTTTTCCTGCCATCCATGAGCGTGGATGAAAAGTGGTGTATGGTAAAGATCGGAAAAGGTAGCGTACTGTAGTTTCTGCCTTACCCCGGGGCCGTGTGAAAATAGTGTAAGTCTTTGTATATATGATGTTGACTGAAAAATAACAACAACAACATTTATTTATTTCCAGGAAAATTTGGCCCATAGATATACCTTACAGACTAACATACATTATGATAAAATAAAAATTGTGCACTTCACTTGTGCACTTGTGAAAAAATGAGTCAAACACGGAGTTAAAGTTACAATAAAGGTGTCATTGTGGATCACACAAAATCGGCCCGATACGGTGCTTACCGCTGCTGCGCACGGTGAAAACTATATCTTTCACGCTGTTGCGAAATCGATTATCTTCGGTATTTGAAGAAGTTTGACAGAGACATATACAATATGTTAAAAAACCCTTACCGATCCGTGAGGGTATTATTAGGTATCGAGATAAATTCTATTTATGTAATACTTTTTGATGAACAAGTAGAAAAAATACCTCGATGAAAATTAAATAAAATGTATTACAATGACGAAATTTCTATGGCAACACACGGGCGCGAGCAGTCGCTTCTCGGATAGTGACGTCATATAAAATTTGAAGATCGAACATACTTATGCCGAAGATGGTGTTGTCACGTTTTAATGTTTGTTTGAATATAGGGAAACGGTGGTAATTTGGGACAAAAATCGCTTATTTTAAAATTCATTAATATATTTACTCCTATGAATATTTTATGCGTCTGGGGGGACGGGGTTTTTTTTAACATGTTCTATAATATGCAAAAAATATAATAGGGCAAAGTTATAGCGTTTTAATCTATCCCAGTGGTGTCAGGTCAAAAAGGACTGACATACACTGTCAAAAAGGTCGATGGATCCGACCGCCACTAGATGAAAGTTACAACTACCTAACTTAGTATACAGTTGGTTGACTGGTAGAAAATGCCTAGGGCATTAAGTCCGCCAATGTACTTTGTGCTCGAATTGTTAAATAAATACATATACCACATTGTTTTATAATTGTTTGCATAAAACAGATTTATTTATTAGTGGCATATAAAACTTTTGTTTCACCTAAACTGACAATTTCATATGTAAGCAACTTATGCTTGAACGAATGGCACATTAGCGTCAGGTGGTACTTGTATTGCCATCTGGAATTAGGCTGAGCTGAGACCCTTTTGACAGTATTAGTTTTGTTTGTTAATTTATTTTGTATCATTGTTAAGGAGTTTTTGTTTGTAATGCCAAATAAACACAATTTTCTTTTTTTCTTTTTTATGTTTTGTGTGATTTTCCTGTGGCGTGCCCAAGCTATATCGCTCAATGTCAACTAAAGTGACAAAGGTCCCATAACTGACAGACATTGAGATGATTCAATAATAAGTGATCCGATTTTCGTATTTTTAGTAGGAAACCAAAAAAGTTGTGTCATTTAATATTTTATGAAGTTAATGTACTTGCTTGTTCATAATGCTTAGAATTCAGAAATTTATTTTTATTATTTTCCTACTAACATTGCCATATTGCTAAGTTTTAGCTACAGGCGTTACTTTTTTTCATAAATTAATATTTCTATTTTGTTAAAGAATCTGCTAAATACTGACTAATAAGCAACCTTAAATACGATTTTAAACTATCATGGTCACTAACATTATCATTAACAATAGAAACGGGATATATACTATGTTTACTGATTTGTTTGAGTTCCCGATATTTCGGCGCTGTTGCAAGCACGGATGAAATATCGGGAACTCAAATTCTAGTGTTAATGATAACCTTAAATAAATTTACAAACTATATATTTACAAAAAAAAGACAAAATTACGACTAAAACTAAGTACATACATACGTACATTTTATATTGTAGGTATATACAACGACTACAAAAGCTTCACTTTATATTTCCATCGCGGAAATCCATGAAAATAAAATGTTTTGTTTTAGTTACGCCAGAAACAAGATCCAGGCTTGGATGCTAAATGTAATATCAAACGTAAATATATGCACGTGTAATAGATGCGACAATTATATTGCACATACAACCCATACCTGTAGGTACTCGACACGGGTTCATCCATCTTCGTCCAAATGGACATGTCCTTACTCCTCAACATTTTCTAAGGATGCTCCCTTGGAAGATGTTGAGGACATCTCCATTTTGCTGCTATAGTGCTACTTGATTAAACCTAGACAATTATTGTACCTAGTTCCTAGATAATTGTATTCTAAAAGATGGCGTTTAGCTACAAAATACGTACTGAATTATAATCAAAGAGGGTCTCTTTCAGCACACTAGGGCCTAACAACTCTCCTTTTAAGACGCAACGTCATAGTCTTTAATAAATCCACGTGAAGTATTAGCTCCGCGGGTAGTGCGAGAAGGGATAGATAGATGGCGTTAGTAGTCCCTTATTATAGCCTAAAAGTAGCGAAAAGGACAGCGACCAGACAGACAAACTTAAAGTTGACAATGGAAAATTTAAACACAATTCAGTTTTATTATTATATTATTTAATATCTTATCAACATTATAGTTCAATAAAATGGAAACTAGTAACCAAAAGTAGCCTAATCTTTTACCACCTCTAGATAGTACCAATAATGTTTACAATGGATAATACTGTTATCGTTTATCTTTAATTGTCTTTTTCATAATATTTAACTGTTCACCAAGCTGCTGGGGCATACATCAAGGAACCTCCGTCGTGAACATAAGTAAGTTTGTCTATGGTTCTACTTTTGACAAGTGTGACAACAAGACAGAATATTTCCCACATTCGCCTTACATTGCTGTTCAAACTTTTGGTTTTCAAAACTATTGCTAAAGTCTATTTTTGTTTAAGGTCGTTCAAAATGAAAGCGATATTTTTGGCTCTGTTCGTCGTGGCGGTGACTGCCGCCCCTCTGCCCGAAGACGTATCAGGGAATGGTGCTGTAGAGATGATCGTGAACGGAGTACCTGATGGGGCAGCTTTGGAAGCCGGTAACATTGTGGATATTAAGTTGAAGGAGCACGCTGATGGTGAAGTGGTTGCTACCGACCTCCTGCATCCGTATTCTGCTGTTGGTATCGCTGAAGCTGCTGCCGCTGCTGCCGCAGCTGTTTCAAATGATGTCTCAGTTGTTGACAATGATATGGCGGAGTTCGCACGTAATCTCCACCCTATGCCAATTCTGATACCTTCCCCGGGATTTGAGCCCATTGAGATTCCAAGCCCTGTGATCCCTGAACCCATTGTGATGCCACCTCCCGCTGTCGCCGAGGTAGATGACAAGCCGGACCAGCTGCCAATCGCCGCTCCTCAGTTCAACAGTGACGTGTACAATGATGGACACGTTCAGGTACAGTACAATGGACCAGAGGAACCTGGTATGTTCTCCGCTCTTCAGGATTGGTTCCAAGTTGTCGTCAATTACTTTAGCCCCACTGGCAGCGCTCCCACCGTGGTCATTCCCGAACCAAAACTTTTTCACATACATCATTAGAAGGACGCCTCCTGGTAGTATGGTGGACCAAATTTTTTTGCCTAAATTATAAGAGTAGATTTTGTAACGTTTTTCTTTTAAAATCCTGTTTAGTTCATGTCTATTGTATGTTGAGTACTGTGGTTGATAATAAGGAAAAAAGTTGAAATAAACTCTTTATTTTTCAAAACTGAGTTTTTTTGAAGACAGTCGTCCTATCTGGTTCCTGCTACTAACTGCTGCTGGAACAGTAAATTAAATGCATCAAATTAATAATAACATAACATCACACCTGTAATCCCCGAAGGGTTAGGCAGAGGTGTACCTAATAGTACCCCCACATTTCGCCAGTTATGTTTTTAAGCCCCACGTAATAGGGGGCCAGCCTGTTGCCATCAACCAGGCACAAATCCAGACTCCGTAGCTGCTACTGAGAAATTCCTGATGGAAAAATCCAATAACGCTTTGTCCGATCTGGTAATCGAACCCGGGACTTCATGCTCACCAATCGCGCTTGCGACCACTAGACCAACGAATAACGACACAACAATAACATTGAATCGACCATGAATAGTGTTATTTCAATCGAAATAGTTTTTCTAAGCTTTTTCTCTGAGATTATTTTACCTTCGTATATGAAGTAATATTATTAATATAATCATTCAGATTTGAACATAGTCATCATGAAAAACTTCTAATGTAAAGGTAAAAGCCATCATTAAAGGTTTCCCCTCATGAAAACGGCTAAAACGGCATGCTAATAATAAACTATTCAAGTATTGTGTGAACTGGCTGAGGGGCTTGGCACGTACTCGCCTAACTTAGCCGAACTTCACTTATAGTCACTTCAAAGTTAATTTACCTTTGACTTTACAACACACACAAAATGAAAGTGATCTTTATTGTCATTGTTATAAGGTTTCTGTCGGATTGCAGTTACTGATAAGTGTCGAAATTACAATGATCTTTCGTTCATTTATACATCTATACAAATAAAGAAAATTGAAGTGTCTGTTTTAATATCAAAATAACAGCTTTTTACTAAATGCATATGAAAATATATTCGGTACTTATAATAAAAACACATTTTTTTCAGTTTTTATCTGTTTGTCTGCCTGTTTGTTCCGGTTAACCTCCGAAACGGCTGGACCGATTTTGACGCCACTTTACTGGCAGATAGCTGATGTTATAAGGAGTAACGAAGGCTACTTTTATTTTAGAATAAGAATTCGGTTTCCGTGCTTTTTATAATATTTCACGAAAACGAAGGTTGCAGGCAATAGCTAGTGTTATAATAATGTTGATGTTAGATCGCAGCTGCTTGAGGGAAAAATAATTGAAAGGACTATACTTAGTTCGTTAGTATGAAGTTCGGTAGTCCTGCTACAAAATAATCGCTTCTATTATATTTAATAGTTTAGTATGTTATGCTGGAACCTGTGGATAGCTTGTGTAAACGTTCGTATCTATGTTTAGATGTCCAATTTTGAAATGTCTAGTCCGGCTTTTTGTTGAAAATGATATTTACCATTTTTTACTGTGTTTCGTAACTAAAACTTAGATGTCATAAAAGGCAGAGCTAACGAGCATCAATATGTATACACTTTCCTAAATTTAAAAGCAATTTTCGCGAGAAATATCGATTGTAACTTGGAGATGGGATCTTTTTCATTAATTATGAGTTCCAAAATACTTTGTTCGTAACACAGAATAGTAGGAGAAAATCACTTTTAAAAGTTTATTCACGTTTTGACAGGAATGTTGACGTCCCATGCACTGAACCCAGATTCTAGTCATGATCATCGGTAGCCTTTGCGACCACTGAACCAATGACGCAGTCAGTGTTGAGTTGTCCTGTTGTATTTATACACACGAACAAAATATTTTTGATCAAAGTGCTTCCTTCTTCCTTCCCAAAGTACACAGAAATATACAAAGAGGAATGATTTGTATTTTTGTAAATATAACAAATAAAAATACAACAACAACAACAACAACAATAACAACAACAACAAACGACAATTACAACAACAAACAATAATTTACAACAAACACAACATTTCAACAAACAACAATTCAATTAAACAATTCAATTCACAACAATTTTTGTATATTTATGTTTATTCGTTACAAATATGTAACGAATAAATTCAAAAACTACTGGACCGATTTCAAAAATTCTTTCACCAATAGAAAGTTAAATTATCAGGAACATAGGCTATAAATTATATTTATATCATGCAAATTAGCCGAGATATCACAATTTATGCGGAGGAAGTCGCGGGCGAAGTGCTAGTCGTATATATGTATTTCGTCAATTATTGCATTAGGATTACAGTCTCTTAATTTATTATGTTACTTATCTTTATTTTGCACATAATAAAAAAGTATGACTCTCGTACTCCCGTATCACATTCCCGTACCCGATTTTGATAAACGCAACAATCTAGCAATAAAATGTCTGAATGATTATTATTTATTTGTATGTTCACGATGACTCAGATGAACAACATTGTTGATTGTTGTCAGAGTCAAAGTTCATGGATCGGAAAACTCTATCCTGTATTTGCTACGAGGCACGGCACATTCATTGGTTTTCAAATAATTTAAGTAGTCATAGCATCGCATCAGCATAAGTATAATTAGCCTAAAAAGTTTCCATGGCTGGGACATAGGCCACTCCATCTTCTTCTTTATCGTGTGGTTAGTGCCTAATCTGTTGTCAGAAATTCCCATCGCCTCTCTTTCCTATCGCCAATGGGCCTCCGACTTGGCTTTACATGCCGTCAAGAAATATCTCTCAGTTAGGCTGGTTTGCTCACGATGTTGTTTCTTCACCGAAGCAAGTGAAAATTAAACAATACGCACATGAATCCGAAAAATAAGAGGTCCTTATGGGCCTTGGGTTCGAAATCGAGACTTATGACTTGGCAGTCCGACCGTCACAACACAAAATGAAAATCAACAAAAAGTACTACCTTCTGGGACAGTCGGGTAAGACACTGCAGTCCGTAGGCCAAACATCAACAGTAGCTGTTTAAGCCGTCTCCAACTAGACCTGTAAAACTCATAACCAAACATATGCTATTCTTTTCTGATTAATTTCGTTGCGGGATCCAAGATAGTTAAATTGTTTCCCTGGGACTATGTCGAGCTTCTTTGCCTCGGCGCTTTTCTGATGGTAGCCACTGTTGATTCTGGCTTTCATGAGTGGTAATGGTTTGGGAATAGTGTGGCGGGCTCGAGCTAAAAATATATTACGTTCTAATAAACTTCACTAAAATCGGCAAAAAAACATTCATACAAGTTTCTCCAATAGTCGTGTTTTGTTCTCAAAAGTACTATCTGCAGCATTTTCCATTTTGAGATTTACGTTAGTTACATTATCATCATCTGCCTAGCCTTTTCTCAACGATGTTGGAGTCGGCCCCCAGAAACCAGATGCAGCTGCTGAATCATCATCATCACCTGTCTAGCCTTTTCCCAATAACGTTGAGGTCGACTTCCAGTCTAACCGGATACAGTTGAATACCAGTATTTTACATGGAGCGACTGCCTATCTGACCTCGACAACCCAGTTAGTACTGGGCAATACGTTACCCCAGATGCAACTGAGTATCAGTACCGATATTGCTGTTAGTCAAAAAAACTGTAAAACCCATAACCGAACTTCACAAAAATCGGCAAAACAAAGCCAACATGTATGTATATCTCGGATGTTCACCGGCCGCCGCCCGTTGGTCAGTGGTGTGCCGTGTGCGGGTTTTAATACGTTTTTTAAGAATCACAAATAAAGTAGAAAGTGGCACGCATCTGCTGTCACGCGAGGCTTGCACGCCACCGTGCGACGTGCGAGCTGGTCGATTACCCGCAGTGCCTGGGGATCGAACCTGTTCCTACTGGACTTATGTCATTACGTTTAATTAGGGGGTGACTGAAATTTTGGCCTTTGGATTGGTATGTAGCTGCACCCGGCTAGGGTGGAACCTGTCTTTAAAATAGTTGGAAAAGGCCAGGCAGATGATGATGAGATTTTAATTTGGGCAAACAGGATGTTCAATTTTTAAAAAATTGGGAAAAGATTGTATTCAACTGTGGACTATTCTTCTGCTGTCTGTGTGCATACACCGAGCCTCTACAGGGTGTAAGGGACAGTCCTCCACAACACAACAGGGTGCATTCAGCTCCTTATTTTGAATTATATTCCACCGGAATTTATACAGAAAATTATATTTTGCTTAATTTTTTTTTTTCCTTAACCGTTACTATTCCTTTATTTCTATGTAAAATTATAGTCCCTGTACGCAGCACTCCATTTATGTAAATGCTGCGGCTTAAATAAAAAATCCAACGATGGATGTTGAAATACTCTAACGAACGACGAGTGAAATCAGCTGTTCACTTCCTGGCTGCGGGACTGTTCGAAAGAGATACCGCGGCCCTGGAACACAAAGGGCAAAGAAGGAACGAACGGATGGGTTTTAGTCAGTACAAGTCTGACACTCCCTTCCGCTCCGCCCAGAGCGGGGGGGGTCATTTGATGATTTCCCATACTAGAAAAAAAAAAAATAGCTGTTCACTTCCTGCCTAGCTACAGAGTTAATCGAACTAGTCGTCGCGCTTGCCGTTCTCGACGCGCGTTTTGCCACGGTAACGATACATAGCGTATGAAGAAATAAAACAAATCAAATTTATTAGATTCCCATTACATTCCTGAAATAATTTCTTGTACCGGTCATCTTAGTATGATATACTGAATTCACCCCATCAGTTTGTGGAGGGCTGTTCCTTACACCCTGTATATTCTTCAAATGGTCCTATAGACTATCGGTACCTATATACTAAACTCCAAGAAGTGAGTCTATTGTGCACTCTCCTTTCGCCAGTTACTTTTTGAAGTCCCACGTAATAGGGGGTCAATAGAATCGTCATCAACCCGGCATGAATCCAGGCTCCGGCTGCTACTGGGTTCGACCTGGGAATCTGACCCTAGACTTCATCCTTAGCAGTTATACTTGCTCCCACCTAGATCAACGAGGTTGACAAGGATAGCTCTGCCCTATCAGAATAACAGAGTAGAGACTTTAAAAAAAAAAATTTGCAGTACCTTTATTGGTAGGGACCTTTTGACCTCGTACAAGACCAGTTTAAATTGTTTTATCTTTTTCTTTCGATTACTTTTTTATATTATTTTTGTATTATTGTAATCTCATCCATTTTTGTTGTTTTGTCTAATAATAAGTTTTAGGTTAATAAATACTTTTTCTTTCTTGCTTTCATGGTATGCTAAAGTGATGAATGTGGAAAAATGAGCGAGACTTACAGTACTTGATGCACTCCACACCATCATCATCTGCCAGCCTTTTCCCAACGATGTTGGGGTTCGCTTCCTATGAAATGGATGCAGCTGAATAACAGTATTTTACATAGAGCGACTAACTGAACCTATCTGAACTAAAAAACGAAATTACGAAGAAGTTAGAAGACTTTAATGTGTGACACAGTGAATTATAATAGATTTGAACCCCGCGGTGAACACATTCAGTTGATTCATCTTCAGAATTTAGTTTTTCAATCGCAAGCATTTATTTCCCTTTGACGATGAATTATATTCAAATTCAATAAAATTTCCGATTCACATTAACCGATTCAAATGAAAACTTTTTGATAATAACAAACAAAACTCGAGAAAGTTTTAGATACTAATTTGAACTCTTCACAAACAATTATGAGTATGGACTCTAAATACAACAAACTCTATTCACAACTTTCATACTCTTTCACATTCAAGCTAACAAATGTTACAACCGTTCTACTTTCGTCTAATGAATATTTTTTGTTAAAAGCGCCTGCCACTATCACGAGAAATCATGATTATCCTTCGTAGCACGTCGTAGCGCTGACGTCGTAGC
This sequence comes from Noctua fimbriata, assembly GCA_905163415.1. Classification (NCBI taxonomy): domain Eukaryota; kingdom Metazoa; phylum Arthropoda; class Insecta; order Lepidoptera; family Noctuidae; genus Noctua; species Noctua fimbriata. The sequence continues at coordinate 12,540,641 of LR990939.1, forward strand.
CGGCGTAGCTTGTCGTAGCACTCGCCTACGAGCCTACGGGCCCTCGTAGATAAAGGAGAAAGCATAGCTTTATTTAAGTAAAGTTTTTGTATCCGCCTACAGCTATTTATAAAACCAAATTATAGCATAAAACTCGATTAGAATAAAAATATTCCGGCGTTATAAATTATTTATTAATTCAAGGAAATGTTTTTTTTTTATTAACCATAATAAAACCCACGTCTACTCGTTTGTTTAAAATCATTTTCCTGTTGCTACAGACTTTCAGGGCTACGATAATTTGTTAGCTTATTTTTTATTAAAGCAATCGTAGAACTTGCTGTCGTTAGTTTGGATATTGTCCGAGTTAATCCTTATAATAGTCGTAGAAGTCAAAGGATCAATAGTAACTTTTAAATCGACTTTGTGACCTAGAAAACGACTGGATCGCGTTTTCAGAAAACCGTTGACCGCATCGTATTCGATCGAGTTAACTTTTTACTTTCACGAAACGTACGCGCCATGAATCGATAGGGTGTGCGGCCGTCGCGGCTGCAGGCAGCGGCACGACAATTATTGTGCCGGCGGTAGCGCGAATTTAGGGCATCGGCGCGGCGGCGCGGACCGCCGGGGGCGCGTGGGGCGCCGGGGGCGAGGGCGCCGGCACGCCCGGGCCAGTCCGCGCCGCGCCCCGCGCCGGCCGCTCGTGTGCCCCGAGCGCGCACACAGCGCCCGCGCTGCCGCGCCCGCCGCGCCGCGCCGCGCCGAGCCGGCGTCGCACGCGCCGAGCGCCCTCTGCCTGCTTCGCTCGCCGCCCGCTAACATGTTGCGAGTGTTGTGATACCGGGCACAGGTGAGCATGCACTAATAGTGAAACTTTACGGTTTTTAACGTGAAATCGATTGAACTTTCGTCGCTGAGATCGATATTTGTTGGTGAGTCGTGTTACTGATACATTATTTATTAAAGGACTTTTGATTTGGTGTTACCCCTAATTATAGATTTGGGACGGTGGCGGCGCGGCGTGTATTTTAGGTTTTTGGAGGTTGTATTTAAAATTTTCTTTGATGAAAGTTTTGCGGTCCGCGTGGGTATCGCGTGGTGTGTCGGATGGTTGGATGTATCCCATGCTGGTATCCTGACCTACTTGAATAGTGCAGATCGATGACGGCATCAGTCGTCGTAACGGAACATTGGTAGGCAGAACACTGCTCCTAATAATATAATAAGTGCCGCGACTACGCGCTGCGTTAAAGGTAAAAGGTCAGCAAGTCGAAACTAAGTTCATTACGTCCTGGTACTGCAGATGTTTCACGAATTAATTAGTTAACGACATTAATTATACCAAATATACAATACATCAATTAGGTACTCAACTAGGTAATCAATTGAATAAAAATAAAAAAATAAATAAAAAAACATCATAATTTTCTGTGGAACTTTAATGAATACGTTAGCACACAATTTTAATCAAGAACCATACAATGTGCAAACTTATTAAAACATAAAATAGTTGCGTGGTGTTGCGCTCACCCGCTCTCTAGTTCGGCATGGTCAAAGGAATTCTTACTCGTATACGTTCATACAAAGTTCTATACATACACACACACAAACACATACATACATACATTTTCTATAAAGCTGAATGTTTGTAGCATTCTTTCAATTTTCTTGTTTTCGAGTAGCGGGCGGTCGACCAATGAACGAGGAATCATTGAATTTTCAAAATGTGATTTCCAATAGTTTTATTTGTCAAAGATTGGGCACAGGGGCAAACAAAGAATGTGTTTTCTAATAGAATTTTCAAAAGCTCACTCAGGTGAATAACAAAGAGATTTCTTTTTAATCTGTTGCTACATCTTTGTTATATTTATCTAGCCTGTTGATAGGACCTAGTTATAGTTGGGTATTTTATATATTCGGGGTTTATAATGGAACTTAGACAAAATGATAATCAAAGCCTTTCCTTCCCTTACCACTAGGGGGTATCGTATTACCCAGTACTTAATGGGTTGTGGAGGTCAGATAGGCAGTCGCTTCATATAAAATACTGGTATTCAGCTGTATCCGGTAAGAGTAGAAGCCGACCACCACGTAGTTGGGAAAAGGCTAGGTAGATGATGATGACTATTTAGGGGTATCGTTATGAATAGTTAGCGGGCAGTGGAGGTAAGATAGGCAAATGCTGGTATTTAGCAGCACACAGTTAGACTGGAAACCGACTGAAACATAGTCGGTAAAAGGTTAGGCAGATGATTATGAGCTGGTGAATTCCCTATTTTCCCTAAAAGAGTGTCCATGGAGTTTCTTGCGTTCTTCTCCATAGAGATCTACGTTAGGGAATGGGCAACTACAGTACTTTCACAGTTTTTATGCCTGTGACTGAGACTGTAGCTACATTTCATTGTTGTCTTTGTTTCGACAATTTGAAAAGTGCCTGTAACTGGCCTACTTGAAATAAATGCTTTGATTTTCATTTTGAGTCTTCTGTGGCATGCTGACTTTTCTGCAACTATAGTTTCTATTTTCCTCATGGTTGTTTGCAGGTCAAGCTTTTACTAATTAATGATCTATCAACACTTACTTATTGTCAATAATGTGTGCACATACACATAGTTGCATATACTCTTCATAAGCTCACGACTTTTCTCGTGGGGGTAGTCAGAAACTATAGAACGCTACCCGTTACGATCCGTACATACACTTTCTGGATCGTCCACGTTCTCACTTCTTGTCATACCCGCACGTCGGTTGATTAGCTAGTTGTCTATAAATCTGTTCTCTAAATATTTTAGTTAGGCAATATTGTAGAGGAGGAGCTCGTAGCTAAATAATAACAGCCGCGCGGATCGATCTTTAGGTTAAGCCGTGCTTGCCTAGGTTAATCTGTGGATGGGTGACCACCCATTACATACCGAGTTTCCTCCATGCCTCGAAAAAGCACGTTAAGCCGTTGGTCCCGGCTGTCATTTATAGATCTTTGACAGTCGTTACAGGTAGTCAGTAGCTGCAAAAGTTTGACAACCAGTCTTACCAAGGGATATCGTACCTAGTACTAACTGGGTTGTGGAGGTCAGATAGGCAGTCGCTCTATGTAAAATACGGGTATTCAGCTGCATCCGGTTAGACTGGAAGCTGACCCTAACATAGTTGAGAAAAGGCTAGGCAGATGATGAGGCAATATTGTAACAAAATATTCTAATAACTTAATCTGAGGGAAATTCTTTGAGAAACTTCTGGAATTCCCTGAAGTATTTAATTAGAAGTTAAGAAAGAGAAACAAAACCTCTGTGATCCGATTTATCCGGACAAGTTTAGGAAGTTCGGAAAAGGCAATACTTTATTGGTTTTTAGACTTAAATGAGTTCTTAAATATTGGGTTTTATTACACTTTTAGTGCTAACTCTCACCTTGTAAACAGATATTGTATTGGCTAAATATTTTTTTTCAATGTACATAATATATAAGGTCTAACTATTCATACACGAAATATTTTCAGGTAGTCATCTAACGGCTATAACGAAGCCATTTCAAGGGATTATTTTATTTTATCTGAGTATATTTTTATAAAAAATAAATAATTTAAAATTACTTGACCCACAAAATTAATACTAGCTCCTTATTTTTGAACATCCATTACGCTAGTTTACTACGTCGGATTTACCTAGTGTCATTGTTAGAATATGGGAGTAAAGGTTTTATGCAAAAAATCTCAAAAAATTTTAGAATTGTAATAATTTCGTAAAAAAAAACACTCGGATATTTTTTTTTCCATTGCTTTTACGACTTTACCACTTATAGAAGTTACTCTTAAAATATTTCGTGTACGAAAAGATAGACCTTATATACACCTTGACTTTTTAGTCGTCTTACAACGGCAGCCCACTTCATGTATCCAATGACTATTAAACATTCATAAAAAAATAGGTATTTATGAGATTTTAATAATTTAAAAATAAAAATATTATTCAGTATTATGATATGCGACTTTAACACCCTGTTGCGAGCGATGATCTACTCGACTCGTGCGCTGCACTGGGTAGATATGTTCTCCCGTTTGATACCTAATTTTGTAATTTTATTCTAAAGTATCATTTATTTTTCTTTATACTTATTATGGTAGGTAAAAAAAAACCGAGCCTAGAGCTATTTTATGTCGGGTACATTGAGTGGACCACATTTGTAAGGCGATTAAAAAGTCACGGTGTATATACTCTCTTGAACTCAAACACAGATCTTGATATGCTTGCGAATGAATGGAAGGTGAAACTGACAGAATGTTAGAATTTTTGTGAGAAGCATGCATGACTGTGTTAAATAAATTATATGTTTAAATAATTGGCTTCGGACGTTCTATTAAAACTTATTTTTTTTTTTTGGTATTACTCCATAGGGCCTAGGCAAATGGCAGCCACTTTCGAAGCGTTTCATATTTCTGCAATTAAAAGACTTATTGGTTGATTTAGGCTTTTCGGTAGCTAATCCCATACATTTTAAATGTTTTCTCTATTGTTTATAGTTAACATTACACAGCTTAAATAAACAGTCGAAATAAGAATAGACTTGAAGACAGGGTGGACTTTTATTTATTTATTGGTTCACCCAGGTTGTATGCTAAAAGTAACATGCAAAAATGTAAATGCAACAGTGCAACCATCACTTACAGGTAAACTCTGCATGCATAAAGAAGTTGTACAATTTATAATATAAATCTTGTTTTAAATAATTATTTATCTAAATGCTTATGAAAACATACTATGATGTTAAGTAAAACAGTTTATTACCGTATAATTTTGTACAAGAAAACATAGCAGTGAATTTCAGTGTAAATATTTTTGAAATCACAGATTAGGTTAAAAATATAGCATGCAAAGTAATGATATTTCTTTAATAACTCAGGAAGTAGCTAAATGATTTTTCTCAAAAACGACAGCAGTGTTTTCTTTCAACTTTCTATATTCTAAATAAATCTTCATGTTAAAAATACTTTATGAGGAAAAACACCATAATTCAATTTAGCACGATAAATTGGAAAACCGAACGTGTCCTCTTCACTTTAGACTCTGGCTTTTCCGCTAGAACGGTTTTTATTACATTTATATTTTAGATTAATAATCTTGGTGGGAAATAAAGCCTAATTTCCATAGTTTTAACATGTTGGAATCGGCTTCCAGTCCGAGCTGGTGCAGCTGAATACCAGTATTTTACATCAAGCCATTCTCTGTCAAGCTTCAAAACTACTTTCTACTTAGGGTTAAAATAACAACTAACATAACTACCTAGCTAACTATATAACTTGGTCAAAATGACCAAGTTTTATTATGTTATTACTATAATAAAGTTACGCCAAATTAATTTTGAATTTTTGTTTGAATTTTATACGGCGATAATTATAATAGATATAGGCCATTAGATTTCGGTCAGAACAGCCCTTAAAGGAATAATCTTGTAGAATGGGGTACCGTATCTACTAAGTGTATGTACATACAGTGTAGGATATCCGATTTCGAAACGTAGCTATTATGGCAAAAAAAAGCAATACTTCTTGGTTTTTGAGGTACTATTCTCGCCAATCGAATTAGTTGTTAATTTTCGTTATGCAACCAGCACCACAATTGTGTAACACATTTTTAACGCTAATAAAAGGATTGTTAAGGAATTCTTGAATAATCTTTTGTTTCGATAATGGCTGGGTGCAAAAAATCGTATGTTTATTAAAGTAAACAATTTAAATTGTTAAAGTTTCAAAATGAAAGGCATTAACAGTGTATTACGAAGTTACCCCGTGGCCTAACAAAAATACCTGTGAGTACACCTAGTTACTTTGTTATTAACATGTCTTAACTGAACCAAAAAAAAATCCGTGTCGGCTAATCTGATTGATCTCGGACCTCGACAGGTCCATCGAGCCGACGAAGCTCTAGTCCGGCATTATCTCCCGATACGCTAGGCTCATCCCGTCGGTAATCCCTAAGTCTCACCGTACATAGCTTTTAAGAACCGACACAGCCGTATTTGTGCGAGAATTTTACACTTAGGCACGACCACGACCTCAGGCGTTGCGACTAGCGTCAAGAGACGCGCGTGTTGTTTCCTTGTTGTGCTCGTGTGCTCGTGTGATTGCCGCCGCTCCGCAAGACTCGTGGCATGATTTCAAACAACTACTTTCATTTGATTTCTCAGCAGGGCCTGTTGCAAGACGCGTGTCGTTTGGGCGCGTAGCTCGTGGTCAAGGTATTCGTATACCACTCACCGTACATTTTGACTTGGCTTTAAGGATCGGGACACCCCTAGACCCTATTTGTGCGAGAATTTGATACATTAATACCGAGTTAATAGGATTAATTGCACTTAAATGATTTTAGTGGCAGAAATTGATGTTTAGTTAATTATCTTGATGGGCATAACTGTCGGATCGTGGTTAAATAATATCAGCTATTCGGACCGATCTTCAGGTTAAGCAACACTTGCCTAATTTGGCCCATGGATGGGTGACCACCTATTACATACCGAGTTTCCTTCGTGTCTCAGTCGTTACAAGTAGTGGCCCAAAAGTCTGACAACCAGTCTTACCAAGGGGCATCGTGTTACACAGTACTAACGAGGTTGGAGGTCAGAGACGCAGTCGTTCCAAGTAAAATACTGGTATTCAGCTGCATCCGGTTTAATTTAAAGCCGACCTCAATATAGTTGAGAAGTAGCTGGCCATATGATAAATAAAATAAAAATATTTATTTGAGACTTACAAATACATGTTACAAGTCAGTCACAATAAGAAAGCACACGAGTGTATTGCCACAGATCTGATCCTGACCTCCAAACTAGGCCTGGACCTGTATTTCAGGGATCAGCGTTCAGACATGGTTTCTATTTTCAATCTAACAGCTACAAAGTTGACAGCTAATGTTATTGCCATTTGGCAACACATATAGGTAAAAACTAAATAAATATTACAATTAAAATTATAGTAAGAATAAAAACAAAGATATAATGCTAAAGGGTTATGTGTGTTTGTATGTCTGTGTGTGAGTTGATGAGTGATGATTACCTAGTGACAAGATCTTGAATATTGAGGTAATTTGCAATGTAAACATCTGCGAAAAGTACTGAGCTTTAATTTGATCTGATTCGATAAACAAAAAATCTTATTTGAACTTACGTTACTCACTATCTTATCATGTGAAATATACCATACAACCTCAAACCCAGCCAGCTCCTTCAGGAAAACCGTGAAAATATAATTTCCCGTATACCTCTTACAAAAATCGTGTATTCCACATGACTTACGAGGTACCTCGGCTTCGTACTCGCGGCCCATAGCTTGATATCAATGAGCAGTAAATTTTACGCCTCTCTCGGGGCCCGCGGATTGATTGCACCGAAATTGTTGGGCTGTGCATACTTACTTATTTTTTATGTTGCTGTATAATATAACGTCGTGATGTTATGCTAGAATATTGATTTAGTCTAACTATACTGTTGGTTTGCTGTACTCGTAACGGGGAAGGAAAATATCGTGAGGATTGATGTAAAGTGATGACTTACATGTGACATCTACACAGAACCGCATTGGACCTGCGTGGTGGATATCATATAGTCCACTCCCACTCAGGGAGGATGCCTGTTTCACGATCCCGGCAGAGGGAACATTATAGCCTTATTGTCCTATATTGTTGTTAGTTTGTTCATTTAATATTTGATTAAAGTGGAAGCGCCAGGGTATCCCGTGAAATTTATTTTACAATTTACACATTAACACACACACATTTTTTTTCTTTTTTAATTTTTTTTTTTTACTTTTTTACAATTTGCCGATTTTTGTTAAGCCGTATGTTGAACAAAATATTATGATTCGCGACCATAACACATATGTATTTACAGAATTAAAATCATTAATACATTGAATTTCGCAGGCTACCTTAGTGCATTCTTCTTAAGCTTTGCCAGATTTTCTTTTCAAATTACCTCTCAACTTGGTTATCCTCAATAGATTCAGTGTAAAGTTAATTTGTTTTGAAAACTTCAATATTTTGCGAACATTAATAACATTATAATCAATTAGGCACCTCCATTTTAAACAGGTGCTTTTCACAATGTATGACTCCAGAATTACAAAATTTTCGTTCACATACAATCATAATTTAAACCTTTTTTTCTATGTCATTAAAAAAAAACTCTACTTAAAAACGAATCGCTGTATATGCTTTTACCTTTTTCAGTAAAAAGGTTCCATTGTGAAAGGTAACTGTAACGTAGGGCGGGCGGTATTCATGGTAGGTACTTAGTAGCACAGACAACTACAGAAGGTCAATTCTATACAACATTATTTTTAGTATATGCCAAACCTGAATATAGTTTGTTCAGAATAAATAACTGAATCGATTCCAATAATTTTAAAACCATGTTATATTTTGTCCCAAAAATATTTAAAAAAGGTTACAATTTGGATACTGAGCGACACTAAGTACCTATCGCAATCATTTAGGTACCTACTGATAAATTATTATTATCGATGAGCTCAAGAAAACGCTGGAGGAGCGCGCGCAGCGGCGCCGCGTGGTGATCACGTTTTTGTGCGAACATCCAAGTAACAGAACAAGCCGATAACTTTGTGATTGTTCATGATACATTCGTTCATGATATTCATGTATCGTATTACCCAGTACTAACTGGGTTGTGGAGGTCAGATAGGCAGACGTTCCATGTAAAATACTAGTATTCAGCTCCATTCGGTTAGACTGGAAGCCAACCCCAACATAGCTGGGAAAAGGCTAGGCTGATGATGATGACATTTAGTGTTACCGTAAACAGTGATTTTTCACACCAAAAAAAAAATCCAATTTACCAGCAATAATATTTCCGCAGTGTTACTTAGTTTGATGCATAGTTGACGGCTTTGTAATGGGACCTTTTACACCCTGTATGTGTTTGCCTTGCGACTGGAACTGTAGCTACATTTCATTGTTGTCTTTGTTTCGACAGTTTGAAAGTGTCTCTTTGATTTTGATTTTTGCGTTTTCGCTCAGTGTATGTACCTGACCTTCTGTGTTATTCTGTGGTAGTAGGTATACTGCCGTATCTCTAAGTTACAATGTCAGCTTATCAGGGATTACTATCCTTCCGAAGTGCCGCCTCTTTCTTTATGTACTTGTAATCTAGGTAGGTGAATGGAGAGAGGATTCCAACGGAATGGGTGCCTTACTTAATGGGACGTGATGATTTTTATTGGTATTTTACTTGTGAAAGGAAATAGCTTGTAAACAGTTTCGTTGAGGACTTCTCTTTTTCTGAAGGCGATGAAATATAAAAATAGTTTATAATAAGATCTCGGGATTATCTTGAGAAAACAAGGTGGGTGTACGAGCTACGTACCTTTGTGTAGTTTGTACGACACACTCATTAATGCATATCGATATTGTTTCAAAATCAAACTCAAAGCATTTATTTCAATTAGACCATCACAGGCATTTTTTAATATAAAAAAAAAACAAAAAAAAGGGAAGCTACAGTCATAAGTCACAAGGCATAATAACTTGAGAAAGTACTGTAGTTGTACATTCCAAAGCGTAGATCTCTATGGAGTAGAATGGCAAGAAACTCCATGGACACTCTTTTAAATCAAAATATTGTTACAAAATCTTGGTTACATAGTTCATGTTGAGATTAAACATATATGTGAGAACGATGTAGAAGGTTAGGTAGGTTTAGGTGTGCATTTCTCTAACTTAGCTTGTAATCGTGTAATTATAATTCAATAGCAATAAATCCATCAAAGGAATCACTCGTCTACACATTTACATAACATAATATACCTTACAAGTCTACATAACGAGTACATAACATTTTCACTGTTGGGCATCATACCCCAACAGTGGGATCAAATAAGGAGGAAAATATAACATACATCCAATGTTTTAAGATTTAATACAACTTCAAAGTAAGATTACTTATTGATGTACCCACAAAACACATATGCAGGAATTAAGGTACAGACAAGAGAGTACAAAGGCACCGCTTATTTCGTTTAGAAATCTCTTCCACCGGACCTGCGACAGGATAGCTAGACAAGAAACGTAGATACAGTCTGTAAAAAGAATAAATTAAGCCTCAGTTATTTTAATAATTACCCTGGCTGGTTTTTTCCAGTAGTACCTAGACAAGGCTTCAATAGAAAAAAAAAAAACATGTGTTTACGCGGATTAAGCAAATAATGCGATCTAAATTTGAAAATTGGCCGTTGCAAGAAGAGGACGCGCGCTCTGCTTCGAACACTTGGATTAACAATAGTACGCATGAAAGGAAGGGGCACAATACCTGAACCTCCTCGTCACAGTCTCCTTGAGCGTTGAACACGACAAAAACGACGAAAACACACCAATTTTCACAAATTTTCTTATGAGGACGCGTGGTTGCGGCGCGAGAAAATTAGCCATTGCAGATTCGTTCGACAGACGTTCTTTCTCGCTCGTACGAATGCGATGGGCATGTGCGGGAGAAGGATTGGGAAAGGAAATACATACGAGCCAATCCGAAAACGACAATCTTATATAGTGAATTTATCTACTAATACGTGTGAATCTAGCCACAGGATCAGCGCAACCAACGTGTATTTTAATTTAAAGCTCCTTTAAAACTCATAACCACTAAACTTCAAAAGAAACCGCTGAGTCAAACACAAAGAATACTATCGTCCATCAAAGTTTATTTATTGGGCACCCAACTCGATGGTTTATGAGCTATAAAGTGAATAAAAATCAATAGGAATGGACCATAAACTATTTATATGACGCCTAGACTAGAGGCAAGTTCAGACTCATGTTAGCTTTGAAAAGGTTGACCTAACCTGGAGTTGTGAGAATTTCTTGGTCCTCTTCTACACCGTCTTTGGACATACGATTCGATATAAATTCAATTAAATTCTCAGTTTGTAATTAAAAAATAACATTACTATTCAGACTAGAAACGGGATATTTACCATGTTCTTGTCTGAATAGTAATGTTAGTGACCATGATAGTTTAAAAAAAAATAACAGCTTTTTACTGAATGCAAATGAAAGTATTATTTACAAACGGTACTTAAAACAAAAAAAAAAAACGATTTTGACAGGACTTTTACTGGCTGATGTTAAAAGAAGGCCTCGCCCACGGCGACTTTTTGTAGCGATGCAATCGCGCATGTGTATCGATACAGCCGCAAAGCTGTCGCTGGCTGTGTACTTTCGCCAACTTATGTATCGTTACTATCGCGATGCAGAAGCGCGTTTACAAAACACGTGACAGCATCGCTATAAAAAGTCGCCGTGCGCGGGGGGCCTTAGGCTACTTTTATTTTAAAAAAGAATTAGGGTCCCGTGCAATAAAATTAAAACCCTTGAAATTGTGAACAAAAGTGTGTCACGTTATTTGTGGTCGCACTCCTCCGAAACGGCTCGATTGATTTTTGTTTTTTTTTTAATATTTTGGTCGGTATGAGAAATAATGAGAATAGGTCGTAAAATATATTTCACACCGCTAATTTCACGTGGATGCAGGTCGCGGGGCACAGCCATTATAATATAAATGTGTAACAGGCTCTTTTCCCAAAAAAAAACCTCCATTTTAACGCACGGTATGTACCAACTTCTTGATCTCTTGTTTCTTTAGCGCTTAAGTGTCTATCAGTTACTTAGTCATCTAGAAATTTTGGAGAAATATTCATTTTAGTGTTACTTCTCAGGGCATACGTTCACGTCATTCTATCTTTAGCTGTGTGCAGCAAATTTTTTTTACTCAGTCAATGAATGCGAGATATATAAGCGGAATTCAATGATTTGCTTATCCTGCTACAATTTCATCAATTGTCTCCTATAACCAACACTCTAACATAACATGGGATAGCTAGGTGATATGTGTATTCCGTCTATGCAGGAATGGAGTAGGTGTGACGTCAGAGCCACCACAGATGCGCAAGCAATGCTCGCTCTAACGCATACGCCATGCAAATTCAATTTTCCAATAGAGTAGTCGGCTTTGCAACGGAAAACTATTCTTATTGTCACGAGAGGACGGGGTTCTATTTTTGAAAGTGGAGACAAAGGCCTGTTTCGAAGAGTGCGAATATTTAATACTAGCGATCCGCCCCGGCTTCACATGGGTGCAATATACATATAAACTTTCATTCCTCTTGAATCACTCTATCTATTGCTCAAAACTGTATTCGAATCCGTTGCGTAGTTCAAAAGATCTAAGCGTACAAACAGCGGGAGCGACTCTGTTTTATACTATGTAAAGATAAAGATTGCAGGGACTTTTAATGTGTGCCAAACTAAATGGAAGGTTATGGGGAGACCACGAAGCCAAAAAGCATTTAAGAATAAATATATTTTTCAAATTTGTAAATTGTAACAATTATTTTAGAAAAATATATAATTTTATGAATTTTATGAATGACTAGGGATTTTGTTGTGTTTTAATAGAATAATTTAACTGTTCCGTCCAATAAAGACTAATTAATTAATTAACTTTAATAAGGTACGTACAATCAATATGTACGAAATTTAATGAACTGAATTTGCCTAGGTCGCTCCGAGGATGGATGACCATCACGTACCGAGTTTCCTCCGTGTCTCGGAAAGAACGTTAAGCCGTCCCGTCTGCCATTTGTAGATCTTTGACAGTTGTTACAGGTAGTCAGTGACCCGAAAGTCTGACAGCCAGTCTTACCAAGGGTATTGTATTGCCCAGTAGTAACTAGGTTTCGGAAGTCAGATAGGCAATCGCTCCATGTATAATACTGGTATCCAGTTGCATCCAGTTAGACTGAAAGCTGACCACAACGTAGTTTGGAAAAGGCTAGGCAGATGATGATATTGAATTGAATTTTGTCATAGCAACAATTAGTGAAATTCTGGCATTTCTTTGTCGCTTGTCATTGGATCAACATCCCTGCCCTATAAAACATTATTTTTAGTATATGCGAAACCTGAATATAGTTTGTTCAGAATAAGTAACTGAATCGATTCCAATAATTTGAGCGACTTTGAGTACCTATCGCACTAATATAGGTACCTACTGCCAAATTATTATTATCAATGAGCTCAAGACGATGCTGGAGGCGCGCGCTGCGTGGTGACAACGTTTTTGTGCGGACAATTAGGTAACAGAACTACTATCTTTGAGATTTTTCATGATACAGTTTTGAAATTTTTACATAGATTCTTTACATAAAAATACTAGACATGTGTATCACGTTTCGCATATACTAAAACTAATGTTGTATATCCGGATGATTCGTAGTTAAGGAAACATGTGAGTGCGATTAGGGAAGCTATCTTATAAATTGATCTTTAAAGGGTCCTTAAGTAGTCGCTGAGTCGACAAGTTTCGTGTTTCTGTGAATATTCTCGGGATTTGGAGAACTAGCGTTTAGCTTAATAATATTTTCTTCTTTTGGGTATTAGCAGAAGTATATGTTTTGCTGTATTAACAATTTCGTATTGATCTATTGGGCTGACAACAACAAAAGAAGTAAAGAAGGCTTTTTTTTTTTGTTTGTACCGAATAAGCTCCGAAACTACTGGACCGATTTTAATCATTTTTTCACAAATAGAAAGCTAAATTATCAGGAAGTAACATAAGATATAAATTACATTTATATCATGCAAATTTGCCAAGCTATCACAATTTTTGCGAACGAAGTCGCCGGCGAAGTGCAAGTTCATAATAAAATAGCACCTCAAATAAAAAAGGAAACGATACAATTAAGTATAATTATTTAGACGGCACGGTTGGCGCAGTGGCTGAGAGATTGACTGCTGCACTTCGTGTCGCGGGTTCGATTCCCGCACGGAACAAATATTTGTATGGCCTACGGGTAGTTGTTCCGGGTCTGGCTGTTTGTGTATGTGAATTTAAATGTTTGTAAACGCACCCACGATACAGGAGAAATTCCTAGTGTGGGGCAAAGTTTAAAAAAAAAAAATCCTGTGAGAGCAATAATTTTCAATTATCCAAGAAAACACAAACACTTAGTTATTTTAATACATTTGCAACATTGAATCTCAGAATATATTACCATATCAAGTATTACTTGTAGTGAACGAGAGGAAATTGCTATAGCAACGCTTAGTAGTTTTCTGAACAAATGAGACCGGAATAAGATGCGCCCGGTATGCTGGTACAGACAAGGCCATAAATATGTATACACTTAAGGTACCTAAGTCAAAAAGATTTTTTTTATAGTATGTGCCTAGGCTTTTGCCATTAGGTTAGGGGCAGCTGAATTTTCTCGTAAATGTCAAAATGAATGTTGATTGAGGTATTGGGCATATAACTTCTTCGTTCTTTATAACTAAATGAACAGTTGTATTTTAGGTAATTCAACAATAGTATCGATGCAAAACGAGTTTTTTGCATATTACGAAATGTATACATGTTCGCACAGTTGACTGTACAACAGGATCCTGCATCATAAACTTGAGTAAGTACACTTTGAGTTATTCAAGGAAATCTATTGTCTCACGTTCAAACCACGGCACGGCACGGCGTTTGACTGCACGGTTGCCGCAGTGGCTGAGCGATTGACTGCTGCGCTGCGTGTCACGGGTTCGATTCCCGCACGGAACAAATATTTGTATGGCCTACAGGTAGTTGTTCCGGGTCTGGCTGTTTGTGTATGTGAGTTTAAATGTTTGTAAACGCACCCACGATACAGGAGAAATTCCTAGTGTGGGGCAACGTTTTTAAAAAAAAGAAAAGAAAGAAAGAAAGAAACCGCGCGCTGGTGCTGGCTCTGATTCCTTAGCTCGCTTCTTAGGTGTACCCAGTGCATAGTATTATAAGGAGTGCCCATTAAGGTATCGTGATAATAATGCACTATGTAACTATACATAGTGATCGAATATCCGATCTATAATTTAGTTGTTGATCATAGTGATAACAACAGTTCATTATAATTGATACAAATATAAAATCGAAACATATATCCATACAAAACCACTAAAATGTACCCACTATTTTTTTATAGCTATGATCTGTATGACATTACCGAATACTTTGTAGTGAAACACGCTTCTGTGTTTGAATAAACTTTTACAAGCTGGGATTTAAACATAGGTAGGTACCTAACGATTTGTAAACCATCTAAAACTCCTTTGAAACCGTTCAAACGCTGACGCCGCATCGGAATCGAAACGTAACATCTATATCGAATGCAACATAGTTAACGATATGCGACAGCCTTCCGTATTCCAATATCTATCGGTATCGTAGCTATGTTTAACGATATATTCAGTACTACACACTGCTACCACAAAATAGATGGGTCGGTTGTATACAACGAGCGAAAATGTACGACGATACGATTCACGTATTGGGAGTGCAGGCGCACTAGCAACTGGCATTTATTTATTTAACACTTCAAGCCCAAAGTACAGAGGCGGACTTAATGCCATAGGCATTTTCTACCTGCTTTGGGTGATACAGAGACGGACGTGGTGGTAGTGGTAGGTGAATATCTGAAAATAATTTTAATTTTAACTCTTTTTTTTTTCTTTTTTCTTTGATTTTTTGTGGCGTATTGTTGCTAGCTAGTTTAATTTGTGCTACTACAAGATCGTTTCTTATTTCTGCCACAAGGAAAAGCGTTTCATGGTGCTTAAATATGCACAAACGGGCTTAGAAAGGTCTTCTTCGTCCAATCTAAGTTTTGTACAGTCAATCCGATAACGCACCGTTCCCAACTTCAGGCGACGCGACTTTCGACGCGAGTAGTTCCCTCACACTTATTATTTTCAGTCTGTGTTGTCGCACTGCAGTGCAAAGTCCTCGTTTTCTCCTTTCCAATCCTCTCCTGTTTGTAGGCGTCTAGCTCGATCCGCTATCTTCGCCTGGGTATACTGCGATGTGGCAATGCTCTTAGCTGTATCTTTCATTTGTTTTGCCCGCAGTCTTGTCGCAACACGAGTGTAGGTCGTGGCCAGACGGTAAGGTTGTTTAGTATTGTTGTTTATAATTATGTTAATGTTGTATAGGTTAGATTTTATTGGTGAAGTTTACTTTGGTAGTGTGGGACTTTCTTTTGTCTTACTGCAATAGTTGATGGTGTGTTATGTAAAAAGTTGGGTGGATTCTAATATTTTGCTCTGTTTTACTTTAATATCATTTCATCTTCGTTTTTTCCAATGATAATAAATTAAAACCATTTTTTTTTAGGATGGGAAATCATCAAATGACCCCCCACGCTGTGGGCGGAGCGGAAGGGAGTGTCAGACATGTACTGACTAAAACCCATCCATGTTCCTTCTTTGCCTTTTGTGTTCCAGGGCCGCGGTATCTCTTTCGAACAGTCCCGCAGACCTGGCAGGAAATTAAACCCTAGTCATGGTCTATACGTGTTTTCACTTTATTAAAAACTGTTTAGCCGTTAGGTGTAATAGATTACTCAACAGACCGAGTTATTTTCGCATTGGTATGGATGTCCTGCCTACCATTGAATAATGTGTCACAGGGTAGAAAACTTACCGTTAAGGTAATTTAATTTATAACCCGTGGTTTTATAACAAGGGAAAAACAGCCTAATAATAAAAAGCTTAAAGTACACAACGGAATTAAAAAGAAACCGACCAAATAGCAGAATGAACGTAAAAATGTCCTAAAAGAAAGTGTGCAACATTAAAATTCATATTTTTTTGTTTGGTCGTTCATACCCGTCAGGGTAGAGGAAAGGTTGGGTCTGACGTATATTGTTGTAAGGCTGGTCCATTTGGTAGAACCCAAAATAGGAATATTCTATCTACTGAATCAATAGTGTAAATATACTAACGTATGACTATTTTGACCTGGTGAAGGTTGCAGGGATCCGCTGGATGCGAGTCGCACGGGACCGGTCAATGTGGCGACACTTGGGGGAGGCCTATGTCCAACAGTGGTCGTCTTTCGACTGAAATGATGATGAAGAGTATTTAACATTATCATACATATTTTTTTTTTATTTTTTTTTATTCTGTATGGGCTTACTCTTGACCTCAATCTAGTCCTGAGGACAGAGATGAAGTCGACGATGGAACGAGCTAACCCAAAATAAGCCTATTAACTCGCGATTTAAATAGATTGGGGTCATATGAACTTGGAAACACCGACGCAGGCAGGGAATTCCACTCCTTGGCTGTGCGCATAATAAATGATGTAGCAAAGCGCTTCGTGCGAATGTGTGGAACATCGACAAGGTATGGGTGATAACCTGCAGTACGTCTGGACTCCCGATGGAAGAAAGGAGATGGTGGAATGAGTTCGTGGAGCTCTTGAGCACACTCACCGAAGTACAATCTGTAAAAGACCGACAAACATGCAACTTTGCGCCGATGGGCCAGGCTATGAAGCCTGGTACCAACCAGCTTATCGTCACCAATGAGCCTCTTGGCTCTGCGCTCAACAGAATCGAGTGTGGCTAATTGGTATTTGGCTGAGCCATCCCAAAGGTGACAGCAATACTCCATGCCGGACCGAACTTGAGCTTTATATAAGATTAAAAGCTGTCCAGGCTTGAAGTAACGCTTAACCTTGTTTAGGATACCCAGCTTTTTTGCCGCAGTTTGGGCTTTCGACTCAATGTAGGCACCGAAGTTCAGATTCGCACTCAACTTCGCACCAAGAAGCTCGAGGCTGTCGGTGACTGGTACAGATGTACCCCGGAAAGTAGGAGCCAGATTGAACGGACTCCTTTTGGCGGTGAACAGGCACACTTGTGTTTTGGCGGCGTTAAAAACAACCAGATTCTCATCACCCCACTTGGAGACGAGACTTAAGGTTGAATTCGTTCGCTCTACCATGGCCTCTCTCAATAAACGTACTTCATCACCGCTGGCTTTCGCGCTGGATGCATAACTCTCCATGACAGTACTGTCGTCTGCGTACATATCATCACATCAATCTTCATTTAATCTCAATTTCTCTTCATTTTCTATCTTCATTTATTTTTCTTATTCATCATCATCATTTTTTTGTCTTTTTCTTATTGTTTTTTCGTTTATTTTATTTTTTTATTATTATTGTTTTTTTTTTATTTTTATTGAGTATTTTCCTAAAATCAAACTTGAATTGAAACTATTATTAACAATTAACTTATTAGCACGCAAAATACGCGCTTTGACGTGGAGTTGTGGACACCAGCCCGTTATACAATACAATTCATGATGTAAGCTGAATCAATATTTACTCATCTGTCCAACTTGGTGTTTGTCAAAGCATTTTATTTATAGACACTGGGATCTGAGGTCAAAGAATGCCGCATATCTGTATTATCGTTTGATAAGTATTTAATTCTAATAGGGCCAGTTTTCCACCACCTAGTAAGTTCTGTTAAACTTAAGAATCTGTCATAATCTGCTTGGATTGACTCATAAAATACTGTTCCACGTTTGGCTGAAACATGTTCTTACTAAGTTTATATCGTAAAACACTATCTAGATACTACTCTTGTATTGTGTATAAGGATCAGTCAAAGTGGTATGGACAAATTGTGGACTAGCTGCGGAAACCAGACACTGACTTTATAGGGTGTTTGGAATAGGCTTCCGCAAATAGATAGGGTGCATGAATGCACCCTGCTTTGCTCTTTATTTTGAATCATATTCCAACGAAATTTTGCTCAGGATAATTTTCTTTTTTAATGTAATTTTACATTAAAATGTAAAATTACATTCTCTGTACGCAGCACTCCATTTATGTAAATAATACGGCTAAAATAAAATAAAAACCAACAATTGGGATTGAAATACTCTGACGAAGCGTGAAATCAGCTGTTCACTACCTGCCTAGCTACAAAGTTCATCTAACTCGCCGTCGCGCTTGCCGTTCGCTACGTGCGTTTTGCCACGGTAACGACCCATTGCGTATGAGGAAATAAAACAAATCAAATTTATTGGATTCCCATAACGTCCCTGAAATAATTTCTTGTAACGGTCATCTTGGTATGATGTACTGAATTCATCAGTCTGCTATCTTCAGCACATATATCTGCTGATTTCAGTGTCCGCAGCCGGTACACAATCTGTCCGAACCGCTCTGCTCGAACCTTAACCCGGACCTCGATCCCCAATCCCCCATAACTCCCATAAGCTTATTTCTTTATAAAAAAGATACTCCACGATAACAAACAGGGTCCTGAGGTCATGTTAACCCCTGGTTTTTCACACAATCCCTTGGTATTACTGTTTATTACAATTTTATTCAGGTAAGTGGTCTAACAGATTTGTTATTATTAGGGAAATGGAATCAGTTTCAAAAGGTCCCCATTGGATTGGGACCAATAACTTGTGATATTTCTGGTTTGTTTTATTTAAAATGTTATTTGACTCTGTTTTGTTTAAGTATTTGTTTTTGTTATATTATCTTGGATTGGAATCTTCTATGTGATTGAGTTTTTGTTTGTTTTAAGAATTTATTTTGTTTAGGTAGTAAATTGTGTGGTATTTAAAAAGGTATGTCCTTTGTTACTGGAATGTACTAGAAGTTTTGTATGATTTTAATTTGTGGATGTAGCAATCAATTAAAAACTGATCTTTAACCTTTTTCACGCCATTGTCACATATACGTGACAAGCAAGCGCGTGCGCTGTACGCCAACGAAACAAATATGTGACAAAACGGTAGGTGAAATTGTGGCTTGGGGTGGAGGGCACGCGCGTGCGTTTATGCTCTGGCGTTCAAAAGGTTAAACGACTAGCTTATGCCCGTAGCTTCACCCGTGTCGGAGATTATTCCACAGAAAACAATACATAATATAATAATACATATTATGTCAAAAAAAGTAACTCAAGCAGGTAACCTGACTTCACAATTTGCAACACCGAGCTAAAAAAATGAAAATCTTTATTCAAAAAACTAAACCATATTTTTAACCTATCGCTATTTCACGTCAGATTATTTCTGCATATATTTTTCAGACCTGTTGCAACACTACCTACACTGAAGTTTGCACTCGACTGCACTTGAAACACTCTTTCGCGAATATTGAGCTAAACTGAACGGATTCAACCCATTTTAGAATATTGCCGGTTTATATGTGTTTTTATAATAGTTTGGGGGTTCTGTATCATAAAAATGAGAGTTCAAATTAGTAATTTTCAGTTATTGAATTGGAAAAAGGATGAAAAAGCATTGACATCTGTTATTTATGTTCGCGTCTCTGTCCATTTTAATTTTCTAAACGAAAAAATCATGGCATTTATTAACTTTTCAGCACATTGCCTAAAAAAATATGACCAACGGCTTAACGTGCTTTCCGAGGCACGGAGGAAACTCAGTATTGTAATGGGTGGTCACCCATCCACGGACCAACCGAGCGGCTGTTATTATTTAGCCACGAGCTTCTCTCTTCACCTTCTTTATATCAGTTTATAACCACTCAATTACACTGTATTCTTATATAGGTGTTGTTTTCTCTTAGTGAGCAACACTAGATAGCGATCCAGCATCTCGCCAGTGACGTCATTTTGTATGCTGACGTACATTGCGTTGGAATATTACAGAACACGTCACAACAATGACGTAGGAGGATGAAAGGGGGATGCATTCCAATGAGATGCCGTGATGAATCGAGTGGGGAATCTATTTAACTTAATGATTAACTGATAGAGAATACTCTGTGGCATTTAGTCCGCCTATGGTTAGTACCATAACGGCAGGTACAGGTGTCCGGTGAATTACAAAAACTAAAGGCATTTCTACTTTTTCAGTGTACCAAGCTTGAATAGAAACAATTATTTAGGGTTTTCCCTAGTATCGTGTGTCCTAAACTGTGTTAATAGAAGGTGTAAACAGACCCTTCACGAAGCCGTCAACCAAGCATTCTGTACATCAAACTAAGTAACTTTACGCAAAAGTTATTGCTGGGAAACCACTTTTTTTTTTGGGGTGAGAAATCACGTTTAACGGTAAAACTCAATGTAAAGCACTCAAAACATTGTACTTTACTTTAGGCATTTAAAGTAAAGTTATAACCTTAAATACTAGTATTTAAAAAAAAAAACTTGTGAAATAGTTGGAAATTTGACCGCCAATATCTCCGTAACTAGAAGGTTCCCAGGTATGGTCTAGAACAAAAAAATATCGCAAAGATGGGAAGAACAGGTGCCTTTCGGCTTCGTTAAGGGACTATTTACACCTTTATATAATAATTGTATATTCTTAACTTTCTCATGATTAGGTAGGTACCTAATCAAAAAACTGTCCGTAAAACTCTGAAATCGTTGTAACTAAAAAAAACTTTAAACTACGTACCACTTGAAACTTAGACTGCTAACAGTAAACCACTATTAAAAGTTATGTGAAGTCAGCTAATTCTTTCCGTCGTATACCAAGCCTGAGGGACCGATCGCGTAGGCTTCCTGTCCAATAAGTTTTTGTACAAACTTTAACTTGGCCTGTAACTTTATTTAAAACTGAATCGGTTGGAAAGAGGAAAAAATGAAAAAACATCGTAATTTTGTTAAACACCTTTTATAAGTCAAGGTCATGCTTATTACATCTTCAAGGGTTTATTATACGACAGAAGTGTAGTGTAAAATAGAAATGATATCATGAGCCTTGTTGAGCCTACTGCAGTCCACTGCAGGATATGGGCCTCCTCAATCGCACGCTTTTCAAGTCGACTCTCGGCAACCATCCAGTGGCAACCAGCCAGCCTGCGAAGATCGTCACTTCACCGAGCCTGAGGGCGTCCCACCTTACTCTTACCGATTCGTGGTCTCCACTCAAGAACATGTCTACCCCATCGGTTATCGGTTCCTCGGCTAATATGGCCAGCCCATTGCCAATTCGGCTTTCTTATTCTGTAAGTTTTGTGAGTGATTCATATCATCACCTAGTTGATGATATGAAATCCTCTTAATATTAGATAACTCTTGGAATTAAAAATGAAGAAGTTCGGGTAGTTTACTACGCGTTCGTTCATCTATAAAATTACGTAATGTGATTTAAACAAGCTAAACCAATTATGACGGAATGATGGATAAAAAATTACCGGGACAAGTAAATTTGAGTTTTACGAGTACCAAGCGGATCTCGATGAAAAAAGCAGTATTTTTTAAAGTTTACTTTAAAAAATACTGCTTTTAAAGAGACTACCTATCTGATCTCCATAATCCACTTACTGGGTAATGCGATACCCTTTAGTAAGACTGGCCGTCAGACTTTTGAGCTTCTGACCACTCGTAACGATTGTACAGTCGCCAGCACATCAAGCTATTACAATCTGTCAAATTTAATAGATATTCAACTTTATCGCTAAAGTAATTGTCAACGATCTACAAATGACAGCGAGGACAAACAGCTTAACTTGCTTTCCGATTCACGTAGGGAACTCGGTATGTGAAGATGGACCCATCCACAGAGAGTCTTCGGCAAGCACTGCTTAACCACGATAATCGACCCGTGCAGCGGTTATCTAATTGTGGTGTCTAGATTTATTGTATTGCATGAACGTGACGCCATAATATACCGTATACTGTGTCGCTAGGCCATTCATCCCACTTAGCAACTGACTTGGCAGATACGTTTATACAGACTAACAATTTTTTACCTTAAATCCCTGTCATTTAGGTACATTATGCTAACAAAAAAGCCAGTCATTTTAAGAATCTTATATCAGGTATCTTTTACATAATAAGATTCCACAATTACCGAACAGAATCCTGCTTGTTTATATACACTGTTTTTCACGAGACCGGAGGCATAATGTGAAAATACGTTCATTCATTTGTTTTTGCGGGATGTGAGGCTTAAGGAGTTATGAGTAAATGTTCCTCCTGCCAATATATGGAGCCCTGGTACTTTATGATCCACGCTGATGGAAGTAATGTGTACCATATAATAAAGATCGCAATAATGCAGGTGACAGCTGGCTAACCCATTACAGCATTATAGCACCTGTAAAACTCAATGGGACTCTTCGAGTTTTACAGCCCTCCTCGAGATGAGAATTTTTCGTTTATTAGCTTCTGAAGGTATTTCTAAGCAGTACTGTAAATCCGAGAATTTTATTCAATTCAACAGTAACAGATACTTCTGTTCGCACCATCTCTAGTTACGCAATTTCAATTCAGCGTTTCCCTCAACGATTCTCGTTTAAAACACGTCAAAGTCTCCCCACAAAGTCCATCGGTTTGCCGCGAACTCGTATATTGAACGAGAAACACTAAAAAGTACAACAAATCAAAACTTTAACCTCAGTTAGTTTCGGTTTCATTTGCCGTCCACGACAATTTGTCTCAAGACTCTGAGAAGTTTGCAAACGACTAACCAATGTACAGTGGCGCTCAAAGTTTTACTTTTCGGCTTTAGAGCGGTTAGCAAGTATTAAAACGTCAGGAATGAAAGCACGATCAACTGAGGAAATGAAAAGACAAGCGAAGTGCAATTAAGCATTAATGAGTAGATAAATGGAAGCTTGTTCAGTTGAATATACTTTTTTCAGCGACTGTACTTTTTTATGTTTCTTTGGTTTGAATTAAAATTGAACTTTTTTGGGAACGGCTTATTAATGTGTCACGGAAATGAAAGGCTAATTTCAGTAATCGAAATTATTATCAGGTAATTTCCGTTTTTATTGGGATTTTCCATCAGGAATTTGTCACTAGTAGCCACGGGAGTCTGGATTTGTGCGGTTGATGACAATAAGGGGCGCACAGAACCGGGAAATGTGCCATAAAAAAGGGGAGGCCTGATTTGATTGATTGATGATAATGGCAATAGGCTCGTCCCCTATTACATGGGATTTAAACATAACTGGCGAAATGTAGGTGCACTAAACACACCTTTGCCTGGCCCTTCTGGGATTACAGGCGTGATGATATGTTATGTAATTTTCCGTTTCTCATATTTTATCGATTCCTGGAAGATTATGAAAAATCTAACTATTTTGCCCTTTATTGGCAATAGTTAATCAGGAATTTGTGTGAAAAATCTTAACAAGAGGTAGCACATACATAAGTTGACTAACAAACCGGCTAGTAGATATAGGTATACGAAACATACAATAAGCCTTCATTGGAAAAAGAAAACTCCAAAAGATTTCAGCTACTCGAACATTACAGACATAAAACCCGGTTTTCTCAAGAACCGGAAACATCTTAATCCAGTCCACGACGATGTCAATACCTGCCTACCACTTACTTAAGCAATTAAATAAAAATAAATGCGTAAGCTGCGACAAGGTAACTGGCACAAAAACAACAATTCCACGTTCAAAAGACGTAAGTACGGTTATAAATACAAGCTAATCGTTTTACCGATACCGGTGACGGTGACTAAGAATGTGCCAAAACGGTTTTTCTGTAATAATATTTGGTCTGTGTGTACGATGCCGGGACCGGAAATGACACGAACCGAGCCGCCGTTGGAGCTTCGCCCTCACCATTTGTAATTAAGTTTTTGTCGGTGAAACCTACACTTTGTTTTGTTTACTTTGAATGGAAGTTTTTTTGATGTTTTGATTACGGAATATTTCATTTCTTTGGGAAGTCTTCGTGTGTTTTTTTGGATGTAATTAATCAAAACTGGAGAGTCCCTGGTGTCCGTTTACCTGCACTCTTGATGACCTGAACAGCACCTCTACAGCTGCAATAAACATGGCCATCTACTGGGCCCAAACTGTGTAATATGGTAGGAACATTGATACAATAAGAAGATCAAAACTAAAATAAAAGAACATCCATATTAGATTGAAATGAGAAGCCAACGAGAAACTGTAAAATGTACAAGCTAGCACATCAAGCTACCCGAAACTGTCAAATTTTCCCAATCAACCTTGAACCTAATGCTTTAGCCGAAATGTAGAAAATCTATTACAGAAATTTGACAGGTTGTAGTAGATACATATGCTGGCGTCTGTACATACAGTCCTTTGTAATTATCCATCCATTTCATCGATCCGGAATCTATACAAAAAGACATTGCATATACTACATTTATTCGAAATAGTATACGTACACAGTATATACCTACATAAGCGCAGAGAGAAGCACATTGTACTTGGGTACCTACGTAAAAGAGCCACTCATAGAACCGGTTTAAAACTTCGTGCGTCGATCTAGCAAACCGGGAGTTACCCGTTGTAACGGCTGCTGAAAAGCTGATAAAAAAAAAACCGAAAAAATACCGTTTTACTCCGATACGTATGACGCCGTCCCGTTCAGCTTTCTGCCAAGCGAGTTTGAACTATATTACCTACGTTACGGCCATTTTGAATTTTCATCGCCATTGTGAAGTTAGTCGCTAGTGGATATGAAGTTGTTAAACGATTTTATTCAGTTTCACATCCGTGGGAGCAATCGTTGATATTTTTGAAATATTTTACTGTAGCATGGATAAGTTGTGCGCATCTGTCAATTTTCGAATCGTATTGCGAGGCTTTTGACCACAAATGTTTGTGTTGTAATATGGGCTGTTACCCAATGTATTATAAAGAAGATACGCTATGTTCATACTGGGCGGTGTTCAAATATCGCTGCGTTGTTACGACTGCGATAGATAATACGGAACCTATGATAGAGAAAGAGATAGCATTTGCGCTTAAATTACGACAATTGTCTGAATTTGCGCGCGCTAGTACGATATCTACCTTTTTTTTATTTATAATATAATTGCTGTTACCACGTATTGAGTACATGATTCTGAACTGGGTAGGCATTTTTCGGTTATCTAAAATCAATCAGTTCGTGGTAATGGGTTGCACGTTGATGTCCCTTCCACCTTGCAAGTATACGCGTATACGTGGAGACGGTTACAAAAATAGGTTTCTATAGCCATTAAATCCAAATCCCAGTTCATTTTACGGAAATCCCAGTCGATATCGAAGGTACTAAATAATGTACGTTATGTACTGTCTTATAACGATTAGTTATTTATAGTAACCAGCCGGTGGCCATGACCGCTGTAAAGTGTTCCAAAAACACGTGATTGTAACATGAAATAGGTGGACGTTTGATTTACTAAGTTTCCATTATTATTTATTTATGAAAGCGCTATATTTTAAAACGATTCTACTACCATTCTGAATATTTCAAGACTTTCCCTAGACCTGGGATCGATTCCCAGGTCAGGCGAAGTGTTATTGGATTTTTCCATCAGGAATTTCTCAGTAGCAGCTACGGAGTTTGGATTTGTGCCCGGTTGATGACAATAGGCTCGCCCCCAATTACATGAGAGTTAAACATAACTGGCGAAATGTGGGTGTACTATTAGGTACACCTCTGCCTTACCTGGGGATTAATTACAGGCGTGATGTTGTTTAAAATCTAGTGGTATCTTTTAAGCTAGACAAGAGACATAAGACCACCACGATCTGCCTCATCAGGTCTTTCCCCAATTATGTTAGGATCGGCTTACAGTTTAAGTAGATACCTATAGCTGTTTACTAGTATTTTACATTAAGCCACTGCCTATCTGACCCCCAAATCGCGGTACTGCGTAATTCGATACCGTTTGGTTCTTAATCAGTTGGTTGCTGGAAAGTCAAACTTTCAGGCTTCTGACTATCAAAGATCTAATGATGTTAACCGGGAACAACAGTTTAGCATGCTTTCTGATCACCCATCCACGGACTGAACTCGAAAAGCATTGCTTAATCTTGAAGATTGAAGACTTCCAAAAGAACACTAAACTTTGTTTCATTGACTTTATTGCCACCGAAAGAAAAGTATTTCTTCACTTTTTAGTGTTTCTGTGGAAGTCTATATTTCTTGATGCAAAAATAAAAAAGTATACATAACCTCCTCCATTTTTAGAAATCGGATAAAAAGTTTTTATCTCTTATGAGAAAAGTCTTATAACTTTAAATTCACTCAAACTAAACTCAAAGCATTTATTTCAATTAGACCATCACAGGCAGTTTTGAATGTCAAATAAAACAACAAAAAAAGCAAAGCTACAGTCACAGTCTGTTGAGTTAGAATCATTGTGTGTGTGTAAAGTAGTTTAGCAAGTACGTATGCATGTGTGTGTGCCATCGTATTAAATTAGAAGTATCGTCCTTTAAAACAGTCGCAAATAAACCAGCATAGTGCAAACACGTATTTCTATTACCCAAAACTCCTACAAGCAAAAGTAAACCTTATTCCTACAACATTTTGGTCGACATCGAGCCGGATACCTGTTCGACTTACGACGTTTTACTCACCGAGCGCTAATACAAAAGGACGGCTCGCGCGCCGAGCGGAGAACAAAAGAAAGAATTTGTTGTAAAAAATGTGGTTCATTTTTTGAGCCTCATTAGTCATTAGTGAATGTGACAATAACAAGAATATAATATTATAACTGCTTACGAAGATACGAAGAAACAATCTACTTTATCGCAAATTGAAGACTTATTATAACAATTATGGCGGATACACCGGAACAATTACTAAATGTGTTAGAAGATACAGCTATGTTGTTAGCAAAAACACAAACCAATCTTAAAAAATGTCCGAAACAACGTTTAACAAAAGGCTACATAGAAACACGGATTAAAAACATTGAAGAATATTGGTCGACGTTCAAAAATGCACATTTAGAATTAGTGAAGTGTGTTCCGAAAGCGAATCGACAGAACATTCCATATTTTGTTAATGAAGATTACTTTATTCAGGAAGATTTGTATATTTGTTTGCTAGCCGATCTTAATGATTTACTGAGTGCACACAACAAGTTGTCGCCGCCGGTACTTATGCAAGCTGACAATAACAACAGTGGTTCTGGTTCATCAATGGAAGTGCAAGTCAAGTTACCGAGGATTCAACTCCCAACCTTCTCAGGTATTTACGATGAGTGGCCTGCTTATCAAGATTTATTTACGTCATTAGTGCACGATAACCCAACATTAAATAAAGTACAAAAGTTGCACTATTTAAAAAGCAGTCTTACGGGAGAAGCCCTGTCGCTCTTGAAGCACGTGCAAGTTACAGAGGTTAACTATGACGAGTCATTTAGTATGCTCAAGACACGTTTCGGCAACAAGCGCATTATTATCAATTCAATACTGAAAAGATTGTTTACCCAGAAGAAGATATCTGTGCAAACAGCAAATAACATTAAATCGATATTGGATACGACTACAGAATGTCTGAATGCACTAAAAAACATGAATTTGTCAACGAGCTCCTGGGATCCGCTCATAATATTTTTAGTTGTTCAAAAATTGGACCCAGAGACGCATCGTGAATGGGAAGATGTTGCTTACGATAATAATGTCGATGACTTACCTAAATGGGATGCACTCAACAAGTTCTTACAATCGAAGTTCCGCACGCTCGAGCTTGTCACGCCTCCGATTAGAGAGAAATCTACACCTAAGGGAAAGGAATACGCTGTTCACGTATCAACTTCAAATGCTACGGCCTCTTCAAAACCAAGAAGCTGCACTATGTGTAAGGAAGACCACACATTATGTCATTGTGAGAGGTTTATCAAACTTAATCCAACAGAGAGGTGCGAGTACCTGAAACAACAAAACCTATGCTATAATTGTCTGGCCCCTGGACATTCAGCGTATAGATGTCGCCTGAAGATGTCCTGTCGTAAATGTCACAAACGTCATCACACGCTCACGCATCAATCCACGCTCATGACGTCATCAAATCAACCAGACAATAAGAACCAACCAGACAAAGAAGTTGAAACTCATCAAGATTCTGCAAAATCAACCGAAACCAATGTTACACTTTCATCGCATGTCGCTGCTAACTTGTCCACTGCATTACTGGCCACAGCCCTTGTACCAGTAAGAAATTACGAATCGGGACAAGTGACAGTGCTCCGTGCGCTGATTGACCATGGCTCCCAAGCCACATTTATGAGTGAGAGGGCGGCCCAGATGTTACGATTGAAGAGAACGCCGGTTAATGGCACCATCACTGGAGTCGGCTCAACCAAAACGAATGTTAAACATGCTGCAGAAATCGAACTACTCTCCAGACACGACGATTGTTTCAACTTGAAGATCAAAACGTACATCATGTCTACGCGACTCACCGCCAACTTACCATCACAAACCATCTCCACCAGCACCTGGCCGCATCTGCAAGGACTCACTCTGGCAGATCCAAGTTTTAATAAATCATGTCGAGTAGATTTATTACTAGGTGTTGACGTCTGTGCCCAAATAATGAAGGGTGAAGTTATTAAAGGTCCTCCAGGAACACCGTGTGCTCAAAACACCACCCTGGGTTGGATCCTGTTTGGGAACGTAGAAAACAAACTACCTGGAGATGAAATTATCGTCATGCACCTCAATCTTGATCTAAATGATATGCTAAAACGAATGTGGGAACAAGATCCATACGACAAACGAGAACCCACACCAGAGGAACGTAAGTGCGAGGAAATCTACAAGACCACAACTGTAAGAAATAAAGACGGACGGTATATTGTGACGTTACCAAAGAAATCAAACATGCTACTATCAACTCAAGGAGATACGAGAACAATAGCATTAAAGAGATTATATCAATTAGAACAAAGATTCAAGAATAACCCAAACCTTAAGAACGACTATGCTACAGTCATGAAAGATTACGAAACGAATTACATGGAGGAAGTACCAAAACAAGAAATGAACAATCCATCTGTGTACCTACCGCACCACGCTATAGTTAAAGAAGAGAAAGAAACGACTAAATTAAGAACTGTTTTCAACGCTTCTCAAAGGGGAACAAACAATGTATCACTCAATGAGGAACTGATGGTAGGACCACAGATACAAGATGACATGAGAAGTCTGATTATGAGATGGCGTATGAGGAAAATTTGCTTCGTGGCTGATATCCAAAACATGTATCTTCAAATTGTCGTTAGTGAAAGGGACAGAGATCTGCAACGAATACTGTGGAGAGTTAATGATCAAGAACCTGTCAAAGACTACCGTCTTACCAGAGTCACGTTTGGAACTGCTTCTGCTCCTTACTTGGCAGTAAGGACCTTGCATCAAGTAGCTAGAGATGAAGAACTAAACTATCCTGAAGCTGCGGAAATTATAAGACGCGACTACTTTATGGATGACATGATGTCTGGTAAAGACAATCTATCAGATGCAGTAAAGGTAGCCAAGGAAATAGACGCCATACTACAGAAAGGCGGGTTTAAACTAAAAAAGTGGTGTTCTAACGACGCTGACTTTCTTAAAGAATTTGAAGAATCTGAAAGAAGCTCTCACGTAAAACTAGACATAACATTAGACGGAATCACACGAGCACTAGGATTGCACTGGAACATGGGCAAGGATCGATTCCAGTACAGCCTGAACCTACCTGCAACGTCAAATACCATTACAAAAAGAACAATCCTAGCTGACATACAGAGATTGTTTGACCCATTAGGTTGGCTGGCACCTTCGGTTTTGCCTGCAAAACTTCTCATTCAAAGATTATGGATGCAAGGAGTAACATGGGATGAAGAAGTAGACGGAACCATTGCCGCTGAATGGCAAGGCCTACGAGAATGTTTTCGTCAATACTTACCTAATATCGAAATAGACAGGTGGCTTCATACTACTGAAACTATAATGAATAACGTCACTATCCACGGTTTCTGTGACGCGTCATCTCGAGCTTACGCAGCTGTAGCGTATCTTAGAGTACGAAACGCCACGGGTGACGTAAAGACATCAATCCTTGCGGCTAAAACGAAAGTAGCACCGACTAAGCCCCAATCATTACCCCGTTTGGAACTTAGTGGAGCTGTACTTCTTGCTGGACTTTTGAAACAGTTAAGGGAAGCAATGAATATACCCACCTGTCAGATATTCACATGGACCGATTCCACTATTGTACTTTCCTGGCTATTCGGTGATCCTACCAGATGGAACACGTACGTGAGAAACAGAGTAGTTGAAATACTTGACAACATCGGCAATCATAATTGGTATCACGTCAAGTCTCCTGAAAATCCTGCGGACACTGCGTCGCGAGGACAGTCCTTGTTAAACCTGAAAGATGATGAATTATGGTGGAAGGGTCCAGAGTGGTTGAGAGAAGGAGAAATCCACTACAGCAGGCCGAAGGCGATGATCACAGATCTGGAAAGAAAGGAAACATTACAAGTTAATCTAAAGCTTGCCAATGAGAAAAGTATAGCTACAAAATTTGATAAATGTGACACATTGCAAGAACTACTTAAAGTAATACTGTACTGCAAAAGATTTTTAAAGGGAAGAAAATTAGAAAACAAAGACTTACCTGTAAGCACGAAGGAATTAGATGAAGCGCTGAAAACCTGCATAAGAGTAGCACAGAGGGACAGCTTTGAAGAAGAAATACAGCAGCTGAAAACAAAGGTACAAATTAAAAGGAATAGTAAATTAAACAATTTAAAACCTTACCTGGATGATGATGGAATCCTCAGGGTGGGCGGGAGACTGCGTCACTCTGACCTAAATGAAGATGGCAAACACCCGATTATTCTTAATCGTGATAACAATCTTACGGCTCTCCTCGTCGCCGATGCTCACCGAAAGACGTTGCACGGCGGAGTTCAAACTATGTTATGCTTCCTGCGAACTAGATTCTGGATCCTGAAAGTAAAGACATTAGTTAAAACCAAGATAAAAAAATGTCTGATTTGTGCAAAACTAAACGCGTCTGCAAGATCACAACAAATGGGAGACTTACCTCGAGTTCGAGTTACCCCTGCTAAACCTTTCTTGAATAGCGGCATTGACTTCGCAGGTCCGTATCAGATTTTAATGTCTAGAGGCAGGGGAGCAAAGACGAATAAGGCATACATCGCTCTTTTTGTCTGTATGTCGACAAAGGCGATTCACCTAGAACTTGTAGGAGACCTCACGGCAGATGCCTTCATCGGAGCTTTCCGAAGGTTTGTAGCTAGACGCGGAAGATGCGCTCAGTTATGGAGCGACCAAGGACGGAACTTCGTTGGGGCAAATAAGATACTTGCCGCAGATTGGGCTGAGGCTAAGTTACAATTCGAAGGTCCAATCGCCGAGAAGTTAGCTATAGATGGAACTAAGTGGCACTTCATCCCGGCCTATAGCCCACACATGGGCGGATTATGGGAGGCGGGGGTAAAGTCTATGAAACACCACTTAAAACGAATTATAACCAATCATGTGACCTACGAAGAGATGAACACCTTGCTATGTCAAGTTGAGGCTTGCCTCAACTCTAGGCCTCTAAGCATAATAGACGACACGGACAACGACAACCTTCAACCACTAACCCCCGGTCATTTTCTTATCGGTGAAACCCCTATCACTGTTCCGACACCAGACCTCCAAGATATCCCAATGAGTCATTTGTCAAGATGGCAACATCAGCAAAAGTTATTGACTGACTTCTGGCACCGATGGCAGCACGAATACCTGTCTAGAATGCAACAACGTTCGAAATGGCACAACAAAGTAAAGGAGTTTGATAAAGGACATATTGTGCTAATAAAATCTGATAACTTCCCTCCGGGTAAATGGATGATGGGACGTATAGTGGCCAAACATCCTGGTACGGACGGTGTGACGCGTGTGTACAGTGTAAAGAGTGGTGATAGTATTGTGCAAAGACCATTTAATAAGTTGTGTTATTTACCAATAGACATTGAATCATAATTTTTTTGATCGTGTTGATTAATTATGTAAACTTGCTTGATTATCGAATATGTAAGTCACTGCCCTGTTAGTTATGTTTAAGATACTTATTTGTTAAAGGGCAAATAGGCCCTTTGGTGGGCGGTATGTTGAGTTAGAATCATTGTGTGTGTGTAAAGTAGTTTAGCAAGTACGTATGCATGTGTGTGTGCCATCGTATTAAATTAGAAGTATCGTCCTTTAAAACAGTCGCAAATAAACCAGCATAGTGCAAACACGTATTTCTATTACCCAAAACTCCTACAAGCAAAAGTAAACCTTATTCCTACAACACAGTCACAAGGCATAATAACTTGAGAATGTACTGTAGTTGCACATTTCAAAGCGTAGATCTCTATGGAGAAGAATGAGCAAGAAACTCCATGGACACAGTGTCTAAAACCCTATTGTATCACGAATTTCCTAAGAGAATACACGAATTAACACACGCCAAGCTTAAAACATATTTTATTTGATGATGAATGTTTCAATAGATCCGGAGGTCTACGCGTGCGTCTTAGCAGTGATTACCTCAGGGAGGGCGAGCTCATGCATTCGTGATGGCGGCAAACTAACTCTAATGTGCTGCTATATAATTGTGGAGAAGACGTACTGAATATTATATCGAGGACTTGTTTCTAATTCTTCAAGGGTTTTAAGATTTTTTATGTTACCAGCATTGGTTTTTGAATACTGGACCTGTTATCTGACTTTTTTTTTAAATTATACCTTTTAACATAAAGTAAAATTCTTTGTTAAATTTTACAATAGTTAACACAATCCATACATTCGCAGTAGATAACATAGAAAGATATAGTTAAATAGCCTGAAATGAAACAACTTCGTACCGATTTTAAACCTCTCCCGTTGATAAATCCTGGCTAAGTCTGTGAGAGTTACTTAGGAGAGCTGAGCACCGGCGCTCAAGCAGAAAAGAAAAGAGAAAAATATAATTTTTCCTCTAAAGGGTCAGCGCACTGGAGGGAAATTTGCCAATAGTGATTTGAGTGAGAGTGTCTGGCCGTATGGAATATTTCGTAATAAAGAACTAAAAGCATTCATTTCATTTTAAACCAACGCTTTAGAATGTGAAGGAGTCGGTTATTTATTCAGAAAATTGAAACTTAGTGGCCTGTTCTTAATTAAAAAAAAAACCCAACGTTCTAAATAAATAAAAATGTAAATCTCTATGGGCACAAAACTTCACTGAGACTGTTTTCAATCAGGTTATTAAAAACCCATAAAGTCGCTACGAACAATTAGATAAACGCATTGTTTAGTAGATTGATATAGAAATTGACCGTGTTTTTTATACGGCTTTTAAAGAACCAGCTTATGCCCACGAAATCGCCCGCGTGGAGTTCGATAATGGTCCCATGAGATCACACTATGGCATATAAAGTATCCTAATTGTTAATCCAGGTTATAAATTATCTGTGCTCTAAATTTCATCCAACTCCGTTCAGTAATTTTTGCGTGAAAGAGTAACAAACATCCATCCACACAAACTTTCGCATTTATAATATTAGTAAGATGAGATTTTTACGATTGTTTCATTGTCAATCAACTAAACAATACATTTTCCTGATCGATCATTGATAATTTCAGACCTATTCTCTTTTCGTTTGTCAATAATTTATGCATCCTAATCAATTAACCTTTAAAAAAAGCCCTTATATCTGGTCTGCAAAAGAGTTATTATCGGTCTCGGTGTGCCAATTTCATATTAATATAGCCGGCGACGGTGTAATCGGGTTTTCAATACATCATGTAGCCGCTTGATCGGCCATTAATAGCCAGTTATGCCCCGATGTTATTTTACATATGGTAAAGCTGTACAGAGTCTCGAAATGAAGCAAAAATTTTAACATTTAATTTTCATTTTAGCCAAAATAACTTTTGAACGATTTAAATGCTCCTCGGTTTAATTTTGGGACGTGGCACGTCAATACAACTTTTAAAAGGACAAGTGAATATTATAATAACATGTTTTTACAGTACCGTGTATTATGTTTTATGAACTATTGTAACAATTAAATATCACATTTCATTAAATGTTTTAGAATAATCAGCTTTTAATTTTAAGCTTGCACATAGAAAATATTAAATTTCGTGAAGTAATGCTTGAAATCCGACTATTTTAAGTTAATATGGTAGAAAACTATCTGAATAATAACATAGTTTCAAAATTGCAAAAGAAAACAAGAGATTTTATATGAATCTGACTTGATACAAGTATAATAAATTCAAATAATTCTTGATATAAATTCAGTCAGCAAAAACGATGCAGGTAAATAAACGTACAATATATACAGACTAAAAAGAACTAAAGTAATGATAAAAATAAGACTAAAAGTAAGAAAAAATAAACATCTAACGTACAATTATTATTTACGTGTATAAAACTGTGGATCTACGGTAACTAATTTAACTATAACTAAACTTATTTCGTTTGTTGTAGAAAATACACTGATTTTATACAAGGACTAAAGAAGTTAAAACAGTGTCCATGGAGTTTCTAGCCCATTCTTCTGCATAGAGATCTACGCTTTGGAATGGGCAACTACAGCACTTTCACGATTTATTATGTTTTGTGACTGGGACTGTAGCTTCGTTTTTTTTTTGTTTTCGTTTCTGAAGGGCCTGTAACGGTCTGATTTAAATAAATGCTTTGAGCTTGAGTTTGACAAGTCGAGCAAGAGTCATTTAATTTATTTCAGTAACAATTTTGACATTGTATCGAAATTTTACACTAAATTATAAAATTAAAAGAATTACAATAGAAATCATTATTAATAGCAACCAAAAACTAGAAAATAAAAAATACAAAAACAAATTAAGATTCCACAATTAATATCAAAAGTAAATATAATGTCAATAAAAATAGTGATGTTATACCGTCACCCCCTAATTAACGCCTTTAAGAATGGTTTTTTTTTAAACCTTCAATTTTCTTTAATTCAGTTATGCATGGGAATAATGTTGATTAATATAACTTCGACTAAAAATCTTACTAATTCTAAAAGCACTCAAAAACGTATCAAGATCACGTCAGTATCGTGTGTCTCAAAATGACGTCACTATATCATTATCTTCCCATAACCCGGTAAGTGGGTAAGCAGATACGGTGATTTAGATTGTTTACCCGCAAGGCCTCGCGCGTAAACTTCCATATTTTCTTCAGTAAACGCCTACGTGCTAAGAAATGTATGATGCTAGGGATGATAATTTATTTTCTTTTTGTTTCGGTATTTTATACCTACTGTAGCTTCTGGTCTCCTGGTAGTCGGGCCTCATTTTTTGCCTTAGATAACTAATATTTTTGGGTTTCTTGCAATCCAGGGATATTGTAGTCGTTTGTTTTGTCCAAGAGTGTTTTTTTTTCTTTTCGATAATGCGGAACTTTCATCTTTTTTTGAGCCATTTCATCTTACAGCGTTATTCTGCAATTAATAAAGATTATGGCCTGTCATAATGAGACCCTAATTACCGGGCACGTTATACATAGGCACTACTTAGAATTCTTTAGCCTGGCTCAACGGCGAGGCCTCGTTGACAAACTATGTAGGATCGATAGAGGAATGGGTTTGGGGACTGCCTAATTACTGTTTGTGATAACTTCGTTGTTTTTTATAGACCTATATTTGAATAATATTTTGTCTATGTTTTTAAGAAGTTTTAGAAATGGTTTTTTGGTCATAAATTTTTGCCTAATTTGCGGAAGACGATGAAGAATGTTTTATAATTTACTAGCGACCCACACCGGCTTCGCACGGGTGCAATGTAGATACAGACATACATATAAACCTTCCTCTTGAATAAATCTATTTATTGCTGAAAACTGCATTAAAATCCGTTGCGTAGTTTAAAAGATCTAAGCGTACAAACAGCGGAACCGACTTTGTTTTATATTATGTAAAGAAGAATTTAAGTAGCTTATTATACGTTGCGTGGAATATTGTTCTGCTGTTTCTTAGTAGACCCAAAATCATATTTGATTACCTAGAATAACGGTGTGATAATCTACACTTAGCATTTAATTAACCCAATAGCTCAGCAAGTGCACATTTTATCCACAAAACTTTTGGCAGGGCAGCACAAACAAAAACACGAAAGGTAAAATATTTTCCAAAAGGAATAACTGAATAATAAAACTAGCTCTATTTCAATACTGGTCACAGAACTAGGGAACTGTACTGAGCAATATCGAGCCAACTAGATCAAGGGTACTCCACGAGACGAACCGATTTTGGCACAAAACGAACAGTTATGGACAGAACAGATTACAAAGTAAAAGTTAATAGAAAGTAAGATAAAGTCTCCAACGATTTCGGCTACCGGCGAGCAGAAGGTTAAAAGTTAAAATGGCCGACATGCGCAGTACAACCCTAGCTCATTAACTCGACTCGTTAGGCTCAGCCCTATATTTTATAAGTACTTACTAGTGAGGTTTATGAGTATACCCGCATAGGTATATGTAGACTTACAGTAAATATAGGACCGTTTTATAGCATATTTAAAATGCAAGCTTTTCACGAAAGCAGGTTGCGGTTTTATAAATGTGTCTTCTTGAAGCATTTTGTTTAAAAGCTATGCGATGAAGTCTGAATAAAACTGCGTCAGAGAAAAATGCTTTTAAAATACTTTTTAATATGCTTTGATGTATTTAGTTTGGTGTTGTTTGTAGAAGCTTAGGTTTACAAAATATTTCGTTATGTTAGGAGCAAATACTTTGTAGTTTCTGACAGCAGCATCGCTCCCGTGGAAAGCGAAATTATCTCAGAGGCACATACTCTAAACTTACACACACACACACACACATACACACGCATACACACACACACACATATCACGCTATCCATCCATCTATATCATATCTAGAGTGTGTGTCTTGCACATATTCTAGATATAAAAAATGTCCTAGATCCTAGCCAAAGTCTATCCGACTGTCAAACATTCAAATCCGTTCAGCCGCCAACGTGTGAAAAGGTATCAGACAGATATACAAGGTGTAAACGGACCCTTCACGAAGCCGTCAACCAAGCATTATGTACATAGAACTAAGTAACTCTGCTGAAAACGACTTTTTTTTTGGTGAAAAATCGCGTTTTACGGTAAGACTCAATGTAACGCACTCTAAACATTGTGCTGATGGATGCATGCAGGGGTCGTGGACGTATTTATAGTAAAGTTATACCATTAAAAACATGTATTACAAAAAATGCGAAAAAGCTGTGACTTTGACATCCAATATCTCCGAAACTAGAAGGTTTATTTATTTATTTTATTTATTAGGTTTAAGATTTGGTTTAGTTTCCCAGGTATGGTCTAGAACAAATAAAATATCGCAATGACGGGTGCCTTTCGGCTTCGTTAAGGGCATTTTTTCACCCATTATATACAGAGGTACTTTCACATTCAAAATATAGACTGATTAGTATAATTTACTACCTCTACTTTGCTACCGCTAAGGCATAGTAAACAAAAACCTAAAACTGTACCAAACAAGATTGATCTCAGCATCTACAAAAAGTCCTTTGTACTAATTATCTAATGGACAGATTCTGTTGCAGAATCTCATATGACGTAACGATGTCGTCAGCCTTTGTTTTGCAGTCAGTACAATCTGTGGGTGTTTTATTTACTTTCTATGTTTATTATGAAAGTTGGTCGTATTTACTCGGCTACTTATAATATGAGACCTCTAACACTGTTTGGTACTAATAAAGAACTACTTTATCTGATTGGGTTGTGTGTGAGTTTTAGAAAAATATGTAATCTGTGTAAAGTATGTTCCTTACATGGGATTTTCTCTTATCTGATTTAGGTGAGAACTATACGGCACTGTTATAAAAAATAAACCAGACCACCGTCTTGTGGTAGGAAAATGGACTCACTAATAGGTACATAATGGGTGTCGAAGCTGAAAGGCACTTGTTCTCCCCGACAATGAGATATTTTTTTTGTTCTAGACATGGGAACCTTCTAGTTACGGAGATATTGGGGGTCAAAGTTCCAACTTTTTCACAAGTTGTTTTTTAAATACATGTTTTTAATGTTGCCTGTAAATACCTCCATGGCCCTCGTACTATTCAATGAATCCATCAGCACAATGTTTTGAGTGCTTTATATTGAATCCTATCATAAAACATGATTGGACACCCCAAAAAAAATAGTTGTTTCCCAGCAATAATTTTTGCGTAGAGTTACTTATTTTAATGTACAGAATGCTTGGTTGGCGGCTTCGTGACGGGTCTGTTTACACCTTGTAGTTGTGTTGGTTATATTTTACTATCACCATGCTCTAGGTCTTATTCAAGTTTATTTTGGGTACGACAGCATGTTTTCTTCTTCCATACTTATTCATTTATCGTCATCTCAATAGCCACTCTCATTCTAATCTGTCTATTTTCCATAAAGTAGATTTAAGAAGAATTCGTTACGGGGCTCCCAATAAACTAACCAGGTGAATAACTGATTATTAAACTTAAATATCAAAGTTAATGATAACATCATCCTGGTACTATAAACTTTGGAGTTTACCGGCGAACAGGAACAAAGGATCAAGCAATCGGTTCAACCAGCTTATTTGACTTAGAACTAACTTAGTCCATGTTCCCGTGGTTTAGTTATTAGTGGGGTGTTTAGACGACTTTAGTGGAAACAACTGGCAAAGTCATCTGTTTGTTAGTGGCGGAGACAATTTGGGATAACAGAGTATGAAGGAGATATAGAGTGGCGTAATCTGAACACGATTAGAATCGCTAATAAAGAAAAAAAGTATTTATTAGACTCGCACAGGACAATACAATTAAATGAAATAATAAGGGAACAACAAAACATTATAAAAAAACTAACACTAATCACGAGTATTTTATAATTCCAATTTTCTGCTCGCACCTGTCTCACTTTTGTCTGTGACCTTGGTTCTTTTATATGTGTACCTGGTGTTAGAGCTAGCACAGGTTTATCAAGGAGCGCAATACGTTAATAAAAATTAAATTAATTACGATAGACCAGACACTAGTGAAACTCGTGCTGGGCTGGCACGAGTTTTCACGTTCTTGGTAACGTAAATAAGTCGATTTAAAAAAAAATACTCGTTTCTCAAATAATGTTTTCAAAATTTTACGAGTTTTTCATATCTATAGATGATGCTGAATGTGCTTGTTGCAAACAATTTAACTAAAATGCTGTAGGGTAATTGTATTTTCGATTCAAAAATCGACGTTAAAACTCGTGCTGGGCCTCAGTGATCTTTTCAAAGACTACTTAAGTGCTCAGTAGAGGTTGGGTCGGAACCTTAAATTGGGCGAGTCCAACTTGATCTTGAAGTTTTTGCTTCATTGGGATCCTTTCGTTTTAAAACACTATCGACATTTTAGAGCCTCAAATCCATAACTTTTACCCCGATAGCTTGTCTTATTAATACGTTAAGGTCCAGTCTTCAGTTCCAGTGATTAATGAGCCATATTGTCATCACGTTTGAGTGATTCGCTCCACGTCTTAGCTTTTGTTTCACGGAGTTTCTGCGTATGGAGCTATGGTGGGATACATTTGTCATTTTGTATTTGATTTATTGCGCCCATGCGACTATTTCTGATGTTTCGTGTGTTATTATTACGACCATGTGTGTTTGTAGGTTATTTTAGGCTGGTAAAATGATCGAAGTGAAGAAAAATAACTAGGTAGGTACAAAAATCTATAAATTAGTGAATGGAAAGTTGTAGGAACTTCTCAAAATACAAGGGAAACTTCAACTTCTTCTTTTTTTGCATCAAGTGTTGGTAACGTAAAAAAAAAAACGCAGGCCGGTGGACGGCGAGTAATGGGCCAGCTCACCGGCCAGCTGTCTTATGACGACACGCCGTGTCGAAGGCGCGTTCATGTTCCACGCGCGCCTCAAAGAGATGTCAGCAACAATGTAGGGCTCCGCAAGGGCCGATGCCTGCCAGGGCTGCGGGACTGTTCGAAAGAGATACCGCGGCCCTGGAACACAAAGGGCAAAGAAGGAACATGGATGGGTTAAAAATGGGTTGATTACGTATTGGCAAACTAATCTATTTTTACTTCCTCTTGCAATTTTTTTCTAAAACTCGCTCCCTAGCATATTATCTAATACCTTATGTCTGAGGTTTCGCCCGCGTGGGGTTCGGTAATTGTCCCACGAGATTATACTACCGGGATAAAAATTATCATATATGTTAATCCAGATGATAAACTCTCTGTACGCCAAATTTCATCCAAATCCGTTCAGTAGTTTTGTGTGAAAGAGTAACAATCATCCATCTATCCAAACGTCTATCCATTCTCACAAACTATATAATAGTATAGTAAGAAGTAAGATAAGATATCTATATGTCGAATATGTCAGGATTTCTTCCGTTAGGCTCGTACATCATGTGGGCAGAAGATGGGTTTCGTGCAATAAAAATACATGTTTAATGTTTCTATTAAACTAACAAATTACTTGAAATTACAATTTAACACAATAACACGGGGCACAATGAATCGGGTACAGTTCCAGGACGTCTCAACTCCTCCGCGATCAGACATTGACTGTCGTCCCCGCCTCGAGCTGTAAACATCAGGGCTCTGTAGAAGCACACTATGGTGTGGGTAGACTGGTAAACAGGTCGCGTGATATGACCACCAGCGCACTTGCGATTCATTTTATGTCTATACTAACGACCGGATCCGACATATAAATCTATCAACTTACTCGTTTCAAAGCTAATCGTCTTTACTGAGGTAGTCATTATTTATTTATCTATAATTGGTTTTTCCGGAAAAATCCTCTTCCATAAATAGGATGCTACTAATAACATCAGTCTCCTGGAACTTCATGATATTCGGGCGAACAGAAACGTTGTAGGAATGCAGCTCATTATCCTGCCCGACTGACAACAGCTTACTGAAGCGGGGATCGTTATATGAAGTCTTCTTAGAAACTGAACAACGCACTATGCAGTTTTGCGAAGCAGTTTTGTGATGTTTTTCTATGATGTTTTTGTGTTCAAACCCTTTTATCCTAGTACCTCGTTTGTCTAATGGTCGCAATCGCGACTGCTGAGCATGAGGTCCTGGGTTGAACTCCAGGGTCGAGCAAATTGTTATTGGATTTTGCCATCACGAATTTCTAAGTAGCAGAGTTGTGCCTGGTTGATGGCAATAGGGTTGCTAGGTTCTTTTATATGGGACTTTAACATAACTAGCGAAATGTGGATGTACTATTTGGTACACCACTGCCTAACCCTTCAAGGATTACAGGCGTGATGTTGTGTTATGTTTGTCCTACTGCTGGCTCAGGTTTTCCCATACTTTTCCATTATTTTATGAACTTTACCGTGTCTGCCCAATCGGTTTTATGTTCCTTTCTCCCCTGTCCGCGTCACGCTAACATGTACTCCTTTTTTCATGGCATTTCTCACACAATTCATTATTTTCCTTGGTTTCTCTTTCTCTGACTCCAACGACATTTATATTCATCACTCTTTTATAGTAGAATACTTCCAAATAGTAGTAAAGTCTGACAACCAGTCTTACCGAGTGGTATCGTATTCCCAGTACTAACTGGGCTGTGGAGGTCATCAGTGGTATTCAGCTGCATCCGGTTAGACTGGAAGCCGACCACAATGTAGTTCGGAAAAGGCTAGAATTTTTGTATGCAGACTGGGAACGTCATGAGGTATACGCAGTTTAATTTACTGTCGTATTGTCGGCGCCACCCTGTATTATGAACTAATAACAATCAAAACTACACACCATGGAATTAGTTTAAGGATTAGCATTCACCACTACCCCAAGACCCTCTGGGTACTAGAGCGTCACAATTACATTATATCTCCGGTTTCACCAAACGACATTTCAGGACGTAACTTATTTAAGATATTCCTGCATCCTAATTGTTATCCTAACTGGCTAAATAGTTAGTTGAATTTCAGCGTTTATGTAACACTAAAGCTAATCATTGGCGAAGTTGAAGCTTTTATTTCAATTAGAAGGCACCATCTTGGATCGTAAAAAGTTAGTTATCTTGATTCGAAGTGTAAAAGATTCTGAATGAGAAGAGGGAGTATTTATAC
Organism: Noctua fimbriata; assembly: GCA_905163415.1. Lineage (NCBI taxonomy): Eukaryota > Metazoa > Arthropoda > Insecta > Lepidoptera > Noctuidae > Noctua > Noctua fimbriata. The sequence continues at coordinate 12,583,291 of LR990939.1, forward strand.
AACTAAATAAGGGTGATGGATGGAGAGGAAGAGGAAGGCCAAAGAAAAGATGGATGGATTGTGTAAGGAATGATATGAAGGAAAAAGGACTAAATGCTGTCGTGACGTCTGACAGGGGAGAATGGAAGAAAGCAACGTGTTGCGCCGATCCCAAGTAGAATGGGACAAGTGCAGAAAGATGATAATTTCCACGACAAATAACGTAAAAAAAAAACAAAGGAACGAGATTTTAATTCAGTTGAACTTTCAATTTACAAGACCTTAATGTAAATTATGTCAGGATAGGCCTTACAATAACATAATTAGATATAATTTCAATAGCGCCTCAATCGTTTTTGTTCTTACAAACAGCCTTGATCCTTAACTGAAAAACTGAAGCATGAATATGAAAGACTAATAACGTTAATTAAGTACAAACACTTTCCATTGTTACGCAAATTCTTTCTTTCATTCGTTTTCTTTAAAAGATTTATTCAAATTCATCGGCGACGAAGAGGGCGATTAAGAAATCCAACCACGACCTAGCCAACTTTTGATTTGAAAAAGGAAAAAATAACGAAAGAGTCTTTATGCAGTATTGTTGAAAAAGACGGCCTTGTTCACGGATTTTTTCTTTTTCTTTATTTTAAAGCCGGCCTGTGGTTTTAGTTGCTGGAAAAGGTCTTACTTTTGTAGGAGGAAAATATTCTTTATTTTTAACGTGAGATCTTTCATTGTATTTTTTGAACATAATATATCTATGCAGTTATATTAAGCCGTTTCAGTATTATTCAGTAACATAGACCCACATAATCTTAACATATCACTACATAGTATAAAACAAAGTGGCTTCCCTCTGTCTGTCAGTCCCTATGTATGCTTAGATCTTTAAAACTACACAACGGATTTTGATGTGGTTTTCAGTAATAGATAGAGTGATTCAAGAGGAAGGTTTATATATATATATTGCACCCGCGCGAAGTTGTAAGTCGCTAGTATGTAATATATGATTCTTCCTTTAATTTCCACAAGATTTTACGATCATGTCTACTTGAATAATAGGATAAGTTAGAAGGTAGTTTAATATCCTGGCAAATTAAACTACGTATTACCAGTTATCATTAACTTCATCATATTTCCGGTTGAGAGGGGTGAGGTTCATCTTAGCTTGTAAATTGTAATCAAATGAATAGTGACAGACAGTCAGGTAGGAGGAAAGCTAAGCACTATGTACTGAAAAAAAACAGTAGTTTGAAAGAAGAATCTCTTAGAGTCTGCCAAAGAGCAATTGAGCGCAGAATTTTGATTTTAAAGAGAATAGATAAAATAATGAACACTACGCTGCGCTCAAAAACAGAAATTACAGACGAAGGCAAAAAGGATGCCCATGCTCAAATTGGATTGGACAGATCACATGAGCTGCATACGACCGCTGGGCAAAGGTCTCAAGGGTGCCTGAGGATGGACGGCGCCGAGGAGGCCGGCCTAGCAAAAGGTGGCGATATGATCTGGATGCGCAACACGAAAGCTGGTTCGAGGTGGCGATATGGGGGAGGCCTTTCCTCAGAAGTGGGATATACAAGGCTACTAAAAAAAAAGTGAAATACCTAGATCAGCTCCTGAGATCATAGCAAATTGAGTTTGAGATAGACAGACTGTCAAACATGTATGTATAAGTGACAGAGACAATACTCTACAAAGACTTTTTTTTTATAAAACTCAGTGTGCCGTATAAACCCGTTAAGCCATGGCTTATAATCCACCCTCTCGTAAGATATTACAGTAGTAAGCCTAGTGGTGTGACCGTCGGACTGCCAAGTCCGAGCTCAAGACACGCATCTCTGATTTTTCGGATTAATTTGCGTATTGTATAAATTATAACTTGCTTATCGGTTTAGGAAAACATCGTGAGGAAACCAGCATGCCTGAGAGATATTTCTAGACTGCATGTAAAGCCAAGTCAGAGGTCCATGGGCGGCATACAAACTCTGACATCAGGTTAACCACTAACCATATGAAAAAGAAAGAAAGATCTTCAAGGTCTTACGATTATAATTTACTAGATTTTGCCCGCGGCACCGCTCGCGTCAATCAATTCGGGTTGCACCCTGCTTGTAATTGTAAAAATATAATTCAATCATGATTCGAAAGACACGTGGCGCCATTTATTATCATAAGAACGTTATTATTGTCTTCTTCGGAAACTGTACTTTTTTTCGGGATATATCCGTTTCTGTACACCTGATAACGAAAATGCAAAATTTCAGGACGCTCGGTTCAGTGGTTTAGGCGTGAAAAGGTAACAAACAAACTTACTTTCGCATTTATAATATTAGTAAGGAGGTAAGGATCGTTATTCCGAGTACATCGGTTCATACGACATTCATCGGCTTAACCCTCTGTCACCTCTGTAGGTACGTATTTCCTAGATTACAGTACAGCATCCATATCTACACTGAACCAATGACCTTCCATTTAAAATACAGCTAGTAAAACAGTAAGTTTACGTACAAACGTGTGGGGTTAGTCCACACCACCCCGGAACCGATCGTGTTAACAATTTACTCGTGTGTAATGTATTTCTTTGTTTACGAAAGAAAATTCTATTTGTATTAAACATGGAGGCTGTATTCGAGGGTTATTAATTTATGTAACTAGAAATCCCGCTGGGGCGGGGAGCTGTTTTCTTAGAGGATTTTGAAGTGGGTTGAAATAGGTTTTTAAAAGTCGTTTGTTTAATGTGGCACTTTTCTTTTAAACGTGGATTACTGATTACTTATATATAGCTTTTTCTATGCTTTTAAATGTACATCATGCAATGGTCCCGGACTCATCTTTTTCACCGTCGACATCATCTTTGTCTACCTGTCCTTGTTCCATTCTATTTGGGGTCGGCGCAACACGTTTTTATATCTGACCGTCGCTGTGACTTTTTTTTTTAAATGTTGCAGCACCGTGCTGAGATAGAGATCTTTTGGCCTCGTACAGGACCAATTTAATTTGTTTTATCTTTTTCTTATGTTTACTTTTTTATATAATTTTTGTATTATTGTGAATTTAACCATTTTTTTTTTGTTTTGTCATGTGTGAGTCTAATAAATAGTTTTTCTTTTTTTCTTTTCTTCTTCCATTTTCCACTGTCAGTGGTCACGGCATCATTTACTCCTTTCTTTTTCTTATCAATCCTCACCACAATCCATCTATCTTTTCTTTGGCCTTCTTCTCCATCTTTTTCACCATTATAATATCGAAATCTTATTTACTACTATCCACTATTATACCAAAACGTACTTTTTTTAACGAAGACCGTTTCTCGTTAACAATTAGGCTTTAATAAGCTTTAAAAATCAGGCGGTAAGATTTTTGCCCTTTCTTTGCTACTACAAAATAGAATACACATATTTTATTTACAAGCTTTTATTTAATTTGCAATGTTTGCATGTTTAGGTCAAATTTTGCAACTGAATTTTAAAACAGTCATCCCATACCGAATGAGCTGGAATTTTGCAAACACACTTAGTTCGCATGACAATGCACGGTTAGCTAAGTGACTTCATTCTAAATCAAATATGGCGGACTTACAAAGATGGCGGATTAGTTATTTTTTATGCTTTCCCATGATATATGTGTCAATTAAATCAGCTGTTCCATGCACTTTTGTAGAAAACAGCTTATTTTTTTTAATAACTGATGAAAAATTTCTATGTGGTGGGCTCAGAAAGATGTACTGAATAAATGGTAACCGTTTTCGTGTCGGTGTCCCTTCCACCCCGTATTTAAAACCTTGTTTTAAAAATGGTTTTTATTTTAAGCTTGTTAGTACTTACTTTCGCTTGAGATATAGAACCACATCAAGTTTAACTGAAAGTGCTAACGCATTGCAGTGTTAAACAAAAGACGAAACAAAAGCGAGACAAAGATAAAACATCTACCCATAGGTCAAACAAACTATGACGTCATCCAACAAAGCACTCTCTATCTACTAAATGCTAAAGTTGAATCAGAAAAGCATTAGGGGCAAAACAAACAGCTGTCATTAAGCACATACAGGGTGTTTCGGAAAGTAATCATTGCTGCTTTCAATGGCTGGGCTGTATACAGGGCGTGGGTGTTTTGAAACGAAGCTCTTTGAAATTCTGAAAGTGGAATGAGTGAGGCGAAACGGTGGACGATGTTGGTTGGATGAAGTTAGATATTACGACAAGTTTGGATTTAAAAATGTACTAAGTATGTGTGTAAATAAATCATGATGGATGTGGTTACATCTGTTTTGTTTTAAAGTGGAGTTTTATGGACTAGAAAGTAGGAATAGCGAGAGGGAAAAGCGACCCAAAAAAAAATTGGGTTATCATTTACCGTCTTCAAAAATGAGGTGGTTCTATGTTCGACTGTATTCGACTTACTAAAGTATGTTCAATTATATTTTCCGTCAATTATGGACCGTTTTTTAACAATTACGTTTTTTAGCAATTTATTTTCCATCCACCCGCATTCTCCAGTCAACTCACGACCATGGCGCTTGCAACAGCGCCGAAATATCGGGAGCTCAAAATAATGAACAATCACGGATGATATCCCGTAAGTGACAGTATAAGTTTCGTTTTTTAATTTTTGTTTTTTTGTTGTTACTTCATCCTCCACATACACGAAGAAGAATAAATGCATACTATAGAGCATAAAGTACCGAAGCAAAATTGATAAAATTTATGTGGGATCACCGTGCAAGCTTTTTTTTACCGAATGAGTTAAATTCGACGAGTATTCACAGAGAAATCGGTGAACATATGAAAATAAATGTAGAATACATAAGCTCCTTTTTTAGAAGTAGGTTAAAAACATCACTGTGGACACTGTGGATGTACTGAGATAGTGCAGAGGTGTATTCGCCTTACTCCATCCGGAAAATTCCATCGTAATGAATCTTGTTATGTTATTAAAAGTCCGTTCGTACGCAACAAATACCCGTAAGTCCAGTACGTGATTCGTCTCCGTTCAGTTGTTAGGATAATCCTTCACTAGCCCAACAATACCGGGAGGGAAAGTTGGGAGGGTCGGGAGGCTTACCGGACCTCAGGCCATGTATCCGAGCGTACATTCCATTACCAATGACTTAGTTTGGGCCATTTCTTTCGGAATGGTTGAGAAATTACTTGAACGGGAAAGCCTTTTGGACTAAAAGGAATGATAAATGATGTGAAGTCAGCACCCATATTGCAAAGCATTTTACCATCAAAATTGCTTTTATGATGAAGCTATGTGGAATCATCAAAATGCTTGTTTTTTGGAGTGAACTCTTACGAAGTATTCAGTAACATCTGTATCGACTAAAACATATAATGAAACCTAGTTAACGTCATCATTTTACTGCACTTATTCCCTATTTATTTGGGGTCGGCGCAGCATGTCTTCTTCTTCCATACTTCTCTATTACTTGTCAACTCAGCAGTCACCTCCTTTCTAGTCATATCATCCTTCACACAGTTCATCCATCGTTTATTTGTCTTCCTCTACTCTTATAGCGATCTAAAACACCTAGATTAAATATTATACGCATACCTCACCAAACTGGATTTGAACACATCCCCAAAAAATATCAAATCCCCATTTAAATCAGATATAACAAGCACGTTGTCGGGAGCACACACCATAAGACCTCTTGTGCCAACCATTACCAAAGCTAAAGTACCACAAATTCCGAAAAGGTCGGTCCACACGACACGGGACGTCCCGTTATGACAGTTATTGTCAATATAGCTGCATATTTGGATCAGTGCCCAACTCGACCCAACTCGGAATATTTAGCTCTGGGACGTGTCACGGAGCCGTGCCACAGAATATCTTGCGGTGTAAAGTAGCTGTCAAATGTCTATAAGGTATAATATTGTAGGGTTAGTGGATCTGGTTAGTATTAATGGGGGTTTTGAGAGCGTGGCCGAAATGTTTTGGGGTATTTTTTCGATGTTTCTTGACTGTATTTAAGTATATTTTTACCCGACTACAGCGAAGCCAAAAGGAAAAGTCATGATTTTAGCAGTCTATGAATATGTATGTTTGTATTTACGTATATTCCTCCGAAGCGCCTAAACTATTCATCCGATTTTGGTGAATAAGGTGTCAATCGATTCGTTGTTATGGCCCGGGTAGCTACAAGCTAACAGGCTACATTTTAACCGATTTCAACAATAGGAGGAGTCGATTTTACCTTGTAAACCCTGAATTTAATTAGTGCGTGATTTTTCAGTAGTCGGGTTTTTTAGTTGTTGTATACCACACAAATTCTTGTTGTATTTGGTATGTTTAATTTTTTACAAAGTACAAAATTTTAGCAATAAAACATAGACTTCTTGAACGGCTTGATTACCAATTTCCAACAATAATAAAATAGATGTCAAAATAAAATAGCTGTTCACTACTGCACACCCCATGAATACAAACGTGATGCTTTATAAATAGAAAGCTGAAGTGAAAAAAGGGTCTTCAAATGTCACCACATGAAATATCAAACGGTGTGTATTCACGTAACAAAAGATTTTTTAATCCAGCCGTATCGTAAGTGACAAAGCGGATTCTTGTTTAGTTAGTCCCCATATTTGAGGGCTTAATTCTGAAATAACCCCGTATGATGTGCGGCCGGTGTAAAGTTGTCTGTTGCCTGATTACCGTGTCGAATGGTTACCTTATTGCCGGAGGCTGAGCGGACGGTAGCCGGATGACTGTCGGACGGTCAGTTTGTGTCCTTTACACCCGTAATTTTCGGTATAAGTTGGCGGTATAGGCTTAATTAGTTTACTGGCTTTATATTGATTTACTTTGGGGGTTGTCGCTTAAGGCGGAAGCGCCGGAGTATCCTGTAAAATTCAAATTTTCTTACGTTTTTTTGCAATTTGCAGGTCAGTTACAGATTGTATGTTGATTAAAATATGATTTGTGACCGTAAAAAATATAGTTTTGCAGAGTTATAAATAATCATCAACTAACATCATCAATACAACCCTCTAAGTTCATTTAATCCCATTGAATAACTTTTACAGATCACACAACAATCGATTCAATTCATATCGATTACAATCGCCAGTTAATAGGCTTCTTTTGGGTTAGCTCGTTCCATCGTCGACCTCATCTCTGTCCTCAGGACTAGATTGAGGTCAAGAGTAAGCCCATTTAGAATAAAAAAAAAAATAAAAAAAAACATGAAATAGTCTGTGAGATTAAATGAAAAGAACATTTGAATTTTGCAGGCTAGCCTTCCACCTTAATATTTAGTTTTATAATGTAAGTCAGTATGGATATGTGATGCAAATGAATGACGAATATCTCGTGAGGAAAGTTTTCATTATGAATGTGGATGGCTATAAGAGCAGGGAGACCAAATAAACGATAGATGGACTTTATGAATGATGATATGGTTAGATAGGGAGTGACTTCTAAGAAAAAGATTGGAAGAAGACATGTTGGAACGACCACAACTAAGTTGAGTTAAGGACAGTAGAATAATGATGTAAACAAGCTAGAAGACTTTGTGTAAAAGCTAGAAAAGTACTGTTTTAAGCTTTCACGGTTACACTAGCACTTACGGGATATCTTCCGATCAAGATGATCATGGCGCTTGCAACAGCGTCGAAATATCGGCAGCTCACAATAGTTTAAAATCACGAAAAATATCTAGTAACAGTGTAAGTTTAGCTAGAAAAGTACTTGATTTATTCCTAACTGATCATGTAAGCCTATGAATATTTAATTTTGCACTATTGGAAAAATCGATGCTTTTGCTGTTGACACTGTTGCGTATTTACTTGACAAACTACTCCAGTAGCCTTCAAAGACACCCACACGTAACCTACTCTTTACAAATCACAACTAGAATCCTTCCCCAGTTATTTCAAACCTTAAGGCAACTGAATAAAGGCCACTGTACATGTAAAATAAAAATGAAAGGACAGTACAATGACGTGACGTCATCAACGACGTATTTACACATCAATTTCATTCAATAGCCAATGGGCGAAGGCTACGTAAAACAGCTATTAAGTAAATTGCGATTGGTTAGCGACGAAATGACTACACAGAAAGTTTGTTTGTCGGTCAGTGAGTTCGCAAGTTAACTTCGAAGTACACAAAGCTGGGTAATGTGTTATTAACTGACAGTGTATGTTTTACCAAGAATTGATACTAATGACAAGGAAATAATGTAAATATGAATGAAATTATGGCATTTTGAATGTTTGAACGGACATGGTTCCTTTGTTTGTAGGTGTGTAGGAGTATGGAAATTAACATCAAGCAACCTTGAACCTAATGCTTCAGGAACAAAGTTCAAAATCTTTTAAAGATATTTGACAGATTGCTTGTGTGATGCTACAATGTCATATTATTTAGTTGCACTCAGCTTGACTTCACTATGAAACTAGCATACACAAATACATAACATCAAGCCTGCAATCCCTGAAGGGTTACCAGAGGTGTACCTAATGGCCCACCCACATTTCGCCAAATATGTTTTTAAGTCCCATCCCATGTAAAAGGCGGCAAGACCCATGTAATATTCTATTGCCATCAATCGGGCATAAATATAGACTCCGTGGCTGCTACTGAGAAAATCCTGAGAGAAAAACCTAAAAAAGATTTGCTAACCCGCGAATCGAACCCAGAACCTCATGCTCAGCCCGCCGGCCTTGCGACCACTACACCAACGAGGCAGTCACTATCAGAATAAAAGTATTATAATAGGGCGAAGTTCCTCTTGCTTAACGTATTGTAAATTAATTCTGCTTTTCGAAGCTTACGAAAACGTTTCCAAACAGCTTTCATCCGCAGATGATCATGATAATTATATTCATTACATCAGCATAAACATAAAGCTAAATAAAAATCATTTTGAACTTGTTTCCCGAACGGATCACGAACTTTTCCGATCAAGAAACTCATTTCATTACGAATAGCCGATCAAAATCCGGTCAATACCGGTGAAATCCGGATACGTGGCAGTTTTGTGAATGAGAATCTTGAACGTTCACCTGCGTTACAACATGTCGTCGACTTAAAATATTTTCATAAAGCATTTTTGGGGATAGAACATTTTATTTCATTAAATATTTAAACAATTTTGCTCGCTATGTCTACGGGTCTGGCCTTGAGCAGGGCTGGTATGCGAAACTTTTTTACTTAGAGGTTATGACGAACTACCGACGATTGTTTACGATATTTTAGAGAGCCAGTATCTTAGATAATAATATTCTCAGAAGTTTTCGTCCTGAGATGGGAGGGAACAAGAATTTTGCAATTTAACTCTTAACTACATAGTATAAAACAAAGTTGCTTCCCGCTGTCTGTCCCTATGTATGCTTAGATCTTTAAAACTACGCAATGGATATTGATGCGGTTTTTTTTAATAGATAGAGTGATTCAAGAGGAAGGTTTATATGTACATTGAACCGCACCGGGTCGCTAGTTTAGTATATAATTGTGATTTATATGGTATCAATCTGAAGTTCAAGTTTTTTATTTTTAAAGCTAGCCCATTCCCATTCATAGTAGCAAAGGATAGTTTCCTATTCACAGCGCGTGTGAGGCAGTAGCAACAGCATCCTGAGATGATTGAATCTCGCGCGGATTGCCCTATTCATAAAAAAAATGAATCACATTTTTTTGGGTGCTCACTAATGCATTGTTTTATGTCGATACTAACACAATTTTGATTTAGATTAAATAAATAAATATTAAGTAAATTTTTTATATTTAATTTTATGTGATGTAACGCCAGGGCATCAAGCTTCTACAATCTGTAAAATTTCTTTAATAGATCTTCAACTTTATCTCTAAAGCTAAAGGTTCAAAGTTGATTGGGAAAATTGGACAGTTTCGGGTAGCTTGATGTGCTGCTGTACAAGTAGATTTAAATTTAATTTTATGTTCTCCACGGATTATAATATATTTAAGTATATATTATAATTAAATGTAGTAACAGTCAAATATCCTGAGTTTTTACAGCAAAATGCCGAATGATGTCTTTTCATGACAACTTCATTTTTTTTAATCTTTCTTTCGATTCCCTGGAGCGACAGCCCTGTATAAAATTCTCTTTCAGTTTGAAGGCATCACTTGAATGCCTCGTTGACTGTAGCGGAACAAAACCAAGTGTTCATCGCACTCGTGTTTCGTGTGTCCTCCATGGGGTCCCAAATTCAATTGTCCCTTCAGGAGCCCTTGATGGGCATTTCCTTTCTTTTTTACAGCCGTATATTGAAATATCTCAATAAGTATAAGAGCAGTACATCCGTTTGTGTAAGGGATAGGAAACCACTGATTTTTAACCGACTTCCAAAAGGTTAAGTAAGGATTATTTTGTTAGGTTTTTTTTGGAACAAAGTTTTTTACTAAAATGCGGGAGTTATGCCCGAATCGTCCCTATTCATACCAAAAAATACGGATTGGCGCGCTAAGAATTAGAGTTTTTGTTTACGGTTTCCTGTATTTTTTGCTCTTGATATGTCTACTTTCAAAATTACTAACAAAACTAAATGGTCTACATGCCATTTATTAAGTACCGCAAAACTTTTTAGCGAAATTCACAATGATAAGCGACATCAATGAAATCCGGCTTTTATTTTTAAACAATTTTTCGATCGGCTTAAGCGATGCAGTTTAAAACTGTACATTTTTAATCACAGGCGTTCAGCGTCGACGATTTAATCCTATAGAAACAAGATGGAGTCTTCGTCAAAGTACGTATAATCAAAAAGTTGGCATTTTTCAGGCTTAGCGGAAGACGCAACGGTGCCACTAATTATTCAAATCTCCTTTGTCATCAGCTTATTCTATTATAACAAAAATTGTAGCTAATAATTCCTGACAGTTTGTTGTTGGAATTACAACCAAATTCCGTGGTGTTAAATGTTAATTTTCTCTGGTTATTGTGTAGTTTGAAAATGTTTAAGGTCATTCAGAGGTCGTTGGCCGCTGTTTTCATAACGATTTCTTTATTATAGTTCTTGAGTCTAGAATTAGAGTTGATTCAACATTTGTGTTGAAGGAAATGTTGGTAGATTTGATTATAATGTTGATGTTGTTATAGCTTTGCCCGCGATTTCACTCGTGCCTCATCATCAGCCTATAGCAATCCACTGCTGGACATAGGCCTCCCCAATCGCACGCCATTCAACTCGATTTTCAGCAACCAGTTGCTACCAGCCACCCTGCGAAGATCGTCGCTCCACCGAGCCTGAGGGCGTCCCTCCTTACGTTTGCCGATTCACGGTCTCCACTCAAGAACACGTCACGAAAGGGATCGTATTACTGGGATATAATACAAGGTGGAAGGGACATCGACGCTAAAACGAAAAAAACACACAACACACACACACACACACATATTCAGTAAATCAAAAATGATGTAAAATTTCTACGGGGAGGCCATAGAAATTTTACATCGGTTATTAAAAAAAATACAGCTTTTTCCTACAAAAGTACAATCGTACACTACGATTTTTTTTTAAATAACCGATGAAAAATTCATAAAAAAAGATAACAGGAAAACTAACCTTTCGACTGTGTCCCAAATAAACTGGGGGTGTACATATCACAAGTTATGTAAAATTTTCCTATTAAGAACTTCTAAGATAATCAAAACATTATTTATTTATTTAACACAAACAAGAAGAGAACAGAAATAAATCTATGCAAATAAAATTCAAAGTTCTACCAGTCTTACCAAGGGGTATCGTATTACCCAGTACTAACTGGGTTGTGGAGGTCAGATAGGCAGTCGCTCCATGTAAAATACTGGTATTCAGCTGCATCCGGTTAGACTGGAAGCCGACCCCAATATAGTTGGGAAAAGGCTATAAAATTCAAAGTCCTGACTGACTGATCGCACATCGTGCATCGTGAACGCACAGCTCAAACCGCTGGTCCAAGAGACATGAAATTTCGAGGGTGTATTCTTTGTGAAGATTGAAGACAGATAGAAGTTGATTCTCTGGGTCGATTGACTCGAAAATTGGTGTACACACCCTTCCATTAAAATTATGAGACACTTATATCACAGTTTTTCCAAAACATCCCCCAATAGAGACAAATAAGGCTTCTAAACTAACGTAGACGGGCGCATGTCGCGCAGTGTGACGCAGGGCGTGCGAGTATTTCCCTATTAGATATCCTGGATTAACATAAAGGATACTTTTTATCCCAGTAGTATGATCCCGTGGGACAGTTATCGAACTCCACGCGGGCGGAGCCGCGGGCATGAGCTAGTACCTACGTATTAAGATTTCGGAAGGCATCCCTTCTAGCGAACCTGCGTAAGAAAGATCGATAAAAAAAATATGTTGCTTTTTCAGAAAGGCAGAAAAATATACATATAATATAATATGCTCTGGGTCCCAAATATTCATTATAATGTATCCACCTCTGGAATTATAACGTCCACATTAATTATTGCTGTGTGTAAAAGCAATGAAATGCAGTGTTATTATATTTATAAATAAATAGGTTCCCTAGTGAGGATTACAACCTCATTTTCATCCCCCAACGTCTCTCTGTAATCCGTGTTGGTATTGTGAATAAATAATTATTGCTGCTAATTGGTTTGTTTGATCGCTAAGCTTATTATTAATATTGTGGCATTATTAGTATTTAGGAGGAATTCATTGTGTGGTTGGATGGAGTTCATTGACATTATGATTCAAGGCAATTCATTTATTGCAGATACAACTATCCATAATTTTGTTTTAGTTACACTTAAAGACAGTGTTAGTAATTAAATAATCAGAGACCACACAATGATACATCAAAACCATATTTTAAATTAAATTAATACAATCATTTCTTGTGTCAAATAAAAGAAAAATAAGATTATGATAGTTAGTTATAATGATAATGCAAAATGTGTTTTTTCTCTCACCGAAATATCTGTCGAATCTAACATCAGATTGGAAAAAGAAACCAGTTTCGCCGAAACTTTTATTGGAAAATTTAAAACATAATTAACGTTTAAAATTGGGTTAAACTTTTTCACGTCCTGTTGGTCTAGCCCGAAGGCTCGGAATAAACGTAACATTGTACACGCATTGTAATTAATAATGTCGAACATAATCAGTATGAACTTATACTGTCACTTACAGGATATCTTCCGTGATAGTTCATTATTTTGAGCTCCCGATATTTCGCCGCTGTTGTAAGCACCGTGATCGAGGGATGACTGGAGAATGCGAAAACACGGAAAATAAATAAAAAATCATGTGCTTATAAGGATCATGATGTATTTTTAAAGACGTTGCCCCACACTGGGAATTTCTCCTGTGTTGTGGGTGCGTTCACAAAAGATATAAACTGTCACACGCAAACAACCAAACCCGAAACAAATACTTGTTCCTTGTCACTTGCAATTATTCATATTATATTATGATTTATTTGTATGAATACAGTACAGTATTTTAATATCCTTGGGATCAATTATCAAGCATGCGATTTAACCGTTCTCTTGCTGTAGTCAGTAGCTACATACGCATATTCCTATTATATACCAGTGTGCTTTGAACAATCGTCTTACGATCATACACTATTATCGGATACCTGTAATGAATATGGCTGATCGTTACGGGAACTCAGCAAATCTCATCTAACCGTTGGTTGGTTGGCCACAACTATTATAGTGTTTGAAATGTGATATTCGGAATATTGAATACAAGGTGTGTGTCATATTCTCTACCTGGTCCCTTTGAGCTATGTAGAACTGTATTGCAGAGTATTCTCACTAACTAGTATTCAGCTGCATTCGGAAGAACCGCCTCTAATCGTCATTTTCTCAACTTCGTGACCCGTAGTCACGAAGTTGAGAAAATGACGATTAGAGGCGGTTCTTAAATACAAGCCTAAATGCTTGGCTTTCTCTCATAACCAAGGCTACTACTCTTACACTGCTGGGTACAGACCTCCCCTTTCTTTTGGCACACTTCCCGGTTCCGGGCGTCCCTCATTCAGGTGCTTCTCGCGATATTGACGAAACCGTCCATCCAAAGAGCTACACTGCTGGCCCTGGTTTCTTTTGTCTAACCTTGGCCACCACTAGATCCAAGCTTTGCCTCATCGGCCATCTTCGGGTCTTGCTGATGACTTGCCCAACTATCGTCGAATTGAGTTTTTCAGGTTCTATAGATATATTATTCCTGATCCTGTGTAGTGAATATAATCTATATTCCTGTGTTCTTTTATCGACAATCAAAAAGTAGCCCCGCTACCATTTTGAACTCGCTATCAAACAAATCATTGCATCGAACTACAATTGTATTCTCTTATAAACTAAAGACCAGTTGCGTTTCCACGAAATGCTAATACCGCTCGAAGCCATATGCTAATATCAAGTTGGATGTCAATATCGCAAAGTTATGGCAACATTCCAATAACGTTGACCACACGATAGCTGAACTGAGGACTTTCTGAACGTGACTTGCAGATGAGGTTTTGTTTTTTTGTGAATACTAGCAGTTTTTTTTGCACCTTTTTTATAAATTGCCAGTACGTTTACGGGAGGCTGAGATGGTTACGAGTATGATTTGATCATCTGTAGTGAAAATCTGGCAAGATACAGATTAGTGTTGTTTAGTGACAACAGTTAATAAATTTAAATTCAGAAAGTTGAAAGGGAAACTGGGGATCAATTGTGCAAGGTTTGAACGATATGTCGTTCAAATTACATTTGACTGATGATTTACTTGTAACTTTTTCTTTCGTATCGTGCATCCAAACTGAAGTTACTTTTTGTAAAGCAACGTTTTTAAACATGTTAGCATCAAGTCCAATCATCCATCCTATACATTTTGCTATAACTTTTTATTATCCTTGGGTACTAGCACTTGCAAAGTTTGCTCCAAAAAAATAAACCTTAGTGTGTTAAGTATATTTGGAACGAGCTTGTGTGGGTCAGGAAAGAAACAAGCTTCGCAATGACAAGGGTTTCTCATCAAGCACCGGATGACAGGCAACATACTCGTAGAAGTTTCCAGACACCGAAGTGATGGCACCTTTAAAAATCGATTTATCGAGGACATTCTGAGCTAAATAGACAAGAAGTCAAACTTCCACGGTACCTATATAACAGCTGTACGCGTACGGTCTATTAACAGTTAACGATGTTAAATCGTCTAATTTGTAACATATCGACCTCTTCATTGACTCTCGAAGTTCAATGTATTTTAGCTAAACGGTGTCGGTTGAAATCAATAAGTTATTTCACTTTCTATAGTTTCTTCGACATCGATACTACTAACTTTAATCGTTGTCGTTTAATCGACGGAATATTCTTAACTAGATTTTGTCCGTGCTGTTGCCCCCTGGAGGTCGGGAATTATCCCAAGGGAATGTCTCACCGTGATCAAAGTCTTCGATGTCATGGTCTATCTGTGTGCCAAATTTCAGGCTACGTTATGCTGCAAAGGCGCGAAAAGGAGAATGCACACACAGGGAAATACGGGTATCAAGTTGCAGAGAACATGATATGTTATTAACACAGAAAATGTTTAAGTTTTTAACACACTTATATGAGCAACGTTTGTAACAAACAATGTAATCAAATCTTCGACGTCAATTTTAACCAACTTCTAACAGTCATATCGAAATGATACTTTGCATGTGTATGTAGTTTCGATGACAATACTGTAATTTGGTATCTTCGAGCTGATCTGATGATGGAGCCAGTAGGTGGATAGTGGAATTCTTTAGTGGCTCCTTCCCGAGTTTGAGCTCATACTATTCGTTTTGACGAGTCCAATAGATTGGGATTATGGAGCCAGGAGGTGGATACCGGATACAATTCTTCAGTGGCTACTACTAAACTCCTCAACAAAATCGAGTTTTTTTAATTTAGTTGAGCTAAATCTAGATAAACCCTATAACATTACTCAAGCTACATACTACCAAAAATAAGCTTGTAAGGTTGTAAGAATAATTGAAACCGAAAGCAATACGAATAGGTTGAAAGTCATCGCTCCCCATATTGCGAGCCGGTTTATTACAGCAATAAATTATTTATAGCTTCGCGTTCAATATAGACCATAAGTTACTAAGTGGATGTTAAACGGCTTCTACCGTGTTGTATTTATGTTGGGAAATATTTGGGAAGCATCCATACCCGACATTCTCGGAGTGAAAGGGTTTAAATATGTGAAAACTTATCATAAAACATAACATCA
This sequence comes from Noctua fimbriata, assembly GCA_905163415.1. Classification (NCBI taxonomy): domain Eukaryota; kingdom Metazoa; phylum Arthropoda; class Insecta; order Lepidoptera; family Noctuidae; genus Noctua; species Noctua fimbriata. Next base: position 12,599,454 of record LR990939.1, read on the forward strand.
CGCCTGTAATCCCTGAAGGCTTAGGCAGAGGTGTACCTAATAGTTCACCCATATTTCAGCTAGTTATGTAGAGTCCTTATGTAATAGGGGAAGCCGTGGTGGCTACTACTTAGAAATTCTTGATAGAAAATTCCAATAACATCTTGCGTCAGGCAAGATGTTATTGGAATTTTCTATCAAGAATTTGGGAAATCAAACCAAGGACCTCATGCTGCATCAGACTAACGAGGCTCGTGTTATCAATCTAGTAAAAAGATTCGTTTGTCATCAGTCTTGGTAAAGGGTTTCGATAAGGTACATCGTCATCATTAGCCTACAGCAATCCACTGCTGTACCTAAGCCTCGAATATCGACCATAATTCGTCGCAGTTCTCGGCAACTCTCACCCAGCTGCTAAGGGCCACCGTCAGCCAGCGTCCCAACTTTCGTTTGCCGATGTGCGGTTTCCATTCAAGAACAAGTCTACCCGGGGCCTTATCTTCATCTGTCTGTCAATGAAAAATCAAAATCAAAATCATATATTTCAAATAGGCCAATTACAGGCACTTTTGAATTGTCGAAACAAAGACAACAATGAAAAATAGCTACAGTCCCAGTCACAAGGCATAAAAACTGTGAAAGTACTGTAGTTGCCCATTCCCTAACGTAGATCTCTATGGAGAAGAACGGGCAAGAAACTCCATGGACACTCTTTTAAATCAGAATACTTTACAATACCTTGGTTACATCATTTATGTTGAGATGGTACATTATGTGAGAACGATGTAGCAAGATGTGTACTTTAAAAGTGTCCATAGTAAAAATAAATAATTCAAACAAACCGTGGCAACCAAGAGATGACCAGTCACAACTGACAGCGCCCGTTCACGAACATGACGCATGTATCGGCACCATTCAACTCAACCATTTTGAAGGGCACTAAATGATCCGACACACGCGCCACCATCAGCGAGACATTTGAGTGAGCAGTGAAACGACCACGTAACCCTCTACGGGTTACGTGGTCGTTCCATTGACATTTTAGCTTGATAATTATTTGAGCTATGTTTCTATTTTGATTCTGTGCCAGATCACCTTGGTCCGGATTCGATCCCTCAAAGAGACTCCAAGTTTAGCTCTTTGATCTTTCTATAGTTCGCCGAGCACGGTTTTTTTCTAACATGAACGTCTTCTCTCTTTTTGTCAGCTTTTTGGCTAGAATTGTGGTGACGGGAGGTTTCGGTGAGGACTACGTTCAGCTCAGGTAAAGAAGCCAGCACACCAAGCTATCAGAAAATAGACAAATTTTCCTAATCAACCTTGAACCAAAAGCTTTAGCGATAAAGTTTAAAATCTATTAAACTTTGACAGACTGTAGTGGCTAGATGTGCTGGCGTCTGTACGTTTGTTTGTGTTGTAATGATAATAACTAGGTTATGTATTTCTAACATTGTATGCGTACCTATGTCGGAAGACAAACGAACAGGATGTATTTCGGACTAAAAATATCACAGGTAAATCAATAAGTCTGTTAAAGGAATTAAAACCGTGTGTAAAAAATATGGTGTAGCTAGTGATTAAATAAGGCCACGCCCTGGATAGCCAATGTGGCGTTAAATGACATGCGACAGTCTCGGGGCTATCATAATTATTGACGGGCAGATTTTTCCTGTTAGAAAATAACATAAACATAGTATCACGTCTATTTTTCTTGAAGGTGCAGGCAGGGGTGTATTTTATTTTCTCATTTTCACAAGTGACGTGTAGTCTACCAATATTTGTACCAAAAGGGGCAAGATATTGCTATTGACAAGGTCCAGGCCCATGTCTGGACTATGGTCTGCTACTGAGCATGTTCTGATGTCAAAGTCAGATCATTTATTTCGATTACGACATTTAAGGGTCTTTTAAATGTTAAATACAAGGAACAGAATTGATTAAAGTTGACTATTCTAAAAACTAGTTTTGTGAAATAACCAATAAAACTTTCCCTGACTCAAAACTCATTCTTCAAGACAAGACTAAACTTAACAGTATAATTTTTAAATTGACATGGTCACTAACATTATCATTAACACTGAAAACGGAATATTTACCATGTATACTATTTGTTTTGAGTTCCCGATATTTAGGCGCTGTTGCAAGCACCATGATCACGGATAAACTAAACACAAAATACATCACAACAGCGCAACACAACAGTACAACACAACACAACATAATAGTAAACATGGTACATACATAGCCCGTTTTCAGTGTGAATGATAAAATTAACAGTGCCTTGCAACTTTTAGAGATCGAGAAAAACGAGGCAGACCTTTATCTTTAAGAAATACTGTATTTTCTAAATAGAATAACATCAATCGGAATACACAGTACAGCATTTACTGTTTCTGATCACTAAAACGTGTCATTATGTAAAACTTGATAGCTGCAATTAAAATATCTGGATGGTCACGTCCGTAAGAATGGGGTCACTGGGAAACCGTGCCATAGTACACGTCAAGCAAAACTACGTTAAAATGTAAGTAAACTGTGTCGGTGTACTACAAACGACTGCGCATGACCCTTGGGAATAAGGGTGTGATGTGTTTACAACTATAAGAAAACAGAAAAAATTAAAAAAAAAATCTTTGAAAAAAGAAAATGGTAATTGAAGAATCTTGTATTGAAGTTTTTGCGGTCCTAAAATTAAAGATTTTTTGCATAAGAAAGAATTAAATATTTTTTATTTATATTTTTAAGAATACCATTTGACATACAGGCTGTATACAGACCCTTCACATAGCCGTCAACCAAGCATTCTGTACATCAAACTAAGTAACTTTACGCAAAAATTATTGCTGGGAATCGACTTTTTTTTTTGGGGTGAAAAATCGCGTTTTACGGTAGGACGCGATGGAAAGCACTCAAAGCATTGTGCTGATGGATGGATTGAATAGTACGGGGTCGTGGAGATGTGTAAAGTAAAAATCTTACATTAAAAACATGTATTAAAAAAAAAACTTGTGAAAAAGTTGGAACTTTGACCCCCAATATCTCCGTAACTAGAAGGTGCCCAGGTATGGTCTAGAATAAAAAAAATATCACAAAGACGGGGAGAACAAGTGCCTTTCGGCTATGTTAAGGGTCTATTTACAGCCTTTATAATAATTTATTTTGCTTTCTAAATTATTGTGATTACAATATGCTATTTGACATCGTAATATGATTATTGTTAGCATTTAAGCATTTTGAAAAAAAAAACCAGCATAGAATGTATTTCTCAATAAATAAATAAAGAAGAATGTACTGTCATGGATTTATGTGCCATGATAGGTCAATAGGAAAGCACGTTAAGCCATTGGTCCCGGCTGTCATTTGTAGATCTTTGACAGTCGTTACAGGTAGTCAGTGGCGAGAAAGTCTGACCAACAGTCGTTCCAAGGGGTACCGTATTACCCAGTACTAACTGGGTTGTGGAAGTCAGATAGGCAGTCGCTCCATGTAAAATACTGGTATTCAGCTGCATTCGGTTAGACTGGAAGCCGTTCCCAACATAAGTCATTAAAGGCTAGGCAGATAATAAAGTACTGTCATGGATTTCAGGAAAGAAACGCATTACTTATTTTCTAAAAAGTGCCCGTATAAAAATGGTTACGTACCAGGCTTCACTCTATTGTCACCTTCATATGAAACTATAATTTCATAATTCACAGTTCCATGAATGTTTTATACTCCAAACCCGTCTAAATTGCCTTTAACACTACGTTGTGGCCATAGTTTCGTTGTAAAGTTAGACAGTAGTTCATAAAACGAAAAATTGTTGTCATCATACTGTATTTTTTCATCGTAATATTCCGAAAATTATTCAGAAATGTTAAGGTATAGTGGAAGTATCATAAAAATATTAAATAAACGCTGTCATGGCCGCAGTGACCAGATAATAGTGAAACAAACGGAAAATTATTTCGTACAAAATATAGAAGACTTTCTAATGATAATTTTCTTTAGTTAATTAAATAAAAATACTTACAATTTGCTGAGATAGAGCGGAGGAGGAAGATAAAAATAATATAAAATAACCAAGGCTTTGATAATTGAGAAATAAATGTAAAATAGAGCAGAAGAATTCAGATCCAGAATTTTAACTTTCCAAAACACGTCTGGTTATTTAAAGTAAAAATTCTGAATATTAAACACAAAGTTTAAAGGCCTTCATCTTGAATTCTGAAAAGTGAGTTCCTTTGTCCTTATTCGACGTATGTAGGCAAGAAACATAATCTGGCTAGTAAAATACAAATACTGTAGCCTCATTGGTAACTATAGTTTTGACCCGTTTGGGGTCGAAAAGCTCGGGTCTTGCGACCTGAGTGCGCGTCTTCTATCTCTCACTGGCAGGTCAACATTTCGCGTGACCAGACGGCTGGCTCTTTCTTTGGCCAAAGAATTAGTATTGCCATTCAACGTGGCAATGCTGCTAGTCGTCTGGGCACGTTCCCGGATGACAGCGATGCGGAGGAGTACTTTGACGCCTAAGTGTCCTATTGTCATCGTTGTATATTGTATATATCTAGGTGCTTACTTTTAGTCTTAACTTTTTATACATCTTTCTGTAGATTTATACAATAACCTTACTTACATAATAAAAGTCTTTAAATCAGCCTATAATTTTCCCGCTGCTTTCACACAAGCCTACTCTCTACGAGAGGGGGTGGGCCGAATTTCCCACGCGGGCCCAGAGCGAGTTGTTAGAATTCACGTCCTTTGAATTTTTGGTTCTAGAACATGCCTGATTTTTTTTTTCCAAATTGTCCGCGTAGCTCCATAAAACATGGTCCCAGTATAATCGTATATAATTTTTCCGCATGGGTGCGCAGTGTAGCCACACGATCGATAGTTCCCACGACATTCGCTCGCTATAATGAGTATGATGACGTCATTATTATAATTAAGGCTTTACCTGTGTGAGTAGACGCGAATTTGTGTACAAACTCACACCTTTTTGGAAAGGGGTAGGCAGAAATACCAATTGGCTGCGTGCTACGCGCTCCAAAACGTCAAGCATAGGTCATTTTGCTTCGTTCATGTTTATACTTTATCACCGTATATATAATTATATACATGTTTTCATCATGAATGTATACAGGGTACAACAAGACCCTTAACGAAGCCGTCAACCAAGCATTATGTACATCAAACTAAGTAACTTTACGCAAAAATTATTGCTGGGAAACGACTTTTTTTTTGTGTGTAAAATCACGTTTTATGGTAGGACGCAATGTAACTCACTCAAAACATTGTGCTGAAGGACGGACTGAATAGTACGGGAGTCGTGGAGATGTTTAAAGTAAAAATCTTACATTAAAAACGTGTTTTAAAAAAGAAACTTTGACCCCCAATATCTCCGTAACTAGAAGGTTCCCAGGTATGGTCTAGAACAAAAAAAATATCATAATAATTATCGGGGAGAACAAGTGCCTTTCGGCTTCGTTAAGGATCTTGTAGAATATACTTACATAAACGTATTTTTTTCATTAGGAATTTCTCAATAGCAACCCAGATTCAGGATTTGTGACTGATTGTTGGAAACAGGCTCGCCCCCTGTTTTATGGGACTCTAAAAAAACTGGCGAAGAAATGTGGGTCTACTATAGATACACTTCTGCCTAATCCTTTAAGGATTAGAGGCGTGTTGTTCTGTTCAGTATGTATGTATGTTTTTTTTCGTTATTACCACCCGTGTGGGTTTATTTTAGAATAACTTTACACAACAAAGTAAAAGAACAAGAATTTTGTCTTAAATTGTGGACTACGTGGGAAGCCATTTGTTTAAATTTTTAATCAATCTGGTTTTGTTGCCAAAGTGTATAAAGTTTTGTCGGTGTGAGTAAGTTTATTATTTAGTACTGCGTATAGTCTACGTTTTTATGTCGACGACGGTTGGAATAAAACCTTTTTTAATTTAATTTGTTGGAAGACAGATGTAATGCAGACTCTTTTTATTGGAAATACTTATCGTCTGTTCTACAGTTCTTTTAGTTAGGGCTGACACACATAACGCATGTCGGCGAGGCACCGCCGAAATAGGCGTTGCCGTGCGTCACAAGTTCTTAACGCATAAAGCGGTTTACCACGCGCCGCGCATTCCAGCGTTCTCACTTCTTATTATTGATGTAATGTTTTCTAAATAACAATAAAATAGCATAGCATAATATTTGTTTATTATGATGCATGGCAGAGAGCTCAAAATACGTCCAGCAACTTTCAAAAATCACAAAAAAATGGTCACCTCACAAAACGGTGTTACAGAACCTTTGTTTCGTGACGCGTGGCGCCACAACGCGTATGTGTGTATCGGCCCTTATGTTACGTCATTGTAGATACTCTAATTTTATCAAAAACTCAATGACCTTTATATTTGTTTCAGGTGAGTTGCTGCTTTGGGTTGCAGTAAGAGGTAAAATAACAAATACACAAACAAAATAACATAGTAACAAAACCAGCAGCGAACTGGCTTCTACGATAAGCCAGCTCTAGGTAAAGTGTTACCACAGTCCAGTAGAATGTACACACATCCTTAACACAAAGTTTTGTAGATAAATATTACCAATCTAATCATAAGTTTTTAAAAGCCAGTTCAGTATGACTAGTTTGTCCTGACTAAGCGCACGTTACACGGGCCCTTTTTTGATGTGTTGGATTCTCAACGCTTCGCCTTAAGGTGGAAACACCAGGGTAGACCGCGAAATTAAAATTTTCTTACTTTTTTGCACTAAGCAGGTCAGGATCAGGTTGTATGTTGATTAAAATATGGTGAGCAACCGAAACAAATATGGCTTTACTGAGTTATAATCATTAAAATAATAAATACAAACCTCTAAGTTCATTTAATCTTGAATCGCATTGAAAGACTATTTCCCCCTTAACACCGGGATTTGAAAATCAGTGCGTGGTTAAAACGCATCGGCAGTTCTGATCCAGCCGAACCCTTTATCATCAAGCTCTACAACTATCAACTAGTTTTTGATATTCTAAACATTTCGAACAGTAGAACTAAAACTATATGTAACTTTCCGTAGTTTTCGTTTCAAAGTCCACATTCGGCCACTAGTTCTGAATATTCTAGGAAATTCGTTTACCGTCATAAGTTCAACCAAGCTTAGTAAACTGTCAGTAGTTTTTATGGTATATGTATTTTGGTAACTTTCGGAAACTCTTAATGTTCGTTCACTAATGTTTCCGGTTTGGCTTACGTGGTTATCTCGGAATTTCCCGATTAGTTGCGAACTCAAATGGAGCTCGTCTTTGGCTAATCAGTGCCGTTATTATTGCATCTTTGACTACGTTTATACTACTCTGTCAAGAAAGTCCTGGGAAACGATCAATAATGCGAATGCACATAACTTTGACTTTTGATCGACTTTTGCGTGGTTTTTTCGGTTTAGGTTCAGTTGGAACGCGAAGCTTGTTGACTAGTTTGCATATCAAACTCGTAAACCCACGTCTCATCACCAGTAAAAATGATTTCCATGAATCCATGAAGCGACTCTTATGCGATTGATTTTTGGAGAAAATTCAGGTCTTTTGGGCTAGCCGAGCGACAACATGTTTCATACCCAAGTGATTATTTAAAATGGTACGGATCAACTCGTGAGACACAGAAAATTCAGTGGCTATCTCTCTCAAACTTGAATGAGGATTTTCAGTCACTATTTCCTACACTTTGCGATGTTAACTTCAGCTGAAGACGTTGATGGCCTACCAGAGCGAGGCAAATCTTCCATCACATCTCGACCGCTTTTGAACGCTTCGTACCACTCATAAGCACGTGTTTTTGATAAAGTCGATTCACCATAAGCCTTCTGTAACATTTTTAGGGACTCCGAACACGAAATTCCATTGGCGATGCAAAATTTAAGACAAAGTCTTTGTTCGATGTTTTAGTCCATTATGAAATTTGCAATACACACTAGATATGATCTAACTAAAAACAAAACAGCACTGTATTTAATCTAAATAACAGATGCCACTCAAACTCCGCGCCAAAATGGAAAACAGTTGTGCCAATCTAACAACAAAAAAAAAAACAAAAATTTGAATTTGGAACCATAAACAATTCATCCATTCCCGATACTTTTTAGACTGAATGTATATTTCTTCTATATTCAATGTTTCATCAGTGTTACGATTGAGTGACTAATGATTTGATATAGACACATAATAGGTAGTAATTAGTGTTTAAGATTTTTTCAAACGCCCATCTAAATTTACAATGCACACCCCGTTGCACTACCTCATGACTTAAGAACCTTACTAAACTTAAGTTACCCTCTTGAAAAATTTATAAGGAAATATTCAACACAGTGTATTCCATAAAAACACTCAAAATATTCAACAAAAGCAGTTTAATTTAACGTCTTCTACGTCCAACTGTTACATTCATTGACATCGTTTATCTGAAGTGGGACCTCGGGCTTCAGATCTTGAAGTGCCTCTCGATAAGGTATTGTTGCTCGTGCCATAGTGAGCGCTCAAGCTGAAATACTGCATTATTGAACGGTCACTACTTTTGATCTATTGTGGTTTGAGATCCGTTCAAGATTTGTGGTTTTATTGGTTGCGGATTTTTAGTGGCACCGACATTGAATCATCGTCTGCCTAGTATTTTCTCAGCAAACTTGGGGTCGGCTAATAATACCAGTATTTTACATGGAGCGACTGCCTATCTGAACTCTAGAAGTTAGTATTGGGTAATACGATATCCCTTGGTAAGACTGGTTGTCAGAATTTCGAGCCACAGGTATCTGTAACGACGAGATCTACAAATGACAGCCGGGACCGCCAGCAGCTTAACATGCTTTCCGAGGCACGGAGGAAATCTGCTTCAATCTTAGATCAAAAGATTTTAAGCTGTAGAATAATATTTTTTCTCTTGAAAAAGCCATTTACATGACTCATGAAAGCCACAACAAAGTGTAAAACACAGGAAGGAAGAAGCTTACAGAGTATCTTTGCATTAAATATAAATAAACCTTCTATTTTTAAAACCTTTTTAATCCCTAGAGAGGCCACGGACTACGCTCTATGTGTGGTTAGACGAAAAAATGCAAATTCCCGTACATGCGACTAGGGGTGGCCAGTTATGTATCGATCGTGGCCTTCAGTGGCCCTCAGTGGCCCACAGGTGTTGCCATCCGTAGCTGGCGTCTTACCAAAACCTCCTTTGTTACAATTTTGGCGTTCGGTTTTTAAATTTGGATTTTTATTCTTCTTTTCGTGTCTTCGATGTGAACACAGGTTGGAAGTTCAAATTGAAAAATGAAATTCTTCAAGCCTAGGGATGGCATGGGTTTGTTAAAGGAATACCTTAGCCATTAACTGTTTATTTCCCACTCTTATACATACTTGCGACTTTCCATAGCATTCTACAACAAATACCTATGTGCATATATGTGTATTTAGTTGTCTGAATTTGTGTCCGGTTGATGGCAATCGGCTCGCCCCTATTACTGGCGAAATATTTGTGTACTGTTAGTATGCCTCCGTCGAACTGTAATGTTTTGTTTCGTTATTATTATTTACCCTTTACTAAGAAAGAAAGAATATCTCACTACATTACTTTATTATTTAACACCTTTACATATCGACAGCCCGAAGTTTCCTCGACATCGTACGTGCACCATCAAAAATGCATCAATTCCAACTCATATAAAAGAAATACGTTATTATATTGCATGTAAATGTTCCCATAATTATTGACGAAAGATCACGTATTATCCGAAATATGTTTATTTACATAAATATGTAATTTCACTGCCGTTGAGTGCACGTGCATTTGATTTATGTTGCAAGTTCTTAGTATTTATTTTATGGATAGTATGCAGCTATAAATATTGGTTCGGAGAAAGCTTTAATTATTAAATTACCTTTTAAATTGTGGAAATTTAATAAGTTTTTGCGGTTTCAGCTGTTACCTACCCCACAAAGCTTTCATGTACAATTAAACTGAATTACAAGATCGGTCTACCATATCTGCAGCTGAAGTTGATTCTGACAACGCAATCCAACGTCAGAACGTGTGGCTAACGAGCGTCGATGAAATCCGATAGACATTACGAGGATTTGCACCGGGAACGGTTTCACTACTCGCTTCGCACGACTCATAGTTTTTGTCAGCAATACTGGGCCATCAATGTCATTTGCTTTTTGCATGCTCGTGGAAATACCCGGAGATATTTCGGTGATTTTATTTTGTGGAGAGATATTATTAGATGACAAAAAACATGGGTGCATTTTTTACGCAATATTTCATGTCGGAGCTGTGAAAATTATTGTGTCAGCGCGGCGATCCGATTAGTTTTGTGAATTTCGGTCAGTTTTTGTACCTACTGGGTTTAAAATCGATCTTCTATATATATACGTAGTATAAAGTTACGTTCAGTCAAGTCCAATTTTTCATGCGAAAATTGGGTAGTTGACACCATTAAACAATAATTCCAAGACACAACTTCTCTAAAAAATTACTTCATTTTAGACCTAAAAACCCGATTAATTTTCAATTAATTGCAAAATTAGATTTTTAGTTGCTTTGAAATCAATAAATAGTTGAGTCTTTGAGTTGATTAAATAGTGACGTCATAGCGTGCTATTTCCATTCAAAATGTAAGGGAGAATCACGTTTTGACAGCTCTTAAAAAGTATGTCAATTGATATGTTTGTCAACTACCCTATTCGTTTCGAGTTTTGACAATGACACTACTTGTGCTGATTTTACACCTTATACATACAATGCAAGGAAAGAACGCATAAATTTACCGCATTTCACATACTGACCTACATTTAAGTTTTTCCCGCTCACTCAACAAGTAATATTAGTTATCTGGAAAATTAATTCTCAATGTTGAATAATTAAGCTCAATATGTTACCTGGCTCCCTGCGGGTGTACCCAGCCGCTATCGGAGATGTAATCTACAGGCACCTGTGGGCCAAGCCAATCAGTCTTACAGTTTTCAGCAAACGGATAACCCAGCGAGATGGCGCCCTCTAGAGGCTCTTTTCAACAAAATTTAATTCAATTTATTATGCAAAATGGAGTAATATATCTTTTTTTAGTCCTCTAATGTTCGTAACTGTCAAAGCGGGGGTTTCTGAAGTTAATTGATGTGTATGAACGGCGACGCTGTTCGAGCGCTTGCCGCCGTTGGGACTTAAGAGAGAACTGGGGCTGCGATTCTACATACAAATGTGTTCCCGTTTTTTCTTCCTGAATACCTCTAGAACAGTAATTTAAAAAAAAATCAAGGTCTGCTATAGACACGTCCTTGTCATTTACTTTTTTTTCAGCAACTAATATGAAAGAAAATATAATCCTCCGAAATTGAAAAAAAAAAATCTTTTTTACGGTCGTGATTAGAGGACTAACAGACATAGTTTTTAACATAAAAGAAGTTATTAAAGTTTTAATGTTACAAAATAATTGAATCGGCTCAGTTTTCGAGGAGAAAAAAGGGGAATACGAAACGTCGATCTCGTCAAAATTCTCGTGATATAATAGGTTTGAGCTGCACCTGTCCCTATCGCACTCTACGGGGGCAGGCTTGATGCAGCACGACGGCAAGAGTTTCTTTAAACACCTATTATTCAAATTCCTCGCAGGCCCCGTTCTCTTTTAAGCCCTTGTTCTCGGCCTCGGCGCAACACTGCGAAACGCGCGTTCGTCACTGGTTTCAGCCCCCGTAGCATGATCACCGTAGACAAGGATTTCTTTGACGGAAGAATCGACAGAATGACAGATAGTGCAAAGAAATCTGTCATTGTGTCGACTTAATCTGTCATTTTGTCGATTCTTCCGTCAAAGAAATCCTTGTCCACGGTGATCATGCTACGGGGGCTGTAACACAGCACCGCAAATCGGTAGCCTCGCGGTGACTCGTGGGCCTTGTGGCATGCTTCTTTCATTTGTTTTCTCCGCACTCACTATAGCAAGGCGCGAGTCGCTTGAGCTTGTAGGTCGTAGCCGCGTCGCGTCGCTGTTCGAGTGTCGGTCTGCGTCGAAACCCGCAAATAAAAGTTGGTGAGCCAAGCTTGTAACTGCGGCTAAATGGGGTAAAATAAAAGTTTTTGCTTCGATAAATAAATCGGGTTTGGATTTAAACGTCTTTGCTTAATATAGAGTTGGGGAATTGATTAAGGAAGCGGTTGTTTTGTCGACTTGCAATTTTGGGCGATCGTATGCATGCGTTATATCAGAGAGGCTCAGAACACCATTATTTTAACACGGTTTGGTTTTAATTACAACCATAATTATTATCTTTAGGTTAAGAATATTATTGAAATTTTAAAACATCGAAATCTTTCAACTCCAAGACCAACTTGATTGAATAAATCTGACATTTTGAAATGCCATTTGGTCACATTATTTTGAGTGAGTAGAAAAAATAGTCAGTTTCCAGAATAACGATAACATGATAACAATGCTCATTTTATATCTAAAGTACCAAGTATACTTGCTACTGGTAAATAGGGCCATCTCCTGCAACCATTAGTCGAAGAACGAACAAATAAATGGTTTGCGGAAATTAGCCGCACTGATGTGCTGCTCATTTCCTCTTCTTCCTCTTACGTATCTTCAAGTCGTTTGCAGGTGGCATGACCGAGCAGAATGGCAAATGGCAGCGAATCGTTATCCTGTTCTAATGATCGACACGTTATGTCACGCCTGTAATCCCCGAAGGGTTAGGCAGATGTGCAGACATCTACATATAAAAAACATAACTAATCGTTATTTGTACTTCCCGTGTAATAGGAGGCGAGGGACTGCCTCCTATACTCATATCCTCCTATTCTGACCGTTCACCACCGCGTCCTTCACCGCAGGCCGTCTCTCTCTGAAAAAAGTATTAAGAGCTTTAACATCTTACGGCATTTCAGACAAACTTTCAAGGGATTTTATTTCGAAATGGCTGAATCGATTTTAATGAAACTTCGTACACATAAGCAGGATACATAAGTCTAAAACTTGACAGATAACATTTTCGAAAAATAATGTTACTGCTAAATTAGACCGATTTTAGATTTTCCATAGAAGCAGAAATTTTCAATTATCTTTTTTTTAAAATACATTTCGAAAAGTTCTCTGTCAAGTTTTTAGACTTATGTATACTAAAAATAATGTTGTATATTAATTATACTTTTTTAAATCGTTGCTCTCACTAGGAATTTCTGCTGACCCATGGGTGCACATTAAAACTCAAAAACACAAACAGCCAGGCCCGGAACAACTACCTGAAGGCCATACAAATATTTGTTCCGTGCTGGAATCGAATTCGCGACACGCAGCGCAGTAGCCAATCACTCAGCCATTACGCCAACCACTACTGAAAGACCGCAGCGACACTACTGTCGCTGCGGTCTTTCATCGCAGCTTTGGGCGCTACAGTTACAGTAGCATCTTGAATACATGTTTTCAAAAACATTCAAGAATTTAACTCAAAGAGTTCTTGGATTCTGCTGAAAACTATACAAAAATGTACCGACAAGTTTCTCATTTTCGTGCAACTAAAGTTAATGGAGTGAAAAATGTGAGAACGAAGCCGTGGAACTTGAAGGTGACGTGGAGTAATCTGTCATATTCGCGCTCGAGAACGCTTCAAATTGATATTATGTTACAGATCCCTGACTCTTTCTTCTCAACCTAGCTTTGTTGCGGCTTACTGATACGGGTTAGTTTGGCAAAAGAAATCTATATCATGTTATATGTTGGGGTTCTACAGCTAAACACGTTTATTTTTCCCTCAGCGGTTGGTTTTGTTGGTACTATCAGAAGTATGGCCTAAATACCATTGATATATAAAAAAATTCAAGATACACACAAAAGTATGCACTTATTTCACTGTTTGTGACAGGCATTTTTTTTCAGGAACCGAATTAGAAAAATGACATATTGTCCGTTGCTCACCTTTTAAAGACAGCTTTATGTGGTCGGTGTAAACTCGAATTTGTGTTTAGTCAATCAGCACTGTCTTGTGATTCTTTGATTTTATATTTTAGTTTGATTTATCGACGACACTTTCTGATGTGTGACACTTGCAAGGAACTGTGTACGTAGGGCAAAATACTCATATAGAATATTGCCCCATTCACGGCCTCGGGCGATGAGACTAGCCTCAAGCCACATGTGCGCTTCACTTGTTTTTCCGCGTTGGTAGCGTCGCTTCGCGGTGATCTGTGGCAAGTTCTTAACAATATTCTTTTGTTTGTTATTGCTTGAGCACAAAAGGTCAGACTGGAAAGACATTGTTCTCTCACATTTTATGATATTATAAGAACAGTAGAAATTACCCAATAAAAGATATCTATCGTGTCTTGATAAGGCAGATTTCCTCCAAGATAATTCCTACCTTCAACTTTGTATTCAGAACTCAAAATGGGTGCCTATTAAAGTTCATAACTCCCTTTATCTCAAATAGAATCAGAGAAATGATCCGTTCACTAGAATTTATTAATAAGTAGTAGCATTACTGGAATGCTGTTAATTTTCAATTTTACTTTGAAAACTCAACCGGTGATTTTTTTGTTTACTATTTTATTGAAAGTATTGTACCGTATTGCAAAAAGTTTTGCATATCGAGGCAATATGATCCTGACTATTGAAAAGTTGATCACTTCAGATTTTTTTGTTGTGTAAAATGCTCGTGTTTTATAATATTTTTTCAATAGTTTTTTCTCTATAAATATTTTTAAATAGAGATCTAGGTTTTATGCACTCTATACCTTTTTGTTTAGTCGTTTATTTTATGTTCACTTTACTGACCTCGAATTCCGCCAAGCTGATCCTACCGTGATTCATATGCCGCCGAAGTTTACCGATTAGCTCGAGCCGAACGAATGCCGAACGAATAAGAGTAGTATTTGCTTCGGGTCAGCTTGTTGTTTACACATAACATCACGCCTGTAATCCCCGAAGGGTTAGGCAGAGGTGTACCTAATAGTACACTTACATTTCGCTAGTAATGTTTAAGTTCCATGTAATAGGAGGCAAGCCTATAACCATCCTCCGGTCAGTAGCATTACGCTCAGTAGCAGGAATTCCTGATAAAAAAACCCAATAACACTTTGCCCGTCCTGGGAATCGAATCCTGGACCAAGACAAACCCGAGGCAATCGATTAACATACACCTACAGCTATACATACTGCCACGCAACAAAGCACCAAAAACCTACGCAACTGAAACTATTTTTTTGACCTAAAAAGAAAATCATGATACCGAAAACATATCCGACGATAGGACACAACTTAAAGATACCGTTTTCATCACAATAGATATCATGTAGCTTATGATTTTCCCTACAAGCAAGTCGTACCCATTTCGGGGGTACCAGGGCATCATACCCTTTCACGCCACCGCTAACATGGAAGGGACGACTTGTAAAACCTCCTTTCATGTGCAATCACTGTAAACGTTTTCTTGAGCTGAATAAAAAGGACCTAACTATGAAATGATCGTTTTTTAGGTATTTTTTCAACAAAGAAAATTCAAATGTAAATTGTAGGGACCTAAATAATAGGATCATCATCATCATCTTCCTGTCTTGTCTCATGTTATTTGGGGTAGACGCGCGCCTTTTTCTCTTCCATTCTCCCCTGTCAATCGTCACGCTATCATTTACTCCTTATTCCTTCATATTATTCCTGATTTGTAAACACGACGGTTATACAAGCTATACATATCCACTTTATGCGGATCTCTCATTGCACGGAAAATCTATTCAAAGCAAGGCCATGTTATACTGGAAATGTATATCTTTGGGTGCCGCCGTGTGTACCAGGGTATAGAGATTTAATTCCTGTGTGTGCCTTGCTACAGCAGAGCACAATCTAGACTCAGAAAACAACATTTTTCACGGAATATTTGACTTAAAAATATTTGTTCTTCTACAAACTGTCTATTTCAAGCTATTGCAGTCCAGTCAGTTATATTTTTCCTAAAAATCGCGATACAACTACATTCCTCTTCAGACTAGCGCCATATTTGCTTGCTCAACGTAGTGACATATAAAAGCTCCACATTTTTCACATTGGTGACGTCAGAAAAATTCCTAGCATTTCGTTTGCGAGCGTCATTGGGAACCATCTCTCTGAGCCAGCTCGGATTTTAACCTGCATCTTTGATAAATATTAGGTCTATTTTTCTTAAATAACAACGTAAACGCCATAAATCCCAAAAGAATACCTTTTTTTATTTTTCTCTTTTGCAATATAATTTAAGAAACTAGCTATTTCTCGCGGATAAGCTCGGAATACGGCAACATACAATAGGCATAATGAAGAAAATAAAATAAAAATAACCCGACTGCATAAAAAGCGATTTAATTTAAAACTCCATCAAAAGATGTAAAATTATGCCACGCAGTCGGATGCTACGTATGTTTTTGGACAGTCGATTTGCGAATAAGTAGCCTCTATAGTTATTTCAAATAAATTAATTATTTTTAAATATTGACAGCGCTTATGACCTTTGTCATGCGTCTATCAGTACATCGTACGACAAATAATAATCCTAAAAATTTACGAAAACATCAACAAAAAAACCGAAGACACAATTTCCATTTTATCACCGTATAAGAACGTGCTATGAAAACAAATTCACTCTATTTACCTCTAGGGAAGAATATAATACTAATTAATATTATCTACGTAGTACAGGTTTTCTTTACTTTGCTTGTTCATTATTTTCAGGAAACTGTTTATAATATTTACTTAAAACTGTATAATATTTAAGTTACTTTCAAGATTAGTTTACATTAACGTTCTCTTAGCTACTATCTAGAGTAAAGTTTGCGTTCATCGAGTGTACTACAGCATCGTAAATACAGGGTGTTAGGGACAGCCCTCCACAAACTGATGGGGTGAATTCAGTATATCATATTAAGATGACCCGTACAAGAAATCGACTCGCATCCAGCGGATCCTTGCAACCTTCACCAGGTCATCGGTCCACTTAGTGGGAGGCCTTCCAACGCAGCGTCTTCCTGTTCGCGGTCGCCACTCCAGAACTTTTCGGCCCCATCAGCCATCCGTCGCACGGGACCGGTCAATGTGGTGACACTTGTGGGAGGCCTATGTCCAGCAGTGGACGACTTTCGGCTGAAATGATGATGATGATGATGTCATCATCATCATCATCCACAGCCCAAATTCACCCACTGCTGGGTATAGGCCTCTCTTTTGATGATGATGTACAAGAAATTATTTCAGGAATGTTATGGGAATCCAATAAATTTGAATTGTTTTATTTCCTCATATGCAACGTATCATTACTGTGGCAAAACGCACGTAGCGAACGGCAAGCGCGACGACGAGTTCGATGGACTCTGTAGCTAGGCGGGAAGTTAACAGCTGATTTCACGCGTCGATCGTTAGATCATTTTAACATCAATTGTTGGATTTTTGATTTTACCCATATTATTTAAATAAATGGAGTGCTGCGTACAGGCAATGTAATTCTAAAAGAATAGTAATAGCAGATTTTTTTTTTAAATCTTGTGGAATATGATTCAAAATAAAAAGTTGAATGCAGGGTGCATTCAGGCAGGTCAGTTTGTGGAGGGCTGTCCCTTACACCCTGTATAGCACATCGGCTTTAGGAAAAGCCTGTAACACAGGAATGAGTGACTGACGACTCTCAACATAGTCGAAGTTTTTAAAACTTCATGTGCCATTTTTCCAAGGGACGCTGTCCTTATTTTATGCTTATTTTGGTATTTTGAAACTAGATATTGGTCAATTCACGGAGTCTAGATTTGTGCCCGGTTGATGGCAATTGGCTCGCCCCCTATTACTTGAGACTTAAAGATAACCGGCGAAAATTGTGGCTCAACTATTAGATACACCTCTGCCTAACTCTTGGGGATTTCCAACGTGCTGAACTGCTATAATAGTCGCTTGCTTGCATACCAGCATTATCGCGGGTTCTCATACTGAAGAACGAAGTTTAAAATATCGATGCACTGTTTTTATAAAGTCTAAAAGAAATATTTGCGTGAGTTAGAAGGTAAGCTATGACGACTTACTTAATTGAGAATGTTCATATTTGGTTTTACGCAGTACTTTCAAGCTGTTTGTGAACCGGGTGCATACCCCAATTTCATCCAATGAAATTGCACGTACCTAGACCTACAATCTTACTGGCAGTTCAACATTTTAGTCGTGCTAAAGACGTTCCCCGGACGTCGTGTTCAATTAGGCAGCAACCTTTGATCCAACATAATAGCGATTTGACATTAGATAGAACTTAGACGGAGATAAAGTACGACCCAATTCCATTGTCTGGTGTTTGAATGGAGTTAGATATTACCTGACATCAAGTCAAGGAGGATCTATGTTGGTATAGATTGGCGAGAGAATCTGTAACTTATCTTCTGGAATATTAATCGTCGTGGTAGTTGTTCTAGATATTCGTTGTCAAGTATGGTGCTTGTGGCAACCTACATTATAGCAAGAACCGCGAGAACCACAGATATGCAAGAAGAGGTTTATGACAAATGTTTAAATCGTTTGATCCGTAGTACTGCGTCAAACCAAGTTTTTGTCTCGTTGACAATTGGCATTTGAATACTAAGAATTGTCCTGCTGACTCATTCTGAAAATTATATCTATCGTTCCTTGTTGGATGACTTTTAAGGTAAGGGATCAATAAAACGATTTAAATCTTTCATCTTTGACTGAAAGGAAGATGTGATTCAGAAGTTTATATATTAATAATAATAATAAACATTTATTTCGGAAAACAATCCATAATAATAAAACATACACAACACACACACACACACACACACACACACACACACACACACACACACACACACATATACACACACACACACACATTCACATATTATAATACTTGTTTCTGGGTTACTGCCTCAACACGTATAGTAAATACTGGCGTGCCAGTTTTAGATTCAACTTTGGAAATAAAATCAAGTAAATGTCATTTGTGCATGCCTGACGAGCTGTGGGCCAAAATAACCACGATGTGGAACCCTGACACAGCCATAAGGCGACACGGTAGACCTCGCAGGAGATGGCGGGACGAACTGGACAAAACCAACGACCAGTGGTCCACACTGGATCGAAGAATTTGGAAATCATTGGGAGAGGCCTTTGCCCAGCAGTGGGATCACACAGGCTAACAGTATCAGTAGCAGTAAATGTCATTTGTAAAACAACACATAATTCGTTTTCGCCACTTACTTCATTAACAAACAAGACGGAAACAGTCTATTTTTAGTCAAGGACCTGCCAAAAGTAACGACCCTCCTAAGAAATTAGCTCTGAACCCCGTACCCCAAATCCAAAAATTAAACGTCTTATTTTTAACGTCGAAACCGTTCCCCATTCCCCCAATTTTTATGGATCCGCAGAACTTGATTAAAACTCCAGTAATTAAGTGCGTCGTTAAAAACAGGTTGTTTTTCGTAGCGAGGGAGCGCGATGACTGCGTACTATCCTCGGCTTTGTATCGGTAATCGTTCTTTTGTTTCGAGCTCACAGTTTTCGTGCTCCGCCGGGGTTCGACGTGGCGTGGCTGAAACTTCACAATTAGCCCTTTACAACCTTTGTACGGCGTCCGGTGAAAAATGGGGCACCTTGTCTATGGGGCCAGTGAATTTTCCTGGATTTTTTAAACGTTACAATATGTTCGTTACTTTTTTATTTTGAAGTAGTTGTGGCCTATTATCTAACTAGGCATGCGTTGCAATGCCTTTTTTAATTTTCCCTGGCGTAGATCATCTGTGCAAAATTTCATCAAAATCGGTTCAGTGGAACCTATAGGTTTCGAACAGACGAACAGACATTGATTTTTATATTTTAATAAAAACAGTGCAGCATGGTTAGTTTTGCGCTTGAATAGTCTTATCAGATGGGTGCTGTTGGTAAACATTTCTGAAATTCTATTGTTAATACAAGATGGCGGCGCTAGTTCCGCCTATAGCCACGCGTCAATAGAACCATACAGCACAATACATTGCGTTCCAAAAAAAAAAAAAAAACGTTGCCCCACTCTAGGAATTTCTCCTGTATCGTGGGTGCGTTTACAAACACTTCGTGCGTTTACAAATTCACATACACAAACAGCCAGACCCGGAACAACTACCTGTAGGTCATACAAATATTTGTTCCGTGCGGGAATCGAACCCACGACACGAAGCGCAGCAGTCAATCGCTCAGCCACTGCGCCTTTTCACCTCTGCACAAAACATGTGAATGTGACATGAAATCTGATGAGGATTTAATTATAGACAAAAAAATAATAATAATTAAATTATTCCACCAAAATGGCCAACGATTTTGAAGTGGCCTGCTGGCATTTTGATTTAAGTTCGAAATTATTTTAATGATGAAATACAAGCTGTGTTCGTGTGTAGGAAAATTAATTTGTGTTTGTTGGTGACACTACAGTTATTAATTAGACGTTCCATTATTCGTAGTTGTGTTTGGTAATTGTGAGTTTTACACTACACAGGCTGTGTGCAATCTATTAATCATGAATTTGGCATGATTCTAGAACCGCTCACCGGAGGGCTCAGTGATGACATTTTTCATTGGTTATTAGAAAATAATAGGTGTTGCACTTCTGTATGATGCAGATTTTTTAAAATAACTTCTAGAATTTTCTACGCTGCTTGTTTCAAGATTTTTCTAAAATCATAACATAACACAAGGGTTATCCCCGAAGGGTAAGGCAGAGGTGTACCTAACAGTACACCCATATTTCGCCAGTTATGTTAAAGTCCCATGTATGAGGGGGCGAGTATATTACATCAACCGGTCACAAATCCAGACTCCGTGGCCGCTACTGAAAAATTCTTGATGGAAAAACTCAATCACACTTAACCCGACCCGGGAATCGAACCCAAAACCTCACGCTCAGCAGTCGCGCTTACGACCACTAGACCAACAAAGCAGTCTAGTTCTAGAACCATGTACCTACTGACTTCGTGATGCCAGTACACGTCGATGCCCCTGTATTTATCCATAAAATATTAAACATGAAAATAAGTAGGTAGTTAAAAATAAAAGCCCATTCATGGGAGCGATATTCGTGACGATGAATAAAATAAGTGGTGTCATCATGAGAATATTTTGCTGAGTCACGTTTGTATTCACCTCACGTCTGACGGACCTTGACGTTGTTACAAAGGATAAAATTATGTCCCGGATATAATATGACGAGAATATGATTGGCTGTAAAATATTTTCCTTTTCATTCACTGAATTACCGAAGTTTTTAAGCACAATTTAATTACAGGGCCATGGTCATGAGAAGGTTTTAAACTGACCTTCTTATTTGATGATGGTTTTATCTTTAGTTAGAACTAGCGACCCGCCCTAGCTTCGCACAGCGCCACCTATCAGGTCCAAAACTAAATCTATTTTAGCCTATAGTTTAAGTTAAACAACTAGCAGTAGAGCAGTGAAAACTGCGTTCAAATCCATGCAGTAGTTTTTGAGTGATGCGCGTACAAACATACAGACAGAAAGACAGAGAGACAAACATTCTAAAAACTGTTGTTTTGGCTTCTGTTGCTCTAATAAAGACCCCCATATATATTTTTTTTTCAATATCTTCAATGTACAGACATCGGCCTGTTACAATTTTATGATTTCACCCTTATTTGAACCGTGCAACAAAAATCTGTTTAAACCAATATAAAACGAGGACACAAAAAATAGATGGCACGTAGGGGAAAGTGCATGGTTTCTGTTACTAAAATCTTCATATTTACCGTAGGATATAAATTGTATGATCTTGTAAACCCTTTACTCTCGACTACATAATATATCCGTTACGGATAATGCTAGAAGAAGACGTAAACCTAGGTTTACCCGGATAAACTCTTTTGGGTAAAGTTCGACACTTAGTTCTAGCCGGCTTTACCTAGGTATGGCTGGTAGCAGTGTGTATCTTCCTTGTGTATCCTTTTTATTGCTAGGGCACACCGACCAAATGCGTTAGGTTAGGTTAGAACTGCAAGCGATACATCCAAGTTTGTTGCATCAAATTGCCAGTAAAAAAAAAGCTAGACCTCCAAATTTAAATTTATTTTAGTCATTACACGGAGTTTACCCAAAAAGCTTTTCATCAGGCTTGATCGAGGTCAAGAGCAGGCCCATTTTGTAATAAAAAAAAGCTTGGGTAAAACTAAGTTTACCGGGGTAAACTTAGGTTTACCGGGGTAAACTTAGGTTTACTTCTGCTTCTAGCATTACCCGTAACATATCGACTATTGAAAACCTCTGGTCAATGGACCAAAGTTTTTCAATACTTACTTTTATGATCGGCCAGTAAATGTACTGGCCGATCATAAAAGTAAATATCATACAAAACAGTATAGAACAAAAAACAGTCGCTACATCTATGAGCAGTCTTAATAATAAAGGTTTTCGTGACAAAAAGTCGAAGAGCCGAAATAGCCATAAGGAAACTATGAAGATATAGCCCAGCTATGACATTAGACGTTGATAGCCGACAAATCGACAGGGTGTGGGCTATGGGGCTATCAATGTAACTGTTATTGCCTGATCAAGGGCTGAGTGATGGCTCGCAGTTAGTTTGTGATTTTTTTCTTTATTAAGTGAAAAAAAAAATCTGTCTCGTTTCGGTGGATTTTATATTTTTTTTTGTATTTAAAGCGCTGTTCATTTATTTACAACATATATAATTCACGAAATCGTAAGTTACTTCGTTTTTAAAGTCAGCAATAAATCCGCAAACCTGCGGAGCATGGGTTAGGACCTCTTTCGATCCGTGATGAAATAAATGTAAGGCTTCAAAAGTTTAGGGCACACCACTATAGTGGCGATAAGTCCCCTCTTTGAGGAGTGGCTAGAGAGGCGCCACGGCGCCCTCACCTTCCGCCTGACGCAGGTCCTCACCGGACACGGTTGTTTCGGGAGGTTCCTTCATCGAATCGGGCGGGAGGAAACGCCCGGGTGTTTCCACTGTGAGGATCGTCCGGAGGACACGGTGGAGCACACCCTGGAGGTCTCCTCCGCTTGGGCGGAGCACCGCCGTGTCCTCGTAGCGGCAATTGGCGGCGGCGATCTCTCGCGTCCGGCCCTGTTTCAAGCCATGGTACGGAGCGAGAGGGAATGGGAAGCCATTACCTCCTTCAAAAGTTCCGTCTACCACTCGTGGTAACACTCCCTTTCGGAGGAACGACGGTATTTTTTGCAACCAATAGTCGAAACAAACCTCCTATCCACCTTCTAGTCCTTCATCATCATTCTCCTGCCCTTATTCCAACTTATTTCGGGTCGGCGCAGCATGTCTTCTTCTTCCATACTTCTCTATTACTCGTCATCTCAGCAGTCACCTCCTTTCTAGACATATCATCCTTCACACAGTCCATCCATCGTTTCTTTGGTCTTCCTCTACTCTTATAACCATCTACATTCCTCCGCATCACATGTCCATACCACGATAACCAATTATCAAACAAATTTTCAGTCCACCTTCTAGTCCTCCTACCAACTATTTGCACCCAAAATAATTATAATTACTATCTAAATCGTTAATAGTGAGTAATTAAATAAGACGAACACCTGAGACAGCAGACTAGTGCAAACTAGTTCGGAAAACTAATGGTTTGCTCACGGCAACATGTTTACTGTTCCGTATTGACAAGTCACCGACGAGTTTACTAAGGAGAGCTTCTCAATTCTATGTATTTTGTGCAGTAGTGCTGTATTTAATTAATATGTTAACAGCACAGTTTAGACGTTAATTGGAAACGTTAGAATTTATTGGCGAATGTGAAGGATGTAATATAAAAACAGATAAAATACAAAATTCTATCAAAGAGACGAGATAGAGGCCAAGAGCAGCCTCATTTTTATATTTCAGCAATCGCCTTAACTTTGCTTTGCGCTGACCTGGTTGCAATATATGTAAATGATTAAAGTTAATATTCCTCATCAGTGGCATAACCACAAAGGTACAAAGAAGTGATTTTTTTTTAACAGAACGCAGTAGCGTCATTCCAAAATCTGTCAATTTGTTCATCGTTTGTACAATGGATATACATAAGCAGAATTGTTTACATCGGCATAATTGTCATAAATGAAAATTGGAAATAATACGTTTTTTTACTACCTTTGGTTTTATACATATATGTAAGCAGCGGTAAAAAAATAAACTAATTCGTCTCCAATACAACACCAACTAAATATTTCAAAGAAAACGTCAAGTAAAGAGCCATTATATTTTTACTTGTCTCATTGATTTATTAAATACATCTAATCGTAACTATCTAATTTATTAGGTCTCCTAAAAAAAAAAGCCATGGATTTTGCAACTACCCACATTTTACATCTAAATAAAAATAGAATAGAATACTATGATCAAGCTACGGACACAGCAGTTACAAGGCGATATCTACGGTTTAAGTATTGAAGGTATGTGTTGTAGGTATTTAATACTAACCACCTATTATAGGCTAAACCAATCAGAATGATCGCTGCAGCGTGTCGGCCTACTATTTAGCATTTACAAGCCATTGACAAGATATGCAATCTAGTGGATAGTGACGTAATAGGTTGTCGCGGAACTTGGTCGTAAATCTAGAACCTACATACCATATGTGCGTAATACAGGGTGGATTTTTGAGATGGTGTAGTAGTCTTACGTCTGTTGATCTAGAAGAGTCATTTAATCCGTGTACGGCATCATAAAATTTAAATACAAGAATTCAAGTTTTAACAGCTTACTACCGAAACGAAATATGGCCACATCCAGTTTTAGAAAAGACTAGTTTTTGCCGGAAATCTTCTTCCGTGTGAAAATATCTATGATACAATATTATTTCCGTGAATCGGATTTTGTTAACGATTTTAAGGGTTTTTTTTGCCGGTCAATGTGGCGACACTTGGGGGAGGCCTATGTCCAGCAGTGGACGTCTTTCGGCTGAAATGATGATGATGCTGATGATTTTTTTTCACGGTACCCAAATCCTTTTTCTAAAAGTTACTTCTTATAAAATTAGCTACCTGCCAGTAAAAGTCCCGTCAAAATCAATCCAGCAACAAGAACAAACAAACAGAAAGACAAAAAATTAAAAAAAAAATGTTTTGTTGTTATAAGTACTTTATATAGGTACTTATTATACACTCACATGCATTCAGTATAAAGCTGTTATATTGAAATTACATACAGATAATTCAATTATATTTATTTGTATAGATATATAGAATGTATACAACATTAGTTTTAGTATATGCGAAACCTGATACACGTGTATTTTTATGTAAAG
The DNA here is from genome assembly GCA_905163415.1 of Noctua fimbriata. Classification (NCBI taxonomy): domain Eukaryota; kingdom Metazoa; phylum Arthropoda; class Insecta; order Lepidoptera; family Noctuidae; genus Noctua; species Noctua fimbriata. The sequence continues at coordinate 12,624,732 of LR990939.1, forward strand.
AATCTATGTACAAAATTTCAAAACTGTATCTGAAAAATCACAAAGTTATAAGCTTGTTCTGTTACCTAGTTGTCCGCACAAAAACGCGGTCACCACGCAGCGCGCGCCTCCGGCGTCGTCTTGAGCTCATTGATAATAATAATTTGGCAGTAGGTACCTATATTATTGCGATAGGTTCTCAAAGTCGCTCGGTATCCAACTTTTAACTTTTTTGTAATATTTTTGAGACAAAATATAACATGGTTTAAAAATTATTGGAATCGATTCAGTTAATTAATCTGAACAAACTATATTCAGGTTTCGCATATATACCTACTAAAAATAATGTTGTAGATTTGGCTTTGAAGAGCTTCGTCTCTGTCGTTCTTCTAACGTGATAGTCTCTTTCAGATACGGTTTTTCTTTTTTGCTCTCATTTTACTGTGTTTAACAGCTGCTGCTCCTGTAACCTTTGGTTCATTGAACTCAACCAAACTTTGTTTAAAATAAATGAACGAGCTAAACTTTCCATATTATGAACGATCAAAAAGAGTAAAATAAATACTCGTTGATTTATCATTAAACGATGTGTGATATTTTCATGTGTTTTCAGCACGATCGCTCATTCCGTTCGACTAATTTATGTTCCATTGTCCTTTTTCCAGAATTTCACAATTCAATAATGAATTATTATCATTTCAATGGCTTCGTAAAATCAGAACAATCCAGCCGACCATATTCCTGAAAAATGTATCGGAGTCAAAGAGCAATTGGAGTTTATTTAAGTAAATTCTGTAAAACACAGGTTGGACAAATTGGCCAAGCTTGAGTTCGACTCGCGTACAAAAGGCCAAAGGAATTTACGAATACTGTGAACTAGTTTATGCCCACGGCTTCACCCGCCTGGAATTTCGGTAATTGTTCCCACTGGATCGTATTACCGGGATAAAAAGCATAACATTATTATTCAGCTTGTTAAGAATAAGTAACTGGATGGATTCCAATAATTTTTAAACCTTAAGAATAAGTAACTGAATCGATTCCAATATTTTTTAAACCATGTTATATTTTTTCCCAAAAATATATAAAAAAGTTAAAAGTTGGACACCGAGCGACTTTAAGGACCTATCGCAATAATTATTATTATGACCACGATTTTGTGCGGACAACTAGGTAACAGAACAAGCTTATAACTTTGTGATTTTTCATGATACAGTTTTGAAATTTTGTACATAGATTCTTTATATAAAATACACGTGTTTCAGGTTTCGCATATACTAAAACTAATGTTGTATAAGTAGCCTAATTGTGTGAATCCAGGTTATAAACTAGCTGTGCTTTCAAATTCGATCAGCAGTTTTTGCATGAAAGAGTTACTTATATCCATCCATTTGTCCATCCATCCTCACAAACTTTCGCATGTGTAATATTAAGTAGGATAGTATAAGTAAGATAAGAAATTTCACTCGCTTATCTGTTAGGTACTGTTAAAAAGATGCGTACCTGTGACAGACACGGTGGGCTATGGCTAACACCTCGTCCACGACTTCAGTCGATGCTACTAGCATCAAGCGAACCGCGCGTCAGGCACATCTTTCTGCGAAGGCGCAAAGAGCGGCGTGCGTATAGCCGTAAGCAATTTCACTTATTTGTTTTTTCCGCAGTCGTTGTCGTAGAGAAGGGTGTTGCACCTTCTTTTGAGCATTTACTTCGTGGCCATACGATAAAAGCTAAAAAAAAAACAATCCTGACATTCGAATTAGATCTTATTATACTGTACCTATGTTTCACAAATAAATAATTTGAATTTTAAAGCTTTGATCACACAAATGCAAATCCCGCGCGATGCAAATAAACGGTCGCGCCGAATTGTGTGGACGTGGACTTACGTTGGACAAATGCAATTTGTGGTTTGACTATGTATCGAGTACCCATCTGCGTGTGTTTGCACTGTTTATCGAAAATAGTGGTTTCTATTCTACTTGTTGAATTTTGGTGGAATGTGGGTAGGTAGTTGTGCAATATATTTGGTAGATAAAATAGTTTATTTGAATGTTATGTGGCATTTAAATAAATAACTAATCAGTAGTAACGTGGTTTTTGTTTTTTATATCTAGTTTGTTGTCCGATGAAATGGAAAGTTGTGTATATTTATGACATAAATATGCCATTTTTAACGCCCCAAAAAGGTGAGAATTTGTTTAATTATGTGCGGGCTTGAAACACTGGGCTTATGGGGTGCCAGAGGTGCTCGCGACCAGAGGCCTAGTCTATTTCTTGGCCAAAGAATCAGCATTGCCATCCAACGTGGTAATGCTGTCAGCCTTCTGGGCATTTCTCACGTTCACAGCGACGCGGACAAACTTTTTGACGTCCTTTAATTCTTTTCTGCTTTTAATACATGTACATACATATGTTTATTTTTATTTTAGGTCTGGATAGTTAGTAAATAATATTAAATGTGTATATTGTAAAAATAATCAAATCCCCAAAAACTGCTTTCTGATTTTGTTCTTGTTCAAGGTGGTAGATAATAATAACCAAAAACTGACGCTATAGAAATATGCTTACTTTACCCATCAATCATTGATGTTGCATCATTTTTAAAGAATCCTCGCTCTACAATAATTACAGATCACGCTATATTCCCCACTAGTGCGATAATACCCACTATAAATTCTCCCAGTCCGTCGCAATTCAGATAGATTCCTAATTATATCTCACCTATAATTAGAAATAGATTAATGCTCTGTGCGAGCTAATTACAATCGATTCATTTTCCTTAGGAATGTGTATGTTTTGTGTTTTATTTTGACATATTTAGACTCGCCGTGTCTTTCACACGTTCACCTTGTTTCTATCCGTTTTGATTCTTCAATTTCTATTTGCTGATTGTTTTTATTTATGTCTAGTTTGATTCGACTGTTTCTCTTCAATTATCTGATTCATTTGTTATCGTTTAGAAACTGGTGAGTCACTTTTGCTGGATTATGTATGTACAAACTAGCATAGTGCTCACACACTTATGTTGTTTGTGCTATCGTGTCAATTGTATGCCATCTATCGTTGTCGCCATACCTTGCTACATTTTAACAAATTACTTTCCCGGTAAACGTTGAACGGTAATAAGGTAGAATTCTTTTAATAACAGTTTTTATGGAGAAGTGATGTACCTAATTCATCTTGATTTAGTCTACATCCTGTTCCACTAAAATATGACCATTGCGGTAGATATAGGCATAAAGGGAAGCTGAAAGGCACTTGTTCTCCCCATCATTGCCTTCTAATTACGGAGATAATGATATATTTGAGGTCAAAGTTTCAATTTTATCACAAGGTTTTTTTGAAAATACTAATTTCTAAGGTTATAAATTGACTTTAATGACCTCAATGACCTGTTTACTATTCAAAGCATCCATCAGCACAATGTTTTGAGTGCGTTACATTGAGTTTTACCGTAAAACGTGATTTTTCACCCCAAAAAAAAAAGTCGTTTCCCAGCAATAATTTTTGCGTAGTGTTACTTAGTTTGATGTACAGAATGCTTGGTTGACGGCTTCGTGAAGGGTCCGTTTACACCCTGTATACATATATATATACCAACTTTAGTACATACATAACTCAACATGTAGAAAATATAGTCAACGTTAAGGCGTTAAGCCGTTGGTGCCGGCTGTCATTTGTAGATCTTTGACAGTCGTTACGGTAGTCAATGGCCCGAAAATCCGACAACCGGTCTGAACAAGGGGTATTGCCCAGTACTAACTGGGTTGTAGAGGCTAGATATGCAGTACTATCTCAAGTTATTGTGCCTTGTGACTGTGACTGTAGCTTCGCTTCTTTTTGTTTTTTTTACATTCAAAAGTGCCTGTGATGGTCTAACTGAAATAAATGCTTTGAGTTGAGTTTGAGCAGTCGCTCCATCTAAAATACTGGTATTCAGCTGCATCCGGTTACATTGCAAGCTGATCTCAATATAGTTGGGAAAAGGCTAGGCTGATGATGATGATGTAGAAAGTATAATCAAATTATTGGACCGTGAGATAGTTAAAGGTCGAGTCGTACGTATTATATAAAATGCAGAAAGTCCCTTATTAATAAAAGTGTGCCATACATTACAGAGGATAAAAGAGGAGTATAAAAAACAAGTAATAACCACAAACGCAGCTTTGATTCAATGAGGGACTCGTAAAGGATATGAAATTAATTTACCATCACAACAAGACAATGCGGAGTGCAAACAATAATATAATCACGCCGGCAATTGTGCCGGACTCGCTTTGTGGTTTAGTTACAGTGATCGTGGTTTAGCGAGCGTTTAATGCGACTAAAGTTTGCTGTTAAGCTGCGTTTACTCGACGGCAGTGTTGCGTTGTTTAGGGATTGTGTCGGTGTTCTATAAAACGCTTGTTGGTCGAAACAAATATCTCAGCGTATATTTATATGTCGGATCCGGTCGTTAGTACGGACATAAAATGAATTGGAAAGCGCGCCGGTGTGCAGTGGTGATATCACGCGACCGCCTTACCAATCTACTTACAACACAGCGTGCTTCTACAGAGCTCTGATGTCCAGCTCGAGGCGAGGGCGACAGTCAATGTCTGGTCGCGGCGGAGTTGAGACGTCTTGGAACTGTACCCGATTCATTGTGCCCCGTGTTATTGTCTTAACTTGTAATCTCAAGTAATTCGTTAGTTTTGCTAGAAACAGTGTATCGCACCCAGTGTGTTTTCATAGCACGAAACCCATGGTCTGCCCACATGATGTACTAGCCTAACGGAGTAACCTGTCGGATATCCTGACATATCCGACATATATGTATCAACAGTAGGTAAGATAAGATAATATATGTCAAAAAAGAGTAGATTGGAAAGGAAAAGTGATGCATTTGCCCTGTAGTTGTACGACACAGGCTGAAAATAATGATATATTAGTACAATGTTTTTTTAGTGCACACCACAAAATTACAGTCCAAAGCATTTTGGTTGTCTACGTATAAAAAACTGACTTTTCGTCGAGGTGTTGTATTTAAAAGCTCTGTGCAGTATAGTACCTACTTACGTTTATAAATAAAAGAAACATTGCATCTAGGACCTCGGCAGTTTCAGTTCAATAGTGATCAGTCGGGTAAAATCGTAATAATTATGTTCTTACGTTCGTCAAAATAAGCAAATATAAAGCTGGTCTTACGTCCTCATCCTGTTCCTAAGCTCTTTTAAATTTCGCCTGAACATCCACCCTATTGTAAAGATGAGAAGTGAAGCAATTAATGCCATTAACATCACGTTACCCGCTAGTCCGGATGCGCCGTAACGTTAACGCGTAGGTAAACGTTAGCCGCCATGATAATGTTTCTCGGAGATGTGTTTAACGTAATTTTGGGTATATTATTGTGTTGGATTACGGTAAACAGTCGTTATTTAAGCTTTATTAGGAGATTTCCGAGTTAATGAGGCATTTGATATTTTATGATGAAATTGAATTTTGTTTCTTGAGGACTGCTTGAAGGTGACGAATTAATTGTGCAAAGTGAGATGCCTGCGGGATAAAGGTTCGCACAAACTTGTACGGACCAATAGAGAATACCGGATACTGGTAAATATTTCAATAGATTATCTATTTATATATTTATCATAGAGAGGAGGCCTGTGTCCCAGCAGTGGGAATATTATAGGCTGATTATTATTATTATTATCTGTTTGTAGGAATTGCCCCTGTAGCATGACAGATTGTGTCGACACAATAACAAATTTCTTTGCACTATCTGTCATTCTGTCGATTCTTCCATCAAAGACATCCTTGTCTACGGTGGTCATGTTACGGGGGCTGGTTCGATTAAATCTTAACAAAAAAAAAACAAATTACCTACATAAACTCTTGACTAAGTACGTAAGAATCAGCTGAATTAAAATAAAAAAAACACAGAAAAGTTCCAACAAAATTGTCAGCAATACATCAAAATACCAAAATACTTTCACACATTCTCGACAATTTTCAGAAAGAAACATCCTACGTTTGTTCAATCTGCGACTCGTAAAGGCGACGGGAGCCGCTAATCTTATACCCATTCACTTCTGAATCCCTGGTACTCCGACTCACAGAAGAATAATATGAATCAACATGAATATGCCATCAATATCTTGTAGTAACAATAAATTATTTCGTATCTTCGTAAATATACCTGTCCGACAAGAAAATGGAATAGGTGTATACTTATTTACGACTTGGATGGATTTCTGGAGATATTTGGGTCAGATGTTGTGTTGCTAGGCAAGGGAAAATAACGAACCAGGGTTGTGGGCATCACGCGCGTCAGTGTGCTACACATTTCTTATGTTTTCGATCCAGTAATACCTATTTAATTAAATTATTATTATTTATTCATAATCAAGTAATAATAGGACTCATTATTTGGCACAGAATTTCAATAACAACAGAAACATACAGGACATACAATTAAATTAAACCGACCCCAAGTAGAATGGGACAACGACAGGAAGATGATTAGTATTTATTGTACAACAAAGCCGAACTTGCAGCAATTACTACACCTATTCTAATTAGCAAAATACGTTCGTCATATTCTTGTTAAAGCACATTTGAGTCGGCTCGAGTCTCGACACATCTCGACCTAAGTTGACCGGTTTTTTTCGAACACAAATCTACGTATTAGCTTGAGACGTAGATACCCAACTCTGTGTATTCTCAAACAGAAAGTCATCTAATCGATGTCGACATTCCCGAAAATCAGCAAACACGCTCAAAAGAGAACACCAGACGTATCGAGTCCCTTTATAAAATCGGTTTAAAAGAAAGAAAAAGGACCCCCTCTCATTGGTGAATTTGTTCGTTTAAAAAGCTTTTTAAAATACCGTCCCCTGATCTGGGGAAGTACTGAAACAAAGTGCATTAGATGCTTATTTACTCCGAGTTGAAAGTCAAATGGTAATGGTAATCGAAGGCGACGTCCCGTGGCGGCGAAGTTTGTGTTGTATTATGAACCTTACAGTTTGGAACTTAAAGATGTTGAGTGGGTGGATTTGGTTAGTGGTTTTTGTGAAGTAGTTACATGTGTGTTATGTAATCCAAATTATTAAAGTTTCTTTGAAACATACAAAGATGAGAATGCTTTGTTTAGTCTACAAAGTTCAACCTTATGAGGTTATAAAATACTAAATTTTGCTCGCGGCTTCGCACCCGATATGTACGAAAAATAACCAACGGGAACATTTTAAATGTAGCCTATAACACTTGGGGATAATGTAGGTTCCCGTTAGTGAAAGAATTTTCGGAATCGGCTCAGTAGTTCCGAAGATTACCCCCTACATACAAACTTACAAACATATTTTACCTTTTTAAAAATAATCCTCAACTACAATGTCCAAGTACTCGCCACGTAGACTAGACTACAAAACTATCCCCGGCTTTCTGTTGGATATCTAGATAAAGTGAGTGCGGCCGAGAGCCACATAAATATCCAGGAGATAAGAGCCGGCAGACGTTTGCTGGGTGCAAGTTGCGCGGTTATTGTGCACTTTTATATTGTTACTTTGAGAACTGGGGGAGAGGTAGGAAATGAATGGAAGTTGGCCAAGTACTCTTGTGTTGGTGTTTATTTTGTTGATGGCGAAGATTGAAATTGGGTTTGAAATTTCCAATCGGTTGTAACATAATATACATAACATCACACCTGTAGTCCTCGAAGGGTTTGGCTAGGTGTAACTAATTGTACACCCAAATTTCGCCAATTATGTTTTAAGTTCATTGTAATAGGGGGCGAGCCTATTGCCATCAAACTGGCACAAATCAAGACTCCGTGGCTGCTACTGAGAAATTCTTGATGAAAAAATCAAATAACACTTTGCCCGACCTGGGAATCGAACCCATGACCTCATGCTCAGTAGTCGCGCTTGTGATCACTCAAATAAAAAAATATTTTTTAAAATACATCATCATCATTCTCTTGCCCTTATCCCAATTCATTTGGAGTCGGCGCAGCATGTCTTCATCTTCCATACTTCTCTATTACTCGTCATCTCATCAGACTCCTCCTTTCTTGCCATATCATTCTTTACACAGTCCATCGATCGTTTCTTTGGTCTTCCTCTACTCATGTTTAAAATACATACTGTCCCTAAAATATTTAGATAGAGGTAGACAAGTGTACATATTGATATTGCCAACAATGCTGCTATTGCGGTAAATACTTGTTCATTCATGAAAACCAATGTTAACGTTCCCTGTCCTTAGTTGTAGAAGCTATTTACACAAAAGCCATTATCTTATTATCTCATGTTGTGTGGAAAGTGGAAATTATGTTTTTCCTACTCCTCCGCTTTTCTGATTAATTTCGTTGCGGGATCCAAGACGGTTAAATTGTTTCTCTGGGACTTCGTCAAGCTTCATTGTCTTGGCGCTTTTCTGGTGGTCGCCACTGTTGATTCTGGCTTTCAGGAGTTGTAGTGGTTTGAAAATAGTGTGGTGGGCTTGTCCCAATAAAAAAAATATCATGTTCTCTACAACATTATACATACCTACATAATACATTATCAGCATATTCTATCTCTCTGAGCATATATTTACGTCGATTGATAAGAATGGAATACAAAGGAGGTTACCAAACTTTAACATAAAATTAATCTTAATTCCAATTTCGTCGTTTCGTTCCGTTTTCGTTTCGTTTCGTTCCACTTTCGTTTTTCGTTTCGTTTCGTTGTCGATTTTGTTTATCCGTGATCATGGTGCTTGCAACAGCGCCGAAATATCCGGAACTCAAAACAGACAGTAAACATGGTTAATATTCCGTTTCTAGTGTTAATTATAATTCCAATTTCATCTCCCATAAACCTTTCTACATAATTATCCATCATTGAAGCGTCCACAGCCTGTCACAGAAGTTATTTCCTAAACGCCTGAAGTTTGAGAACTTAGGCACTTACTTAGATTTACACAAATATGTGAGCGGATGGCGTCGGCCACAAGAATCTGAGAGACGATTTCAAACTATTTGACGGGAATTTGGCTTCAGTTTAACACCATCGACTTTGATGGGTTGGTCAATGGTCCAGGATGAGGGTTATTTATTAGGCGTCTGACCGACATACATGACATTGTGTTGCAAACGATTAGTAGGTATTCTCTAAATATTACGAGACAGAATCACGGCCAGTAGAAAATCTTAGTGTGCCAGACACATACAAAAAATAGCAACATCAGCAAGAAGTTTCCTTGTAACTTTGGGAGCTGACTGTACCGTAGAAAAAACAGTTGAAATTTATGGTTGACGCAACGGGAATCAATGTATGAAGATTAAAATAGTTACGAAAGGGGACTTTTTCACTTGTTTTGCACGTCTTTTGTTTAGGTGGCGAAACGGGAAAGTTACTAAACGGGACGTATCCGAACTATGGGTCGACAAATAAAGCAAAAGGTTATGAATTTTTATTTTGTTGATGAAGTGAAGGTCACTAAACAAGCGGTAATTAAAAGGAAAGTAAGTATAAGCTTTGAATTGATACAGGATGTAAACGGACCCTCACGAAGCCGCCAACCAAGCGTTCTGTACATCAAACTAAGTTACTCTACGCAAAACATATTATTGGACAATTTTTTTTGGGGTAAATACATCACGTTTTACGGTAGGACTTAATGTAACGCACTCATTGTTTACATTGTGCTGATGGATGCATCGAATAGTATGGGGGATAGGATAGGTCGTGGAGGTATTTAAAGTAAAGTTATAACATTAAAAACATGTATTTAAAAAAAAAAACTTGAAAAACTTGGAACTTCGAACCCCAATATCTCCATAACTAGAAGGTTCCCAAGTATGGTGTAGAACAAAAAAAATATTTCAGCGACGGTGAGAAGTGTCTTTCAGCTTTGGGGTACTTTTTTCTCCAATAAAGCTTTCGGGAAGCCTATCAAAATCAAATCGAATCATTTATTTAACAGATCATAAAATCCAGTTTGTTAGTATTCGTATTCTCCTATACTTAATATTATAAATGCGAAAGTAAGTTTGTTTGTTACCTTTTCACGCCTAAACCACTGAACCGACCATCCTGAAATTTTGTCTATAAGATGTCAGGTGTACAGAAACGGACATAGGGTACCTTTCATACCGAAAAAAGTACTGTTCCCAAAGAAAATAACAATAACTTTCTTATGATAATAGATGGCGGCGCGTGTCTTTCGAATCATGATTGTATAATGTTATTACAAGCAGAGTACAACCCGAATTGACTGTCAAATTCTAAATTAACTCGAGCGAAGCCGCGGACAAAAGCTAGTTACTAATAATGTCAAAATAATTAGTAATAATAATGCCAATCTCGTTGAAGGTTTTGTGAAAATACAAAACGCTTGGAAAACGGGCCCTCTATCCCCCTAGCCCCCCCTATTTGGGCCCTCTGATCAGCAAGTCTAACCTAATAACGAAACTGTCCATCACCACCTGAAAAGTTAAGCCCCCGTAACAAAATTTACAAATTAATGAAACGTCTCTCTCAATTGTAGACTACAAACAGATACATTTTAAATCCCCGAACTCCAAGTTTCGGCTAATAATTTATTAAAATCGTAATTAAGGCGTCGGCAAACGTCCAACAAAAGGTCGGCTCGTGGCAAAGGGCAACATTTATCTTACAAGTCTTAATCCGGCTTAACTTACTCCTTTCAATTTTTGGCTAATTGCCGGCAATTAAGGTTGTGGGGGGACCTTAAACCTGTAGGATTATTTCGAAAGCCTCTTGACTCGATTCTCGTATCGAGAGAGCCTTTATCGAGTTGGTATCGAGTGGCCTCTCGTGGATGTGATTGCTGTCGAGGTTTGGATCAGTGTCTGTTGAGCAAATATAAAGGATCTTATCTTTGCGCATCCATTGAGTGGGCTAATTCTGTGAAGCGAGTCACCATGGAGGTAATCAAAGATTCATCCCACATTTAATCGGTATGATACTGTTTTTGTTCCTTCTTTCTTCAATTTCATCTACAGTTTCTAAGTCCATTACGAACCATTTATTTCCAACACAAAAATAACTAGAATACTTGGTGGAAATGATTTCTGAATAAACTGAGGCTGCTTTTCTCGACGCATTTCTTTTGAAAACACTCCCAGAATATTACCAGTTCCTTCAAACGTGGTCGATATACAGAAAGCGAGTTTACATGGTAAAGTACTACGCAATCTTCACGCATAGCTGAGGATTCGACTAACTGTTAGTGCTTTTAGGTTTTAGACTCTGATCCACGGGCCTAAGCTTCAATTTAGATCGTGGCTTGTTGATTTAAACTGGGGATTGTGTGGGTAAACATTCGTATACTACTTACCTATTGGCTGAAACGATGAATTGACAGAAAGTTCTAGAATATCTACGTCTAAAGAATTTCGGGTTTTCTGAAAATGGTGTTTTGATGAGGAGCTCGTGGCTAAATAATAACAGCCGCTCGGATCGATCTTTAGGTTAAGCCGTGCTTGCCTAAGTTGGTCTGTGGATGGGTGACCATCCATTACATACCGAGTTTCCTCCGTGCCTCGGAAAAGCACGTTAAGCCGTTGGTACCGCCTGTCATTTGTAGATCTTTGACAGTCGTTACAGGTCAGTTACAGTCTTACTAAGGGCTATCGTATTACTCAGTACTAACTGGGTTGTGGAGGTCAGATAGGCAGTCGCTCCATGTAAAATACTGGTATTCAGCTGCATCTGGTTAGACTGGAAGCCGACCCCAACATAGTTGGGAAAAGGCTAGGCAGTTGATGATGATGAGTTTGTGATTTGGTCAATGATTCTAAAGAAAATAAAGAAGACATTGTTATCAAAGACATTATTTTATGCCAATTATTTGAAAATGCGATGATCAATACTTAGAGGCGTTTGTTTCAGAGACACGGAATGGATGCTTTTATCAGTCGGCCATGTTTTTTTCAAATTGTTACTACGCCTCATTAAGCCGTTGTTCATTATATGAAGAGTAGGCATTTGTAGGCCTCCTCTCCGTGAGACGGAGTAGACTGTAAGCTCCTACGCGGGCTGTGCGGTTGGTGGATGATACGAATGTAGGCAGGTATACAACATTATTTTAGTATATGCGAAACCTGAATATAGTTTGTTCAGAATAAATAACTGAATCGATTCCAATAATCTTTAAACCATGTTATATTTTGTCCCAAAAATATTTAAAAAAACTTAAAAGTTGGACACCGAGCGACACTAAGTACATAGGTACTTAGTGTCAAAGCGCAATCATTTAGGTACTTACTGCCAAATTATTATTATCAATGAGCTCAAGACGATGCTGGAGGCGCGCGCGCAGCGGCGCCGCATGTTGACCACGTTTTTGTGCGGACAACCAGGTAATATAACAGGTGCAAATAAGCTTATAACTTTGCGATTTTTCATGATACAGTTTTGAAATTTTGTACATAGATTCTTTACATAAAATAATAGACACGTGTTTCAGGTTTCGCATATACTAAAAGTAATGTTGTATACTTAATTACTTACACATACCATAGATACTCATACAATTCATCAAACATCTGTTTAGCCTTTTCCAAACTATGTTGGCTTCCAATCCAACCAGGAGGCAGATAAACCAGTATTTTAAATGGATTGACTGCCAAACTGATTTTCACAACCCATTTTCTAGTAAATACGATACCCCTTGGTAAGACTGGTTGTCAGACTTTCGGGCCACTGACTACCTGCGAACGACTGTCAAGGATCTAAAAATTACAGCCGGGACTAACGGCTTTACGTGTCTTCCAAGTCACGTAGGGAACTCGGTATGTGATGGATGGTCACCCATCCACGTACCGACCTCGACAAGCGTTGCTTGACCTTGAAGACCGACCTGTGCGGCTGTTATAATTAAGCCACGAGCCTCGAACGTATAGATACGTTACACTCACTGACGGTCGATCACTTTTCAACCTTATACCTCAGGACATAAGGGTGAAAAGTGGTCGACCCTCGGTGAACTCGGTAGTAATTACACGTGTCCGTAGGTTTGTCCTTCACTCGTTTTATTTCGGGTAGTAGTTCTATTTCCATTATTTTATACTTACCGGGGTGAAATATCTCTGAAACCTACACCAGCTAATCATCGTAGCCGCGTAGGTATTTATCTGATTTATAACCGTGCGTGACAACAACCATTCCTCAAAAGTGATTTTATTGCCACTTCTCCTCGTATAAATTTCGACTTTAAGCTTCCAGTGTTAGAGTCCGTTTTCTAACGGGTTGAATGTTAAATGTTGTCATGTTTATACTGTATAACCCTGAAATTAGGAATGGCCAAACTAATCAAAAGCCCATTATTAATTGTAGCGAAGACTTATTTTTTTATATTACAATTGTTGTTGAGTTATTGGAAACGTGACTTTTGTCTTCGATTGTGACAGCTTTTAAAAGTTCCTAACGACCCTATTTGGATTGGGAAACTTCCACATTCTGAAAGCAATTAGGAAGTTTTATTTGGAGTATTCAGGAATCGTTTAAAATTTTGTTTATTGCCTTAAATTAAATTCAAATTTTTGGATGGTAAAGACCGCTACAATGAGTCACACCAACTCATCAAAATGTTACTATAAAACTCCATTTAATGCGCATACTCGTGCAAATAATAATAGTTTTTATTTCATCGAAATTTGGGGCAGTATTCCCAAAGTTGTAGCGTTGTAAAATTTCACAGCTTTTTTTAATTTGCGTTCCTTCGCGAGCTACTGTGATGACGTCACGCCGCGAGTGTCATATCCGATTGCGGGTGATGCGGAGTTTTTACGTTCATAAAATTTGATTTTTAAATGTAATGTAGTGTTGTGGTTTGCTCTTATTATTTTAAGTGTTCGGGTTAGCGGTTAGTTTAAATATTATTATCACTAAATTAATATAGTGATGGAAGAGGGTTATGTAAAAGGATAGAAAAATAAAATTTTTGTTGATTTTTTTCAGTGGAGTTGGTACACATAGGCACAATACAATATTTCTTAACCATTTTAGTGATCCACTATAAGAAAACCAATTAAATTTGTTGCGAAACCACGAGAGCGCAACGAGACAAAGTCTGTAAGTGTACTCGCAGCTCGCAGTGTGACGTCACACGTCAGCGCGGTCGCTTATTAGGATTTGGCCGCGGATGCTTTAAGATTTAATATCTCAGTCATTTTTGAAGAAAAAACAGATTCATTTTTCTCGAGTTACCTAATTTTTTAGACATGCTGTTAACAAAAAACATTGGAATGACTCATTCTTTCTATGTTTATACTCTGCGATGACAGACCCTTCATCCATATATAAAGTCACGTGGTTTCCGCTTAGAGGTAAGCTGAAACTACAGAAGACCACCTACTACTATCCTTAAAAACATATTATTTTGCTTTTGATGATTTAACCTACTTGAAAACAGTAGGTCTGAAACCCTATATTTAGCTCTAAAGTTTTCCTAGGTGCATATAAATCACGGCAGACACCCTAATGGCTGTTATTTTCTTTCAGCCTAATCTAACTCCAGTCAATTCCCAGTATTAAGTAATAGACGAAACTTGGCGCCCAAAACAAGACAATATACAATCCTGAACCGGAATAACAAACTATGAAACTACTTCATAAAACGGTCTAGAAGATTAATGTGACCTTGAGTCGACCCTGAAACTGTTGTGGGCTTGTTAACATACATAATATCACGCTCAGTAACCTTAACCGACTCGGTAGAGTAGCTGCTAGTGCCAAAGTAGTATTTGAACGATTGTTTGGCATAAATGTTGGTAAAAAGTTGATCAAATTGCGCTTTCATGGCGGGCTGCCAGTTTTCTCTCTATATTAGCTAGTGATATGAGAAAAATGCACGTGGAGTATTATTCTGCCGTCGTAAGCAAAAGGGCGTAATTGAGGAAAGCGAATGGGGAAAAATGAGCCTTAATAGTGCGCGTTTTTTTTTTATTAAGAGGGAACAGGGGTTACGACTCCCCATAAAAATGTATTCCCCTTTTTTCTTCCCGAATAATGCATCTAGAGCATTCTGGAGTTTTTTCATTAAATCAAGGTCTACTGTGGACACGTGCCTGTCATTTCCTTTTTTCGATCTCGATCTCGTCAGAATTTTTGTAATATAATCGGTCTTAGCTGCAGCTATCCCTATCGTATTCTACGGGGCCAGGCTTGACGCAGAGCGCTGCAATAGTTTCTTCAAATACCTATTTTTTAAATTCCTCGCAGGCTCTGTTCCCTCTTAAGGCTTATTAATCTTCATATTTTCCCCCCCAAATACGCCCCTTTTGCTTACGGCCGTAGTATTGTAACTCTAGTTACTGAAATGCTTTTTCATGAATTAAACACAATGTAATATGCAATTTAGAACAATGATAAACGGCGACTTTCAATATTTAAATTAACGATTTTATCTTCGCATATGAATACAATTCCAGTTAGTAGTTAACAGTCCTCTTTTAGTTTATTATTTATTTATTAAATAAAAAAAAAATAAAATTAAAAAAAAATATTCTCCTTGGCCTTTATTTAGACGTAGCTATTACTATTAGGCTGGTAACCAGTGCTTTACTATGGCTTTAGAATATACTGTATTCATATATACTTTTAGTTTTTTTTTTTGTTTTTAAAGTTAGGAATTTCTTCTGTATCATTTGTGCATTTATAAACATTTAAACTCAAATACACAAACATCAGTTTATACCAGGAGACGTTTTGACTTCATCTTTAGCCAATTAATGTCTATTCACGCATCCATACAGACTCACACATACTACTCCCCCACTCACTTACACATGAACACCAAACCACCACACTCACACACAAACACTTACACACCCACAATCACATTCATTCACCCTCACCCTCGCATACTCATACCTAAATGATCTAAAAACTAAAGTAACCTATAACTTTTTTCCCTTCTGAAGGTAAATCGACACAGTCCACTCTGTGGTCCACTCATACATGAATCCATTGAAACTTCATTGCGAAACACTGTCTCTAAAGATACAGGATAACCTTGTTTAAGAGAGAGAGTTTAATCTTTTGTGTACAGATTTCTGAAGCATCCAAAAGTTTAATGTAAGTGCATTCTCATTCAAAATTGTAAACTTTATATTACTATTATCTGTATTTTTTTGGGAAATAATGATATTTATTTTTAATGTCATGTGTGTACGGCGGTTTAGTAACTAAAGATACAAGTCGTTAGATTCTCCCTATCTCTGCAAAACATATTTAAGTTTCTGTTCCGTTGACATACGTTTGAATAAACTGTCTGAAGTCTCTAACGTCTCACACTCACTCACACTCGAAATCTTATATCTATCGTTGCATGCGGTATGTTCTGGGTCACTCTTCTCAGAGTGAACACTTTTTTGCGTGGCTGCACTCCTAGTACGATAAGGTCCACAGACATAGATATACCTAGATAACGTAAGTATCACCACGATCCGTATGAAAACCAAGCGTGCTATTTTTTAACAGCCTACGATGACGTCATAAGCAATATTTAGTTACTAAACAAACAAGTTTCTATACAAAATAGACTACGGTTTTGTTCATTAAATGTCTAAAATAAAGTTCTTATATTGTAACGTTGCTGTTTTAAACAAAACTTGCCGTGACAGTAGCCACGTTAAGCATAAAAATGCTTTATCTAGGTATTATATCTATATCTATGGTAAGGGCACATCTAACGATTTTAATATTTGTCTATAACCTACAGAAAACTCATGTGATTTAGCTGAAACAAATAGACACATAACCATGTAACAAAGTTGCCAACTTACATAATATATGTACAGGTAAATAACCAGTCTATTCGTAAAGCCTTGACATCCATCGTCGCTCGATAATACCTTGCAGGTCATTGTCGTTTACTTACTGTTGAGTTCGTAGGAACGACGCATATGGACTTAAGCGTGTTATGTTGTGAAAGTTTGATATGACTGTTAATAGGGGTAAGCTGTACCTATTGTGTATAGGGTTGGTTTTAATGTCCAGAAGGCTAGTGTAACTTGTTCCATTAATTAAGTAACTGTTTTAGAAAACGCCTTGTTTGCAAGGCGCACTGACGCATTAGTGCTTTTATATATGATGGCCTGAAATTCTACAACGTCTTTTTTCTGTCTTCTGTCTTACCAAGGGGTACCGTAGTACCCCAAATTATCCGGGTTGTGAGGTCAGAGGTGGAGGCAGCCACTATATGTAAAGTACTGGTCATTCAGCTGTAACCGGTTGACTGTAGCCGACCCCAACGTAGTTGGGAAAAGTCTAAGCAGATGATGATGATCTAATTCTGTAAATTGCCTGAATTTAATCTCTGGCATGTAGGAATGGGATACTTTATTTAAATCACAACATAAACCTATACCAAGAACATCGACCTCTTTTTTTTAATAACTAACTGAAATCTTTCAAACGAGTCTCTGAGTGTGATCAAGCGCATCATACGAATATGAACATTATTTTCATGCAGATTAATATGCATTTTCAGATGAGCGCGATTGAGCGAAATCTAAGTGCGCTTTATAGATTTAAGCCTCAGATCCGACCAAAAATATCGGTACGGTACGCATGACGACCAATCAAGCTATTCAACACCAGTTAATGCGGATCTCTCATTGTACGGGGAACAAACAAAGCGAGGCCATGTTATATGCACGTACGAACCTAATGCGATCGCGACCGGCTAATCTTTCGCCCGTGCGAGTGCACCTCAAACAACACTCGGATCTGCCGATATCGGCTTCGGTTTCACTTACGGCTTCCACTAGCGACTTTTTTTTTGGTAAACGTTTTTATACTACTCGCAGACTTGGTCGTGTATTAGTTATGTTTTTGAGTTAATTTTACTGCGTCAGCTTTAAAAGTTACTTTATGAAAAGTTTCCGTAACTGCCTCATTGGTCTAGTGGTCGCGGTAGCGGCTACTGAGCATGAGGTTCTGGATTCCCAGGTCGGGCAAAGTTTAATGGGGTTTTCCATCAGGAATTTCTCTTTTCCATAGAGTCTGGATTTGTGCCCGGTTAATGGCAATAGGCTCGCCCCTTTGTATACACTTAATCATAACTGGGGAAATGTGGGTGTAAGTACTATAGACCGACCGCTTTAATGAGTCCTCGCGAAGGTATCAATTTAAATGGAATATTCTGAAGGTTGATCACGCCTTGGTTCAATTAGTATCGTAATACCTACGTGAATTATGGTTATTTTAAAGCAAAAACCCATGGGATATTGTTAGGACTTTGAAGACGCTTAATGTGCATTTGACGGGACAAGGCGGAGGACTCATAAAAGCGGTCGGTCTATAAAAGGTACACCTCTGCCTAACTCTTCAGGGATTAAAGCCGTGATGTTACGAACAATAATTCACATGCTCATTTTCAAAATAATATACTCAGAACATAAATCAAATTGTTCCTGAAATATTTTTATTTATTTATCACCATGAACAATCCGTTTACACAGAAAGCCAAAGTCAATTCACACAATGACATAACATTTGTGCGCGATTCACACTTTCTATTCACTGGTGTACACTGGCGTGCATTATCAGTGTCGAATGGCGTGATTTATTCCTTTTTGTGACGGGAATGGGACGATTGTGACACAACAAACAAGAGTGGGGCGTTTTTGTTATAAAAAATAATGTACACGGAAATGATCAATGTTAACAAGAGCGTGTTTGGAAAAGTAAGTGAACTGCTGAATGGAATGATCTGTATTAGGATTGTTGAACATTTTGGTTATCTTATCTGCAAACTTAGGAATGAATAAAACAGAAGGCATATAGGGTGTAAACGGACCCTTCACAAAGCCGACAACCAAACATTCTGTACATCAAACTAAGTAACTATACGCAAAAATTATTGCTGGGAAACGACTTTTTCATTTGGGGTGAAAAATCATGGTAGGACCAATTTAACGCACTCAAAACATTGTGCTGATGTTTGGATTGAATAGTACGGGGGTCGTGGAGGTGTAAAGTAAAAATCTTACGTTAAACACATGTATTTAAAAAAAAAACTTGTCTTATTTAAAAAAAGTTGGAACTTTGACCTCCGATATCTCCGTAACTAGAAGGTTCCCAGGTATGGTGTAGAACAAAAAAAATACCGCAATTTCGGGAAGAACAAGTGCCTTTCGGCTTCGTTAAGGGTCTTGTTACTCCCAGGAAGCTACCGGGAAGCTTATCAAAATCAAACCAAAATACTACGTTCGTCTTCTCTTTCATTTATCAATTCCGTCTCATCAACATTATATGTAGATAAGGTAGCTAGCTTCGATTTCTATTTACAGTACAGATTAATCTATTCTACTACTAACTCATTATAAAGCAATGCAGATGAATATATCCATAACACTTTGTAATAATAGTATTTTTCACCAAATTAAAAAAGAAGACCATATTTTTTGACACGCTTTATTAATTACATGCACCGATTTCCCCAAGATTTTTACATCAAATAAACACTATGCCCCAACCCGGCCCACCATGCCCCTCAACGCTACGAGCTTATTATTCCCCTCTCCTAACGACACTCCAGGGACGTGCCTTGAAATCACAGCAAGGAAATAAAATATTCATTTTCAAATCTATTGCATTCTGATCAAACAGTTCCACACAAAATATATTGCTGCTACGAGATTCGGAATACTGAGGCTTTGGCATGAACGCGCGACGTAATGTATATTAGGAATTTTTTTGTACTGAAAATACAACTACACTATGTTTAATTTATTGTGACTTTTAATGTTATTTGCAAAACGTGTATATTTATAGGGTTCCCTACCCGAAGGGTAACCAACGGGACCCTATGTACTAAACTTCCGCTGTCCGTCCGTCTGTCTGTCAGCGGACTGTATCTCATGAGCCGTAATAGGTAGACAGTTGAAATTTTCACAGAATGTGTATTTCTGTTGCCGCTGTAACAACAAGTTATAAAAATAAATTAAAGGGGGCGCCCCTACCACCATATTACGGAACCCTTCATACGCGACTCCAATTCGCACTTGGCCGGTTTTTTTCAACTAGTTTAGACTCACGGTTTTGTCCGTGTGAAGTGTTTTGGTTTAATTAACATATCATAGATAATATTGCCATCGGCAATCGTCTAGCTTTCTTGATAAAACTGATATTATTACTGATAGTGAAAGAAAATTTGAAATCGTGTGAGTAGTTTTGGAGATTATCTCCTACAACCAAACTTTACTTGTTTTATTTTTCTTTATTTCTTTTTTACTTTTCTTCGTTCGCATTTACGTAACGTTTCCTCCGCGCGTTCGTGCTAGCCCCACAGTTCTTAAAAGTTCAAGCAAATTGACGTCAGCATAAGTATTAAAATTCATACAACGTTGAATACTTTCATTTTGTCTCGAAAAATTCAAATATAAAGGAGAATCGAGTTACCTCTGCTTCAGGAATATTAATTTGAGCTCATTCCGTTGAGTTATTTCAATGAAGGAGATCAGTTTCACCTGGTTCGGTTATTGATATTGCTTCGTTGAAGTTTTACGGGTGATAGATCATCATCGGCCTAGCCTTTTCCCAACTATGTTAGGGTCGGCTTCCAGTCTAACCGGATGCAGCTGAATACCCGTATTTTACATGGAGCAACTGCCTATCTGACCTCCACAACCCAGTTAGTACTAGGTAATACGATACTCCTTGGTAAGACTGGTTGTCAGATTTTTTGAGCCACTGACTAACTGTAACGACCATGTCAAAGATTTACAAATGACAGCCGGGACCAACGGCTTATCGTGCTTTCCGAGGGACGGAGGAAACTCGGAATGTCTATGGTATAAGGTGGTCAGCCATCCACAGACTAGCCTAGGCGAGCGCGGCTTAACCTGAAGATTGATCTGACCGACTGTAATTATTTAACCACTAATGGTGCCGGAAAGTGAAGGCGCCCACTTCCTGTGGGTGTTATGCAAGGCAACTAAAAGGAATTCTTGATAAAGTAACATCAAAACGATGTAAACAATTTCACTTTTCAACATCCGAGAAGGTAGATGATGGGTATTAGAGGGCGAACCTATTATTTTTTATAGCACAAGGTGTCATAATAATATTATTAACACCCGGATGTAGTAGATTTGATAAAAAGTAAAAAAAAACAAAAAATACGAGTCCTAAGATCGTCCCCATTACCATCCTGCAATTGAGGTCACACGTCATAATCCCTACATGTGGGTGTCTCGGAGGCACGTAGGCCGCCGCCCCTTGACACCACGCCACTCTGTAGGGCTCTCGTGGCGCCTCAAGGGTCAACACTCGGCCGACGACAAATACCCGCGGATCTCCCTTTGTTTGATGTATGATGAACTGAAAGGCCGCTTGGTTTTGTATTGAAGGTTTTTTGTGGAGGGATTATCTGATTTTTGTCATTTTTGTGGAAATGATTTTTTTTGTATGCTTGATTATTTATTCTACAGTCAATTATTTATTCGATTAAAAATTTAAGTTGTGATAAATATTTACTTAAAATTGGAAACGAATATTGTATTAATCGGCTTTGGTAATATTTACAACATTATTCGATGAATAGTATTTCAGCATTTCATAAGACTCGATTCGAGCAATTTCAGGCAGCGGACCAGATTCAAAATATTTAGTCATCATCATCTGCCTAGCCTTTTCCCAACTACGTTAGGGTCATATTAAAAGCAAGAAACAATACGATTTTATCACTGGTTCTGTCGTTTTTCCGATTACCGAGATGTTCGAATAACAACTTTTTGACATATTGTGACATAGTAGCACTCAACCTAATAGAGCTATGCGGAGTCATGCTTGAAAGAAAGCACATTATGATTAGCCATTTGTGTCCCAATGCTGGGAGACCTTTGTCTCCCTTTCCACCTTCCACGTATCTGTATCTATTCGCCAACCCTTGTGAAAAGAGTCGAATTCGTCCAGCCATCTCCTTCTAGGCCTGGCGCGTTGCAAGCTGAAATGGAAGTGCGCTGGCCACATATCGCATGCCGGAGGAGGTATGGGTTAAAGTAACCACACAATGGGTCCCAAACAACAGCAAACGGCAACACGGTAGCCCCAGATAGAAATGAAAGCACTACTAAATATTTCTTTTATTTTCTTAAAGAAGTTCAAAGACAATTTATCACAAGATATAATCATCTTCACGGGAAGTAATACCAAACAATTACGGATAAGCTATGTTAATTTTATTCAGAGTCAATCTACTCGTTAATACAAGGGTATTTAATGCTGCCGACTTGGTGGGCTTTAGATCAGCGAAGTAGGGTTAAATAGCATTATCATTAATTGGCTTTTCAATTAATTACGTAGGGGAATTGGAGAAATTAGTGGAAGCTCATGATAGGGATCGCTTGGTCTGTGAGCTCGAAAGTTCAAAACGCTTTTGTTTCTCCACTGAGGTGAGCCTATTCTTGTCACCAGAATGATTGGTACAGGTGTTAACAAATATAAAAAAAACATGCATCTTTCTAGGCATTTCTCTTGTATGACGGATCCGGTCATGGTACGGACATAAAATTACTTGCAGTATGCCAGTGGTGACATCACGTGACCTACTTATAAGTCTACCCACATCACAGCGTGCTTCTTACAGAGCCGTGATGTTAAAAGCTCGAAGCGAGGACGACATTGAGTGTCTGATCGCAGCTAAGAGGAGACGTCCCAGAACTGTACCCGATTCATTGTGTTTTCAAGTAATTTGTTAGTTTAATAGAAACAGTGTTTTTTCAGATCTTTACAGGCAGTCAGCGGCCCGAAAGTCTGACAACCAGTCTTACCAAAGGGTATCGTATTACCCAGTACTAACTGGGTTGTGGAAGTCAGATAGGCAGTCGTTCCACGAAAAATACTGATATTTAGCTGGATTCGGTTAGACTAGAAGCCGACCCCAACATAGTTGGGAAAAGGCGAGGCAGAAGATGATCGTTCATATTATTATGACATAATCCTCACATTTTTATTCAAACTAGACACCCAACAAACTTACACCAACAAAAATTTTCAACAGAACATTCACAGCTTAACTCACTGGCGTAACATAGCGCAGCCAAACATAGCGTGGCAAAACATAGCATAACAGTGGTTTTAATTCCAGCACATTCGGCTGCAGACACTAGAGTAATGAAACCGCATTCAAGTCGCGAACACTGACAACTCAAATAATACGCGCTATAAAAAATAATTCACCGTATTCTGCAGTTGACACCTCTGGTTGAGAAGTAAATTGTATTAAACATACAGTTCTAAAATAGGTCTTTTCGAGATAATTAAAGACATCAGGGAGATACTAAATCTGCCTAGCCTTTTCCCAATTGTGTTCAGCTTTTAGTGAAACCGAATGCAGGTGAATACCAGTATTTTACAGTGGGAGTAAAATAAATGTTTTTTTTTTAACTATAAAATGCCTTTTAGGTTTCTATAAAATTCAGCTCACTTTGCTTTAATGCACACAGTTTTAGTTTTTGAAATTCATTCCCAAGAATTGATAAAATGTTATTTATTATAATATATATTTGAACGCCGTAAAGGTGAATCATGACAGTGATCCGTTCTTCAATGTACTTAACATCTTGCATTCTTTGTGTCTACATAATCATGTTTCTCACAAATAAATGGACTCTGAACTCTGTATAACACTCACAAGAATTTAGTTTTAAGTAATGTGTTGACGACACAGAGCAAGAACATGAATATTTGCTGAAGTGTGATAATGTTGCCTCAGCGTTTTCGTAGCCCGGGTGCTACGCCGTAGCAGCTTGTAACCGCTACGCAAGCTGCGCTGACCTACGAGTCTACGCTCTCGTAGCAAAGCAAGCTAAGCATGAAACGTTTGTTAATTTTAGTTGTGAATATTGTTCTATGTTTCTTTTGGTAGATTAAATGTTTAAAAGGTCTTTATATAATTATAGAAAAAAAAATTACCGACTCAAAAAAGAAGGAAGTTCTCAATTAGGTTGTAATGTTTTTTAATGTTTGTTACCTCATAACTCCGTCATTTATGAACCGATTTGATAAATTATTTTTTTATGTGAAAGGATAGTTCCCGATTGATTCCATAGAAATTTTATCATAATCGGTTCAGTAATTTGTTTTTTTTTCCTTAAATACGTATTGTTTCTTCACGGGCTATGTTGATGACATGATTCCTTAATAACTTCTAGTTACAATGTAAAAATTAATTCATGAAAAGAATTTGTGTGGTATGCTACAACTAAACGGGTAAAATAAAAAACTTAGAGGACAACTACTTGGCAAAAAAGTCAATGAATTAGTCAAACTCACCGACTTCCGAAAGTAAAGTTATTTTAGACTTTTTTTGTGTGTTTTGGAAGTCGGTTATTTTTTGCAGAAAGTTTTATTGTCAACAAAGAAAGTGCTTAATATTTTTGCCGAGGTTGTTACGCCACGTTCAATATTTAATTTTTTTACAAAACTCATACATCTCGAAAATAAAAATAATATAATATATATAATCTTTACATTCAACAAACAGACCCTTTAGCCCGAATGAATAGCATATTCAGCTCCTTACAAATCCAGCAAGAAATCACTGAGAAAATCCCACTTCCCGCCTCAATGATGCCCGAAGCGCTCATTAATCAAAACCTACGAACTAAATAGCCAGTTTCATACATAAATAGATGATAGTAACAAACTGATAGCCTATGATGAATGGCCTGAGACCTTACCGCTAAACAAACGGCCGTTCCTAACTGTTTTGGTATTTAGATTTACTTGGGAAGTCGGGTGGTACTGGAATCATTAACTAAGTGATTATAAAGCAACGGGACCGCGCTCTTTATCTCAAGCGAGGGGTAGTGACACATAGTGTCACAACTTAGATTTTTAGGAGTTAACAAACTTAATAATTTGTAACACTAATATAATTTGATAAATGTAAAAAGGGAGGCCTTTGTCCTGCAGTGGGGCAATATAGGCTTATAATAATAAAATAATAATAATACAGGGTGTTTTTTTTAAATGTGGGCAATACTTTAGGGGCGTGTAGTACCCATGACAATAAGCAACTTTTACTAAGGTACCGACCATGAAATCGCGAAAAAATTATCAGCTGCTCCATACATTATTGGTCGTGTAACCCGAAAAAATGTAGGCAACAGCAGATTTTTTTAATCATATTTCACAGTTACCCTCATAGTAAGAGTAGCTCATATTTATGGGTATTTACTCCCTTAAAGTATTGCCCACGTTTAACCAAACACCCTGTATAATAATGTAAGTTATTAATATTAATTACGTCAGATTAATTGTGAGTCCGAGTGTCGAAGGACAATGATTAATGTATATTTAAATTTGTTCTCATGTAAGTGAAATGTAATTTCTTTATGAGATTTAAATGTCTTTAACCAGAAAGCTAACTGCCTCGTTGGTCTAGTAGTCACAATCGGGACTGCAGAGCGTGAGGTCCTGGGTTCGTAAATTGTTATTGGATTTTTCCATCAGGAATTTCTCAGTAGCAGCCACGGATTTCAGCCTGTTTAATGGCAAGCCCGCCCTATTATATGGGACTTAAATATAACTGGCATTGGATGTACTATTGAGTACACCTCTGCCTAGCCCTTCGGTGATTACAGGCGTGGTGTTATAAAGCCTGAATAAGTACAATAATTCGCTAATTAACCTATCGTCGTATTAATCGGTTAGGCTTTTTTTGTAGACCGAGAATAGTCATCCTTGTTTGACGAATAGGATGGGAAATCATCAAATGACCCCCCCCCCTCCCCCGCTCTGAGCGGAAGGGATTGTCAGACTTGTACTGACTAAAACCTATCCATGTTCCTTCTTTGCCCTTTGTGTTCCAGGGCCGCGGTATCTCTTTCGAACAGTCCCGCAGCCCTGGCAGGCATCGGCCCATACGGACCCCTACGTGATTGCTGACATCTCTTTGAGGCACGCGTGGAACACGAACGCGCCGTCGAACAACTCTAAACCTAAACGTGGATGACTATTGCAATTTACGTTCTTTGTAAAGTTCTTTAGAAGAAGTCCGATTTGGCCATTTTTCTGGCCTTTGTTAAGCAACGAATATGTTATTTAAAATTGGAAGTTTTCGTAGACAGTAGTAATCATGTTTTGACCACATTACTGAGCTATATCAGCGTTCTTGTTCTTATAAATTTTAAGTAAAAATAGCCAGCTGCAGTAGATTTTTCCAGCTGTGTTCGGGATCGGCTCCCAGTCTAACCGGATTCAGCTGAATGCCAGTATTTTACATGGAGCGACTGCCTATCTGACCTCCACAACCCTCCTGGGTAATAAGATACCGCTTGGTAAGACTTAAACCAGTGGATGCACTAAAAAAGTAATATAAAAACCACTTTCATCTTCATGAAATCTCTTGTAACCAATAGACGTTGATGATCATTTTCGCGCCAAATGAAACGCTACAATGGCGCCCAATTTCCCCGGAGATGTTTTGATTCTCCAGTAAAGGTTGTTGTTTGAAGTTTATTTATCTTGATTAATGTTCTGTTCGCCTGTTGTGAAGGCATTGATTTACTTTATCATGGAAGAAAGATTTGAAAGGTTCTTTGTTCCAGACAATTACTGTCGGGAAAGAACGCACAGGCTGTTTGCCGTGCCTCCATATCGTACTGTTGCAGGTGCTAAGTCGCTAATTCCTCGCACTCTGACCGCGCTAATGATCTCTTCGATTCTAATCCAACAGACGATCTGTTTGCTGATGGATGGACGAAAATTTTATTGGTATGACAGAAGTACTGTGAGAGGAATTTATGAAAGTGTTGTTAACCTTCTTTTACTTCAAATTTTGCTGTACTTTGTTATTTTGTATATTTTAATTTCTGTTATAATTGCCTCTTTTAGTTTTACAATTTAAGTAACTGTTATTGGTTGTATAAACAGCTGTTGTAATTAAATAAATAAATGAAATGTTTTTGAGTTCAAATGATGGACGGAATGGCGTACTTACTTGTTTCCTTAATGTACTTAATGTTCCCACTAGGACGCAGGCCTCCTCTCTATGAGACGGAATGAGCTATAATCCACCACGCGGGCCCAGTGCGGGTTGCTAGATGTCACATCTTCGATTTTTTGGTTTAGGACATGCCGGTTTCCTCACGATGTTTTCCTTCACCATTTTTGAGAGCAGTGGTGATTAAATAAATTACACAAAGCATTGCGCCTGCCTGGGTCGAACCCAAGACTTACTGCTCATAAGTCGGGACCGCCACCACTCCGCCACCGCTGCTCTCTGTTCTTCTTTCCCAAGGCATAGGGGGAATCAACAGAACAGTTGCTACCTAAGAACAAATTTCACAAAATAAGCTGAACGCGATCAGTATCTAAACGTTCACGAGCTGCCAGTGTCACCAATGTATGGAATACTAGCCGACCCACACAAGCTTCGCCCGGTGATGGGTTTTTATACAGACTTTCAACCCCTTTTTCACACGTTTAGGAATTTCATTTTCCAAATCTTTTCTTAGCGGATGCCTACGTCATATTAGCTATCTGTTGTTAGTCAGTATATGTTGGCCCACAGGCTCGGTGGAGCGATGATCTTCGCAGGGTGGCTGGTAGCACCTGGATGATAGTTGCCGAGAATAGAATTAAGTGGCGTGCGATTGAAGAGGCCTGTGTCCAACAGTGGACTGTTTTAGACTGATGATGATAGTCACTCAGGACAAACAATTTTATAAGTATAGATAGATTGATACTGACAGATCTCGAGACGGTTTAAATGTGCTCATGGCCTAGCGAAGCGTCAATTTTTGTAAGAGGTAAGCTGGATTACATATCTTTAATGTGATTATATTATTTGTCTATACTGACTGCGCTATTTTTCAAAGGGAAGCCGGTAGGAATCGAGTTCTATGGAACCTTCGCCAATGTATGAAATACAGTTTCATTATTAAAATTGGATATGTATTTATTGTTCTTCATTCATACATCTGGCCATATCACGCATGCGCGTTTACGAGTAGTAAAAGTATTTGTATCCGTCCGAAGACAAAGGAAAAACAATTGCGTCAGCAGTTAGTTTTAGTGACAATCATAGACAAGGCCAATTTGGTCATGGACCACTTCCCTAATCAACCACTTTTACACACAAATACAAGTTGTTGTAATAGTTGTTTTCGACAAGTCTTGTAAAAGCAAGTTGTCGAAAACATGTTGTGTGTTAAAACATTTAACATACATTGTATTGACGTTGTTTCATACATGTATTACTATTTTGTTTACATTTCTACATTTGTGTCAAGTTTTTACAACTTAGCTCATACAGTCACTTACGGGATATCTTCCGTGATTGTTCATTTTTTTTTTGTTTATACAGTTTAGTTGTAAACCGTAAAAGCTTAAAACAGTGTTTCTACAACTTGTTTCGAAAACAGTAGACACAAAATGTAGAATACTAGATACATGTTTCATACCTTGTTGTAATCGCGAGGCAAGACTGCTTTTCTTATTTAAAGTAAATTAAAACCCAAGTACACACCGCCTCATTTTAATACGCTGTATATCTGAATAATCTTATAAACATAGTTAGTAATTTCGAGGTCCCTGGTTCAATATAAGCCGGGGTTCGAGACCGCAGACTGTTTGTTCCAAAGCTAACCACGCCTTATTTGTGGTACATTAAACGGTTATAATAACAAAACTCTAATAACGTTTAGTCATCTCTAAAGACGGTAACATGGCGCCCGTTTTGTTGTTCGCTGACTCAACACAAATGAGAATGCCGCTGTCTTTGTCTAACGGACGGGGTGGGAAAGAGAAAGTGATGGGTCCAGAGCTGTCAAATTGGTTTACAGTTTAAACTTTGACGCATCATGGAAATCTCGGTTCGTTTGACTGGTCGAGTTGGTCTCAACCTATTTATTAAAAGCGTTTATTTACCTCGCCTTGTTAGTTAGTTAGTATGTATTGGTCAAATCTTGCAATTGACTTTCAAACCAGTTCCTCCGAATCGATTGAGCTGAAATTTTGCACACACTTTTGGTTCTAGTGACAATACATTTTTATGTCAGACATGACTTAATCCTTCAACCAGGATCGTCTTCTCACGAGAGAACTCCCCGACAGTTAATAGTATGGACACGACACGTTGTATACGCATTCAATTTTGACAGATAAACCTAATTATCTTGTTTTAATTTAAATAAAAAATGTTTCATTTATTTGTAGTTTTGTATACCTACTTGTATTTTTCTACGTATTTAGTAAAAGTTTTATTTTAAACTAGCGACCCGCACCGGCTTCGCACGGGTGCAATATATATATATAAACCTTGCTCTTGAGCCAGTCTATCTGTTACTGGAAACCGCATCAAAATCAGTTGCGGAGTTTTAAAGATCTAAGCATAGATAGGGACAGACAGACAGTGGGAAGCGACTTTGTTTTATACTATTTAGTGATTTAGTTTATTTATTTAGAATGATCAACAAAGGATACACAGATATATTACAAATCACAATCATACTAATGGTGCTTTTACGTGAGCTCCTCCATAGTCAGTCATAAAGAAGGCTATCAAATGTGCACCGTCTCCATCTTTTCACATTAAATCAAAGCCATTTCTTAAATTCAATATTTCTATGATCTTCATTCTTGCTCTGCATTCCCTACACACTCACCAATCGTAATCATACGGCCATACCTACCTTATGATTCGGCAAACATCGCCAATCTTCGGCAAATAGTATAATCACGTAAGTGTCGAAGCGTTATCGGAAAATTGATCGCAACGTGTAGACAGTAAGGGACTGTCGTTTACGATAATATTAATATTTTTAATGTTCCGTTTTCGCTTTTTTCCCGATGTTTTTAAGTTCAATATTGATTGGATCGGAAATTGCGGCATTAAAAGGCTGTGAAAATATTTTATGGGTCCATTAGCTCTTAATTTATGCTTTGAAAATCAATTTGTGAGCTCACTGGCATTTACTGATGTTTTTTAAAAGAAAATTGAATCCGTCCAATAACGAGATAGTGGAAATTAAGTTAATGTCCGGATGCAAATCATACTAATATTATAAAGGCGAAAGTTTGTATGAGTGTATATATGTGTATGTTTGTTATTACTTCACGCTCAATCGGCTAAACGGATTTGGATGAAATTTGGTATCAAGATAGCTTTTATTCTGGATTAACACATAGACTACTTTTGATCCCGTAATAATGCGGTGTTCCCGTGGGATGATCAAATAACTCAACTCTAAATATGGTTTTCCCAAATTTTGGCTAAAATCGTCTTTTTGGCGATCAAAAGTACTAGGTTAGCATAAATTCAAGGTGTTGTTTATTCAAACAAGGTAGGTAGGTAGGCAGGTAGGCTAGGAATAAAATTAATTAAATTTATTCTCACGATGTAGCTTAGCATTGTCCAACCTTGTAACTTGTGCAGGACAAGTAACTTCAGCAGTAATTAATACAAGTTATCATCAGCACATGTTCCTATTAATTCAATATGGCTAATGCTAAATAACGGCAAGCAACAGGGGCGCGGGCAAGCTTATCTCAATCCCTTCCGGGGCAAGCTCCGTAAACATTGCCCGGGCATTATATGGCAAATTGATTGCCCGATACAATAGAGATACTTTTGATTGCTCCTATACGGAAAGATGCGATTATTTCAGCTTCGTATAGAGTTTATCGGGTGATTTTGT
Source organism: Noctua fimbriata (assembly GCA_905163415.1). Classification (NCBI taxonomy): domain Eukaryota; kingdom Metazoa; phylum Arthropoda; class Insecta; order Lepidoptera; family Noctuidae; genus Noctua; species Noctua fimbriata. Next base: position 12,655,363 of record LR990939.1, read on the forward strand.
TGTTATTTGGGTTTAGTGGCTCCTTATAGCGGGTTGGGTTGTTGCGAGTTATTTATATTTCTATTGTTTTTGTATTTTTCTTAGACTTTAGTAAGGTCGTTCCAAAACTCAAATTGTCGATGTAGGTCACACGGCTGCCAAGCTTAAATGGAACTGGGCTGGCCACATCTGTCGCATACCGGAGGTGCTGTAGGCTAAAGTGACCACATAATGGGCCCCAAACGGCAGACCCAGAAAGAAATGGCGGGACGAACTCGACTCTTTTCAAAAAGATTGGCAAACAACAGCACTGGATAGGGATAAGTGGAAAGAGGGAAGGGAGGCCTTTGCCCAGCAGTGAGACACAAATCGCTGATAATAATAAAAATTAGGAAGGTATCACTTATTCCGTTTCTTGGACCCAAGATCTATCAGTTTTAGGACTTCAAAAACATGGCAGGACTACCACGCTTAGAATACAGAAATTCGCCGGTCATTATTCATATAAAGATTCATTAAACATTTTATTCTCTTGCCTACTCTTTATTTGTAATGGTTACAAAAGACCCTTCATCATCATCATCAATATCATCCACAGCGCGACTTCACCCACTGCTGCGTATAGGCCGCACTTTGTTTGTGCCAAGCGCCACCCTTAACTTAGCTAAGCCGAAATGCACTTGTTCTCCCCGTCATTGCGATCTTTTTTTTGTTCTAGACCATACTTGGGAACCATTTAGTTACGGGGAGATATTGAGGGTTAAAGTTTCAAGTTTTTAATGTTTATAACTTCACCACAACCATCAGCACAATGTTTCGAGTGCGTTACATTGAGTCCTACCGTAAACACGAGATTTTTCACCCCAAAAAAAAAAGTCGTTTCTCAGCAATAATTTTTGCGTAGAGTTACTTAGTTTGATGTACAGAGTGCTTGGTTGACGACTTCGTAAGGGTCCGGTTACACCTTGTATATTTAAATCTCTGTAGCTCCAATACAATGCGCTGCAGAAGTCCTTAACGATTCAGCTTCCCAGCATCCATAATAATACCATATAAAACCTCATTACTTTTTATTGGCCCAGTCCAATAGGCCTTTTACCTGACATCAACGGGCGCGTAAATTCCACATATTACGAGAACGAGATTTACGCACGTAAAACGGACGTTAATTTGGTGATTCATGGACGTATACGTCCACTGGACGTACACGGGGAGGCGCGAAATGGATTGTATTTGGACATCTTGATACATTCTACGAGCTGAGGGGGAATGGGGATAAAAGGATTCGTTTGAGTGAAAAATTGCTGCCGATTTGGTTTGGGACGTTCCGTATTTCGGGGTTTGTGGTAATGGAAATTAGTGGGGTATTGATGCTATTAAGTGGTCGTTGGATTGCTGATACGGTTAAAAAAAAGGATTTTCCCCTTTTGTATCATCCTGTGGCTGTATAATGGATTTTATCAGGGTTCGTAATTATCAAGATAATTATTTTCTTTGGTATACGCTGATTCATAATTTGAGCTCTTCATTTTTTTTTACTCTCATATTTTAATTTCATTTTATTATGTAAAGAAAGACATTTATAATTTTTTCTTGTTTTTTTTGTAAACACACGTAATATTCGGTTGGTTGATTAATTAAACACACAATGTTGTGACTGTTTCATTTTAAGTTGACACTTAACGTGTTTGCGTACGTGTGGAAGCGGAAAATCGCATTCAGGCACCTAAACTTTATTAATTATAGTTTTATGAATTTTGTTATTTTTTTTTTTAGTTAGCCCGTATTTTCCCACTCCTGAGCAAAGGCCTCCCCCAATTCCTTCCACTTCTCACGTTAGTGCGCTTCTTCTCGCCAATTCGCGAGGAAGCCATGTAAGACGTCCCGCTATCTTCTCTTCGGTAGACCGAATTTTGTTTATTTTTAGTGTTGTTATTATTCAATGATAAATCACTTCGTTACCTGATGCAAGAACATTCCGATTTGAGCCAAATACTTTTCGCTACACCCATTTTGAGCCATTTTGCAATCGTGCCTAAAATGGTGTAAGCAGGGTTTTGTATATTACTACTAATGTTCTTTAGAAAATACTTTAGATAAAGCAGATCTAAAGTCTAACTATGGAAAATAAGCACAAGTTTTTCTCGACGAAAATTCTGCTTTAATATTATTACAACGAAACAAAAAAAATACCATTTTTTTTTTTCTTCTTTTTTGCGCCTCAATATCGTAATACCCACACCCTGTTTATCCCTATTTATGTTAACAAAACCAATTAACTACCTAATTTATATATTGCTAATCATGGCTTAGATGTGGTTTCAATTATCCGTGATCCTTACTGTCCCACGCAACCATTAAACTGTTTCCCTTTACTGACATAATTAGTTACGAAAATGTGGCCACGACCATTCCTTTCGGTGGATTTTCGTATCTAATTAGTTTTCGGACAATTACCTCAAAGCAACACTAACATCACGTCGTAAACAAAGCGATTGGTCGCGTGAGTTCGCGTTCATCTCGTTCGTATGCCGGTCATTTATTGGGAAAACCGGAAGGCTCTGTCAGCACAACGATGCGTTCAGATTTGCCGAACATGATGATCGCTTTGGTTAGGACGTGGCCTGAAATGACGCAAAAAATTTATAAGATATAATGATGATGATATAATGCAACTAAGTTGTGTATTATTTATTTATTTAAGTATTAATATAATTGCTACAGTTGTTTATCACAAAGAGACATTGATTTTTCAATTTTCTTCCTACCTTTTAAAAATTGCTCAAACCACCATAGATTCGTATATCAGTACTGTACAGCTGTACCGTCAGAAGATAAGCCACCATAAACAAAGAGTTTTAAAAATGCAGTAGAACGGAACCAAGGCCTTTTGCTGGCATTTTGCCGACAACCATGATTCAATGGCTGAATAGCCTTTATATTCAAGTTACTAACCGTACCTTTCTGACCTATCAATTTGGGCAGAACGTTCATTATACTATTAGAGTAAATAATAAGTACATACATGCTTTATTTTCTTGTTTGAACTTAATGCAATGTGCAAAACAATACAATAGCTGTAGTGTATAGCTTTTAACCCGTAGCTAGTTATGATATTAGAGTTACACAATCACTTTTGATGCAGATTTTAGTTTTTACTGTCCAAAAACTGCCTCGTTGGTCTAGTGGTCGTAATCGCAACTGCTGAGCATGAGGTACTGGGTTCGATTTCCGGGTCGGGCAAATTGATATTGAGTTTTTCCATCAGGAATTTCTCAGTAGCAGTCACGGAGTCTGAATTTGTGTTCGGTTGATGGCAGTAGGCTCGCTTCCTGTTCATCATCATCATCATCATCATTTCAGCCGAAAGACGTCCACTGCTGGACATAGGCCTCCCCCAAAGGGGGGTTTTTGCCATAATCGCCACGCTTGGCAGGCGGGTTGGCGATCGCAGTACGGTTGTTAAAAAAGCACAGAGAACGCTGCTGCCCATTCTCTGGTAACTCCCTTAGTCGCCTCTTACGACACCCACGGGAAGATATGGGATGGTGCTATTCTTTACGTCCGACACCATACAGTACCTGCTTCCTGTTACACGGGACTTAAAAAACATCAACAACAACACAGATTTTGGTGTTAAATGGGTCAAATAAGAATTCTTTACATAGAATATTAAAGTCCTTACTCGCTCGCACTATGTAATAAGTTTTGCCTGTAATTTGAAGAGAAAATAGCAGATCAAATCTAACTGATCTCTGATTAATTACCTCTTAATTATATAAAGAATAACCAAACTCAGCCCATAACACAGCTAAAGCGATGGTGTTCACAATCCCCTTTCATAATTCTTCATTTCTGCAGCTAAAGACAAGCTTTTCACTGGACAAACTTCAGCAATCACCCTCAAAACTTCCTATAAAGAGCAGTCCATTCAACAAAAGGACCATTCACAAAATCTTTCTAGCTGAATTAAAAACATCATTCCCCTAAGCGAATGCACTGAGAAAGACGAACTTTTCCTCTGTAAAAATACTTGGTGCTGGCTGCAACAATAGCACAAAATAGCACAATGATGATTCGCCGAGCTCTCTCTATAACTGTGCCTTTGTACGTGTGCCACGGCATAGTGGGGAGGTATGATTTGTGCTAGATAGGGCTGCTAGTATCTATGAGGTCCTAGTAGCTCACTTGTTATTGTGTTGTTTATCAAGTTCCGTTGTTGTGTCGTGGATAGATGCGAAAGTAAGTAGAAAACTACAGAAAGTCAAATGATATATTTATGTACGCAATAATGTAAAAAACTGGCAACCTAAAAATGTCCCCGAAATTCTTTTAATAACGACATAATATGTTCATATTTCACCGAACATTCATTTTAGCCATCTATTTGGAATAGCTGTACGTTAGCAGCTGCCTCAGCAATTAATGTACCAAAAATATAGGACAGGAACCCTCGGCGTGAAGGTACCACTAATGGAATTGCGACGAGTAGGTACCTACCTTACATAGGTACATACAGGATTTCATAGCAAAACAGCCGGAGCTCGTACAATATTCATCCGCTTTAAGCCGCCGGGAGAAGATAAAGGAACTCTTAAAAACACTTTCATAACTTCAATTCATCCGGTGTAGTTCCCAGCTTTGTTCAACATTTTGCACTTTTATTTGACTAAGAAAGTAGCTCCGCAATGCTCAATGAATCTCCGTGCGTCAGCTACTTTTTATTGTAGTCCAGCTGCTATTGTGTATTAATCACAGAGTTTCTTAAGTAAAATTGAACGATTGTTGTTTACTTTACGAAAGTCGAAACTATGCACAAACATAGGTTTTGCATCCGTTAATAGAATGCACAGAAATGTTACCTATATTCACAATCGTAACCACGAACTATTCGAAACGTCTTTATCAAACGGATATACTCGTCTAGAAAATGTTGTTTACGTGAACGGTCTTCGCAAATAAATTTATTTATTCAAAGAGCAGCATTTACGCCATCTGCAAATAATAACGCTAGTGAGTGGCCAGCCGCCAGCTGATGCACTATTATAAACTGTTTGTTTTTGTTTCAGGTGGCAGTAACATTAGAGAATGGCGTCATCGGTGCGCAAATAGTGTGTGTGAGTGCGAGTGGGTGAGGCGATGTGGCGGGCGCGCGCGTAGCCTCGCGCGGCATGGAGGAGGACGAGCGGAGGCTCTCGTTCCCGCCGCCGGCGCCGCTCAACTCGCCGGGCGAGGAGATCGACGGCTCGCGGCTGCTGAGCGAGATCGTGCGCACGCTCGAGGCCACCAACCCGGAGGCGGCGGCCCCGCTGGTGGCGTCGCAGTCGCGAGATGCGCTGCACGTGGAGGGCGAGAGGCCGCGGCGCGATGAGCTGCGGATCCCGCTGGAGGGCGTCACGTTCGCGCACGAGAGCGTCGCAGGCGCCGCCGAGCGCGATGGGCCGCGCGCCGCCGTCACGCCGTTCACGCGTGAGTCGGCGCGGCGCGCGGGCTCTCGCGGGGCGCAGCTGGTGCGCGAGTTCGGCTTCATGCCGCGCCGCCGCCTCAGCGTGGAGGACGGCGCGCGCCTGCCGCGCAAGTACGAGCCCTTCCCGCCCAAGCTGTACGGACGACCGCTCGAGGAGATCGACAACTTTATTTACGATGAGGTGAGTTTTGTTCCTCCCTCTTTTATCCTAACAGCTTACTGCTGTTACTCTATATAACAGCGTAACATTTAAAATACAGAGAAGCGCCTCACTGCAGTTGTTCCATTTTGCTGTCAATTCTCTTGACGCATAATAACTCAAAAGTTGCTCGTAATCATAAAAGTCTTTGTACGTTTCCTCTTTATGGTAAAACGTTGGAAATGGCACAGTTTCAGTCGCGATTTCGTTTAAATTTTGCATATCTTTGGGTAGTCTATGCATTTTCGCTGGTAATAGAGAGGAGTGAGGCCGCCCTTTCCGTCTCATAACGTTTTATGTCTATTCATACACGCACCTCACGTCACACGACCTCACGTTTTCACTTACGTTTTGGAAATAAAGGAAATCTAACGAAAATATTTGTTATAGTCGATTGAATAGATGTGGTTTGATGGATCAATACTTATTCAAATTGTGTCTTAAACATTCATGTTTTCGGTCCGTCCGTGAAATTAACAACCATTTTTTAATGATAAAATCATCAGTGGCATGAAAACAAACAACAAGCTCAAATATTAAACAAAGAAAAGTAAAACAAAACAATCCCTAATGACAAAACAACTCCGAAATCTCTTCCCCGTGTACCATGACAAACGAAGCTCATTACTGTTCAACCAATTTTCGTCACCCTCATCCACCAACAAGATGAACGTATTATACCTTGTATTTACCACCATTTACCCGCAATAATGTCTTTTAAGACTGCTATAACATCCACAGGGGGTACTAACATCTCGCTGTGGTCGGCGGCCATTTTATTTTGACCCAGTACAGGTTCGAAGCTTCCATAAAGGTTTAAAGGCACGTAGCGATCATTTTAGACTGGTAGGTGACCATTTGATAGGTTCTCGTAACAAGTGGTGTTCGGGCGACGGATCGTAAAAAATAATGACTTAACGACTCGACGTGACTGGGTGATGTTCTGTTGATCCCTCGTTACGGTTTTGGAATGGAATATCCAAATATATATTTTAGAATTTTTTCTTTAAAGTGTAAGGAAGATTTGGTTTTAAATTGTGGTTTTTAGACTCTTTGGAAGAATTTAGTGTTTATTGTTCGATGGATATGAATCCATCGAACACAAAAACGTACAAAATACACAAAACACACAAAATTCTCGGGGAACGGGTTTACTTACCTTCTAGATAAGTATTTATTAGGTGTACTTAACCTACCTGAGGCCCTAACACGAGCGCACGGTGCAAACGTTACTTGAATACGGCGACTTTTTAATCGAAAAATACAATTATCCCATAGCATTTTAGTTAAATTGTTTGCAACAAGAACAATCAGTAATATCTATGGAATCATAAATTCAAAATATCGTTTGTGAAACGAGTATTTTAGATTTTAAAATCGAAGTATTTACGTTACGAAAAACGTCGACACTCGTGCCATGCCCCCCCCCCCCCCCCCCTCTGTTCAGAATATTAGTGGCTAAACAAATGCGCCGTAAAACAAGGAAAATATTCTTTAAAATAAGGTCATTTAAAGAGATTTAAATGATTATAATTCTTTACGATCGGCCATCGGCCATCGGCCTCGTGCCATCCCATATCTTCCCGTGGGTGTCGTAAGAGGCGACTAAGGGACTTACCAGAGAATGGGCAGCAGCGTTCTCTGTGTTTTATAACACCATACTGCGATCGCCAACCCGCCTGCCAAGCGTGGCGATTATGGCAAAACCCCCCCTTCTTGGGGGAGGCCTATGTCCAGCAGTGGACGTCTTTCGGCTGAAATGATGATGATGATGATGAATTCTTTACGCATAATTATTTTGGTTACAAATCATAAATATTCATTAACAAACAACCATAGACGTTTTGATGTTGATTAAACGCGCCTTATATTAAAAGGAAGCACTTCTCGTTATAAATACTCTTACATCAAGCTTGCATGCACTTGTCCACTTAAGCTTTACTTACTTGACTTAAACTTAAGACACCTCAAACCGTTGTTTAAGGGGACGTCTATACTAATTTTGCCAATCGTGATTTAGATTTTTCTTGAGATTAACAAAAACTAGGTAAAAATAAAAATAAATTGCACAATTACATGATATTTTCGAACTTTTTGTGGAACAGAAAGATAAATTAATATTTGCTCGATAAAAAAACTTTACGAAGTTACCTCCACGTGTTTTCGATTTGTATTTATATACTACTCTCATCATTCTTCTGACTTATCTCGATTTTATTTGGGGTCGGCGCAGCATGTCTTCTCCTTCCATTCATCTCTATTACTAGTCATCTCAGCAGTCACCCCCTCTCTTGACATATCATCCTTCGTTTCTTTGCTCTTCTCTATTAGCCATCCACATTCATACTCGCAACATTCCTTACAACATTTTCCATAATAGGTATACTAGTGCCTCATCATTCTTCTGCCTTTATCCCAATTTATTTGGGGTCGGTGCAGCATGTCTTCTTCTCGTCATCTCTTCAGACATTTTCTTTCTTGTCATTTCATCCTTCACACAGTTCATTCATCGTTTCTTTGGTCTTCCTCTACTCTTATTCTCATCTACATTCATACTCATAAACTCGGCAAATTTAATTGTGCAGATGTTTTTAAAAATGCTTTTTGCAAATCTTTAGACGCACCCGGGCATTACATGGCTCAAATCCCAAAAACAGCGTATGTTCAAAGAAATTAGTTGATAAATCCCTTCGTGCGTTTTCCGTGTAAAAAAGTATGTTATAGTTAAGTTCATCACAAATAAATTGTATTGTTTAAAAATTTGAATAAACCTTCTCAATTTTTTTTTGGTTAATCGTAGAAAATAGGTCCCTTTTCAACCTTAATTGTAAATTATCTCTGTAACGGCTGAATAGATCAGCATGAATTTTGTAACAACAAATACGTAATGATATACTTAACATTCTGTATTGTTTTTTTTTCTGTTATTTCTTTTAATATTTTTAATACAGGGATCAAATCATCAAGGTCATCGAGCAATGTAATGCCCTTAACATTACCTCGCACGGCTGCAAGGTGGCGACTTATCGCAGCTGCCCCGATCACCTTATCGGATCAGTTTGCGCCCCACTTGTTGCACCCTGTAAACTGAAGTTCGGATACTTTGAATGTGTTAGTTAGATTGATATATAATGGTGCTAATATACTGGTTAGGATAATAATGGTAAGCCAGTCATTCTAAGAGTGAATTTGTGGCACACTTGATTGAAATGAATACTCAAACTCAAACTCAAAGCATTTATTTCAATTAGACCATCACAGGCACTTTTGAATGTCAAAAAAACAAAAATAAGTGAAGCTACAGTCACAGTCACAAGGCATAATAAATTGAGAAAGTACTGTAGTTGCACATTCCAAAGCGTAGATCTCTTTGGAGAATAATGGGCAAGAAACTCCATGGACACTCATAAAGAAAACTACCACTAACACTAATGTGTTTATAACCCAGACAAAATAGCAGTATCTCAGTTTTAAAATTCAGTTACCTATCTCGTTAAACTTTACTTTTAAACTCCAGGTCAACTGATGACTCAGTGTTTTGAAATAAGGTAACGCAGTACACCATTTGAGTTTCCTTTATTCAAAGGTGAAAATCATGTTCAAAGAAAATCATGTTTTTGGTATAATGTCGATCCTTCCTTAATGTCATGTCATGGTAAAACATCATCTCACACTGAAAAAAACAGGTTTCCCAAGTCCGAAAAAATAAAAGTCTCACGCCACGAATTGGAAGGCTCGCAGCATTTTCGTTTTCTTTGCTTCATCCACTTTCCTAGTGCTCTTGATACGAGTGGCCGGTCCAGGGTTGAGAGCCTTTCGGAGGCCCTAGTGGCCTCTTTAGCCTCCCATACAGCTGGTATTGACACTTCAGAAGCTTCGACGGGTTGCCAAAGTGTTGGTTGACTCTCATTGTGGTATTGACTTTTGTAATGGTGTAATTATCATGTTTGTTGTTTAATTTTGCATCGTTATCTTGAGTGGGATTGCACGACAAAAGAGATGCTTTGAAATATAAATTGATGGTTTAACTTAAGCCACTTGCACCAAAAACTCTAAATGCTCTAATCGCTAATTTTGCAAATTGCGAAGTGGAAATTATGTTTATTATGTCCTTCTCCTCTGCTATTCTTTTCTGATTAATATCGTTGCGGAAACCAAGACAGTTAAATTGTTTCTCTGGGACTTCGTCGAGCTTCACTGTCTCTGCGCTTTTCTGGTGATCGTTACTGTTGATTCTGGCTTTCAGGAGTTGCAGTAGTTTGGGAATAGTGTGGCGGGCTTCTCCTAATAAAAAAAAATACATATAACGTTAATTTAATTTTAAACATTAATCTTCTTTAAAAAATTGACAGTAAATGAACGATGTTTTAAATACGCTGGACAAATATACAGTGATTTGTAGTGGAAGCGCGCTTTGGAAACTAGATAAATACATTTTAATTAAAATTTATGCATATTGATGACAGAACAGTTTTTTTCCGTTTGTCGACTTGGAAATGAGATAAGTTGAAGTAAGATAGTCAAGCCTACCAAATTTACAACGAATTGCTCATATCTACATTTATAACCTAGTAGACACGGCTTCTGATTTTCGCCACGCGTGAAAAACACCATAAAACAAACTAGGTTTATTTATTAATCTAAGAGGAAAAAGTCCTATAAATGATACATTGTAGCAGTGACAGCAGGCCCGCCCCGTATAATCCCTCGTTTACTATTCCAAGTGCCGTGTCCTCGGGCCATAAATAAAAAAAACTCTTCTAGCAAATCGGCCAACTGCCGTAAAAGTAAAATCGCCGGCTTTTCGACGGAAAAGTCACAATTGGCAGCGTTTAATTTATTCCGGGAAGTCGGGTGTCGCTCAATGGCCTGTTGTCCCGACTCAAGTGACTTAAGACCGCTAGAGTTGCCACTAAACAAATTGAAATCAGAAATGTTGCCAGTAAATAAAGTTTTATGTTCTGTCTGTTTTTTCTTGACGTAACGTAACCTTTTGTTTTAACATTTTTATTATCTTTTTGATATTGTTTTTGTAATAGTGTGTGGTGGAAAATAAAACTAGCTGTTGTAAAACTAGTGTGTACCTAATGTGTGTATCGCACGTGTTTTTTCTCTCTTGGGAAATTTAGTGCGCGTTCGACAAGCATCGCTGTAGATTGGAAGCAGTAGTGAATGAATTTTGTAATACTTGTTTACATCGGTATTGGAAACAATGGATGAATTGTGTGCCACATTATTTATGACTACAAAGAGGTGAATACTGATTTCGACTGAAAAAGATGATTAGAAAAGAAGAGACGCTGAAGTCCACCGGAAATGAACTGGATAAAGGCCAACTGATGATGGTTCTTTTCATTCCCGTATACACAAAATAAATTGGGAAAATAAGGTCTGTTGGCATCACCTTTATAGTTCCCTCCAGTCTTAAGTGGGTACATCCTTCAAATATACTCGATTTACAAATATTCACTATATTTTCCTGGATCTGTGAAAAACATCAACTGTTCAGATATTAGCAATCAATAGACTTACTTATCAATTACTTTTAATTTTTAAACATCACTTTTTTTTTTTAGGATTGGAAATCATCAAATGACCGCCCTGGGCGGAGCGGAAGGGAGTGTCAGACTTGTACTGATTAAAACCCATCCATGTTCCTTCTTTGCCCTTTGTGTTCCAGGGCCGCGGTATCTCTTTCGAACAGTCCCGCAGCCCTGGCAGGTCCCACAGCCCTGGCAGGGTCCACATTTTTAAACAGAAATCTGTAGTAAACATTTACTTCATCATCATTCTCCTCTCATTATCTCTATTTATTTGAGATCGGCGCAGCATGTCTTCGTCCATGCTTCTCTATTACAAGTAAAATCAGCATTCTCTCCCTTTTTATCCATATAGCTTTTACACAGACCATCTACCATTTCTTTGGGTTTCCTCACGTCTAGCCATCTCACATTGGAGCCATCCACATTCATACTCAAAACATTCCTCTCGTCTCCTTCCATTTTCCTTTATGAAACTTATCAGTTATCACCTCTAAAAAATACAATACACGAAAAATATACATACCTATCTACATTACCAAACGATTCGACAAAAATGCGAAGTATATTTTCCATGGTGTCGTTACAGGAAAAAATATTACCACAGTATTGAGTGCAGATACACTTTCACTGGCCAAATGAACTAAATAACACTTTGGAATAACGCCAAAGTTGCGAGCGAAACCCATTCTGGAATTTATGAGACCATTTATGATTGTCACTTTTTAGGTGTTAAAAGAAGTCATGGATGTGAATCTAGTAATTGTTGTCATTAATGAGAAGATTGCCCTGCCTAAAGAGGGGCTGATGACTTGGTTATTTCAGCCGCATAGGTCGATTGAAAGTTAAGGAACGCTTGTCAGAATCGGTCCGTGTATGGTTGATCATCCATTTCATATGGAGATCCCTCCGTGGCTCAGAAATCACATTAAGCCGTCGCGCTGGTCCTGGTTGTTGATCTGTGTCATAAGTTACATAGTCAGAAGCCGGAAAGTCTGACATCCAATCTTACTATGGGATATCAGGTTACCTACCAAGTAAAGTTTTGGATGTCAGAGAAGCAGTCGCTTCATGAAAAATACTGGTATTCAGCTGCACAGCTAGACAGGAAAACCCGACTTGGTTGATGAATAGTTGTTTTACAAAAAAAAAAAACATAAATAACTCAAGTCCCCTAACATCTGTGTTAGCACTTCATTAACAAACGCTGAAACGAAACACAATAATTCATTCAACCCAGACCTCATTATTGATGCAGATCACAAATTCTTCCACTCGCAACAATTGACTTCTTAACGTCCATTCAAAATTGCCTACTGTTTACCTTTTAAGAATGGTTCACGATGTTCTTGGAAGATAGAATGGTTCTCTTACCAAAACCATATTGTTATCCCATTTTCCTTCCGAACTTAAAATATCCGTGAATGAACGAGAAAGTCGCTTTTAAAACTGTAGATATCCCGAAATGGATTTTTCATTCTAAAAATTTTTAAAGAAGAAAACGTTTCACAGTACCTTTCAATATTATTCATCCATAAAATATTACTGTTCTAACATATTTTGTGTCAGCAGAAACTGCGATCTTTTGGCATAACATAAAAAGACGTGGATATACTCCCATCTTTTTGCAAAAAGTTCGGGTAACGTGGGTTGAAAATTATTCAGTCTGGCAACCCCAATGTTTAGTGTTGTACCCAACGATCTCTGATGGCGGATATGAGTCAGCAATGAGGATAGAACAGTACCGGGATGCGGATATTTGAATTCTCCGGTTGAATCGTGGAGCCTATAAAAGTGTCATTGTGACACGTAATGTGTTTTCTCAGAATAACTCCCAAGACTTCAATTGTATGCCTGTCTTTTGTTCCAGAAAATTGAAAGTTTTATCTAAATTACTTAAGGAGCTATCTCTACTTAACTTTCCAAGTATACATTCACAGTTTTCACAGTTAGTATCCTAATTCAATGTTCATCTCCCATTCGCCCATTTTGACGTCAGCTTGCTTCCCATTAAACATAAGTAATTTGTGGATTCCCTCGTTTTATTACCCTCCGGTACAGGCCCAGAACAGACTACAATTCACTAGATTTTACGAGCGCCGATTAACATAGTCAAAGGCTGGCTACTCGAGAGTGTAGGCACATAAATGTAGGCAATTTTATGATAAGGCTTAGTTGCGGCAATATCGATAGATTAAGCTCATAAAGCGCTTTTGTCGCTGCATTTAACGATGAAATTTTTCGCGCCTCCAAACATGTGGCTCACCTCAGCAAGCACATTGAAGTGATTAAAAATTATCTTTTTATTCATCGCTCGTACGCTCCCGGACACTTTAAAAAAGCGATTAGGGCTGGGAAAGTTACAAATTAAAATTCTAAAAGAGAAAATCGTTTCAGTTTAATGTGTAGGGGATCCACTTTATATCAAGTGTTGCCTAAACTTTGCTAGCTTTTACTGAGAAATGGGGGGAAATCTATTAGGTACGTTCTCCCGGCACTCCTGGTTAGATTTATGTTCAGATGTGCTGGAATTTCTCCGTTTTCTGTTACGTGTAAGTTGTAAAGCTAAAATTCTTCTTAGATGTTTGATTTTTACCCTGGATAAGGTACTTACGAAGATTGAAAATATTTTTTTATGATCTCGAACTTAGAGCTTTTTTATTTGCTGGAGATTAAAAATTGTTTGTTACTCCTTAATAATTAAATAAAGTCAATGAGTACCGAAAATCATAAAATGCACAAGAGTTCCTTCTTCATAAAAGAACGACTTAGAGAGAAGGCGGGCGGTAATAAGAAAGATTTTTGGAAAATTCCTCCCATAAAGGGTAGACCCCAAGAAAGCAAAAAAATTTTCCAAATGATTAAGAAACAGTTTCACCACCTCGGATTGCCATCACACCACATATTAGTTCTGCATTCCCCTGGCAACACAAACAACATATTTCAGAATAAAACACATCATTAATTCCGACATGGAACCTCATTCACTCCGTATCGGTAGGTGTTGCCAGTTGAAATATACGCGGACATTCGACGCAATTTGTTGGAGCTGTCACATGCAGAAACCCCTTATGTCTCCTTGTGCTGAATGCGGCGCTAAATAGATGGCTGCAGAAGTTTTATTACGATGTATAATGTGAAATTATGAGATGGTTCACACATTGAAATTATCGCAAGATATGCTTTTCTAACAGGTTATCAAGTGATATCCTTATCTTGATTATTATCTTAGTAACACATGATTATTGGATGGGTATTTCGTTCGAAAAACAAATATCACGCATTATCTTAGTAGAAAAGCAGGAAATTAAATATAAAAGAAATCAATTTTTGATATTCCATCGAAATTTAAATCGGAATGTTTTATTTGAACATGAATACTTTTTGTTGGAAGTATGGAAGAAGAAGACATGCTGCGCCGACCCCAAATGAATTGGGATAAGGGCAAGAGAATGATGACTTTTTGTTGAAAGTAGGGTAAAAGAATTTTAACCATAAATCCAAAATACTAGTGCTCTACTAAAGATTGTTTCTTTTTATTCAATTTCGGATTTAAAACCAGTTACATACAGTACCTTTTTGTAACGAATGCAACAGTGAGTTTCGCTCTTCTAAAATATTCTATCGTCGCCCAGCCTATTCCTTATTCCATGTCATTGGGAGTTGGTATTCTGTCCTCCTTTCATCGCTCCTGTCAGCAAGATTTGTTTAGTTTTATTCCCCCTCACTGGGGATACAAGCCGTGTCGTGTTTCACACAGAACTGGGATTTGTCGCGAATCTCTCTGTGGACCGCACCGATTTTATATTTCATTATTACTGTGAAGTGTTAAGGCGGTGTAAAATAAAATACAAGGCAACGTTTCAGGCTCCATTCACGGACTCACTTGCTCCTTGCGACAAGCGTTCGCGTCACAATGGGGAAGATCATTACAAGCTTATTGTAGATGGCGCGACCATAGCTGAGACCAATGAGGTCAAGCTATTTTGAAATACAGAGTGTAAGGTACACCGATGCGCGACGCACTAACGGTTACCATGTGTTCAGTACATCATACCGAACCTAGTACATAGACATTATTCATCGGTAATTAAAAAAAAAACAGCTATTTTACAATTTGACATTGTAGGTACATTGCACTGAACACGTGGTAACCGATTGTGAGTCGGTGTCCTGGCCACCCTGTTTAAAATGATATTGCAGATTTTCAACCAATGACGATGCTTGGAATTAGCTAACGTAGAAGTAACATCTGACATCACCATATTGATATGGCATGTCCAAACCTAGACTATTCCTACATTAAAAAAAATATACTTTGTTCGCTGTCAACAGCCTAGCCCCGACCAAACCAGTAAGACCACGCAAGCTTAAAAAATATCAAAATGCTTAGAATAAAAACTAATCCATACTGACAGGACACATAACTTAGCAGAAATTGTATAAGCCACAGCCTATAAAATGTGAAGCAGTAGGACAATAAAGGCAACCAGGCAGTAGGAAATTCTGACTATCGCCAGCTATTTAGTAGTAGACTAAATAATGGCCCAGGTTGCTGTCGTGTCACGGATTTATTCGCTCCAACGATCCGTTCGATGTCGTAAACTGTATTTTAAAGTAGAGTCACAGTGTACAATATTAGGAAGGTGCCAGGATTCAGCACATCAAGTGCCGTAAACTGCCAAATTTCTCCAAATGATTTTAAACCATAAAATGTCGATGGTTAAGTTCAAAACCGAATCAGAAAATTTGACAGTTTGTAGCGACTTGATGTGTTGGCGACTGTACTGGTGTAAAATTTGTAGTTTTGTAAAATTAAACTCATCAGTAAAATCTTTAATGAAGAAAACTAACTCTATACATTACATTAATTAAAAACGATTAAATAAACTAAACTATACTAACAAAAAACTATAAAAGGGCTTCAAAAAACTCCTCAACGCTGTCAGCTGGTAATGTGCCCAAGAGACTGGCGGCGTTGCCACGTTATATGGCAACACTTAGCCTCTGGCCAAGGTAAAAGCCAGCCCTTGGGTCACGCACGGGAAGCGTCAACTAGGCGTTTAACTTCTTAATTCATATCGTATTTGAATTTACTTTCCTATTCATGTCATATTTCAATAAGATTAAACACATTTCATCACACACCATTTTATTTCAAAAATGAACGATCCGGTAACGGAATAAGTATAAAAACTAATAACACTAAATTGAAAACCGCGTTCAATTACATTTAATATTGAAACTGCAATCAAACTATTGGGACCGAATATTTAAACCTTTGCGACAATTTATCTCTGAACGTAATTTGTGACATTTTTCGTTTACAGTCCATTCACTGTTAATTCTCCCTGTCCATGCATCAGTGTCAAAACCACATTGATCTTTATGCACGAGATAATAAGGTTTTGTTAGGTTGCTATGGGTGACAAATCTGTCAAGATTATACTGATCTTTATTTTCGTAAAAATAAGCTTGCTAATGGACTGCAGCTGTCAGAGCAAACAGTGAACGGACTGTATATTGGTGCACTGAATTTTCCCGTCTGTGGCATAGACAGCCAAGTCTATAAGCTGAAAGTTTCTTTAGATAATTTAAAGTTAACGCCAGCACTTGACTCAGACGCCTCGAGCTAAATAAAATTCACGAATATAGAGCAACTGAGCAAGTTCCTTAGCTTGAATCGAATTGCGAGCTGCATAAGCTGCTCTCATATTAATTTCGTGTTGAATGTTCGTTTCTTTACAACATTTTAAGCATCATTTTATTTTCTTTTGAGTGTTTTCTTCGCGGTTTTACGATTAGGCGGCTTATGTCTCACCTATAATGGTTTTGATTGGATGGATTGATTGTATTCCTATCGTTTTATTGTGTATATTATTTTTTAAGACACGGTATCAAGAGATTTGAAACTCGATTTGAATATAGCATCTGCCTAAAATTGCTTGTTAAGACATTAACATCTCGATATCAGTCCTTGAAACCCGACTTCTGTGCTATCAAATTGAACGCCAGGCGTCGCGTCTCGCCTCCCATCAATTATGAAAATGTAAATTAAGTTAATTGGATCCATTTATCCCGTCTTCGCAGCATTACATTCTCGTCACGTTCACCGATATTTCTATAATTTCATTTGCAAGTTCCGCGTTCGTAACGCAGCCATTGTTGCCGGTGCCGGTGGTACAGAAAGTAATATTAAAACAAAAGCGTTGCGCGCCACGCCGGAAGGTTGCGGGATCTTGTTCCAGCTTTAATTCATTCCGTGGCAAAGGGAACACTGTGGAATATTAAACAGATACCCCATTCATCTTCGTTCCGCGACCCAGATACCTCTGAAGTCTCTTTAACAAGGCAGTAAATATGGTCCATAACTTGGAAAAAGTGTGGGACGGCTTTATGATTAACCGACGCTATTATTTTAATAATGTGATTTGTGAATTTATTGCCATTTCCAAATTGTAATGATGCCTTCGTCTTCCAGTTTAAGGTAAAGTGCAAGACGACGCGAGCCCTCACTGATGATGCGAGGTATTGGTAGTTAATTTTCATCGTCACGGCCTATAGTTTAATACATCTTTCTGTCAGCAATCGGTGTATGTATTTATAGTGCAGCCATGTAGATAATCTATTTCTAGATACGACTTCTTAGGAGCTGGAACGCTCTGTAAGTTAGACTCATATTCACATACTTTTAAGTCATCAGGCTTTCGTCTAATCTAGACGTTTCTGTATATCTAAATTGATAGTAAATAAATAATTTCTATTGTAGTCGTAGATAGTTGTAGTACCTACATAGCGGGCCGGTCGCTGAATATCAGCGATGCAAAATGTTACTTTTGCAGCTATGCTGACCTTGAATTTTTTTTTTCTTTATAGCTTATACTTATTATATCATTGTGTAATTGGTGTATGTATGTCATTACTGTTTTTTTTTTCCATATATTGGTATGTTGGAGTCAAAATTCATCAATGTTTTTCTTTTTTTCCTAGTTTTGCAGTTTACTTACGCTATTGCGAAAGTATCCTGCTTGCCTTGTGTAATTTGATTGTAGAAATGTACTTCAATGTTGAAACAATTCAATTAGCTAGACGGATTGGACAGACGACTGCGATAAACATTAGGTTAATTGTAGAAGGAATTTATTGTCCCGAGACGGGTGGACAGTGCTAGTCTGGAAACAAAAGAAAAATTACACAGGACTGAGGTTTTTAGAGAAACAAGCATGGTCCAGGACCACCAAGATTTGAGTTTAACCCAGAATTGAGTTTTCTTACAGCAAACCTTATTTCGATTGAGAGATTTTCAGAAGAGGATATACCTAAGTGCATAAATAGTACATTTAAAAACTTCAAATCTTACTTAGTTTAGTAATTTATATTTAGGATAAATTAACTGAGTCCAGAGAGCCTAGACAAAATAATAAACTATCAGCTATACCAGCTTCATGGCTGTTGGGATTGGACTATAAGGGGACTGAGGAACGCCTGCCCTCCTGCCCCCGAAATAAAGAAGTAAAAATCTTAGGTTTGTAGTATTTGTAACACATAACACACAATCACCACACATAGTATATTACTCTTACTTGAATACCCACTCATACACGAACACACGCTCATAAAACAGCACTCTTGCACTCTCACACAATCACATACACGTTTACTCTTCTACTATACCTAATAAGTACTATTACTATACGTTTGCCTATCTGGTTTAAAAATTCTGATCCGTCAATCTTTGGCACCACTTTTGTTAGATTTCCTAAAAAAAAATTAAAAAGAATTATGTAAGAAAAAAAAAACATCTAAAATTTAGATGTATCTTAGTGGGGGAGAACCTGGTGTCGTAAAAAACAGGCCTCAGCTTAGTTTAGGCGCCAGTCTCCCACAAATAAAATACTTTTTTCCTGTATATAGGTATATGTTACAACAAGTACTGATGTTCTTTATTTGTGGAAAAGAAATAAACAAATTATATTTAATATTATTTTATTATACCGATGATGGAATTATATAAACAATCCAGAAGCTTAAGTTAATTCTATTGAAAGTCGCTGCAGTCTTACGAAACGCTTTGGAAGTGATTGTCATTATTTTATCTAGGTACTCGGGACTTACGAAATTCGCCTCTGTGATAGTTGATTAATACCACCCAATAAGTCAAATTAAAACAAACACCTATATTCCTCTTTTAGGCCTTTTCAGAAGGGATGGAAACTAAAGAATAGCGCTGCATGTTACGTGCGATCTATATGAACATAATCCTTTCAAGTCCACGATCATCTAAAAAAAAAGTACCTTCGGGCCCTAAACCTCGACTATTTTGAGCTACCTTTATAATTATACCGAACAAACTCTAAAAATATTCTCTCTAAAGTCCAGTCGAACCGTACTTAAACACTATTAAGTAGGTCCCAACATAGAAGGGAAGCGTTGGTGCGAAAGATAGCATCTGCCGTCAGTCAGTATCCGGCGAGGCTTATCAGCTGAACTTAATATACCTGCTAACAATGCCTACCTTTGTTTAATACGGGCTTGTTGAAACGATAGCTGCTGTAATTGAAACAGCTATGTTATCGGGTACTAGGAATGTAGCATTAGAAAAAGTTAACTGTACTGGATCTTTATGGGAGTATTTTAAAAAGAAGAGACACACGTTTTCTTTGAGAATAGTAGGAGGATACAGCCTTACGGTGATTTTAGTTTGCAATGATAACAGTACTAGGAGTATAGAATTTGAAAGAGCTGTTTATACTGTGTTTTTTGGGGATGGTAGACCAAAGGTAGGTAGAGAAATAAATGGTGTAAAGAGCCTCAATCCTCCATCCCTCGAAGGCGAAAGGCACTTTTTCTCCATAGACCATACCTGGGAACCTTCTAGTTACGGAGATATTGGGGGTCAAAGTTATAACTTTTTCACAAGTTAAAAAAATAGCTTGTTTTAATGTAAGATTTTTACTTAAGACACTTCCACGACCCCCGTACTATTCAATCGATCCACCAGAACAATGTTTTGAGTGCATTACATTGAGTCCTACCTTAAAACGTGATTTTTCACCGCAAAAAAAAAGTCGATTCCCATCAATAATTTTTGCGTAAAGTTACTTAGTTTGATGTACAGAATGCTTGGTCGACGGCTTCGTGAAGGGACGTTAACACCCTGTAGCTTGTTGAAATGTGTAATTGAAAAAGCTATGTTATCGAGCGGTACAATTATTAGGAGTGTTGGATTAGAAAGGGTTTATTGAGTTTTTTAGGCTCACTGATAGGATACCGAAACTTCATTATATTTAAAAGGTTTCGGCTTTTGATGTTATCAGTGATTCAATAAATAAAATGAAATGCTTTTGTGGTTTGGTGGATAAGCATTTATCAGAATTCAGTGAATATGCTACTTCATGTTGTGAAAATATTATTTATTGCAGATAAGTAGTACCTACTATTGCAGATAAGTAGTACCTACATATTAAAATAAATTTTCTATCTGTAACTTCTGAACTGCCTCGTTGTTCTAGTCGCAAGCGCGACTGCTGAGCAAGAGGTCCTGGGTTCGATTCCCAGGTCGGGCAAAGAGTTATAGGGTTTTTGCTTTCCTTTTATCAGGAATTTCTTAGTAGCGGCCACGGAGAGCCTATAACATGAGACTTAAACATAACTGGCGAAATGTGGATGTAATAATAGGTACACCTCTGTCTAATCCTTCGGGGATTACATGCGTGATGTTATGTTATGCTATCTGTAACTTATATATAACATACTAACTTTGACCTGCGGCTTCGCTTGCATTATGTTCGGGAATTATCCGACGGGAATGCTTTAATTACAGCCTATGCCACTCGGGGATAATGTAGCTTTCCATTATTGTAAGAATTTTTGGAATCGGATCAAAAACATTCAAATCAAACGAATCTTTCACATGAATGGACACAACAAAATGTCCAAAAGAGAAAGAATTTTCTTTATAAAAGTCAGCGAGCCGGTAGCCTCAATAATTAAAATGTCGAGGGTTAATTAATTTGTCTCCAATTCACGGGTGTCGCCGATGTCCGCAGTGTCACTGATGTCTGTGGTGTCACGAATGTCACTAGTGTCCGGAGTGTTAGTGACACTTCACGCTGTCGAGTGTCCACGATTTAGTTGCATGCAAATGATTTCTGGTTTTCACTCTGTTAACGTTTTGCATTGATAATTAATAAAGTGTGGTACTTAATTATGTAGCTATGTAGTAGTGGTCTTTCTTTAGTTGACACGGTGTCCTTTGATACTCTTACATTTTAATTTGTAATGCCTATGGAAGAAATGTTTTTTCTTCAGGCATTTACTTACTTTATTTTTATATTTCTTGTTATGTAGTCTCGTTTTGAAATGCAACTTGTACTTTTGAGATGAAGCATAATCAGACTATACTGTCCCTACTACTAGGGCTGCGGTAACTTTAATCCAATACATGGGCATAGTGAAGGTTAGTTGGTTTTCCAGGGTTTTACGACTTTCAGTTTCTAAAGGTCGTAATCTATCAAAAAATATACACGCTATCTGCAGGATTTTAAATAGCATAGCTGACGACTATATAAAATTGTAGTTTACATAAAAACAAGGAAGAATAATCACCAGCCTAGCCTCTTGACATGCTTAAGTAAATAACTTAATGTCACCTTTCACGCCACCCACGAAAAAGGGAGATAAAAAAAAATCTACAGAAAGAAAAATATCTCTCTAATTATTCCAACAGATTCTCCGAAGCATAAAGTTGAATCACAGATTATTAATGCTCGAGAAGATTCGGAGATAGATAAGGAACAGATTTTTCCTTTTCGCCCTCTGTTCATCCAGCCGAAACGGTTTTTTTCGTTACGATTTAGATTATATCTGGGGGCAACGGTCGAGTTTTTATTAGGAGGGCAGGAATTGATAGGTTAAGTGTTAATCTGTTTTAAAAATACGTGATTTGATTGCCTATTTATTAGATTTAATTAAAAATTGTTTTACAAATCGCGAGATTTACTGAGTAGTAGTAGCTGAATCTAAATACGTTACTTCTTCATTTTATAAAAAAAAGTAAAAATGTTTATTTGTCCCAAAATCAGTTACATAGATTTTATAAATAAGACATCCCCAGTAAGTAATTGATAATACTTGTGTTGCGGATATCTCGCTCTTTCCCTTAATTATTAACAATATTGAGGCTATTGTACAAATTATTTCAAATGGTAACTAAAAATTAAATTTAAGAACAAAAATTATCGGTAAAAGACTTATAAACTAATTTGCAGCTCTTTGTGTAACTGTAGTTGTATGCCACCTCTGATTTTTCGGATTCATGTGCATATTGTATAATCATCACTTGCTTCGATGAATGAAAACATCGTTAGGAAACCAGCCTGTCTAAGAGATATTTCTCGTCAAGTCAAGTTATCATATAAACTTTAGGTTGACTTTAGGCTGGTTAGGCACTAACCACACGATAAAGAAAGAGAAGGTCTTTAATATGTTAAGTAAACTACTTAAACAATATTAACTAACTTAAATAAATGAAGTAATGCATCAAAAACATAAACGCTTTCAAACAAACATTAAATAAAGAACAATGCACTTTACGCCACAGTATCAATAAATTCCGCTGTCCGGCACGTCCGCCTCGCGTGACGGTCACGTATAAACTGAGCGTCGCGCGCCGCACGGTTTTAAAACTACCCTCAAATGCTCCAATTGTTATTGGCCTTCCATGACACCGCGATTTTAAAAAAGAAAAGTATTTATGTAAAGTTAGCTATCGAGACGAGATATTACTTCGTTTATTTTCATTGTGCCTTCGATGCTTGTTAGTCGCTACCTAATGGACTGTCTGATAAAAAAGAAAAACGTTAAGGCCGTATAATGGCTTGTTTACCATCGAATATGCTAAATAGGTTATTGGAAAAAACGCTGATTCACTATTCGGTAATAATAATTTACATATATTTTGTTGTTTGGTACACTTTTAACTGGGTTTGTAGGGTAGTTTTAGACACGAAAAATATGTCAAAACTTTTAATTTACATTTTATCCTAATTAACATACTTATCACAATGTTGGAAACATCATTAATAATAAGTTTCGTTTTGACCTTTCCGACAAGAAATAAGAAAAGAAAAGCAAGCGCCCGTTAAAGCAACTATGAGTTTTAGTTATATTTTATGAGAGCTGGTAGTGGTCCCACGTCGGGCGCCAATTTGTCAGGCCATGCCAGCGCCACCTAGATGAAGTAAAATAACTTTATGTTTGTAAGCCAGAACATTTTTCTGGCTGTTAAGACTCATTCGAATTAATTAGGACGGGGAGAGCCGGGCTTAAGTTTTTTCGTAATATTTTTAGCTTGGTTACTTGAAAAGGTTAAGCGTAAGAGTAATGATTTAAATTAATTTACACGTGTTTAAGTTACTTATCTAATTATGCTGTCATCCTTGTCAACTGATATGAGACTGAACGTTAAGCCGTTGGTCCCGTCTGTAATTTGTAGATCTTTAACAATCGTTACAATGGTCCAAAAGTCTGATAACCAGTCTTACCTTGAGGTCAGATACGCAGTCGCTCCATGTAAAATACTAGTATTCAGCTGCATCGGGTTAGACTGTAAGCCGATCCCAACACAGTACAGTACATAAGGCTAGGCAGATGATGATTAGGATGCAATTTAGTAGAACTAAACTAAAAACTAGTAAGAATGGGACCTATAATCATCAATTACAATCATTTGACGGCACGGTTAGCACAGTGGCTAAGCGATTGGCTGCTATGCCGTGTATCGCGGGTTCGATCCCCGCACGGAACAAACATTTTTTTGACCTGTAGTTCCAGGTCTGGCTGTTTGTGTGTGTGAGTTTAAATGTTTTTAAATGCACCCACGATACAGGAGAAATTTCTGGCGTGTGGGCAAATATTAACAAAAAGAACATCAATAGCTCAAACCTAAAGCTTAATATGACCTTTGTATAAAAAATTTAGTAGGTATTCGAATACAATTTAATTCACAGTAATACGAAACTATCTATGCACGCTCAAACTAAATCTCATATATAAAGTCCCATTGAAATAGATGGACAAACTTTTAGAAATCTTTCAGACTACCAAAATAAGTACCAGTGTTTTTTTTTTGCTTGGACATCTTTGGTGAAACGTACTGAATGCTGTGTTAAAATTTGTCTATGTATTTTAATAAGATGTTATACAACATTATTTTTAGTATATGCGAAACCTGAATAAAGTTTGTTCAGAATAAGTAACTGAATCGATTCCAATAATTTTTAAACCATGTTATATTGTTTCCCAAAAATATTTAAAAAAGTTAAAAGTTGGACACCGAGCGACTTTATGTACCAATCGCAATAATTTACGTACCTACTGTCAAATTATTATTTTCAATGAGCTCAAGACGACGCTGGAGGCGCGTGCTGCGTGGTGACCCCGATTTTGTGCGGACAACTAGGTAACAGAACAAGCTTATAACTTTGTGATTTTTCATGATACAGATTTACAATTTTGTACATAGATTCTTTACATAAAATACTAGACACGTGTATCAGGTTTCGCATAAACTAATGTTATATATGCCACACGTGAAAGCTTGTATTCTAAACCAGATGGCCGCAGTACATAAAAATCTCAATAAAAAAGCATGTGTCTTCCAAAACCAAACAGTCCGCCATTATCTACAATTAGTTTCTGTGAACAAAAAACTCCGATTCAGGTCGTCCATTGTTTATTTCAGCATTGTTCCTCTTTTGTGCCACATTTTGTATGTATTTACAAGCCGAAGTATCCTATTTTTCGTCAAAAGTTTTGCTTACAAATTGTGTTTTGGTTTCGCTTTTGATTTGATTCGAGCGATTGTAGGAATTAATTTTAACAAAACTTTCACACATCCCACTTTATTTGTGTAAACATATGAAGCGGTATCAATTTTGTGCTTTATTTACACAAATACGGGTATTTTAGAACTAACAATTCAGTCATTGTTTTAAGCTTTCACGGTTTACAACTAAACTTATACTGTCACTTACGGGATATATTCCGTGATTGTTCATTATTTTGTCAACCCGCGAGCATGCAACAACGCTAAAATATCGGGAGCTCAAAATAATGAACAATCACTGAAGATATCCCGTAAGTGATAGTATAAGTTTAAAAATTACAGTACTGAATAGGCAATGATTTAAACCGCCAGATTCGCCCACTGCGTCAAAAGAATTGACGTTTCTATTACGATTGACTATCTTGTTGGTCTAGTGGCCGCAATCGCGACTACTGAGCATGAGGTCCTAGGTTCGATGCCCGGGTCGCGCAAAGTGTTATTGGGTTTTCGAATTTCAGTAGCAGCGATGGAGTCTGGATCTGTGCCCGGTTGATGGCAAAAGGCTCGCCCATTTTTACATGGGACTTAAACATACCTGGCGAAATGTGGGTATACTATTAGGTACACCGCTACCTAACCCTTCGGGATTACACGCGTGATGTTATTTTATGTTAAAATGGGTATTTCACTACTAATAATTCCTGACTAGGCAATGGTTTAAATCGTCAGATTCGCCCACTGCGTCAAAAGAAGTGACGTTTTTATTAAGTTGACATTGACATGGATAATATTGTCTCGCTCACTCACACTACAATATTGCCTGTTCTATACGGGATACGTTAGCTTACTTTTCTCAGTGATTACACGCATTGCTGTGATAATAGGTTATAATTATTTTTTAAAGTCATATAGAGTAAGCAAAAATCTGTGTAAAGGATGATAGCAAGAAAGGAGGTGTCTGATGAGATGACGAGTAATAGTGAAGTATGGAACTGGGATAATGGCAAGATGATGATAGGATGATAGAGTACTCAATCAGCATTAGATTATTTATTTAAGACTTCAAGCACAACAGTACAGAGGCGGACTTAATGCCATATCCATTTTCTACCAGTCAAGAAAGATAGATTAGGTATATTATTACTGCTCTAGTAATAAATACGTACAAAAACATAGATATTCTACCTAGACCCAGTTTTATTACACGGTTCTTGCTACGCCGTAGCCAGCGGTGACGTCACGGCTACGAGCTACGATGTCGTAGCAGATGTCCGATGTGCTACAATGGTTACAAGCTCGGCATTATGTTATTAGTCTTTGATCTTTGTTTTGTATCGGACGTTTCTACAATTTTGTATATCAAGACGTTTATTTGGCACATGCCCAAGTGCACACACAAAAAAACTTACATAGAAACAAAAAAAAAGATAATATTGTATGTTTCACGGCTGCGCCAGATAGGCCCAGTTTAGCAACTAGTGCCCGATTAACTGAATTTTTGTGATGGTGTGAGGAATACAGTTCATTAGTGAAGTTTGTGGTAAAAGTTTTTTTTTTATTGTAAATTATGAAAGAGGTTTGTGGCGACCTACGCAACCACCACCTCCAGCAAACCGATCTGAACCAAGTAAGTTTTATCTTTAGGGTTATTTACGTATTTTTATACTTTTGTGTATTTTAGGGTTCTGTACCTCAAAAGGAAAAAAACGGAAGCCAAATAGGATCACTCGCGTGTCTTTTTTTTTTCTTTTTTTAAGAAAACGTTGCCCCACACTAGGAATATCTCCTGTATCGTGGGTGAGTTTATAAACATTTAAACTCACATACACAAACAGCCAGACTCGGAACAACTACCTGTAATTAACAAAAAATAGTTCTTTGCCTATAGCTTATAGGAAAACCTATAAGAAAACAATAACAACAAATGATAAAAATAAATTCAAAATTAAAGGGGGCTACCCCCTACTATGATGGTACGGAACCTTTCATACGCAAGTCTGGCTCACACTTGGCCTTTTTGAGAGACTTCAGAATTTTGGCCTATAGATACACTAAGAATAAGAATGAAACTTCTTTACATAATACAACGTTTAGGTTTAGTTGAATAAACACAAATAAATTATTCAGACGAATTGATAACCTCCTCTTTTTGAACGCGCGAACCTAAAGACGTTGCGTTGGAAGGCCTCCTACTAGGTGGACCGATGACCTGGTAAAGATTGCAGGGATCCGCTGGATGCGAGACGCACGGGACCGGTCAATGTGGCGACACTTGGGAGGCCTATGTCCAGCAGTAAAGGACGGTTAAAAATAAGTAAATCAAATCATCAAATGTACTAAACAATATATCTTTTTTACTGATAACTTTTTTTTTCATTCAATGTAATTATAATAAGTATCATACCATATATATTATATACAAATGTTTTTGCAAAAATAATTGAATTGAATAAATTAATTGTCTGCATAAAATGAAATCCCTGGGATCCGCTGGATGCGAGTCGCACGGGACCGGTCAATGTGGCGACACTTGGGGGAGGCCTATGTCCAGCAGTGGACGTCTTTCGGCTGAAATGATGAATGATGATGATGATAAAATGAAATATGTAAAAATCATGGTTGAATGGCTACTAATCGTTATAAAAGTCGTCATTTTTGCTGGTACATTGAGTGAATTCACAAGGATAACATTATATGTAATTAATTATAGATAATAACTATAAGAAGTATAAGTTGTTAGTTGCTTAACTATTGCATTGGGTTGTGCCTGTTTAAAAAAGTTGTAAGTAAGGATTAAATAAATAAATAAAATCTAGGAATTTTATACAAGACCTTCTTCTAACAAACAGTACAATAAAACACTGTATTCCTCCATCCTTTATCTCAACACATAAAACCTTTCTATTACCACTTACATACACACAGGTGTGAGGGTGGGTCACACAGTTACCGTCCCACACAACACATGCGCGGCGAAGGTATGCATGTTTCATGCTGCAGTTCAGAAGGAGGCTTGGACACGGAGCGAGAGCCAATGGAGATGACATCGACCTGGAGAGGTCAAGGTTGTGATTGAAGGGGATGTTGGAAGGGTTAGAATGAAATAGTTGATTTATAAGAGAGGTGTTAGATTATTTGTTGATTTTTACTAAAGGCGGAGTGAGGTAGGCGAAAGATAAAAAATGTTAAAAATTGCTTTATTACTGAGATATATACAACATTAGTTTAAGTACATGCGAAACATGAAACACGTGTATAGTATTTTTATGTAAAGAATCTATCTACAAAATTTCAAAACTGTGTCATGAAAAATCACAAAGTTATAAGCTTGTTCTGTTACCTAGTTGTCCGCACAAAATCGTCGTCACCACGCAGCGCGCCCGCGCGCACCTCCAGCGTCGTCTTGAGCTCATTGATAATAATAATTTGGCAGTAGGTACCTAAATTATTGCGATTGGTACTTAGTGTCGCTCGGTGTCAAACTTATAACTTTATAAAAATATTTTTGGGACAAAATATAACATGGTTTAAATATGTATGGAATCGATTCAGTTACTTATTCTGAACAAAGTATATTCAGGTTTCGCATATACTAAAAATAATGTAGTATATGGGGGCTCCAGACAGGGGAGTGACGTAGCGGCACTAAAAAGAGTACGACAACAACTGTCTGGCAGTAACCCACCAGACACAACCTCTGGGTCTGGTCGAACGGTCCTCTCTTTTCTAACCGTTCTGTTATTCTTACCCCTATAGGAATATTATGTGATGTCTCCACACTTCAGTAACATAGCTAAGGATAAAAAAACAAGCAGACTAGTGTCAAAAGTCTTTCAAGCGTTTTGTATTTCTACGATGACTTTTACCTAAGTTTTTCGGTAGCTTGTCAGTCCCATAGACATTTTTATCGCCATTTTCGCTGATAGACGTAACATAACATCATGCCTGTAATCGCCGAAGGGCTAGGTAGATGTGTACCTAATAGTACACCGTACAGTTTACGAGAAATTGAACCGTGTAGCGACAAAAAGTCATGTAACAAGATGTGGGACGGAAAGTGTTGTCGCTTAGTTTGACAGCGTGGGTTTTGTACTAAGAATAGGTATTATGTTACTCTGTCGTATGTATGTCGTGGGTGTCGCATATAATAGTTATCGAGGGAATAATACACCGCTGCATCTTACCTTACAACTGATGAATTGGTAAATAAAAATACTTTGCTTAATTTTTATTCTGCTTCACTTCTGTATTCAATAATAATCTATTGTAGTGGTCTACTAAAGCAACGGTGATACTACGAGTCATATGTGTAATAAATTAAAATCGCTTTTGTGTTTGCCTGTGTGACCGCGTTTTTTATTAACTGCACAATGGATTTTTATACTGTTTTCACCATGATTTAATTTTTCATTTTATTCTGAAAGTTTTATGTGTTAATATTTCACTTGATAAAGTACAAAAATATCGGCGTTAAGGGCATTACATTGCTCGATGACCTTGATGATTTGACCCCTGTACTGGTTTTTGTTTATTTGGCGCCCCTACCGGCAAACGACCATTACTACAATAAAGATTAAGCAAGAACACAGATGTGTCGCACTGTTGTCATCGTTTTTGCCTAATTTATTCGTTCTCTGAGAGACTTGAATACATTTTGTTCCAATTTATATTTATTTTGAGATAAATTATACAGTTTGACTAATGAGCTAGCATTTCATCAGTTATTTTACTGAGCACGGGTATCCCTACTTGATACATTCTGAAAGTCTGATGATGACTAGGTAAGTGCTTATCGGTTCTCAGTAACAGAAATAGTTACAATGATATAGCTTTCAACTTTAATGTAATTGACCACGGGTGCTTCTACATTTCACATTCTGAAGGTCTGATGATGACCTTTATGATTGAGATTTACACCTTATAGTTTTACAAGATCAAATTTTGATAGCGAAACTTCACATGCATGATGGGTATCGCCAGATAATTTAACTTGACTGTGTATTACATCGTGTAGAAATAAAGTTGGATGTCTGATGATGAGCGTAATAAATAAAATATAGCTTTGTTTTAATGTTGCCACGCTCTGATAAGAACAAAATGTTTCCATTCACAAAAAAGTCATTAAAATTCAAATATCTTGAACAGGTCGGTTGATCGTTTATTGGAATTGGTGTTGGTGTTAATGGTGCATGTAGACTTTCTTGAAGTAAGCACCGCACACATTCTTATCTCCGCTGCGTGGAATCGTTTTTCATCCATATTTTTCACAGCCCAGCATTCTGATCCATACAGTACGACAGGTGTAATCACGGACTTGTATACTTTCCCCTTTAATTGAGAGGCATCCGTGAGTCGTAAGTTGCTGTTCCAGTGACCTGTCGCCATTTCATCCATCTGAGTTGATCAGGTGCGTTACGTCCTGGTCTACTTTGCTATCCCCTTGGACAAGCGATCCGAGATACTGGAAGTCGAAGCAGATCAGTATGGGCGTTTCGGCAAGAGTTAAAGGCACTAGACTGGAGAGACCGACGAAATCGCAAAACAAGTATTCCGTTTCGGTTCTACTCAATTGCAGACCAACATTCTCTACTACAGTCTTTGCCATCACACCTCCAATCTGCTCTGGACCTCTTGGCCGCTCTTAGCAACCAGCAAAATGTCATCGGCGAACAGCACCAGGGTGCCTCTTCCTGGATGTCCGACGCGAGAGCGTTCATTATCACGAGGAAGAAGTAAGGGAGGAAGAGCTAAGGGATGAGAGCCTCCTCGTAGCGGCGATTGGCGGCGGCGATCTCTCGCGTCCGGCCTTGGTTCAAGCCCTGGTCCGGAGCGAGCGAGAATGGGAAGCCGTCACCTCCTTCTGCGAAGCAGTCATGCTAGAGAAGGAGGTGGCGGAACGTGAGAGGGAAAGAGCCTTACGTCCTAGCCGCCGCGGGAAACGCCCCGGGCGCCGGGGGTCACGTGGTCGCTCCCGGCCACCGTAGGCGAGGGCCTGTGGACGGTGAGTAATGGGCTAGATCGCCGTCCGGCCGTCTTTTGACGACAGGCTGTGTCGACGGTGCGTTCGTATTCCACACGCGCCTCAAAGAGATGTCAGCAACAATGAAGGGGTCCGCAAGGGCCGATGCCTACCAGGGCTGCGGGACTGTTCGAAAGAGATGCCGCGGCCCTGGACCACAAAGGGCAAAGAAGGAACATGGATAGGTTTTAGTCAGTAGAAGTCTGATACTCCCTTCCGCTCCGTCCAGAGCGGAATTGTGATTCGGTCATTTGAAGATTTCCGAAACGAAAAAAAAAAAGGGTTGAGAGCCGACCCTTGGTGCAAGCCGAAAGCCACATTGAAGCTGCCGGGTATTGCCGGCTATAGACCGGACTTAAATAGGATACTGCATCGACTGTACATCGCACAGATCAACTGCACATACTTCCCTCACGGTACCTCACGGGGTACCCAGTCGTATGCCTTTTCGAGGTCTACAAAAACCATGTGCAAATTTTTATGTGCACGTCTGTATTTTTCGCACATCTGGCGGATAGCGAAAATGGGTAGTCGCCTATCCACAGACCAACCTAGGTAAGCACGGCTTAACCTAAAGATCGATCCGAGTAGCTGTTATTATTTAGCCACGAGCTCCTTTCATACTATGTGACATTAGCTCTATTCCTCTACTCTATAATTGTTGCACTCCACCACATCACCTTTGTTTTTAAAAATGGGCACCAGCTAACTGTTACACCATTCGTCAGGAATCGTTTCTTCCGGCAACAGTTTACTGAAGAATAAAGCTAACCACGCCCATCCGTCCATCAGAAATAACTTCCATACTTCTACCGGTATTCCGTCCGGTCCTAATGCCTTACCATTCTTAATTCCATTTCCTGCAATCCTCACTTCATCCAAACTAACCTTTCTCACTAGTCCCTCATTCGCTGGTTTATTTTCAAGCACACCACTCCAGTCATTCTCCTCATTCATCACTCTTTCAAAGTAACCCTTCCACCTATCCTTAATTTTCTCACAATCCGAAATACCCATTCCAGTTTCGTCTTTTACGCATTTAACCTGATATACATCCTTCGCCTTTCTCTCTCTAGCTCTAGCAAGCCGGTAAAGGTGTTTTTGGCCTGCTGGACTATCCAGTGTATCATAGAGCTGTCTTCGTTGTAGGTCGAATGTTCCCTTAGTCGCCTTTTATTAATGGGGTGGTCGTATTCTTTAATTCCAGGACCTACTCGGAATTGCCTGTAATATACAGGATGGAATTTGACAACCTCACCGGGAGGGAAAGTACTCTAAATACCGGAGATAGCAAATTTTACTCATAGGGAAACATTACTTAATTTTTCAAAAGATACAAATCTGTTTTAAAGATTTTCGAAAATTCGCTTGCCACACTCGGGAGTCGAACCTACTAAAATTCGAAAAAATAACATCCTGTACTTGTATGAGATGAATCGATCATTTATGGATGCCAAAAATGCCAGAAATCGGTCCAGCCGTTTCGGAGATTAGCCGGCACAAACAGAAAGACAGACAGATAAACCGACAGAAAGACAAAAATTAAAAAAAATGTGTTTTTGTTATAAGTGCCGGATATATTTTCATATGCATTCAGTAAAAAGCTGTTATTTTGATATTACAAACAGACATTTCAATTTGATTTATTTGTATAGAAGTGTTGATTTAGGCATAGCTGTCACTTGTCAGGCTTACTCTATGATAGGTTCAAACAACAAAACGAAATTACAAACTACTTTAAATATATTTTATAAACGTATTTTCTATTCTTATTTTACGAAATATTAATAACTGTACCATTTACAATATTATTTCATTCAGAAATCATTAAAAACGTGCAGTTTTGAATTTTATTTGGAAAAAATAACACGCGTACGTCCACCCGTCACAAGAGCCGTCAAGGCACTGACGTATCGCGGTCCAGAGCATGCGTCACAGGGCTTGCTCCGCACATTTCGCGAAATTTCGGTTTTTATTTATTATTTAAAAATATTAAAAGAAATTACAAAAAAAAAACAATACAGATTGTTAAGTATATCATTACGTATTTGTTGTTACAAAATTCATGCCAATCTATTCAGCCGTTACAGAGATAATTTACAATTAAGGTTGAAAAAAGACCTATTTTCTACGATTAACCAAAAAAAATTGAGAAGGTTTATTGAAATTTTAAACAATACAATTTATTTGTGATGAACTTAACTATAATATATATTTTTTACACGGAAAACGTACGAAGGGATTCATCAATAAATTTCTTTGAACATACGCTGTTTTTGGGATTTGAGCCATGTAATGCCCTTAAGACATGTTAATATTAGACTTCTGTGTCGACTGAGACTGTCGGCTAGTCGACTCATAAGCAAAAAATAAAAGTCTCACCGCACATAAAAACATAGTACAGCTAATAATAGAACAGCAATTCCATTGAGGTTATAACTGTCAAACATAAAAGCCAAATCGCAATAAAAACTCTGTACAGCTAATAATAGAACAGCAATTCCATCGAGGTTATAACTGTCGCATCCAGTGTCGGCACTTTATATCGGTGTCTCTCTCAGCGTACTCTCTAGGGTGAGCGGCCCAATTCTTGTCTTCAATTTATTTTCACAATTTTATCGGTTAAGTAATGTTTATTTAAACCATGTGCTGGGATGTTCACTCTGTGTATGAGGAAAGGGTCGTTAGACTGATTCGTTTTTTTTTTTATTTTGTGTTTATTTATTTGTGGGAATATTTGTATTTACCCTACATTGGGAAGCTTTTATTTTGCATTAATGAAATTTTTATTTGAGAACAAATAATTATTTCGAAGACTTACATTTTTTTTTTATTAGAATACCACGAGGAGGAGCTCGTGGCCTAATAATACCAGATGCTCGGATCGATCTTTAGGTTAAGCCTTGCTTGCCTAGGTTGGTCTGTGGATGGGTGACCACCCATTATAAACCGAGTTTCTCCGTGCCTCTGAAAGCACGTTATGCCGTTTATCCCGGCTGTCATTTGTAGATCTTTGCCAGTCGTTACAGGTAGTCAGTGACCCAAAAAGTCTGACAACCAGTCTTACCAAGAGGTATCGTATTACCTAGTACTAACTGGGTTGTGGAGGTCAGATAGGCAGTCGATCCATGTTAAAATACTGGTATTCAGCTGAATCCGGTTAGACTGGAAGCCGACACCAACATAGTTGGTAAAAGCTTAGGCAGATTTTTCCAATGCCACAACTAGTATAGATTGGTTAACAAATAGATATCATTTTATGTATTTTGATTAACCTAGATATATTCTAGCATAGTTGTGTTAAATGAGAATAATAAATATCCATACACGTATTCAATACAACATTCTGAACCTCCCCACAAAGATATTTGATATCGGTAATTAAAAAAAAAATATGCTGTTCCAAACATTTTGACCGTGTAGGTCCATTTTGTAGGAAACAGCTGTTTTTTTGTGGCAACCGTGGTAAACGTTTTAGCGTTGGTGTCCCTTACACTTTGTATATGTATATGAGAGGTTTAATCCGTTTAGATCTAAAAAGCTCCCTAGTTTGTACTACAGATTCGACCCGTATAATCTGCGGGCTACCGTAGTGGGAATTAGCTGAAACTAAAGCTTGGGTACTTAAATTAGTATTTATCACGTTTGACCATTAGAAAGTTCCATAATACCAGTTGTTAGGGACCTAACTTAGGACTGAACTAAAATGCAATGGACTGCAATTTAAATGAATTTAATTTAAAATAGTAAGAGGAGCAAAGGTAGACAAACTAAACGTTGGGAAGACGACGTGAAAAAGATTTCTGGTCCACAATGGACACGTATGGCAAAAGACAGGACAAAATGGAAAGCATTAGAGGAGGCCTTTGTCGAAAGACAAGCTGAAACAGACAAACCGGCTGCCGAAAAATAATATGTTTAATGTAGGAAGTAAAATTGTTTAGAGTTAAGGAAATGTAAAAAATTAAGTTTCAGCAATAATGGCTTATTTTATTTTTATTTTTAATTTAAAATAGGTACAGTATGTCGATTTTGGTAAGCGTATGGAAAGCGCGCGGGCCGTCGTCGGCCCACTTCGCTACCGATCCAAAGTTTTATACAAGAATTTGATTATCTGAGCCTAGCATAACAGATACCGAATAAAAATTTATATTTTTATTTTCATACAAATACCTGGTGGAAGGGACACCGACGCTAAAACGGTTACCACGTATTCAGTACATCATTCTGAACCCCCCTACAGAAATTTTTCATAGGTAATTAAAAAAAAAACCAGCTGTTCCCTACAAAACTGCAATACCCACACGGTCAAAATGCATGGAAAAGCTGTATCTATTTTTTAAAATACCGTTGAAAAAAAAAATTCTGAACTAAGTAATGAATACATGGTAACCGTTTTAGCGTCAGTGTCCCTGCCACACTGTATACATAAACTCACGTTTTTCTCCCATGGAGGTAAACAAAAACTTTTTTTTTTTTAATTTCCTTGTATGTCCCACTGCTGGGCAAAGGGCTCCCCCATATCCTTCCACGAACCAGCCTTCGTGCGCAAAATAATATAATGATAAATAATCAAAAACTACAGAACGTTTATTGTCTTCTTTATTTATATGTGTTTTTTTTATCAGGAAAAATAAATATCTTCAAAACCTAAAAAAAATGGCTCTGACTTTTAGCAGACACAGAGGCAGAGTCACAGTTATAATAAATTGAGGGAACAAAATGGGCGCGAAATCAACATCCTCGTCACCCACTTTTCGTACGAAAGTATAAATAGAAAAAGAAACTCGTGGCCAGACGAAAATGAACCCAAATTGCTAACAGGAAGTTGAGAAACTTTTTTATTTCATTTTTGTTTGACTAATGCAATTTGAATATACTTATTTCCGTTTCGTTCTCGTCTTTGACTGTCGTGTCAAATTGCAAAAGTTGAATTAACGTTTTTAATAATCATAAGTAGCACCAACATAATCATACTTGCCCGATATTCGAAATAAGCCAACGCGGTTTGTCGTTCTGTATTGCTTGACTCTAAAGTCAGGAATACATATAAAATAACATGATATTTTGTTTTTTTCCCATTATTAGTAATAATAATAAAAGTCATGGGTTTCCGCAAGTCATAATGTATTCCTTGCGGCAACATATGGCTTTACAACCGATATAGATAGTATAAGACAGGTTGAAGTGAGGACTCTTAGAGGCCTATATCCGGCAGAGGACGTCTTTAGAGTGGAATGTTGATCATCTATACATAAATACAAATAAATAAAATGGAGGGTCTGTTTGTAATTAAAAAATAACAGCTTTTTACTCAATGCGTATGAAAATATATACAGCACTTATAACAAAAAGTTAAAAAAAAATCTTTCTGTTTGTTTGTTCCGGCTAATCTCCGAAACGGCTGGGGCGATTTTGACGGAGCTTTTACTGGCAGATAGCTGATGTAATAAGGTGTAACTTAGGTTACTTTTATTTAAGAATAAGGATTAGGGTGTAAAAAATAAAAACCCTTGAAATTGTTAACAAAATCCGATTCAAATAGGAATGTAATATTTTTCTAATAATTTTATGCGGACGAAGGCTGCGGGCAACTGCTAGTCATCAATATTTCTTGTGCACTAAGGTCTTTGATAAAACACACAGGTGCAACCTGTACAATTAGAAAGAAAGAGAGAAAAAAATAGTTGAATTCACAATAAAACAAAAATTATATAAAAGTAAACATAACAAAAAGATAAAACAAATACCAAACTACCCTACTAATATTATAAATGTAAAATTTTGTGAAGATGGATGGATGGACGGATGTTTGTTACTCTTTCTCGCTAAAACTACTGAACGGATTTGAGTGATGTTTAGTACACAGATAGTTTATAACCTGGATTAACACATAGGATACTTTTTATCCCAATAGTAAGATTCCGTGGAACAATTACCGAACTCCACTCCACTACCTCATAATTTTTAAGTTAAACAACCCCGGTGACGGCGTATTCTGTAGTAAATTAATTAATGTATTCATGAGAGAATATGCATATGAATGAATTCAAGAGTAAGCATAAATTGCCGCAGGTATTCATAATATTTTCGTTCGCACTTGGAGGTGTGAAGGCGTATCACTAAATTAAGAGTTTATCTTTCCAAAATAATACGCAATCGTGAATATAATAAAATTTGTAACCGCGTATTATTTTCTTTAGCCAATATTTTGTCCGTTTACACCTTGTATAATATTTATGTGACGGAAAATCGTATCGTCTCTTTTTAAAATTTAACGAGAATTTCATGAAATGGCTGCAAACATCCTGAAACACGATTAATTATTTCGTTTATTCATACTTTGCACATAAAACAGTTTACACGTAGTTTATCGACACAAGTCTGAAAGCTTCCAATGCATTCACTTATGTAAGCCGAGGTATACCCGTACAAGTTTAATCCTACCTTTGCGAAGTTCAAATGCATTTGAAATTACAACCTAGTTTGAAACTAAACTCCTTACACAAACAAGATACCTACATATGTATATTATTGTGTGTACTCATCAACCAGGTTATATATCCACGTATATAGTGTTTAATTAGTCGTTCGTTTACTTAAGATAATGCAGAATAACAGCACGAATCACATAGGTACTAATGATGATGCCATCTAGCCGATTTCGGCCACAGCGACTCCATTCGATGGCTTTTTAGGGAGGTTGTTGAGAGCTTTGGTGTGCTGCTCTATCATGTGCTCTCAAGTGGCTAGCATACCCACCTTTGGCCGAAAAACTCCGAGCACAAAGCGAACATGCCAGAACACCATAGACGAAAATGCACACATAGGCACACAGCACATTACATAGGTACTATTAGATACATGGATAGAACAGAGTTTATGTGAAATTAGCTAGATTATTTAACCTGACAGGTTGGTGTCAGGAGGTGGTAAGACGGGACATGAGTCGCATAACGATAATTGTAACATCACACCTGTAATCCCCGAAGGGTTAGGCAGAGGTGTACTTAATAGTACACCTACATTTCGCTAGTTATGTTTTAAGTCCCATGTAATAGGGGTCGAGCCTATTGCCATCAAACGGGTACAGATCCAGACTCCGTTGCTGCTACTGAGCAATTCCTGATAGAAAAACCCAATAACACTTTGCCCGACCCGGGAATCGAACCCAGGACCTCATTCTCAGCAGTCGCACTTGCAAACACTCCAATTCAAGCAATTCGATAATTATTATAGGGAAATTATTAATCGAATCGACGAATTGGCGAGCAATATACTGAATGGGCGACTATTGTACCAAGTAAGTAACTATTTATCCGGTCATTGCGGCAAGGAGAATATAGGAAGCACGAGCGAGCGAAGGCGAGAGAGACTTGTGGCACCCCGACTCGGACAGGTTAGGTACGAAGGGGATGGATACAATTCGTGTTAGGTTACTTTAAACCCTGCAAACAGAAATAGGAGCCCCGCAGCGGGGCTACGTCGACTACGCCTTATCTACAATCTAGTGGTTAATAACCTTGTTTTAGGTTTTTTTTTAAATCCTTGAATTATCACACTGATCGTATTGAACAACTAGTAACTCAAATTTGTATTTTCAAGTCGCTGTTTTAAACATTTTTATTCGCCCACTGTTTGTTGCTCACTTACTATTTCAATAGTCCATTTTCATTATTTTTGACACCTTTAATTTTAATTTATTTTCGCTCGTTTAAATACTAACCATTGTTATATTGTGGCCTAAATTGAGATAAAGTCTTGAGGATCTAACTCTCATTATGACGTCACATCGATTCCGTTTTGTTTTATATTTTACATTTAATACTTTGTCCCTACTAATAAAATAACTGAAAAGATTACTTAGTTTGTCCGTAACTGACATTTTACCGGCTTAAGAGCGAGAGAACTTTTCATCCAAAAAGTTGGCAACGTCGCAAAATACTGTCAGAAATTTATCTGTTTTAATTATTTTGGCAATATTACTGTATGGAAATAAGAAATACAGCTAACTAATGAACTAGAATATTAATAATGAATTGCAATTAAAACACTGAATTTGATGTTGTAACCGTTTTAGGTGTAAAAAAAGCATTCTGAAAGTTTCCAAATACTTTTTTTACATCAAAAACTAAATATGCGATATTAATCATTGCATTTCATAATCAATACTTTAGTTCACTAGTTTGCCATTATTCTTATTTCCATACACAGTAATATTGTAAAATTAATCAAAACAGCGAAATATTTGACAGCTATTTGCGACGTTGCCCTCTTTCTGTACAAGCGCTCTTAACGGCTAAATGGATGAAACACAGACCATGACTTAGTATACTTTTGATCCCGGAAGGACGATTCCAAGGGATAATTCTCGACCTCCCTGCGGACACTCCTACGGGAAAAATCCAGTATTTTATATTTTCGTGCTCACACTCCAAAGTTAATTTTCCCTGCTGACAGTACCATCTTAGCTGCCGAGAGCTACAGAGTAGTATCGGCCATAAATATTATAACAGCCGCGGAGGAGATTTGATTTGTACATTTCTGTTGAGCGTCGAGCGATCGACCTACTTGAGAGACGACTTTATGTGATTACGTGAGTTCTCTCTCAGTTAATATCTTTTGTTCAGCTTTCATCTAAAGCTTTTAAAGGTAACTGTTTTATCGTACTAGTGTTTAATCGTTTTGAATGCGAATTAAATCACGCACAAAAGGGGATAATTAGCGAGTTAAGTTTTATATAGCACAGCCTTTGTAACTGAAAACACAGTAACTTCATGATAATGATAACTGAAGTCTGAAGTTATTATGTTTTCTCTTACGAATGCTGAATAATGCCTACTTTTTTATTTACCTTGGATTTTGAAAGTAGACCGTAAGTGCCATGATTATTTTTTCAGCATCAAAATGTCAGATACTCGGTAATTATGTTCATTACATTATCATCATCATCATTTAAGCCGAAAGACGTCCCTGGTCCCCCCCAATCCGGCCTCCCCCAAGTGTCGCCACATTGACCGGTCCCGTGCGATTTGCATCCAGCGGAACCCCGAAGCCGTTAAAATTAAATAAGGAGACTATTTTCAGAAACCGTGTATTAATTTTATTCTGTAAACCTCTTTTGTATATAAGGTCTAACTATTCATTTCATACACGAAATATTTTCAGGGAATCATCTAGCGGCTATAACGAAGCCATTTCAAGGGATTTTTTTTTTATCTGACTATATTTTTATAAAAAATAAATAATTTTAAATTACTTGACCCATAAAATAAATACTAGCTCCTTATTTTTGAACATCCATTACTACGTCGTATTTACCTACTGTCATTGTTAGAATATGGGAGTAAAGATTTTATGCAAAAAGTTTCCAAAATTTTTAGAATTATAATAATTTCGTAAAAAAAAAACAGTCAGATATATTTTTTTTTTTCGGTGCTATGTCGACTTTACGACTTATAGAAGTTACTCTTAAAATATTTCGTGTATGAATAGTTAACCTTATATAACGCTCAGGAAAAATCAATTAACAATTCAATAACGATAAACTATTCAGTATTGAAACTGGAATCGAACGAAAGCACGATGAGTGGGCAGTTCTCGTGAATTGCAACGGAAACTAAAGTTTTATTACAAGTATGTTGCAGCCGGTCAGTATAGTGGGTATGTGGGTTTATGTGTTACGTGTTATAGGGTCGTAACAGTGGGTCAAATGGTCAAGTGAATGTTTAAGTAAATTACAAAGTAGGGAAGTGCATTGATATGTTCTTCTTTTTAACATAACTTATTTAATAGCTTCACCTGTAACTACGTATAAAATCTTAGAAATTAAATTTAACCCACTTTCCGGTTTCCGATTGTGCTGAAATTTTGCATACATGTTTAATTGTCATGACAATGCTTTGTCAGCTGAGTGACGTCATTCTAAATCCAATATGGTGGCTTCCAAAGATGGCGGACTAGTTATTTTTTATGCATTCCCATAATATCAAATGAAAGGGTTTGCTGAGAAGAATATGAGAAAGTGTGTTTTTTAGTTTTTATTCTATAAAACTATTGTTTAGTGCTTATTAGTAGTGTAGAGAAGAGATTTGCAAGTTTCAACCAATTATAAACGAGACATGATTTGGATTTCAATGTATGATTGATCTTGATGCACGTCTCCCCTCCGCTCCGCTGCGCAGGGAAACTCTAGCCAGAACCCTTCTCCATGTCTTTCAGATCCCGTGCTAGTTCTCTCAAGTTTTTAAAGAGTTCTTAAATATCCATTTCATCTGCTGTACTCACTTATTGCAACAACAAACTCCTTCTAAATATACAAACGAAGATATCCTCTATCCAGAAACGTGCCTGACGAAATAAACATTCATTATCCATCGTAACGTTTGGCTCAAAACTAGCCCAGCGGTCAGACAAGTTGGTAATGCGTCTCGTTTGTGCTAAGTTGTCAAGACTAACTTCACTAAAAGCATCATGAATACAACGTCGACGTAACTTGTATTCAAGTACTGTAACGATCTGTAACTTGTATAACTGCAGGGTAACGGAAAATGGTTCATACAGAGAATGCACTTATGCTCAGTGCAGTTCAGACTATTATGGTTTCATAAAAGCTTTGTCGATCGATTCATTAACGATTTCGGTTTTGATATTTGCTTCAATGACTCCTTAGACTATTCCCTCCGAGTGAACGCTGCCGAAAACTAAAAATTAATTTTAAAAATGGCATCTGATGTCGGTTTTATCACTGATAAAATCTCACTTTGTCTCGCTAAGCTAAGCTCAAGTCTAGCTAAGGTTTCTTCACGATGTTTTCCTTCATTATAAGGCATACAAATGGTGACGTCTGAACCTCAGAGGCAGATTGGTACACCCTCATTTTGCCGAGGCAAGTCAGTAGCGTTAACCTGTAATTCCTGATGAAAATCCTATACCAGTTTGCTCGACCTGGGAGATAATTCCTGTAGATGCTCAAACAGCACTTGCTGGGCCAACGGGACAGTTGTTTAAAATTAGCTTAGAAAGTGTGAAGTTGAAAAAGCACTTTGGTTTACCCAGGTACTACAGAGTTCACTGACGGTCTGTAAGTTCTCACCCTTATGCCCTAAGTAATACGGTTGAAAAGTGGTCTCCGTGTACTTGCTATGCTCCAACCCGCTTGCACCGCAAATCACTTTAGACACCTAGAACTAAACTCGTCTAAAACATCATTCTATTTCTGTCAATCTTTTGAAGTTGGCAGAGACAAAACGATGTTTTAAGCGGGCTTGAACGAAACATTTGTTTGAAAAGCGAATATCAAGCCATGACGGCCAGCATTGTATTACATGACAAACAATTCTTTGGATTAAAAAGCTTGCAGCAATGTTTTATTACGGCTGCCAGTATTTTTATTTCATTTAAATTAACATTGTTAACGAGATTATATTTATCGTTTGTAAAATTCGGGGAATTGGATGTTTTAAGATCGCTCATTATTAATTTCGGATCTATTTTTGATAACGAAGCCTCTCAATATGGAATCATT
Source organism: Noctua fimbriata (assembly GCA_905163415.1). NCBI lineage: Eukaryota > Metazoa > Arthropoda > Insecta > Lepidoptera > Noctuidae > Noctua > Noctua fimbriata. Next base: position 12,697,922 of record LR990939.1, read on the forward strand.
AAAGAAAATATAAGATATTTTGGTTTGTTGAAAAACAAGTAAGCACATATTGACCTAATTAGAAGATTTTCCGTTTCAACATACAAGCTTTTCCGGAAATTCTCGAATAATAATGAAATAAATAAAACCGCCTTGCTTGTTGAAACTGACAAAAGCATTTTTTTTTTTAATTTGTGTTGCGTGTAAAAAAAATCCCATGAAATTCCCGAATCAAATACGGAAGTAATCTTATATACAACATTATGTTTAGTATATGCGAAACCTGAATATGGTTTGTTCAGAATAAGTAAATGAATCGAATCATTTTTAAACAATGTTATATTTTTTCCCAAAAATATTTAAAAAAGTTAAAAGTTGGACACCGAGCGACTTTAAGTACCTATCGCAAATTATTATTATCAATGAGCTCAAGACGATGCTGGAGGCGCGCGCTGCGTGGTGACCACAATTTTGTGCGGACAACTAGGTAACAGACCAAGCTTATAACTTTGTGATTTTTCATGATACAGTTTTTAAATTTTGTACATAGATTCTTTACAAAAAAATACTAGACACATGTATCAGGTTTCGCATATACTAAAACTAATGTTGTATAAAAATCCCGTGTCACGGTGTTTGTGGTCGCACTCCTCCGAAACGGCTCGACCGATTTTTATGAATTTTTTTATGTATATTTAGTAGGTGTGAAAATAGATCGTAGGGCTAGTGAAGCCGTGGTCAAAAGCTAGTATTTTTATAATAATTTCACGCGGATGAAGGTCGTGGGCTACACGTAATTTATAATAAAAAAGTATAGATGAAAGTCTACAAGCCTAGAATAATATAATCTAGTACTCCGTAGCTGCGATGTTTCACTGACTTTCCACGCGAGCACACACCACATGTCCCATGAAGTGATCTATTGCCTACTCGCCGCTCACGGATACCGTATTAAACCCGCCCTTCATTTGCAATTCGATTGGACAATAAGAAATTATAATGGGCTTTGGAATTTGCATGCTTTTGCAGTATGGTAATCGATAATTGTGTTTGTGGTGGGCAGGAAGGGTCAATTTCTAATGGGATTTGTCAATAAAGCTGTTCCACCCTTAAGAACAATATACTTCGCAATCTGAAAGGGTGAAAGGAATGTAGGGGTTGTTAAGGATATACCAGGTGTAAACGGACCCTTCACGAAGCCGTCAACCAAGTATTCTGTACAGCAAACTAAGTAACTCTATGCAAAACATATTGCTGGAAAACGACTTTTTTTTTCGGGGTGAAGAATTACGTTTCACGGTAGGACTTAATGTTATGCACTCAAAACATTGTGCTAATGGATGCATTGATTGGTACAAGGGTCATGGAGGTATTTAAAGTTATAACCTTAAAAACTAGTTTGTCGGATATGTCAGGATTTATTCCGTTAGGCTCGTACATTATGTGGGCAGACGATGGGTTTCGTGCTATGAAAACACACTGGGTGCGATACACTGTTTTTAACAAACTAACTAATTACTTGAGATTACAACTTAACACAATAACACGGGGCACAATTAATCCGGTACGGTTCGAAGAGGTCTCAACTTTGCCGCGATCAGACATTGACTGTCGCCCTCGCCTCGAGTTGAACATCGGGGCTCTGTAGAAGCGGTGGTGTGGGTAGACTTGTAAGTAGATCGCGTGACGTCACCACCAACACACTTGTGATTCATTTTATGTCCGTACTAATGACCGGATCCGACAAGCATATAAAAAAAGTTGGAACTTTTACCTCCAATATCTCAGTTTATAGTATTACCATCCAACATGGTAATGCAACTAGTTATTTCGCCACTCAGTCGACAACTCGCGGGGAACATTTTTAAACATGCTGGAAAATTTTATTGTTTTCTATTAAATATAATTATTTAATAAACTTATATTTTATAGACATTTAAGCCGTTGCTCTCGGTAGTCATCCGTAGAACTTTGACAGTCGTTACAGGTAGTCAGTAACTCTGACATCCAGTCTTACCAAGGGGTATCGTATTACCCAATGCGAACTGGGTTGTGGAAGACATAGGCAGTCGCTCCATTTAAAATTTAGCTGCATCCGGTTAGACTGGGAGCCGAGCCCAATATAGTTGGTAAAATGCTGTGATGAAGATGATGGTGATATTTTACAGACAGTGAGAATAACAAACTCAATGTCAAACTTCACTATAAAATAACGAAACCACTCAAAATTTTACATCTACACATTTCCATGATTATGTGAATGCATGTAAATAAACAATACCTTATCTTAACGATTACCGTAACTATAGCAACGCCAGACAGGCGGTCCAGATGGCTGTACGACATCGGCCAAGTCTGCCAAGTTGGCAAAACTTGGCAAATGTTCGCCGCCACCTTATCTGGCGGTCATTTTGGTTAATTGTTGATTATGTTGTAGCTTATAGGCCTGTGAAGTAACTAGTTATGTACATTAATGAGAAGAAAATAGTCGAGAATGCCAAATTTGCGATCAATTCGGCAGAATAATAACACCTATACCTCCTGACCGAATTTGGGCACGGCGGCCAATCACAGCGGAGATTAGCCCTCAGCTTGGTAGATATCATAGTGCACCAGGTGCACTCACCCTTTTGCTCACTCTCATAGACTGATGTGACGGCAATCCGACACGACCGGACAGAAATCAGACGCAGGATCACCGGCTTAACATGCTTTCCGAAGCATGCAGGTATCATACCGCCAACTTCAAAACTACGAGTTGCTCTTGAACTGGAATTCGAGAAAATTTAGGTTATTAAAAGCAGCATAATTTAATAGAATCATTCACGCTAAGTCGATTCCTGGAACTTGTAATTTTTCTTGGTTTTGTTGCATTGTTTTTTGTTTGGCCGCGACGTGGTTGTCACCTGTGTGACCGTATTTCTCCGTATTTTTTTTTATTTTTTTGTGACTGTAAGAGTACAGTCACATTAAAAACGAAATACTGCTGTCTTTTTAATTAATAACGTAATTTCGCTCTTCCGGTGATATAGTCTTTTTAATAATACCTAAATTGATGACCTAAAAGTACTAGGCTATCATAAATTCAAAAGCATTACAAATACGATATAATTCTCAGAATGTATCATGTATTTTGTAAGAATGTAAAATGTGAGTGAATGTGAGGTACGTTAATACCGCAAACCGCAACGCAGAGCCGCCCGATCTCTATAACAAACCGGTGACGAGTCTGGTTGGTATAAAAACCCTCCATTGAATTGCGACGTTGCCGCTATGTCAACTTTTTTCAAAGATTTATAGAAAAAAAATCGCTAAGGCCTGTCACAAAAATAAGGCAGCGTTACATCTGCGGTTTGCCATTGCGACGGCCGTCATACCGATATAAGCATATAATATGGTCATATGGCAAATCTCATGTGTGAAAACTAAATATGTATTACATCAACAATAAAGTACCCTTACAAATAATAGCCGAAATAGAAATAACTACAAACTAAACTCATCCATTAAGCTGAAGTTAAGTGCGAACGGCGAACTTGTTGGTAATTCGATTGTTTTCCACTAAAACTAGAACGGGAAATAACATTAGCTTCGTCGGTACTAACTAGGTAATGTATTTTAGGGTTCCTTACCTCAGAAGGAAAACGAAATCCGAAGCTCACTTTTGCACAGTCTTTTATCGCGATAGTTTTCACGAAGAATTCCAGTTGCAAAAAGATCGAATATGTGAACATAAGCTTATAGTCTTATTTATCCGACTATTAAGGCCCCTTTCCTCAGAAATGAGTAAAGGCATCGAATTGACATTAATATCAAATATCCCTTCATCGTATTACCCAGTACTAATTGGGTTGTGGAGGTCAGATAGATAGTCGTTCCATATAAAGCACTGGTATATCTGGTTAGACTGGACTGGAAGCAAATCTCAACATACTTGGAAAATGGCTAAGCAAATGATGATGATCAATATACCCTTCATCTCTAGGACCGGAAAAAATCAAGCTTCTAAGTCAACGGAATCATAGCTTAGCCTATAGTTACTTAGTTCTGATTTAAAGAAAAAATAATTATTTGACTCGCACGGTACAAAACAATACAATAATATTAAAAAAAAGAAGAAATTTTCAAAAAAAAATTAACATATATGACATACCTACATCAAACTAAATTGGTTCTGTGTGGGCCTCGCCAAAAGGTCCCGCGGATACGACACGAGACCCTTGTTGCACGAGTCCGACTCGCACTAGGCCGGTTTTTAGTGTTCCGTACCCCAAAAGGAAAAAATGGAACCCTTATAGGATCACTTTATTTATTGTCCGTCTGTTCGTCTATCTGTCAAGACCCGGGTCTCGGGAACGCGTGGGGCTATCGAGTTGAAATTAAAACCATATACTCTCTACAGTCTCTTGAAGCTGTGAAAAAATCATAAAAAAGATACGGGCGTTTATGCCGCAAAAAACCTATATTTCGACTCTCTCAAGGGAAACAAAATTTATAGGGTACTTTCCGTTGACCTAGAACTATGAAATTTGGCAAGTAATATCGTCTTATACTACAAGTACAGGGAAAAATCTGAAAAAAATACATTTCTTAAAAACAAAGGGGTAAAGCTCGGAAAAAACTGCAAGACTCGATTCCTGAACTATTTATAATATGTACCTACAAATTTGTACGGAACCCTCGGTGAAGAGTCCGACTAGCACTTGACCGGTTTTTTTCTTTATTATTTCACTATGTAACTTCATCATCATCATCATTTCAGCCGAAAAGTCCACTGCTGGACATAGGCCTCCCCCAAGAAGGGGGGTTTTGCCATAATCGCCACGCTTGGCAGGCGGGTTGGCGATCGCAGTATGGTTGTTGTAGAATCAGAGAACGCTGCTGCCCATTCTCTGGTAAGTCCCTTATTCGCCTCTTACGACACCCACGGGAAGATATGGGATGGTGCTATTCTTTACGTCCGGACACCATACCTATGTAACTTAATGATTAAAAATACCATGGTGTAAGTATGGGGTAGTTCTGGCAAAATGCCAAGTAGTTTTGGCAGTATTTCACGGGAATTAAAATGAGTACCTGCTTTCCTATTTATTGTTGAAAATCGCAAGCTGAAATCTTGACCAGGCTTTTTTGTGTGGTACCTAATTTAAATACACGATAGCCTGTGTTTTGGCTTGCAATACATAACAATTTATTTGGAAATGACGGTAGGATATAATTAGCGGTAAGTTACTTAGTACTTACTAACCAGTCTTATCAAAGGGTGTCGTATTACCCAGTACTAACTGGGTTGTGGAGGTCAGATAGGCAGTAGCTCTTTGTAAAATACTGGTATTCAGCTGAACCAAACAGAGTTGGGAAAAGGCTAGGGATATGAAAGAGTACTTACTGCTAAAGCCGCTCAGTTTGACTGACTCATCAGTCTAGTGGTCGCAAGCGTTATTGGTGTGTGAGGTCCTGGGTTTGATATCCAAGTCGGGTCAAGTGCTATTGGGTGTTTCCTTCAGGAACCTCTCAGTACCAGCCCGGGGTTTTAAATTTGTACCCGGTTGATGGAAATAGGCTCGCCTTCGGTTTTATAGGACCTAAAAATGCGTAACCAAATGTGGGTGGACCATTTGATGCAACTGTAACCCTTTTGGGAAACGAGCATGATTTTTTGTGTGTAGTTTATTTAAAAGAGACGGTGAAGAAAACATCGTCAGGAAACTAAACGGCTGAGAGATATTTCTAGACGGCATGTAAAGCCAAGTCAGACGCCCACGGGCGGCTTAAAAACTCTGACACACGGTTATACACTAACGACACGATAAAGAAATAATTAAAAGTGAGCTGCGTACAGCCCCCGTAGCATGACCACCGTAGACAATGATTTCTTTGACGGAAGAATCGACAAAATGACAGATAGTGCAAAGGAATCTGTCATTGTGTCGACACAATCTGTCATTTTGTCGATTCTTCCGTCAAAGAAATACTTGTCTACGGTGGTCATGCTACGGGGGCTGGTACAGAAATACGAATCGCAAAAAAGACAGATTTTCAAACCAATTTTCTTATACAACAAAAAAATATATAAGAAAAACTCATTTACATGGCTTTATCGTTAAAACACAGCTTCGATATTTGATTAGAAAATATTGGAATGCAAATACATAGACCCTTTTTCAATTTACCTTCCCAAAGTACAGCTTTTTGTGTGCCTATATAAGTATATAAAGCTGTTGTTTTTAGGGACCTCCCTAATAACAGCGGGTTCGACGTTTACATAATAAATTATGTACGTAGGTAAATAAGCACAGGTTTGTTACGGTAGGGAAATTATATGTAAGGGAGCTAGTGTAATAGGAAGCTTATTGTAGTGTGTGGCATTCTACATTATTACAATGTTATGTAATAGTGATATGAGGACCTCGTGGTTAATTAATACCAGCCGCTCGGGTCGATCTTTAGGTTAAGCCGTGCTTGCCTAGGTCGGTCTATGGATGGGATGACCTCCTATTACATTCCGATTTTCCTCCGTGCCTCGGAAATCACGTTACGCCTTTGTTCCCGGGTGTCATTTATAGATCTTTGACAGTCGTTAGGTAGTCAGTTGCCCAAAAGTCTGACAACAAGTCTTCACAAGGGTTATCGTATTAGTACTAACTGGGTTGTGGAGGTCAGATAGGCAGTCGCTCCATGTAAAATACTGGTTAGACTGGAAACCGACCATAACATCATTGGGAAAAGGCTAGGCAGATGATGATGTAATAGTGATATGGTTAGGGCCGACAATTCAGTCTAAAATAGTATACTTAGTATTATCTTGCGATGACTGCTTCGTTGGTTTAGTGGTCTCAAGTGCGGCTACTGAGCACGAGTTCCTGGGTTTGATTTCTGGGTCAAAATGTTATTGTGTTTTTCCATCAGGAATTTCTCATTAGCAGCCACGGAGTCTGGATTTGTGGCCGGTTCATGGGACATGAGTTATGTTTAAACATAACTAGCGAAATGTAGGTGTACTAGTAGGAAAACCTCTGCCTAACCCTTCGGGGATTACAGGCGTGATGTTATGATGATATATTATCTTGCAAGGGCTGGATAAGTAAGCTCAGCGCAGAAAGTTGTAAGTGCAAAATTCGGGTTTCGCTTAGTGTTAATGAAAACCGGCTGTACCTACTGTTTCTTCTCGGAGGTATTCAGATGGGAACCACTTAAGGCATCATGAAACATTCCTTAATGTATAAGTAAACAACCACTTTGTTTAACATTCCCTTTTTTCTGATATAATAAAGATCTTGAACGTTAACAATTATCGAAACAAGTTTAACCGTGAACTAATCTATACATATATACAAATAAATAAGATTTAAATGTGTGTTTGTAATATCAAAATAACAGCTTTTTACTGAATGCATATGAAAATTTATACGGCACTTATTACAAAAACACATTAGTCTGTCTGTCTGTCTGTTTGTTCCGGCTAATCTCCGAAAAGACTGGATCAATTTTACTGGCAGATAGCTGATGTTATAAGGTCTAACTTTGGCTACTTTTATTTTAGAATAAGAATTAGGGTTCCGTGCAAAATAATGAAAACCCTAGAAATTGGTAATAAAATCGGATTCTAAAAGGGAAGTACTATTTTTTATAATAATTTTACTCGAACGAAGGTCGCGGGCAACATCTAGTACCAAATAAACCATTTCTGTGATCATACATTGCGCCCATCACTAAATCGCTAACTGATAAATTCAGAAAATCGTTTCTATTCGCTTTCGATCGTATATTCGCGTCCGGTAAAGCCGGGAACACATAACCGTAAATTCGATACACAACGATAACTCAGAAACCTCGGCCATTATCTATTTCGCAGTAATTTTTATTTTTCGGACGTCGGATGTTGTGTCCGCGGCCGTATTTTAACCGAAAATGTCGCCAGATATGTACTGTGTATTGAAAATAAAGTTAATGTAATTATTATTTTTTGACGTGCTCAGATTTGGGTCGAGTGGGTATAATTGAAAATGTGCTAGTATGTAAATGATACATTTTACATGTTTTGGTAGTAGGTACTTTATGGCCTATAAATAAAAGTACATATAACCTTTGCCGTGGCCGGCTTGGAAATCTCTAAATAGACTCCGAACCCAAGTCGGCCGTAGCAAAGACAATCTTTTCAGATGGGGGTTCATGGACGTCTCAGATGTGTGTATGCGACGTATCTCCACAAACAATGGCCCACTTTCCATCTTGCTCTGCGTGCCCTGAAACCTGCGCACTTGACGATCTTATGACTGCATCAGCGAGCGGAGTTCACATAGCTGAATTTCGAGCCAAATATATTTAATGATAATTTGCCATCGACATGCTAAGAAGAAAGAATAGCCTACGTTTGTTTATTATAAACATTGATTCGATTTGGCTGAACTGTGTATTCCGCTTTAGCCAATATTTTGTAATCGATTAAAGAAATCGGTGCTACAAACAATTATTTTCGGGTCGGAACACTGTTGCTAACCTAATTGTGCCGAGCCGACCGAATATAATTCAGCTATTGTAATATCGAACGGGAACTGTTCGGCAAGAGCCGAATTAAAGCCGAATATTTGTATAGTAATTGCTCTGGTTTGGCTTTGTTGTTCAACAAATAATTACAGCCGTGTCGAATGGATACGAACAAGTGTTATACATGTTACACCCCTTATTGTTATTTGATATTGAATCACACTTGTACCAAGAGCAAACTTTTAAGACTTCAGAATCTAATGTATCCGTATTTTCGGCAACCCAATTTTGTTTCTCGAAATTATATTACAATATACCGCAAAATTTCCTACCTATACAATTCAAACGCGGCTACATGTACCAGGCAAACAGAATAATCAACGGACCAATTTCAATACGTATATACAAAGCCATTTCAAGCTAGCTACGTGTCGTATCCCACAATGCAGTTACGTGCGAACGTCAATTGGTCACTGGGGCATCCCCGGGCATAGTGGTCATTTCATACAAACATCTACATGCATGGCAAGTCTCTATGGATACTGGGATACTGTGGGCTTGAGTACTAGGGATGTATAGAGATGTAGAATGTTTTGTACTATTCGATTTTTGGTGAAATGGTCTATGATGAAAATGTGTGTTGTGAATAGAAAATCAAATGTTCAGCAAATTGACTACTGATATCATCATTCGTTGGCAGTTGTATGAAATGGTTGTAATACGGAAAATTATAGGGTGTCAATTTACTCAACAAGTTATTTGTGAGTGACTATTTGAATAAACTAAAAACACCCGTCATTTCAGTATTTACACTGCATATTTTTTACTACCTACCAAAAAAACTAAAAGTTTTAACTCACAGACCAAACAATAGGTGCACAAAAAATCCGCTCTAAAATAGAGCTTAATTTTTTGTGTATGACGTTCAGCAATTTAAAATCATGACTACTAAAAATATACAAATATTTCTGGAACACAAAAAACAGAATAAACACCAGCATTGCGGATATCAAACCAATAAAATATACAGCTCTCTATGTATGCGTAGACCGAGCAGTATTTTCATGTCATTTTTTTATGGTGTAATACAGTTTTATTTAGACTATTGGTGAGAGAGATTAAACATGTAGTAAGTGAAAAAACAGTTTCAATCACAGTCCGAAAGATTTGGAAGGATAATACATAATCCATATTTTCATAGGTTTGCAAAATTCGTCTACTCATCGACTTAAAGAACGCAAAGATGGTCAAAATGAAATCCATTGCCATTTCAAGTATGTTACCCCGTTGATTTCTAACATTTTGTTATAACACTCTTTCATGAAAATATAGAACATCATTTGGCATTGTGTTGTGCCTCGGAAAGCACTTTAAACCTTTGGTTCCGGCTGTCACTTGTAGATCTTTAAGTCGTTACAGGTAGCCATTTGTCTGCAAGTCTAACAACCAGTCTTACCAAAGGGTATCGTATTACCCAGTATTAACTGGTTTGTGGAGGTCAGATAGGCAGTCGCTCCACGTAAAATAGTGGTAGTCAGCTGCATCTGGTTAAACTGGAAACCGACCCCAACATAGTCGAGAAAATGCTAGGCAGATGATGATTGTCAGTGTGTTACAATTTATTTGCTCAATAAATGGTAAAGACTAAATTCCGACCGCTGAAACTAGTCAATACCTAATACCACTAGTCTAGCTCACTCACCCAGCTCACACTACATTCAAATCCATTGAACAGAGCTGTAATGAGTTTGTATCAAGCGGTTTACCATAATACCGTCAAATCTACTTCACGATCACATTTAATGCCTATTTCAAACCCTATCGAGGCTTTCCGAACCAATATTTCATTACTCTGAACTAAAATATGAACTCATTTTTGGACCAATGCGAGCTAATCTTTAGTAAACGCTTACATAATTTATTTTCCTTTATGTGTAGTTCGTGTCCTTTATTGTTGTTTGGGGTCAAAATTAAGGTGACTGGGTCAGTGGATAAACATCTTAATCCGGACTATTTTTAACCCCCGACCCGAAGAGGGTTTTGACATACGTCAAAAGCTTTTGTTTTTGTGGGTTGTGTGATTCTTTCTGTACCAACTTTGCACAATATAGATAGTGTTGGAGGAATATGGAGGAGGCTTTTTTTCCCAACAGTGAACAAATAAAATCTATACTAATATTATAAAGCTGAAGAGTTTGTTTGTTTGTTTGTTTGCTTGAACGCGCTAATCTCAGGAACTACTGGTTCGATTTGAAAAATTATTTTAGTGTTGGATAGCCCATTTATCGCGGACGAAGGTCGCGGGCAACAGCTAGTAAATAAATAAAAATAGTTTATTGGTAAAACTAGTTTAGGTGTAAACAATTTTTTTTGATTGGATCCTCTTTTTAGACATACCTGTGTTTGGAGAAAGAGAATAGGTTTAATTAAAAAAACACTGGCGCTATTGACAAGTTATAAGTTCTATCACAGTAACTGGCTTTAATATCGACTGCTTCAAAAAGACTGTCACATATGTGACAGAAGCGACTTTCTAAAAATCGAACTTTTTCAATAACTTGATATTTCTACAGTCATATGTACCAGTTTGATTAGGTTCACTGTCCCGACCAAATATGACGAACGTATGATCGAAAGGAGTACAGTAAAACTTTTAAGTGGCGGTTCAGAACACATTTCAACTTCGAGTATCTTACACCTGAAAATTTTCTCACAAATCTTACGGTAACGATACGAGCGGTATGTTTCTAAAGATAAACTTTTCAGCTTTGCAGTGTCATAATCTGAAATATCTCGAATTTACCTCAATTTTGATTTCAACAAAGAAACAAACAAACTTACAAACATTGCAAGTTAAATTTTCACGATTGGCCACTGGGATCCACTTTATTGAAACTAAAAAAATTAAATTCTCTACTCCGTCTTAGTACGAAGTCTTTCACAAATATACACTGCCTCACTCGCCTGGTCCCCTGGTATTCAATACACGATGCACTCAAACTCGCTAGCTGAATGGAAACCTCTAATTCTCCACAAAACGGAAAAAGGCAATATTGAAAACATTATTGATGCTCAAAAATGGTAGCAGAAAAGGTACTCACTTAAAAATCTTTGGATATTTTTCTTTCTATATTTTGTGAAATAATATAAGAAACTGTAAAGTGGTGATTGATTATCGGAATTTATACTTTACAACGAGATAATAATATGCGTATTAAATAAAAGCCATGAATCTTTAAAGTTTTTTTATTGATAGGAATTTGAGAAGACGGCCAAATCCTAAAGTAATTTTTACAGTCTCCGCTACAGACAATTTTTTTGCAAAAGAACCAAATATATAAACCCCTAAGGGCAAAATTTCTACATAATTTTCAACCTACTAGGTATTTATTTAACTTCATTCAAATTGGCTCTGTATAAATTAAACTCTTGTAGAGAGTAATGTATGCCTGAACGCCTACCAGGATAACATAACATGGCAACAGTACATTGTAGTAATAAAATTTATCTTTGTCATAAATCGTGCAGACTCCACGGTGTGCGAAATGGAATACTCGCAGCAAGACGTAAATAAATAAAAACAATTTGTGGGCTGAGGTGATGGATGGTCTTTACTCCTTTTGAGGTAAAGTCATTGAAGTTTCGACTTAGATATATCTTTCGGCCTGTTCACTAGTAAATTCTATTAGGTCTTTCGAAGTAAATGTTATTTTAGATGATTTCAAAGAAATCTGTGTCTTGTGTTTAAATAATCTCTTATATTAGATTGAGTGTTTATTTAACTCAGCCAATTCACGAAACATGAACTAAATTATTCATAGTAATGTTTTTGCACTAATAATGCTATTTCTAGTTACAGTTACCGTTTAAAAATCGTTCATTTCCATCGGTTTTTTCTAGGGGCCTACCGAAACACGAATTTAAACCGAAACCGAAGCCATACTCGAATATTCGGCTGATGGTCACATTTTGGCCGAAGCCTGGCTTTATGGCCGAAATTGGCCAAAACCGAAACTTCGGTCGGTAATTCCATTTTTTATTGTGACCACAAATACGTTTGTCACAATCAGTCGTTTCGTTTCAGTTTTATCCAATACCGTTTAGCCATCATAAAAATTATAAATTAAACACGGAATTTATGGCTCTTAAACGGCCATAATTGAAACTTTTGCCAAGCTATTATGTTGAAAATAACACTCTTGTTTGTACGAACTTCCGACAAAACGTTTATTTACTGGCTATTAAAAAGTTCCCCACTAATAAAATTGATGGGTAAAATCACCTTTATAATTTCAAAAGCAATATGCGTTAGGTTTGCACAACTGGTAGCCACTGCAATTTCGGTTGGCCCTCCCGCAACTTGACACGAAAAGATTTTATTTTCCTTTCTCGATCAAGTCGGCAATAATCTCATCGTAATGGCGATTCCCGCCGTTCCTAATGTCATAACAAACTGAGAGGACAGTGTTTACTATTTCCTTTTTATAGAAAAGCAATTTACGCGGGTTTATGGTAATATTTTTCTCGATTATGCTAAAAAGACCGCAACTTTTTTTCAGTCGTAACGTAGTCCCTACTTTTGCGACGGTCTCTCAATTTGTATTCAAGAGGACCGTCAAAGCAGTTAGTAATTTATGAATAAAATATTGCTGAAGTGTGTCCATAGTCTGAAAATGTTTCTTTAATCCATAATCTTAACCTAACATTACTTTGAAATATGTTTTTCAAATTTTTTAAGTTAATCAAAACCTAATTACGCTTTTCGTCGAAATTCGAAATTTGAATTATGCAAAAGGAAAAAAAACATTCGAAAAACATGCGACCTCTTTTCGACGATTAAAAAAGTTGCCAGTGCCAAATATTGTGTTTTATTTACGCTGTAACATTTTATTTTTCAACATAAATATAGTTGCAGTTTCATCTTGATTCTAGGTAATATTTACTGTGATACGAGTTTATTTACAGAAACAAGTTTTATTAGCTAACCGTTTCAAATACTCGCGTTTGCTAGAACCACCTGTTTTGCGCTATCAATATAGTATTTAAAGCTTCAGTGAAATTACATTTTATGTTCTTGAGTTCACTTTGATGTACGATTATGAGGGGTTTTTAAAAGTTAAAACTGTTTATTTTTCCTACACTGCTGTAATAACCTCAATTTGTTCAAATTATGATTATATTCGTTAAAAGACGGACTAACTAGGACATAGCGAATAGATTAAGATCTACCTCCAAGGTGAAAATATCATGAGTTTATCTTTGATTGTAATAACATCATTTGCTTCTACAAAACTCATTAAAAGTACCTACACATAATGCCCATTTATTTATACTCTTCACCAACTATGAATAAAGTAAGTGTAGGCATTCAAATGTATCCATTTGTCGCCGCGACACGGCACGGCAACGGCAACACGGCAATGCGACACGACGGATGACGTCACTTCCCAACACCCCCTCACCCCGCCAGCGCCCCCTAGCGGCGGTAATGAGCCTCCCGGCCACCTGCCCGGCCGCTCTGACCACACACTTGAAATTATATTCCCACATTGTATGAAATATATTTCGTTTAAAGTTTGAGAAAGTTATTGATATTTTTGGGGAATCTTTTGGAATTTGAAATGCTCATTTCCGTGAATTACAAACAAACCTAAGGCTGCGATCCGTACGCGCTACTTTTCCGGTAGTCATACTCAGGTTTTATTTTTTATGATTTTATAACAAACAAACAAAAAAACGTTATTCAAGCGTTTTTTTTTTGTTTTGTAAACATGTGACATCCAAAATGCAGCTTGACAACCAACAGCTGACCAACCAAAAACACTATTTTACATATTTATTTTTACCACAAACATCCATTGCGTACATTCGAAAACTTCTCTCCAAAAAAACAACAAAGAAACAGGTGTGAACACTTCCATGTAGTTTGTATACACGACATCCGCAGCATGCTCATAAATGAATCAGGACTTGCCGTAAACACGGCCCGGTGACGAACCGGGACGAACTGGGCCGAACCGGTAGGCGGGACACGGGCGTATTGGAACACGAGTAGTGATCTATATTCTATTGATGCTGGTGTTTGTGGAAGGGTGTTAAAGAATTGAAATTGAGGTGAGTTTGTGATTTATTTGACAGGGAAGGTTTGTTTGTACAACTCAACTAAGAATGATATGGCGATTACCCCAGCCGCGATATAAAATTGTATTTATACAATAATCATTTTATTATCAGGCAACTAAGGCCCATAAAATAAACAAATAATCTTATACCATAATAGACTAAGACAACTATACTAGTATTTAATAGCTACTTAGAAAATATACAGGGTGGAAGCACCGACGCTAAAAGGGTCACCGCGCATTTAGTACTGAACACACACACATCACATATAAATTTGTTGTCGGTTATTAAAAAAAAAAACAGCTGTTTCCTACAAAACTGCAATACCTACACGGTTAAAATGTATAGAAAAACTTTTTTTTTTTATTTACTGATGAACAATTATGATGATAAATGTTTTTTTTTTAAACCTTTCCCTACACTAGGAATTTCTCCTGTATCGTGGCTGCATTTACAAACATTCAAACTCACATACTCAAACAGCCAGACCCGGAAAAAGTACCTGTAGGCCATACAAATATTTATTCCGTGCGGAAATCGAACCCGCGACACGCAGCGCAGCAGTCAATCGCTCAGCCACAGCGCCAACCGTGCCGTCTGATGTACTGAATACTTGGTAAACGTTTTAGCGTCATTGTCCCGTTGACCTTGTATTTAACCAATATGAAAATTTAGTTGCGGCCATAACACAAGACACTTCTTTATCCAATCGGTGAATAATCTCCTAATATTCAAGAATCGTAGCAAAACCATAGAACTAACAGATCCACCAACAACAGAATCATTATAGCACCAAACATCCAAACGTAACCAGCTAAAAGAAAAATCTATAAAACCACTCTAATAGTACAAAAACTCGAATCCCAAAAATCTTGAATCTCTACAAATGTCTACATGATAATCAAAAAACTTGAACGGCGGAAAGGTCGTGGAATCCCGGACAATATAGATTTGTTGAAGGGACGACCGCCGCCGTTGACTGTCCCCTGCTGATTGATGCGACGACAGATTATCCCTTCAGTGTTGCCCGGTAATCATTTAAAGGGTCCACAGTGACGGTGGATAATGATTTAATATGAAGGTTGCTTAAAATTGTGGGAATCGTTGCCTGTGTTTAAATTAAGGACTGGGTTGCCATGTTGAACATTATCGTTCTCTGTCATTAACTACGTAGATTGAATATTTTTAGTACTCTGTATTTAAACTATTAGGGATCTCGCGCATCACTTGTCGCATGCCCTGCTGCTATCTCGAACAAAACTGGTCGGACGCCCGGTATTGCGACAAAACTCTCTTCCTGGTCTGGTTTCGACCAAAAGTCGCTTCTGGGGCGAGTGTGTAGTCACGTGGTATCTTAAAATACCAATATTGAGATCACGCTCTCTAATTTCACACAAATGTTGCAATAGTGTAATCTGCGAATGTCCAAAATTGGTTAAGACCAAGTTTTATTGCATTTGCATTAACTATTTTCTCATAACATTTACTTCGATACGACAGAGAACTGTGTAACATATTTGATACACATGTCATACGGTTATTTTATTATTGTGTACAGTTGGAAACTGTAGCTACTTCAAAATTTAATATAATGTGGGCACTGAAACATTCGCTCTCAATGTAAAATACAAAAAGAGATTGAATTCCTTTTAATATCTACTCTGATGTATCAAGAACAAAGAAATTATACATTTACATACATAAATGACAAAACAACGGCTGGGAAATTCAATATATATGTTTCATTTATAATTTTCTTCAACGTACACTTATTTTCCGGTTATCATTACGACAGCAGCTTCAAAGGGTCGTCCCCGTAAGAAATAAAAATAGACTATACCTACATGTACAGTGGAACTTGAAAGACAGTTTCAAGACCACTAAAATCAAGAATATCATTAGATAATTAGAAGCATTCTTGATTGGTTATACCTATGATAAAGTATCTTGCTAATGTAACAAAAAAATGAAAATAATCCATTACTTCTATTAATAGCAGCAGAACTTCACAAAGTTGACTTCAAACGCCAAATACTAGAACGACACCGTCATATTTTCTCTCAAAAATACCTCAAATAGACAATGGGAAGCTTATTTTGTGAGGAAAATGAGATATGCCCCTTTATTATATGAGATTGCGGGCTCTCAGACCTTTTTCTAACATAATTTAATCCAAATGCCTCAGATGGGCAGAATGCATCACCATAAATAGTTAGGAGGTTACGCGATGCTAGCTGAAAAACCCATTAAAGTGAACAAGTTAATAAATTGAAAAATGTATGGAATAGTTTCCGTGGAAGGTTATTAAAAATTGCTCGGAAGTAATTGAGTTGAGTACTCGATTTATGTAGGCGTTGAGTGCTTTGTTTATTTATAGCGTCTGTCTCTTTATTGAAAGTAAACGGTGCAGTGTCTATTTTTATTTTACAAAAAAAACTTGTGACAAATGGGTCTTTAATTATACCACGTAAGAAAAATATCTCACTTTTTTTTACCGATGTTGTAGGAGACCCAAAAAAACCATTATAATAAATCATTATTTTCAATATCGACATCAAAAATTACTGGCAATTACATGCACAATTTAAAATAGAGAAAAGTGTGTAATGTAGCAGGGTCCTGAACTACAGATCACCCGGCTCTTCAGCTTAATAGGACATGTTATTTGACTCGTTGGTCTATTGGTCCTAAGCGTGGCTACTCAGCATGAGGTCCTGGTTTTGATTCCCAGGTCGAGCAAATGCTATTGGATAGAAGGAAGATTTTCTCAGTAGCAGCCACAGTCTGGATTTGTGCCCAGTTGATGGCAATAGGCTCGCCCCCTATTACATGGGACTTAAACATAACTGGCGAAATGTGGGTGTAATATTGGGTACACCTCTGCCTAACCCTTAATTATCCTCATCTTGTTTGCATATAGCAGATCTACGGCTACGAGACTAGGTCATAAACCTGATTATTTTGATAACTATGTGCTATATTTAAGATAGTCCATAAAAAGTAACAGCTGGGTTGTTTTTTTTCAGTTTCCTCTACTAGGTTAACAGGTCAACAATGTGACGTAATTAGCTTTTCAGTTTCATATACAAATTAACAAATTAAGTACTCGTGAAAAATTAAATTGCCAATTTATTTTTCACACCTTTTAGCAACGAGAGCAACGACCTTTACTATTATAAAGTACTTCAATTTGTAGTCGATTTTTGGAACGTAATTAAGCTAAAAATCATTGGTTTTGGCACTTGATAATAACTGTCAAAATGTGGGTATACTATTAGGTAGGTACACCTTCGCCTTACCCTTCGAGGATTAGGTATGTTATATTAATTTACTTTATTATCCGTGACTTGTTAAACAAGAGACACTATTACATTTTCCCGTCTTTTGTTAGTATATTTAAATGTCTTCGTCTTCTTCTTCTTAGCGTGTCGATGGCAATCTAAATTGTGTCAGTCCAGAACTGAGCTACTAGTTTGGCGCTTTCGAAAGCGTCCATCAGTTCCTGTAGTGAACAAACAACAGGACACGCGGGACACGATATTAAGTGACTTAAATGTATTTAAATTAATTCTTATTTTAAATGCCTTCACTTATCACATGATTGGCTCATATTATTTTAGATATAAACTTGTTTTTCTTAAATTACTTCGATATGTTTTATGAATTACAAATCATCATCTGCCTAGCCTTTTCCCAACTATATTGGGGTCGGCTTCCAGTCTAACCAGATGCAGCTGAATACCAGTATTTTACATGGAGCGACTGTCTATCTGACCTCCACAACCCAGTTAGTACTAGTTAATACGATACCCCTTGGTAAGATTGGTTTTCAGACTTTTTGGGCCATTGACTACCTAACGACTGTCAAAGATCTACAAATGACAGCCGGGACCAACGTCTTAACGTGCTTTCCGACGCACGGAGGATTCTCGGTATGTAATGGGCGGTCACCCATCCACAGACCAACCTATGCAAGCATGGCTTAACCTAAAGATCGACCCGAGCGGCTGTTATTATTTAGCCACGAGCACCTCTTAGGAATAACAAATAGTAGAGTTTTTTGACGCCATTTTTTAAGTTTATTTTTAAGTTAGTTAGTTAATATAGGTTATTTTAATTTATTAATGTATATAATATAAATAAAATGTATTAATAATAACAAATGTGAGCCTGAATTATCTTGTCCTTGGATAAGTCCTTTGTTTAACAGTCACACTGTATAAGCACCGACTCGCAAACCTCTGAACAAGCATAAATCATCAAAACAACACGTGACATGCGAAATATATCAAAGATACACGTATCTATACGTTCACAGGTGTTATAATCGCAAAGCGGCGGGATTTCAATGCGAACAGTTAAATTATTAATTGATGAAAACGCGAGCCGTGTAACAGTTCAAGTTGAACCGCGTTCATTACGTGTATCAAGTATTTATGCCTTTCTGGGCCGCGCCGAAAAAAATTACTTTACATAGTATGGTTCGGTTGGGAGATTCGTGAGGAGTTGTGGTGTTGAGTAAAAGTGCCTTTGTAGGTACATAATATACAACATTAGTTTTAGTATATGCGAAACCTGATTCACGTGTCTAGTATTTTTATGTAAAGAATCTATACAAAATTTCAAAACTGTATCATGAAAAATCACAAAGTTATAAGCTTGTTCTGTTACCTAGTTGTCCGCACAAAAATGCGGTCACCACGCAGCGCGCGCCTCCAGCGTCGTCTTGAGCTCATTGATAATAATAATTTGGCAGTAGGTACCTAAATTATTGCGATAGGTACTCAAAGTCGCTCGGTATCCAACTTTTAACTTTTTTAAATATTTTTGGGAAAAAATATAACATGTTTTAAAAATTATTGGAATCGATTCAGTTACTTATTCTGAACAAACTATATTCAGGTTTCGCATATACCAAAAATAATGTTGTTTATCTAAGGTGACTGGTAATTAGTGACCGATACGTAAACACGTGATTGTAGTCATGATAACAAACAACTTTCCCGAAGAAACATTTCTTTATACACAGACTTTTTACGTAATTCGCACACGCGCGCCTGTGACCTATCAGCTGTTAGCCGTTTAAAAAAGATGTTTCTTTGGGAAATTTGTTTGTTATCATGAGTACAATCACACGTTTTAGTATCGGTCACTAATTACCAGTCACCCTATATACTACTAGCTTCTTAGCGTGGTGGACAGAAATTGTCCCGACGGGAATATTGCACTGCCTCGTTGATCTAGTGGTCGCAAGCGCGACTGCTGAGCATGAGGTCCGGTTCGATTCCCTGGTTGGGCAAAGTGTTATTGGGTTTTTCCATTAGGAATTTTTTACAGTAGCAGCCACGGAGTCTGTATTTGTGCCCAGTTGATGGTAATAGGGTCACCCCCTATAACATGGGACTTGAAACCCTTCGGGGATTACAGGCGTGATGTTATATTATAATATGTACTACTGGCTTCTTAGCGTGGAGGATAAAAATGGTCCCACGGCAAGATACACAGGGACTAAAATCTTATGCCCTAAAATTTGCTCACAGATAGACAATAACCTAGGGGTTATTCTGTTATCTGTGAGCAAAATTTCATCGAAATCAGTTTAACCGTTAATGCGTCAAAAGGTAACAGACAGACACCTTTGTCTATCTTTCACATTTATCTATGAACTAGCGACCCGCCCCGGCTTCGCACAGGTGCAATATATGCATATAAACCTTCCTCTTGAATCACTCTATCTATTAAAAAAAACCGCATCAAAATCCGTTGCGTAGTTTCAAAGATTTAAGCATACAAAGGGACATAGGGACAGAGAAAACGACATTGTTTTATACTATGTAGTGATTAGTAGGTATGGAATTGTCAGTAGGAATGGTCGAAACAGGCCTGGAAGGCCACCCACTAGGTGTACCGATGACCTGCAGATCAAGAAAATAAATCTGTCATTTTGTCGATTCTTCAGACGATTAAACCCGTTTCTACGGTGGTCATACTACGCGTGCTGGTGAGAATTTCGGGGATCTGCATGATGCGAGACGCATGGGAGTGGTCAATGTGGCGACACTTAGGGGAGGCCTATGTCCAGTAGTGGACGTATGATGGTCGAAAAACAGACGGGGATTTTCATAGCTTGGAAAAACTTTTCATCCTTGGTTAAGTTTTTTGTCAGAAAAGTATTTAATTTCACCTTTCATATTTTTTTAACGCTTATCTTTCCCTAGGCGTGAAATAAAGGGGTTTTCTTCGCCCTCTCTTTTTGTTTGTGCTCCGTGCCCTACATTTCGGCAATGACGCATTCAATCCTATGTTCGTTGGAGGGAGCGAACTTGTTGACCTTTACAGGACGCAATTTCAAAACCCTGATTGCTACAGAGAATTTCAATTGTTTGACTTATAGAAATCTTGATTAATTTTGCACAAGATCTAACGACTGAGAATTTGTTAATTGAACTCTGAGCTCGGGCACATCCGAGTTTAGAACGTCCCCGATTTGGATTGAACTCGGATTTCGAATTCAGAATCGGATCCGATTCGGACTTGTACTGCCCTCGTGTCTACGAATATATTTTTGAATTTAAAGGGTGTAACAAGACCCTCAACGGAGCCGAAAGGCACTTGTTTTCCCAGTCATTGCGATCATTTTCTTGACCTGGGAACCTTCTAGTTACGGAGATATTGGGGGTTAAAGTTCAAATTTTTTCACAAGTTTTTTTTAAATACATGTTTTTAATGTAAGAACTTAACTTTAAACACCTTCACGATCCCCGGACTATTCAATGCATCTATCAGCACAATGTTTTTAGTGCGTTACATTATTTTTTTCCGGTAGCATATTAATGTCCCTACTGCTGGGATGCAGGCCTCCTCTCTATGAGAGGTAATAGGCTATAATCCACCACGCGGACGGTTTTACAAACATTTAAACTTACACACACAAACACCCACACCCAGAGCAACTACTTATAGACCATACAAATAATTGTTCCGTGCGAGGATTGAACCCGCGACACGCAGCGCAGCAGCCAGTCGCTCAGCCACTGCGCCAATCGTGCCTTCTTGCTTGATTGCAATCGTCACATGTTTAGACCTTCGGGAGCAACTGGCGTTCACTCGCTTCAAAATACTTCATGTCACAGCGTATTTTTTCATAAAAGTTAAGAACAATTTCTGGTCACATTATTTTTAAAAACTTTGTCTCACATTGAAAATGTGAAAACTAATATTCAAAGGTAATTTAATATGAACTTAATTGTTTGAAATTGTTCGCCAAGCGTCCCAACTACGTGAGTGATATTAAAATTAGACTTTATGTGAATACTTAACTCGTGGCGTACGTTTATGGAAGAACATAAAATATTTATTAGGTTTAAATCAATATTGCGGTTCGTGCCGTTGAATTAAAATTATTAATAAGCTTCAGAATCTTTATTAAACAAGAAAATTTAAATACAACAAACTTAGTAACGATTTCATCCAATTATAACCAGTCTCTCAGATATTCTGCTAAATAAACACAACCCACACTTTTGTTGAATTGTAAATGATTATTAAAATTACAAATTCTGTTTTGTTATTCAGTTTCATTTTGG
This sequence comes from Noctua fimbriata, assembly GCA_905163415.1. NCBI lineage: Eukaryota > Metazoa > Arthropoda > Insecta > Lepidoptera > Noctuidae > Noctua > Noctua fimbriata. The sequence continues at coordinate 12,720,097 of LR990939.1, forward strand.
CTAAAAATACAACAAAGGAAATCTTTCTTTAGTTATTATCTTGCCGTTTCTGTGCGCCTGGTACAATGAAATGTTACGCTAAACGAAATGGCGCGGAAAGGTAACATGGCCGTTCAATGCCTTCTATTCATTGGAGAAGCAATCACGGTGGTGGCTTTTGAATTTAGAATCTCCCGAGTGCGTGTGGGCGTCTTGACCTACTTGTTTGAAGCTATGACCTCCTGGTACTTTGCTCTCTTCACTGATGTTATCTTTTTCATTTATGTTAGAGGTCAAGTATGATTTACGAGGTTTTTTAATGATGATGATTTCTATTGCTGTTTGTTTTGGCCGTTTGTCAATGTTTATTTTTGTTTTCAGGAGTTCCTCAATTTACTGCTGACAATTTTCCTTTGTATTTATGCAGATTGGGGCTTAGTCGAATAATGCCTAATTCTTAAAATGCCTAACAGCTTAAAAAAGGTATAATTCGCCAAATACCTAGTTCTGAAAATAACTATTTCTTGAAATGTTTAATTCTTAAAAAGCCCAATTCTTAAAACGCCCAATTCTTAAAATTCCCAATTCTTTAAAGATTTTATTCCAATTATTAATAAAGCACATTTTCCCAGTCACAATGTATCAATTATATCACAAACAAAGCCTTCAGAAACTATTACATTACGTCTGCCATAGTTCCCAGTGTTCCATTTCGGATATAGTGAACATCCCACGGGTCGCTTTTGTTTTCCATAGCAAAAATATATTTTGGCCAAATTAGAAAATGGAATCTTTGTGTTTCTATTGTTTATGACGAAGAATGATATGCTCGTCGAAATGCATTTTTAATAACTCATTCTCAGTGCCAAAACTGAGGTCGATTGGTTTTGCATTAATTTGAACCTTTTTATTTGACGTCTGTCTTCTTTTATGTGTTTCCAAACATCACTCACTAAACTGTGTAAGTACTTATTCTTTTATGCATATTTTTTACAAGCTTTTATTTAACTTGAAATGCTTGTATGTGGGTTTGTTTGTTTAGGTCATATGCAACTGAATTTTATAATAGTTATCCCCAGCCGTTTGAGCTGAAATTTTGCATACACGTTTAGTTTAGATGAAAATACATGGTTAGGTAAGTGATTTCGTTCTAAATCCAATATGGCGGACTAGTTATTTTTTATACACCCCATGATACGGGTACCAATTTAAAGGGTTTGCTGAGAAGAATGCGAAATAAATTACGTTTCATCTATATTTAAAAGCTTATGTAATGTTTATTATTGGCATGAAAACTTTTAAGAGTACCTCATGGTCCTTACACATAAGTATTTATCAAACACAAATCTTTGCCGAAGTAAGTGAAAAACCAGAGTCAACATTTACCTACATACATTGAATATATAAAAATAAATTACTTTTTCACGCGTTTTCGCTTCGCTCTATAGAAAGAACCGCTCTAACCTGTCACAAATCACAATTGACAACGCATTTACGCATGGCTTTCGATAAGGTAACGCAAATATTACCGTAACATGTTCGAAAATAATGTCAAAAGATTCACATTCCAATTTACTTTTTTCTCCCCTCTGTTTGTATTTGTTGAAAAACATTTTCTTTCCTTTTTAGGGTTCCGATTCGTCATGTCTGTCTGTCTGTGTGTCTGGCCATCCGTATGTCACAGCCAGTTTATTCCGATACTATTATATTCTATTTATAGGAAAATTTCTGAAAAAATGTAGAACGTGAATAAAACTTTGACCGAAAAAATTGGTTTGAATAAGATTTGATGTTTAGAGTTTGAGATATGGGACTTTTTCATCAAAATGCAGCAGTAACTTTGTTTTTCATTAACATACTATGAAAAGCAAATTTAGCTTTGCTGTTAAATGTAATACCATACAACATATGAATGAGCCTTCATAATATTTTTATTATATTGTTGGTGCTACAGAACCCTGTGAGCGTGTGAGTACGACTCGCACTTGGCCGGTTTTTTCTTCTATTTGAATGTTAGATTATATTTGTTACTTTCAGAGTAATTGTTTTTTGTCGTCATACATACCAGGAGCGAATAAACTTGAAAGACAAATGTACCTTCCCGTCTTTCTTAGTGTAGATTTCCTTCGCCAACATTAGATTTTCCCATAGCATAATCAGCCTATCCCATATCTTCCCGTGGGTGTCGCAAGAGGCGACTAAGGGACTTACCAGAGAATGGGCAGCAGCGTTCTCTGATTCTACAACAACCATACTGCGATCGCCAACCCGCCTGCCAAGCGTGGCGATTATGGTAAAACCCCCCTTCTTGGAGGAGGCCTATGTCCAGCAGTGGACTTTTCGGCTGAAATGATGATGATGATGATGATAATCAGCCTATAATGTTTCCACTGCTGGGACACAGGTCTCCTCTCTATGAGAGGTTTCTTGCTCTCGACCACACTGGTTAATGCGGGTCAGTAAGATTCTAGGTCTTACAAAAAAAAAATATTCAAACAGTAGCTGTTGCCCGCGACCTAAATACCCAAATTATTTTAAAAATATTTTGATCTTATTTGAATCGGATTTTGTTAACAATTTCAAAGGTTTTAATTTATTAGCACGGAACCCTAATTCATTTTTCTAAACTAAAAGTGGCATTCGTTATTCCTTATAACATCAACTATCTGCCAGTAAAAGTCCCGTCAAAATCGGTCCAGCCGTTTACACAGACAGACAGAGAGACCAAAAACTAAAAAAATGTTTTTTTGCACTAAGTACTGTATGTACTTTCGTAGGCATTCAATAAAAAACAAAACGTTTTGTAATTTTGACAAACAGACACTTCAATTTTATTTATTTGTATAGATAGTATATCTAAGTAACTACACACACACACACACAACACACTAACACACACACAACACACTAACACACTAACAACGAAATCATAATTCCCACTCCCGAAGTCCCAATACGTCATCTTTAAACCAAAACAATCTCCAAGGAAATTCAGATACAATGTGGAAATTACAAGAAAACTTTAAGGCAATTAGTAGGTACGGAATTAATTAACGACGGTCTGTGTTTCAGCCGCTATGTGTTCGTTGAACAGACTAAACAGCAGACTTAATGTGAAAACGTGTCGCATATTGTCCATATGCGACACGTTTCTTGAAATTCAAGATGGTTACTATTGATGACGACGTTCTACCCGTCTGTTGTGTGTGATGGCTGGCATTTTCCTCCTTTTTCGTGGAGGTCGAAAGTTTTCCCACAAAGACGTACTTCTACAATATTTCAAAAATAATTTGGGTATTTACCCAAATTATTTTTAAAATATTTTGACCTTATTTGAATCGGATTTTGTTAACAATTTCAAAGGTTTTAATTTATTAGCACGGAACCCTAATTCATTTTTCTAAACTAAAAGTGGCCTTCGTTATTCCTTATAACATCAACTATCTGCCAGTAAAAGTCCCGTCAAAATCGGTCCAGCCGTTTACACAGACAGACAGAGAGACCAAAAACTAAAAAAATGTTTTTTTGCACTAAGTACTGTATGTACTTTCGTAGGCATTCAATAAAAAACAAAACGTTTTGTAATTTTGACAAACAGACACGTCAATTTTATTTATTTGTATAGATAGTATATCTAAGTAACTACACACACACACACACACACACAACACACTAACACACACACAACAACGAAACACACACACTAACACACTAACAACGAAATCATAATTCCCACTCCCGAAGTCCCAATACGCCATCTTTAAACCAAAACAATCTCCAAGGAAATTCAGATACAATGTGGAAATTACAAGAAAACTTTAAGGCAATTAGTAGGTACGGAATTAATTAACGACGGTCTGTGTTTCAGCCGCTATGTGTTCGTTGAACAGACGGCGGGAGCCGACTTAATGGGACAATATGCGACACGTTTCTTGAAATTCAAGATCTTTACTATTGATGACGGCGTTCTACCCGTCTGTTGTGTGTGATGGCTGGCTTTTTCCTCCGGTTTCGTGGAGGTCGAAAGTTTTCCCACAAAGACGTACTTCTAGGATATAAGTATTCTATGTCCTAACCAGACCCAGGGAGAGATGAGTCTAGATTTGCGCCCGTTTTTTGGCACTAGGCTCGCCCCCTATTACATGGGACTTAAACATAACTGGCGAAATGTTGGTGAACTATTAGGTACACCTCTGGCTATCCCTTCGGCGTTTACAGGCGCGATGTTATGTTTATGTTATCAACCTAACAAATCCTTTTTGTAAAAAAAAATTCACTCAAAAACAAAAATAAACGTTTTCTCCTTATAAACAGCCATCCATTATCTTCTATACAATTCAGATTTTGCGAAATTATTTGTAAGAAATCATTTCGCACCCTACGCGCCCTTAATTACACCCTAAATTGACGCAGAAACGAGAAGCCTTAATGATTTATATTTTTGCGTAAAAATATTTAGCAAAATTGTTTATGAATATTATAAATATTTGTCGAATCGTAAAATATATCACCGAAATGCGGTAACCCTGTTCGGCAGGCTGTTGAAACATTTTTTAAATGTATTATATATTTATAATGTAGCACATCAAATAGCTAAGTATTATATATTCATGCTGGCCATGTCTGCCGCATGCCTGACGAGCTGTGGGCCAAAATAACCACGATGTGGAGCCCTGACACAGCCAGAAGGCGACGCGGTAGACCTCGCAGGAGATGGCGGGACGAACTGGACAAAACTAACGACCAGTGGTCTACATTAGCCCTGGATTGAAGAATTTGGAAGTCATGGGGAGAGGCCTTTTCCCAGCAGTGGGATGACACAGGCTAACAGTATTAGTATCAGTATGTATAATGTAGTTTAATAAAAATCGTAGTCAAAGGGTTAAAATGTAATGTAAATGTGTAACTGACATAAACTACGACGTTATTAAAGCTTCACAATTAAAACAAGCCTAGAATTTTTAACACTGTATTTAGGCTGCCTGACCATTGAAGCGGAGCGAGGCTGAGGAGCGGAGAAACGGAGAAATATTAAACAATAGGATTGTATACCGGAGCAGAGCGGATTTTATGCAATCCTATTGGTTAATATTTCTCAGTTTCTCCGCTTTGCAGCCTCGCTCCGCTTCAATGGACAGGCAGCCTTCTAGTATGAAATTGCAATATATTTGCATTATCCCCGGTGTTAATTTACTACTTAATATTTCCATTATTTAAATTTTTACAAATTATTTTCCATTTTTAAATATTCCTTAAAAAAATATATAAAAAAACATTTAAAAATATAAAAAATTGTAGCCCACCGGTATCGGGAACAGGGTCCAAGCTACCGGCGGTCAGGGCTCCAGGGAGAGGAACCTCCTAACAATACGAGCCGTGTCCAAAAGTACCGCTTTCTGAATCAAGCCCTTGATCCAGCTGCCTAACGAGAGCCTCCTCAGGTATTGGTCGAGGCTCTTCGAAATTAAGCCATGGGCTGATACGACTATCGGCACAATGATCGCTGAGTCCACATCCCACATGTCGACAACCTCGCGAGCCAAGTCAAGATACTTGATTTTCTTATCTTTCTCGGCTTTCACGAGGTTCTCATCATGCGGGACCGTTATGTCAACAATCATTGTGCGCCGCTCTGATCGATCCACCACCACTATATCAGGCTTATTGGCTACAATAGTCCTGTCAGTGATGATGGATTGATCCCAGTACAATGTGATACTGCCATTTTCGAGAACTGGGTCGGGCACATACTTATAGTACGGCACTTCCGATTCCACAAGGTTGTATTTTAGAGCAAGTTGCTGATGGATAATCCTGGCTACAAGGTTGTGTCTATGCAAGTACTCTCCGTTAGCCAGACGAGAACACCCGGAGATAATGTGACGGATTGATTCGCCTGGACGGTGGCATGCCCGACATATGTCAACCGTACCGTCCTTCACAATAAATCTCCGGTAGTTATTCGTCATCATAACTTCATCCATAATTGCACAGACAAAACCTTCGGTTTCTCCGAAGAGGTCCCCGGAACGTAGCCAGGCTACGGACGCTGATAGGTCTACATCGGGCCCATGCAGGGCCCGGAAAAAGCGTCCGTGAAGCTCTTTACTCTGCCATACCTCCATGCGGTCGTTAGTGTCAAGCACTAAGGGTTTGCGCCAGTTCTCTTTAGCCAAGGAAAGCGGGGTGAGGCCCTTGTCCACTGCGACCACATCTCGATGCATCCCCACGTCGGTTTCAAGGAAATATTCCCTGAGACTGCATATCTCGCGATTGTGGAGAGTCTTAGCGTTTAAAAAGCCTCGACCCCCACACTTCCGCGGGATATACCTACTTAATATTATTATTATTTACTTAATATTTTTTTTATTTTTTTTTTATTTACTTTTCAATATTTTTCTTTTTGTAGCAATTATTATGTCTTTTGTGTGCTAATTAATAACCTAATTTAATTTGTTTACATACGTATTTTATGTAACTGATATTAAGTGCCCAAAAACTGCACATAACACATTACAAGTTAATGAAAAAAGCTCATTACAAAGACACATAATTATCACTAATTAATATGTCGCCGGCTTAATAACGATATACTAAAGATACCATTAATTTCCAATTACCAAAGCACTGTTTATTGGTTTAATTTAAAAATCAAAAATAGCTTTTGCACATATTGGGTAGACAACAAGTTTTATTAGTTAAAGTTATGGAATCAGGCTTTGTTTTGTGGAAATACATGACAATAATATCCATTGTGATATCTGGTTAAAGACATTTAATTCTCATAAAGAAATTACATTTCACTTACATGAGAACAAATTTAAATATACATTAATCATTGTCCTCCGACACTCGGACTTACAATTAATCTGACGTAATTAACATTATTTTTATTTACTTACATTATTATATTATTATTATTTTATCACTGCAGGGCAAAGGCCTCCCTTTTTACATTTGACAAATTATATAAAGTTACAAATTATTATGTTTGTGGGTACTCCTAAAAATCTAAGTTGTGACACTATGCGTAACTACCCCTCGCTTGAGATAAAGAGCGCGGTCCTGTTGTCACAATGCAGATAAATCAGTCAGTAGTACAACTTTTGTTTACAGCTGTTATTTTTAAGTTTTTTATTTAGTTGTTTTTGGTTAAGATGAGTTAGTGGCAGAATCTTTTAAGGTTAATTAATATTGATGTTTTGAAGAACATATTTTTTTAGTTTGGTCTTAAAAATATTGATCGAATTCGCACTCTTTATCTCATCTGGTAGTTTATTGTAAAGTTGCACTCCCTCATAAACAAGTGATCTTTTGGCTTGAGTGGTTCGCACTCGAGGAAGTACGATGTGATCCTTTCTACGACTGCTACGGTTATGTAATTGATGTGTTTTGGCGAGTGAAATTTGTGTATGTATGGTTTTATTAAGTATTTTTTGAATGAGTATGCAGGTGCAGTATGAGTGAAGTTGTTTGATGTTCGAGAGTTTTGTGTCTTTGTATATTTTAATAGTTGGTGTTAGGTAGTCGTAATGAAATAGCATTTTAATAATTTTATTTTGTGCAATTTGTAGGTCTTTTAAGTTTGTTTTAGGTGCGTTGCCCCAGATTTCGATTAGATACAGTATGTGTGGCTTTACTAGAGAGTTGTATACTGTCTGGCGTACATTATATGGCAGACAGTGTACGATGTTCCGTAGCGAGCCCAATAAGGATGTCATTTTGGATCTGATGTAGTCAATTTGAACCTTCCAATTCAGATGGCAGTCTAGTCTTAACCCAAGGTACTTCTCGTGTTGTTTAAGTTCGAGTATTTGGTTTTCAATTGTAAGAGGTGGATGAGGTGGTATTTTTTTATTTTTGGCTTTAAATATGACGTAGCTGGTCTTGGATGCATTGATTGTTAAAAGATTTTGTTGAAACCAGATGGACAATGAGTTTAGGTCTTGTTGGGCTTGATTTATCATGTCAGTTATAGAACCACCAAAATAAAAAAGACAGGTATCGTCCGCATATAGCGAAATATGCCCGTGTATTGGGATCTTATGGATGGAGTTTATATATATTAGGAAGAACAGTGGACCTAGCAGTGATCCTTGGGGAACACCAAACGTGACATTGTGCGGTTTACTTTGGTATTCTCCGACTTTAACCACCTGAGACCTGTTAGTCAAATAAGATTCGAACATTTTATACGCTACACCTGATACGTCTATGTCTTTTAGCTTTTGTAGTAATATAGGATGGCTAACTGTATCAAAAGCCTTTTTCAGGTCGATGAATAAGCCTAGCGCTATGTTTTTTTGATCAATGTTCATTTGTATTTTCGTAATCAGATCTGTAGTAGCTGATAGGGTGTTTGATTGTGTTCGAAACCCATATTGCCTTTCAAAGAGGAAATTTATTGAGGTGAGGTGTTCGTCTAAGCGTGTATAAAGGACCCTTTCAAATATTTTGGAGATAATCGGTAGAACTGAGATAGGTCTGTAGTTATTAGGATCCGTTTTGGCACCAGATTTGTGGATTGGGGTAACTTTGGCTACCTTTAATTTATCTGGAAAGGTTCCACTGGCAAGATGTATGTTTATACAGTCGGTCAGTTTGTCCACAATTAGGTCACTTACGCACTTGACGACTTTCGTAGTTATACCATCGATACCGGCACCGCAGTTCGGATCAAGATTCCTGATTATTTTGGATACTTCGCTTGCTTGGCATGGTGTGAAACTTGTGAGTTCTCTGTTATATGGTTGAGAATCTGGCGCTGTTACAGTTTTGTGTTGTTGTAGATGTGTAGGAATGAGGTTGGCTAAAGTGGAGCCAATCGTAGAAAAGAAGCGGTTGAATGTTTCACAAACCTCGTTGCCATCGGTTAAAGGTCCAGATTCAGTTAGAAGTTTAGGGGGAGTGCACTGTGACTTGATTTTATTGTTAGACAATGTATTTATTAAGTTCCACATCTTTTTAGGGTCTGCGGTATGTTTCATAAATGCCTCATAGTAGTACTTCTTTTTAGTGTTCCTAATTGTTTTGGCTGTAATATTTCTTTCAATTTTAAAACTTTCCATAAGATTTTTATTACTTGGCTCTTGTTTCAATCGATGCCAGATTTCATTTCTTCTCTTAATTTTGTCTGTTATTTCTCTACATATCCAGTCTTGGCGTGGTGGGTTTAATATTTTTGTTTTGACCGTTGTGCTACTATGAATGCCACACTTTAGATACTTCTCAAAGTTCTCGTAAGTTTTGTCAGTTGACGAGTATTCTACGAGTGCGATGCTTTCGTGTAGTTTTTTATAGTCTATCGCTTCGTATTTTACACGTTTCTTTGGTGGACTCTTGTATTTTTTTACATTTAGATAAATTTGCTTGTGGTCAGACATAGGCGAGTCAATGATGACCATATGAAAGCTTTTGTCCTTAAGGTTGGTGCATACGTGATCAAGGATGGTTTTTGTGGAAGCAGTCTCACGCGTGCTGTAATCTTCATGGATATTATTCAGAAAATTGTATCCAGACTCTTTCATAGCATCTCGGTAGTATTTACTCTTGGAATTTTTTGTCAGGAGGTCGATGTTAAAATCGCCGAAAACTATAGATCGGGGTTTCTTAATTAGTTGCGATGAATATACTTCAAGAAACTCTCTTGTGTTATTGTTTCCTGGATTGTAGACAGCTCCTATGTTTAATGCATGTCGCTCGAGGTATATCCATAGGTAGTTGATGCCTCCGGCGTACACTTCGTCAACTTTGCTGTGACTAAGAGTATTGTGTACATAAATGGACACGCCACCACCCCTGGAATCTGTTCTGACATTATAATAGTGGGTATAATTGGGTAGTTGGAAATGATCGGCGTCTTCACTGGATTTGAGCCATGTCTCAGTTAGTATTATGACATGAGTAGTGTATTTGATCGATGTTATTATGCATTGGAGTTCGTCGAATTTTCCTTGTCGTTTTATGCTTCTTACGTTTGCGTAGAAGAACGTTAGGGTCGATTTAAAAGATGGTAGGTCTTGGTAAGTATGACAGAGCTGGTATGTAATTGAATCATCTGAGTTAGTTAGAATGTTAGGTGGATTTAGCGGTATTAGTTTTTTTGATGAGCCTGAACGATCTTTGGAATGCCTTTAATATATTTAATAATTAAATTCTCTTCACCATTTTCCTTACGACGGATTAGTTCTTGGCTGAGCTCTTTCATTATTGCCTTTTGGGTCGGGGTCTGGTCCGAGTATATTTTAACGTTATCCGGTAGTTTAGTTTTGCTTCGCAGTATTATCTTCGCCTCTTCAGCTGATCCAAAGCAAATTTTCAGTGGGCGGTTTTTCTCTGAGGTGTATTTTCCAAGCCGAATTGTTTTTATTATTTTGACATGTTCGGTCAATGCATTTTGTAGAATGTTTTGGGCCGAACTCATGTCCTCAGCCTGACGTGCGGCGTTATCAGGTATTGTTGGTTCAGGTAGGCCAGCGATTATTATGTTTTTGCTTCTATTCGTCCGTTCCTGCAGTTCATTAATAACTTTTTCATTGGCGAAATCATAGTTTTGCAGTGTATTTGCCTTTAATGGTGTAGATTTGAGTTCAAAAATTTCAGTTTCAAGCTTAGATATCTTCAGTTCAGCAGTGAAGTTACTTTTCTTCAGTTCTGAAATTTCCGCTTTCATGTTGTTATGTTCGGCTAACATCTTTGCAGTTGAATTTTTAATATCATTGACCTGGTCTTTCATCGAAGAGATATCATCGCGCACTGGCTTCAAGTTTGTCTCCAGTGATGCGATCATTTCATCACGAAGTTTATTTATGGCAGTTATTATGTCACAGCATTCCCTTTGTTTTCTCTTCCGATATGTGACGCGATAGTCTGTTTCATCACCACTAGTTTTTGAAAAATCTGATTGTGAACCACTTTGACCTACTGTTATATTCTTGGCTTGTGGCGAGCGTCGAACACTCATAATGAGTTAGCTGGTTTTAAGAACGCGTGGGAAGAGGTTAAAAAATGCAACTATCTCTTTTACCCGAGGTGGAGCGGGGGACGCGTGCGTCGCTTCGATGCGCTGCTACTCGTTGATGTGTGATGATAGATGGTCGTAACTTAATCACTTTTTGACACCACTTTCGGTCTTGTACTGCAAGCTTTATGACTTATTATTGGGTGTAGGGTATTTGATTTTTTTTGCAAATTAATCAGAAACACGTCCGTACTGTCCGAGAGCCGAAGATCGTTTTTATTTAAGATATTTAATTTAAATCGCGTCATAAACTATAAACTGACCGCTTTAATGAGTCCTCGCGAAGGTATCAATTTAAATAGAATATTCTGAAGGTTGATCACGTATTGGTTCAATTAGAATCTTTATACATAAGTTAATTATGGTTATTTTGAAGTAAATAACCAGTGGGATATTGTTAGGACTTTGTGGACACTTAATGTGCCTTTGATGGGGCAAGGTGGAGGACTCATTAAAGCGGTCGGTCTATAGATTCAAGCTTTGTCTCAGATTGGAACTTCTATCACTTGCAAAAGATATGCGCTTGCAGAAGGTTCGATAATTTATTATAATGCAACCCATATCAATGCATGTAACTAAACAAATTCTTATTCTTCTTTATTCGTCTGCTTAGAAAAGAGTTATGTTTTCAGGATTCATGTTTGTGTATGAGTTTCCATATTAATATACTTTTTTTTTTCAAGATGTTCCCAAAAATATTCTATTTTTAAGTTATTCAAAGCGTTAAGTAGAGGGTTGTAAAACGGTGTAAAGCTTCAAGTTACCCCCGTTTTACTTGATGCCTCATAACTTTATAGGACAAAGTTATGTCCCACCTGCGGCCGAATTAAAATAGAAACGCTTGTGCTACAACCCTTTACTTTCTGTTTTACTTCGCTCATTTTGGATAAACAACCGACCTTCAACTGCTTTCGGAGTTATTAGGAATATTAAGAGAATAAAAATAAAAAAACACGCTTTGGAGTGACGTCATTTTATTTCTCGTGTAAGACTCAGCAAACCCTTTTTTTATTTGATACCCATATCATAGGAATTCATCAAAAATAACTAGTCCACCTTCTTTGGGAGTCCGCCATATTGGATTTATAATGACGTCACTTAGCTAACCAAGCAATTGTCTAGCTAACTATACTTACATAGTTAGGTACAGGTGAAGCTAGTAAAAGCGTGTTAAAAATAGAGTTATTTCGGTTTATTATTTGACTGTCCTGAAGGACTAGACATTATGGTAATTGCTTCTTAAGCGTTTAGTATTTAATGACTTTCAATAGAATTGACATATTTTGGAAGCTTGTGTCTATTTTTTTATCACATTTCCAAAGAGCCGTAACATCCAAGGTGTATGATAATGGTACCTATTTTCGTAGAGAGAAGTTACATTTCAGGAAATTTCCAGGCCATTAAAAATCTAATGCTGGTACAAATAAATCCGAAAATAAAAACAAAAGATAGCACCTTCATTTATTTAGAGTACCTACTCCAAATAAGTGAATTTCCTTGATTTTTCATTATTAAAATAAAAAAAACTACAAACTACTTCTATTACAAAGCAACACTGCAAGGCTTACTTTTTAATGATACGACAAAAGTTATCAAAGATATCGAAAAAAAAAAGAAGCAAAGAGAAATCGATGTTTTTTGTACTGCAATATTCAAGCGTTTCTCCTCTTTGCTGTTTCTGAAGCGTGCGAAAGACAGCGAGAGAATTTATTTGCTCAACCTGTTATGTCTTATTTCGTACTACTTCTGTGTAAATTATGAGTAATTGGAATGTTCTCCGCGGAGGTTATGCTTGATCTAGTAAACGAAAAATTGTCGTAAATTTTTTGATTTTTGTTGGGTAGTCGTGCTGTTGCTCATTATAACTCGATATTACAATAAATTGTCTGCAGTTTAAAAAGTGTAACTAAAATAACTGAAAACCTTAAAACGGCCCATGTGAATCATTACAATTTCACACTTATGTACTAGTTTATAAATCCTAAAATCGCATAAAAGCAGCTGCTTCCTACATTTGTTGACGAAAACGATCAAACATGTATGAAGCAGCAGATTTTTTCGTAAAACAACTGCAAAAACGTGACGGAAACAGAAAAACTCTTTAATAGCCAACAAGAACACCGATTTCTCAATAAAACATATTAACAACAGCCGTTTCTTCATGTACAATGTGTGAATTGTAAAACAGTCACAAGTTCCATTATTATCGGATTTTACGGCACAAGTTGCGGCCAGGCGGCCCGGGGACGGACTTAATGCGGCCCATAAAACGCCCCAGTGCGGCCCTGGACGCTATAAAGATGGCCGATGTTTAAACCCAAAACAACGCAGTAAAATTTTTAGGAAGGAGAATTAATCGCGCAGGTTTTTTAGTGTGCAATGCAAATGCAATGTAAATGTTCCTTGGTTTAAATTCATTGGGTACTTTATTCTACTCGTACAGTGATTTATTTTAAAAAGTTTAAATGTGAGATATTCTCGCTAACTGTACGTATCTTTTACTATGCCTACCTGCGGTTCTGAAGCCAAATTAACGTTATTTTAACTGAGAGTTAAAGATTATTATCATCTACACACTATTTTAAGCTTTCACGGTTTACAACATCAGGATCGGATCATGGCATTTGCAACAGCGCCGAAATATCGGGAGCTCAAAACAATGAACAATCACGGAAGATATCCCGTAAGTGACAGTACAAGTTTTATTATCATCTACATCCTAAATTCACTGCTGGGTAGTGATCTCTCTTTTTGTGTCAATCCATTTAAATAGTTTCTTTAAATAATTGAAAATTTACCTTGGTTTGATTAAACATGGCCGCTGTTAGAGTTTCATTGACTTTACTCATCGATATTGCAATAGAAAGCCAAGAAAAGAACGGCAATGTTTCACGTCTTGATCAAATCGTAAATGTCTGAAAGGGCGACCGTATATTTACACTAAAGCACAAACAGCAATAAGGTACGTATAATTCTATTTCTAGTCTCTTATACACAAATAACTCTATACAAAATCTCTAAAAAACGATGGATGTTGATGAATGGAGAGAGAGAGAGAGGCTAAAGAAAAGATGGATTATGTGAGGAATGATATGAAAGAGAAAGGAGTAAATGATGCCGTGACGTCTGACAGGGGAGAATGGTAGAAAAACACGTATTGCGCCGACCCCAAGTAGGACAAGGACAGGAAGATGATGATGATGTCTCATACATCCTACTTTCTACTAATAATATTATAAATGTGAAAGTTTGTGAGGATGGATGGTTGGATGTTGTTCCTCTTTCACGCAAAAACGGTTGAACAGATTTCGATGAAATATGGCACGCAGATTCTCTATACCCTGTATTAACACATAGGATACTTTTTATCTCGGGAGTACGATCCCGTGGGATAATAATCGAACTAGGCACGGGCGAAGCCGCGGGCATAAGCATACATAACTCTATACATCCCAACTATGTCTACCCGCCTTCTAATCTTACTTCTATAAATAATTATACAAATATTATAATGCGACAGTAACTCTGTCTGTAAGTCAGTTTGTTACCTTATCATGACTTAATATCTGAACTACAGAACAGCAAAATCTGAACAGATTTCCAAAAAAAAAATTGACACAGGTAGACCATTTCCTGGGTCTTCAATACAATATTCAGCAGTGGTGAAGGTTCCATACAACTCGATTCCTACCGACTTCCCTTTTTAAAATGCCACAGCAAGTATTCTATAGACAAATAATATAATCACATTAAAGATTATGTATTCCGACTTATAAAAATTGACCCTTCGCTACTGGTACTCAGGCTCATTTCCGACCTCAGCACGGCGAATCTGCAGCCAAAAGGCAGTACAAAATAAATACCACAGTCCTCCCCAGAGGGCGCTAGTTCACGTAGTTGTCAAGAATTAACAACAATCAGTTGCATGTCGTTGTGTTAACCTGTAGCAACTAGTAGCAACTTGTAGCAACTTCACAGTTTACTGTCCCTACGGGTAAGGTAGTGTAATTAACTGTATGTAGGCACTCAGCTATCTCAGGCCCTTTGTTAATAGACGACACGTGCTCAAGTTAAGTTGCTGTTTTAACTACTTGGATAACGTACTGTACTACTATTTAACAAGGTCGTTAATTGCTAAATCGTTTTTGAAAACGTAGAACGTTGTCTTTTTGTCTCATGTCAAGCTTGATGTGACGTCCACGTCTCCACGTACTGTACTTTTTAAAGATGCTTTTAGAAGCTGGACAGACACGCGGGACGGCATGGCAGGGCATTTTATCTTAAGTCAACGTAAATTCATACGTACCTAGTGGTAACAAGATACAAATTACGATGTTTAAAGATCGACCCCAAGGCATTAAAATCAAACTTTTCACGGCATTGACTGCCTCGTTGGTCTAGTGGTCACAAGCGCGACTGCTGAGCATGAGGTCCTGAGTTCGATTCCCGGGTCGGTCAAAGTGTTATTGGGTTTTTCCATCAGGAATTTTTCAGTAGCAGCCACGGAGTCTGGATTTAGCAATAGACTCACCCCCTGTTACATGGGACTTAAACATAACCGGCGAGATGTGGGTGTACCTACTTGTTAAGTTATACACCTCTGCTTAACCCTTCTGGGATTACAAGGCGTGATGTTAAATTATGTTACGTGGTCATGAAACAAATGGAAGTCTGTTTGTAAGGTTGTAAGGAACTTGCACGTGCACGCCTTGTATTTTATCACTCTCAAGGGAAGTCTCCAACTTTTTGCAAAATGAAGGATACATAGACCTACTATTATCTTATTCGTTGAGCGGGCGCTGGTCGTTTCGAAGTATGAATAAAGTGAAAACAAACATAATACATTGCTGAATGTTGGTTTTCTATTGCCTCTGCTAACTCTTACTACATTTATCATCAAGCATTCAAGCCCATGCACCGCTCTTTAGGCAAAAAAACTCTACTCTACTAGATAAAATGAAGTGAGAGGATTTTGCATATTAATATTTAAAAAATTATGAATAATTATACTTATATATTTAAAGAAAATTTCTAATATGACCCGGTAAAATACCGTCCAGTCCCAAACGTTAAAATTTGTTGAAGCATACCTACAGACATACGCTCTTTTAACGAAATGATTTATGACCAACGCGAGATTTTTCTGAATGCAGGGACATAAAATACGAAAGATTTTCAACTTTTGACCCGGGTCATAGGTCGTGTGTTGAAAAATTTTAGCGTTGGGTCACTCTGGTATTATAATGCGGAATGATTTGTACATACCCTATATTTTATAGAAGATTTTTGCATAATACAGGCTGGAAGAGACACCGACGCGAAAACGGCGTTACCATTTTCGCGTTTCATACATTTTGACTGTATATTGCACTTTTGTTGGAAACAGCTGTTTTTTTTTAATTACCGATGAAAAGTTTTTATGTAGGTGGCTCAGAATAATGTACTGAATACGTGGTAACCGTTTTCGCGTCGGTATCCCTTCCACCCCAAATAACAGCATGCTTGTTATCCCCGAAAGGTCAGTAGGAAGAGGTGTATATCGTATACCCATAATACTATTTCGACAGTAACGTTTGTGTCCCATGTAATACGGAGCGAGTCTATAGTTATCAACTGGACACAAATCCAAACGCTGAGTTTGCGAGCTTGCTACGGCTTAGGAATTTTGCATTTAAAAATGTATCACAAATAATCGGTATGTATACAAGTTACCCTTAACCAAGGTCGAAAAGCTTGTTCTCCCCGTCATTGCGATCTTTTTTTTTCTGGATCATACCTGGCAAAGACATTCAAATATTTTTAAATCTTTTTGATTCCTGGGAACCTTCTAGTTACGGAGATAATGAGGGTCAAAGATCCAACTTTTTCACAAAGTTTACTTTTAATAACTTCATGACCCCCGTACTATTCAATGCATCCATCAGAACAGTATTTTGAGTGCATTACATTGAGTCCTACCGTAAAACGTGATTTTTCACCGCAATAAAATTCGTTTTCCAGCAAAAATGTTTGCGTAGAGGTACTTACTTACTGGTATAGACCTCAGAATGCTTTATATGTAATCAGACATCTTATTTAACTATTATATAATGCGTATCACTCGCAAATCTCGCGAAAGCGCAACTAACACCACCAATGTGTGAGCAAATATCATGATTCACTTCACTTTATGTGCCCCTAAAAACCCGTTGCGACTAAATTGCAAATCCGACCCAATATATACGTAGCCAATTGCAAATATTCCCCTACACTTGTGTCAATATCTGTGACCAGTTTTACAAATTGCCGGTCTGATGCAAGAAGCAAGCCGTTTCCGCCAATTTGGATTTATACATACAAAAGGTCTGTTTTGGAAGGAAACCGTTCCAATTTCATCAGCCAATCATAGCTAATCAATGTTGTGGAATACCACATTCGATTGGGGCTTGCTATTGGCTACTGAACTCACTATTAAATCTGCTTTCAATCAGCGGCAAACGTTGAGCGATACGGGTCGTCTGCTATATCGCACTGTGTTTATTTTTTGTCTTTATTTATTTATCGGCCATTTTTGTTTTCCAGTCTAAAGGTTCATTATTTGCACCTTTACTATACTTATAATATGGCGGTTTAGTTAGCGGTTTGTCAAAATGGCGGATATGACACTACAGACACGACAGTCTCAATTGAAAGAGTGACTATGATTTTACCGAGTTTGAAAGTACCAATATCTGTAAAAGAAGTTTAACTTTGTGCCACTTTCTATTGACTAGGTTTTTTCTTATAAACCATATTATCTTTTCTTAAAAAAAATATATACCCACCTTTAACAGTAAGTAGGTATAAGTACCACGCGTATCTGACCTTATATATAAGGGCATCATTGATAGTTGATGCCTCGCACCATTATTTTCAATAATGCTAAATATTGAGTAGAATTATAATATGCATTCACAACAATTATGCCCAAAATATTATCTGTAGTTGTTTTTTTGTGTTGTTGTTGTTGTTTGTAGTTATTGTGTGTAGTTTGTTTGTGTTTGTATGAACGAGCTAATCTCTGGAACAACCAATCGGATTGCAAAAAGCCCAATTCTTGAGCGGTTTTAATCTATTTAACATCACGCAAAGACCTTTAAGAGCCGAGTAAATGGAGAAACGGTGGCAGCAACCAGGAGGCACAGCTAGTATAACGATTAAACTACAACCTCACAATTTAAAACCTCAGGTTCCCAGCACAAAACTGCTGCTGATTAACTTCGAAGGTAATGTTCAGGTAAACAGAGCGAAACAATTATTTCGAACGCGATATTAATTCGCGCTGGCAATTAAAACTGTAGCAGGTCTCCGTGGCTAATGGCTAAATGGCTAACGACCGAGTGGCTGGTTGCTGGTGGCTGGTGGCAGGTGGCTCGCCAATTAACCACGCTAATTTGCAAACCTCATAATTGTTGCTTGTACAAGCTTTTGTTTCTTTGACGGAGATAATTAGGTAGCCATATTGTTTTTTATCAGTCTAGATATGATCGAAGATACTCTTGGATGTATTTCATGATTTCTTTGAACATTGAAATATTTCTAAAATTTACAGTAGTTTGGCGTGGCGACGATTACGTTAATTAGTAGTATACTCGTGGATCGATATAAAAAACATTTGTCTTACATCAATTAGTTTCAAAACAGCAGAAGCACCTACTTTAATAAGGAGAATCATCTGTCAATGCTTTTATCAAACTAGTGCTTTTCTAATCATGCTTCGACCAAATACGAGTCCTTATCAGTAGTGTCTAATACGCGTACGATATTAAAAAAGGTTTATTACATACATTTTGACCTGAAAAAATAGCCCTTATTAACATCCAAGCTAAACCCTTTTTTGCAGTGTATCTTTCAGCTACAACATCTAAACTGATTCCATTTCTGTTTGTTCCAGACTTTCTGCGTGGTATCAAAACGTTTCCGAAAGAACTACATCCACCGGTTCACCGCAACGAGGTCCCTGTTCTGGTACTCTCCGTGGTCTCCAGTGCGCCGGGCCTGTGTCTACCTCTCCACAAACCAGTACTTCGATTACTTCGTCATGGCTACCATTCTGCTCAACTGTGTCTTCCTTGCCATGTCGGAGACTATCGAAGAGGCTGAGTGAGTATTTTGTTTATTTTTCTTATTAGAATTATAGATTAGACTATCTTATGCCCGCGGCTTCGCCCGCGTGGTGTTCGGTACTGTCCCACGAGATCGTAGTACCGTAATAAAAAGTATTCTATATGTTAATCCAGGTTATAAACTATCTGAGTGCCAAATTTCATACTACCATCCTCACAAATTTACGCATTTATAATATTAGTAGGAAGTAGGATATACAGTATTTTTAGTGAATTAAGGAACATAAGAAACATAACACGTACAGAACATAACTTAAGTCGCAAAACTGGAGCTAAACGGGGTCGCGGCAGACCGACGAGAAGATGGCAGGAGGCCTTGGATGGCTCTCTTGTTAATTGGAGAGAAGAAGCGCAACAACGAGAAAATTGGAAGGAATGGAGAGGCCTTAGCCCAGGAGTGGTACAGTTCAGGCTAAGACGTAGAACATAAGAGTGCAGGTAGAAGCAAGAGAACAAGTTTTAGTATGGGACGCGCTCTGAAATATGAGAAAAACAGCTGTTCCATATTCCTCTGCCTTACCCTGCGGAAAAACAGGCGTTATGTTTTATGTGACAGTTGTAGTCCATACTATACAGGGTGGAAGGGACACCGACGCGAAAACGGTTACCACGTATTCAGTACATCATTCTGAGCCCACCATATAGAAGTATTTCATCGGTTATTAAAAAATAAATCAGCTGTTTCTTACAAAAGTGCAATATCTTCTTGGTCAAAATGTATGGAACAGCTGATTTTTTTTAATAACGGATGAAAAATGTCTATGTCATGTACCGGGCTCAGAATGATGTACTGAATACGTGGTAAACGTTTCGAGTCGGTATCCCTTCCACCCCGTATTGTACGTATTTCTATAGCGCTGAAGCCATTCGCAAAAAAATTAGGAGATTTTTTTGTATATTTCAGAGTTCGTTGTATAGTAAAAGTGGTTCATTCTCATTAGTACCTACTACACTCTCTTAAACTATGTCCCTAGTTTTACCTAACATCGGATAAATTGTAAGAATTCCATTTGTACATTATAAATTGTCTGTAATATATGAAAGTGCGAACGTCAACGATTAATATGAACCACGCGACGCCACGCTGGTTACTTGAATGTACAAAATGAAGCTACGTTTGTCGCGCGCAATCCCTGGATCATCATCATCCATCTGTCCTAATCCCAATTTATTTGGTAGCAGCGCAACAAGTCTCCTTGTTCCATACTCTCTTAATGCTGTGGTTATCTCAAACAGTTTTTTGAACGTCGCGATTAAAACCGTTACGGGTTTAGATGAACATGTTAATCCGTTGATTGCTTTAGGATTACAAATATTTTTATTTTTTATTAGCCTATTCTGTCCCACTGCTGGGCAAAGGTCTCCCCCATTCGTTTCCAACTCTACCGATGTTTTGCCTTCCCTAGCCAATCAGTCATGAACGAGTCCAAATCGTCACGCCAGCGTTTCTTAGGACTGCCAGGACTGCGGGACTGTTCGAAAGAGACACCGCGGCCCTGGAACACAAAAGGCAAAGAAAGAACATGGATGGGCTTTAGTCAGTGCAAGTCTGACACTCCCTTCCGCTCCGCCCAGAGCGGGAAGTGGGTCATTTGATGACTTCCCAATCTAAAAAAAAGTGGAACTCAACAAGTTAAAAGAGACTTGAAATACAGTATGACCACTTTAAGTATGCAGTTCAAGGTGGCGCTGCTTGTTAAAAAACACCGATATGTCAAACATGTTAGGTACATTTAGTTTTAGTTCTGAGTTTTCCCGCCTGCACAGATAAATTGGATGAAGTGTAATTGGATAAGTAACGTTAATAAACAAATCAAAACACTAACGAACCAGATTGCAACAGAAACCTTTGATTTCTCCTTGCAACATTTCCATCCCCCACAAGGGACGTCCATAGTCCTTCGACCTTTATATAAAATGTTTGGCCTCCCCTGAGTACACCAGCTTTCTCATGCGAGGTCGTATGTTATTGTAACTTATTGCCCGTTCTGAATTATTAGACTTATTCCAAATAAATATTGTTTTCTCTGGGGTTAAGTAACAACTGCGAACATAAGTTGTTTTTCTTTACTTGTGAAGCCATCAGTGGCGAAGGTTCCATACAAGTCGATTCCTACCGGATTCCGTTTGAAAACTATCACATTCAGTATTCTACAACAGTAGTTTTAGTATATGCGAAACCTAAAACACGTATCTAGTATTTTTATGTAAAGAATCTATGTACAAAATTTCAAAACTGTATCTTGAAAAATCACAAAGTTGTAAGCTTGTTCTGTTACCTGGTTGTCCGCACAAAAACGTGGTCACCACGCGGCGCCGCCGCGCGCACGCCTCCAGCATCGTCTTGAGCTCATTGATAAAAATAATTTTGCAGTAGGTACCTAAATGATTGCGATAGGCACTTAGTGCCGCTCGGTGTCCAACTTATAGATTTTTTTAAATATTTTTGGTACAAAATATAACATGGGTTAAAAATTATTGGAATCGATTCAGTTACTTATTTTGGACAAACTATATTCAGGTTTCGCATATACTAAAAATAATGTATAGACAAATAATATAATTAAAGTCAAAACTAAGTACACAATGTGGTAATCACATTAAAGATATGTACTTGCGTACCGTACTGTATGGTGTCGGACGTAAAGAATAGCACCATCCCATATCTTCCCGTGGGTGTCGTAAGAGGCGACTAAGGGACTTACTAGAGAATGGGCAGCAGCGTTCTCTGTGCTTTTTTTTTTTTTTTAACAACCGTACTGCGAACGCCAACCCGCCTGCCAAGCGTGGCGATTATGGCAAAACCCCCCCTTTGGGGGAGGCCTGTGTCCAGCAGTGGACGTCTTCCGGCTGAAATGATGATGATGATGATGACTTGCTTACCTCTTACAAAAATTGACCCTTCGCTACTGGAAGCTATGCATGTCCACTGCTGAACTTAGAATAGAACATCATTTATTTATCAGTATACGGTAGGTACATAAAGATCTTACAATTTTTATTAGTTCTTATATACTACCGTCGCCGGTGTAGAAATATTAGTATTTTAATATAATTATTATATCATAATGCGACTAATACACCAATATTAATTAATTATTTAGAGACAAAAAAATACACATTTACAATACTATAGATAATTTATATTATTAATGGAAGTATAAGTGCATTATTTAAACTTATGATCAATGAATTCGCTAACAGAGTAGAAAAACATGTCTAGAAGCCAAGAAAATAAGCATAAGCATAATCAGCATATAATGTTCCCACTGCTGGGACACACGGATTCCTCTCTATGAGAGGGAATGGGGATTATTCAGCCACGCGGGCCCAGAAAAAAATGAAAAAGAAAATAATGCATGTTTAAATTTATTTACACGAACCTTACAGGCCTGTAGATCTATAAGTATAGTACTTACCAAGAAAAATGTTTTTTTTGTAAAGCTGGGACTAAAAATCATCAAACATTTAACAGTTACACTGAAACTAATTCTAAGTCCCCCTTCTCTCTTTAGGGAACAACTCCCCAATTCATCCAGAGGCTAACAACGCCACCTAAAGCCGGTATTAAAGTGCATCCGCTTAACATTCACAGCCCATCGCGACTACCACCGGCGTTGTAACCGGATATCCGGTTTTAGTCTCGCCTTCATGAATAACTGACAACTTAAATTGGTTTGTTTTCAGGACGGATGTCTTGGTTGCCTTTGAGGAATTTCAAACTTTTTTAGGAGAAAATTTAATTAAATGTTCAACGGTCATAATTAACAGAGTATTTTTGAATGTAGCAGGTTAGGAAGCTGTTTGTAGTCATGGCGTATTGGATAATTATGCTGAGCAAAAAGGGTTAAGGTATTTGTGAACGTATACGTACACAATAACATGAATATGCCAAATAGAGTGAACAGAAGGAAAAACAAAAAAAAAAAGGGGGCCTACCATGACGTCTTAAAGCAGGAGTAATTCCAGTGTGGGAAAGAGATGGCGCTAGACGACCTGTATAACTCTGTCTATTTCCCACACCGGAATTACACCTGCTTTAAGACGTCATACTTCAAAGAAACCCCCCAGGTATAATTATGACAAGTTTACTTTGATCATCATCATTTCAGCCAAAAGACCACTCCTGGACATAGGTCTCCTCCGAGTGTCGCCACATTGACCGGTCCCGTGTGTCTTGCATGCAGCAGATCCCCACAACCTTCACCAGGTCAACGGTCCTTCCAACGCAACGTCTTCCTGTTCGCGGTCGCCAGTCCAGAAGTTTTCGGCCCCATCGGCCATCCGTTTACTTTACAAAAAAGCAAATGACCAATCGTTTCTCAAATTGCGAGCTATTCTTAACCCACATATTATTATTACAATATTAAAGTAGTGCGACAATAAACCTCCCCCTCAAAGCAACAACCACTTACAACAATGCACCAGATATAAATTTCAAACCCGACGGTAAATTACAACCGTTCGTACTTCGCAGACAGGACATGTACTTACACCGTATGTTCGTAGGTATCGTGGTACTATCGCGCTCACTAACGAGATCATTTATAACGGCGACGTAAACGCAAGTAAGCGACTAACATGATTGATTCAGCCGTCGCCGATGCAAACTGATTTTGTGAGTTTGCTCATAATTTTGGTAGCAGTGTAGATGTGAGTGTCGCTTTAAAACGCTTTTTGGAGTGGTACAAGTACGATACATTAAGCGTGTATTTAGCTTAGGGGGGCTTGTAGGATAAAGGGTTTTACTTTAGTTGGTAATTTATATACATATAATAAAATTGTAACAGGCCGATGTCAGTACATTGAAGATATTGAAAATAAAAATGGGGGGTCTTTATTAGAGCAACAGAAGCTAAAATAACAGTTTTTAGAATTTTCGTCTGTCTTTCTGTCTGTATTTTTATACGCGCATCACGCAAAAACTACTCATAAGATTGAACGCAGTTTTCAGCACTCTACTGCTAGATGCTTAACTTAAAATATAGGCTACATTAGATATAGTTTTGGACCCGATTGGTGGCGCTGTGCGGAGCAAGGGCGGTCGGTAGTGTCTTTATAAAATCATAGACGTGTGCAAACGTCATCTTAATAAATACATTGGCGAGCATACGGCAACTGAAAGCAATTGCTTTTATTTTACCAATTTAAAAAAGGGAGATGAGAGAGAAATAGAGGGAGAGAAGATTTGAAAGAAAAAGGAGTTAATGATAGAGTAGCGTAACCCCAACTTACATGAGATAAGTTCAAGAAGACCTTTGAAAAAATCAAGCAATGATACTAAATACTTTTCAGTGCTTTCATACCACACATTTAAAAAAAACGAACAAGAAAGAGGGTAGACCGATTTGTCTGCTCATAAACACCCACCCGCAATAACTTCAGTTTATCCGTGATCATGGTGCTTGCAACAGCACCGAAATATCGGGAACTAAATAACAACAGTAAACATGGTAAATATCCCGTTTCTAGACTATATAATAATGTTAGTGACCATGATAGTTTAAAATCTTATATGACACATTTAAAGTCCCGGAATTTGGCAACCCTTAGTCATTATTACCCAGCTCACACTCAAATTCTCAACTATCGAAATGTCAAGCATCTGTTTTAATCCAATATTGAAGTCCCGGTAATTGCCACCCGGATAATTCGGATTAACCGGTTCAGACGTCAAATTCGATCAACAAGTGCTTGACAGAACATGATAGCCGGGTATCGGAAGCCTCCTACGTGAAGCTTTTATTAAAATACCGGTAATTTGACCCGGGTAAACATATTAACGGGTTTAACCGGGCTCTCTCGCTAAGTGAGCAAAGAATTCGTTGATCGGCATTATTCTTGAATTGGGCTGTGTTTGGAAATTTAAGCCAATTGACATTTTTACTGTTTATTTTAGGGACTAATAAAATTAACAGTATAATTAGGTTTGTGAGCGTAATTAAAGTAGAGTGTTATTTGTAGAAAGGTAAAGAGACTTTGTGCATGAATGTCAAATACTTAGTAGGGTTAAAAATTCGGTTTGCGAAATTCAAGACCTAACAGTCGTTTCACGAAATATGCATGTTTAACATATATTTAAATATGAAAAAAGCTAGTTATATAATTCTAGTAATAAGCAAAATATGTCATTCCTTTTTTCTTATTTACTAAAAGGATTGATGAAGGTAATTGCATTAATTTGAATGGTTCAAACACTGCTTGGTAGCGTGTCGGCAACTTTTCTATATTATCATAGGCAGTCGTCAATTTGGCAAGCAATGGTTTCTCAAGAAAGTAGTGAAAATTTATAAAACGGAATCAAAATTTTATACAGGATATAAGGGACACCGACACATAAACGGATAACTTATCCGCAGAAACCACACTTGTTAGAGATCCACAACTCAATAGGAAAAACAGATAGTGTACAGAATAAATAGTACCCGGTCCCGACTGTAAAAACCAGTTTTAAATCATACACTCATCATCATCTGCCTAACCTTTATCTCAACTATGTTAGGGTCGGCTTCCAGTCTAACCGGATGCAACTGAATACCAGTATTTTACATGGAGCGACTGCCTATCTGACCTCCACAACCCTGTTAGTACTAGGTAATACAAAACCCCTTGGTAAGTCTGGTTGTCAGAATTTTTGGGCCACTGACTACCTAACGACTGTCAAAGATGTTCAAATGACAGCCGGGACCAACGGCTTAACGTGCTTTCCGAGGCACGGAGGAAACTCGGTATGTAATGGGTGGTCACCCATCCAGAGACCAACCTAGGCAAGCGCGGCTTAACCTATAGATCGATCCGAGCGGCTGTTATTATTTAGCCACGAGCTCCACTTAAATCATACACTCAAATTTCCACTAAATACAGCACAACCTACCAAAAGTGTGGGCACACGAGACAACAAAAAAGTTCCTTAATACGATCCCCAACTCCATCACAACCCAGCCAGCAACACAGACGTCCCTATAATCTAATTCCTCACATGTAATTCGAGATGTAAGTGAAAACAAAGTTGCTGACACTCAATTTAACCGAGCTACCCCAACTTGGGGCCAAAGGTGTTGGGTGATCAGCTATGCAGGGTGCGTCCCCCACAAGTGTCCCCACGTGAGGTGACTGCTAAGATGTGGAGCTTCAAACAGCTTTCACGATAATGTTGGACAGTTAATCTTATTGTGTATTAAGACTTATAAAATGGTGATGATTGTGGGTTTTTATGGGGTTGCGATAAATTAATATTTAATAACATCACGCCTGTAATCCTCGCAGGGTTAGGCAGAGGTGTACCTATTACACCCACATATTCAAGTCCCATTTAAGGGAGAGCCTATGGCCATGGGAAAACCCAATAGCATTTTGCCCTACCCGGGAGTCTAACCCAGGACCTCATGCTCAGCAGTCGCGCTTGTCACTCGACCAACGAGGCAATGAAATTAGGATGTTATGCATTTTAGGATCTTTGTTGCACCTGATTTATAATGCTACTCAAACTAGATTTACGATTCTTATATGACTTATAGTATAGCAAAATCTCTTTGCGTAGTAACTTTTTGGAAAGATTTTCCCTTGTTTTGTAAATAAGGTTCATACGGCGCAGTCCCTAAGGTTTTAATTCAGAAAGATCTAATATTCTTTCCAGATGTATATTAAAAATAAATGTCCCAATTTCCTAAAGTATTTCTTATTTAACAGGACCCGTACGAAAAACATAAGATTTTGTCATACATAATTCAATCCTACTTTACTTTAAAACGAATAAAATACAAAAGGAAAAACCGTTTAGGTAGGTAGTATTTGCTTACAACAAACAAATGCCTTTCAATGTGAGTCGGCCACAGTTTTATAAATAAAACTTGGACGGTTTACACTCATTGTAACGTTTTCAGCGGCCTTCAGTCCTGTAATTATTTAAATACGTATACAATTATACGGACGAATTGAATAAAAATACGAAAACATATTTTCTAGTCGTGTGTGAAATTGTATGTTGTATTTCAAATGGTTTGGAAAGTTAATAATGATTGTGGTCTGAAATATATGGTGAAAACATTTTCACCACTTTCGTTTCTAAACAGAAGTTCGATTTTTTGGAGCGTCGTCCCTACCTTTCCTATCTGTGTGATATTCTTCCTATCTAAACCTCTATATGTCATAATAAACATCCAAGTATGTAGGTATGTGCATACTATGCTTAAAATATACGCGGCAATTGAATCAACAGCATTAGTACCTACACAATCATTTATTTATGAATTATAGAAAACTGACAGCTCACTAAACAGAATATAAATAGTAAGTGAAGCTGACAGCCAATTACAATACTTCACTAATAAAAAACAGTCTGGTAAAGAAGGTGTGAACAACACAGCACTGCCTACAAAAAAAACAGGACAGTATCAAAAGCTTAAACTAGAAACATATCTAATATAGGCAGTAGGACTTATAAATAAACCTTTAATGATCAAAACGAAGTAACTCAATGTTGGAATGTTACAGTTATAAAAACTGGCTGGCTGTTTGTGTATGTGAGTTTTAAATGTTTGTAAACGCACCCACGATACAGGTGAAATTCCTAGTGTGGGGCAAAGCTTTTTAAAAAAAAAGAAAAGAGAAAAAAGAAAAAGAACATTGAGGAACTACTTACTGCACTGATTAACCATCTAATCACAAAAGGAGTGATTTAGGTGTCTAGATTGCAAACGACAACTTACATACAGATGATACAGACCTGAGAATTTATTGAAATACCTACACTGCCTACATCAACATGAAAACTCCAATACACCACACTTCAACTCCTACGCAAGGTCGATGGTTTGTAAACAAATCTATGTTAAATTTAAATTTAACGACTCATCTGTAGGATCGGCTTCATTCTTTTCTTTTTGCTGGGACATCGGCCTCCTATCTGAGAGAGAGCCGTAACCCACCAGGCGGGCTCATACAACCTTTGTAGACTTATCATGATATTGTATCAACGAGAACTAACATTATAACCGCTAAAGCACAAACAGCAATTCCTCTTCACCAAAATTGCTAAACGAATGGACTTCACAACATTTTTGTGCCACGTCATTTTAACCCTCCATAATCGTACCCCAAGCTATAAAGGCTGCCTTATCTAGCCGACATTGTGGCACTGCGGTATTCGAGCCTAATACCGACTAATATTAGTGTGTAGCATGTTTTATCGGGCCGTTTGATCAACAGGTTTATTGATTATACCAAACGGTGGAAAGACCTGCGCTGCCCGTTTTAGGGTTGATGTCGGTGAGAGTTTTAATTGTAACGATATGTCGGTCAAGGTGTAAAAGCGTTTATTTTTGGACGTCTGCATCTCTTTTCATGTTTTTAAGCTGTTATATCCTATATTCCATAGTCGATCTTCCTCTGGCTTCAAATACTTCGTTGTTCGGTACGGTCTTCAATGTATTACTTTGTTCTAAAATATCTTTGCATATCCCTTCAGTACTGTATACTATAGTTCTTAATTACACGGTGTAACAGGTTAGTTTTTTTAGATAATGTTTGATAAAACTGGCCTGTTACACCGTGTAACAATAAGGTTTCCAAAAATGTAATCTGCATATTGTGTCTGCTAGTTTCAATAGTTGAAAATAGGCATTATAGAAAATTCACATCAAGTTTCCACCAATAAAGTATCAGTTAATTTTATCCGTGCCGATATGACTGAACCTTAAATTGGCCCTTCGACATTATACTCGGTTGTCAGTTCAGCCGGCTTCTACAAACAGTGTTTTGTTTGGCGTTCTCAAATATCATCACCTCATTGGTTTATCTCATACTGACAGGCGTGATAAATTACATGGTAGAAATATACTTCATGGTGAATATTATGGTGGATTCGCGAGTTAATTCACTTGACAGTTTGTATTGTAATTAGGAACACGAAATGGTTATTATTGTGTTCGTTTTGAGTACGAATATTGCGAAAATTAATCATCATCATCATCATCATTTCAGCCGAAAGACGTCCACTGCTGGACATAGGAAAATTAATATTTCTGTAATATTAATTTATGAAATAACTAGCACTTCGCCCGCGACTTCGTCCGCAAAAATTGTGATAGCTCGGCTAATTTGCATGATATAAATATAACTTATAGCCTATGTTACTTCCTGATAATTTAGCTGTCTATTGGTGCAAAAATGGTTAAAATCGATCAAGTAGTTTTTGAATTTATTCGTTACAAATACACAAATATTTCCTCTTTATAATATTAGTAACTGTAGACTGATAATTATACAAATCTGTAACTGGTACTTTCTCAAGCTTTTGAAACTGAACGATTTAATGGTACGATTAATTTGAGTTTTGAACTTGACTTCCTTTTCAAATCGATTGATTTATGTCTTTGAACACAGTCATCATCATCATCATCATTTCAGCCGAAAAGTCCACTGCTGGACATAGGCCTCCCCCAAGAAGGGGGGTTTTGCCATAATCGCCACGCTTGGCAGGCGGGTTGGCGATCGCAGTATGGTTGTTGTAGAATCAGAGAACGCTGCTGCCCATTCTCTGGTAAGTCCCTTAGTCGCCTCTTACGACACCCACGGGAAGATATGGGATGGTGCTATTCTTTACGTCCGGACACCATACAGAACACAGACACAGTGAACACAGTGTAAGCTTTAAACTCTGCATACAATTTGGACTTGGTGGCTCACGATCAGCAACTGCCTAGCCTTTTCCCAACTATGTTAACTTCCAGTCTAACCGGATGCAGCTGAACCGGAGCAACTGCTTACATGACCTCCACAACTCAGTTAGGACTGGGTAATACGATACCCCTTGGTAAGACTGGTCGGTGGCTTACAATGTAAGCTGAAAATACACCACAACGTAGCAGGTACCCACATATATAATATGACAACATCAAACAATCTGGATTACTACAAAAATAATAAAACCCCTGAAGTTTCACTTTCCAAAACAATTGTATCGTTAACCAACCGTACGTACGGGTACATGGGTCCTCAACCCAAAGCTACAAGTATTTTACGCATTGCGCTAACTTATTCCGGTAATGTGGATGCCGCAATTTCACGTTGTAAAGTATAAAAGCAACAAGCGACGGTTATTATATGAATTCGCAGCTTCTTCCTACTCAAGTCGGTACTTTATGACGAAATTCTCGTTGATCCCGTTTTTGTGCACGCTTTTTACTAGGTTTGTGACCTCTGACTGTTGTTACTTGATTTTTTTAGGAGTGTAAACTTGATGGTCGGATATTTAGAATTTATTGGAAATCAAAACCTTGGTAGCTCAATTAAGATCGTTAAATGTCACTGATGTACGATTTTCAGTTAGCATGTTTGGGATAGTACTAATAAAATGACATTCATCACCTACATAACAGAAACCTATCCATCTTTTTACGCAGTTTGAATCTAGTGATATAAATCAATGAGCAAGCTAGTAAACCCTCCATAAGAACATATGTTCGCTATTATTGCCAGGTTTATGTAGGTACAGACTTCTATTCCGTTTCCATGTCGAAATATCCTCCATAAAAATACATATTTAAAAAAAATTTATTCAACCTTTTATTTTATTTTAAAATCCCATAAAAATGTCCAAATGCGAACCTTTTCAATAAACGTCACTCAACGCTCACTGTTGAGACCATGACCGGCTTTGCAGCGTGGTTAGACAGACTTTCCTTTGATTATCATTCGGCCAGCTTTGACATTTTTTACCTTTGATTAGCGTAGGTTTCGGCGACTACATGATGATCTCATTCTTAGCAAATCATAGATCGTTTCTGAATGAACTGATGAAAGCCAATTATAATTTTAGACAGAAAAAAACTAGGACTACTGTTTTTCTCATAAAATAATATTTTTGTTAATTTATTTTAGTAAATATTGTAGACTTAATTTTAAACATAGGTACATGAAGCCTGTAATCCCCGATAGGTTAGGCAGACGTGTGCCTAGCTGCTACACTCACATTTTCGCCAGTTTACGTCCCATGTAAGACTTTGCAAAAATCTAAACAAAAAGTGACGCCTAAGCGCCTTGTTGTTTATTCTGTTACTTATAGACTGACCGTTTTAATGAGTCCTTACGAAGCTATCAATTTAAATGGAATATTCGAGAGCAGCGGTGGCCCAGTGGTGGCGGTCCCGACTTACGAGCAGTTAGTCGTGGGTTCGAACCCCGGCAGGCGCATTACTTTATGTAATTTATTTCATCACCACTGCTCTCAAAACGGTGAAGGAAAACATCGTGAGGAAACCGGCATGTACTAGAATCAAAAATTCGAAGACATGTGACATCTACCAACCCGCACTGGGCCCGCGTGGTGGATTATAGCCCATTCCCTCTCATAGAGAGGGAGGCCTGTGTCCCAGCAGTGGGAACATTATAGGCTGATTATGATGATTCTGAAGGTTGATCACGTATTCTTTCAATTAGTATCGTAATACCTACGTGGATTATTTTAAAGCAAATAACCTGTGGGATGTTGTTGGGACTTTGTGGACGCTTAATGTGCCTTTGATGGGGCAAGGCGAAGGACTCATTAAAGAGCTCGGTCTATAGATTATTTTATATAAATTAGTTTCTTTTTTTTGTAAATATTTAGTTTTAATTATTCTGTAAGTAGCTTTAATTTAAATATACAATTAAATACATTAACTGCTATACAAAAATAAAAGAAAAATAACAAAAAGTTTAATTGAAATCCCTGTAAATGTTAAACCTTTATAATAAACGTCGCTCAACGCTCACTGTAGGGAACGTGACGTGACAGCGACTCTGATGTCACGCCGCAACATGTCCGCCGCGCGATTAGTGACCGCCGGATCAACGTCGACTTATAAACATGGCGCCGATTGGCGGTCACTCAAACTGTTTGAGTTTCAAAGTTATCGGTGGCTCTTTGGAATTTGAGTTTTGGTAATCCTTGTTTGATGGATAAATGGATAATGGGCTTGGATAATCGTCTGCCTGGCTCTTCACAAGAAAGTTG
Organism: Noctua fimbriata; assembly: GCA_905163415.1. Classification (NCBI taxonomy): domain Eukaryota; kingdom Metazoa; phylum Arthropoda; class Insecta; order Lepidoptera; family Noctuidae; genus Noctua; species Noctua fimbriata. Next base: position 12,752,234 of record LR990939.1, read on the forward strand.
GTATTGAATAAAAACCAACAATTGCTAGTTTTCAGACGTTTTGTGTGAACCAGTATTTTGTTTGAGAACAACACTGAAATTGCGAAAAAATTACAACTCAATCAATAATTAACAGTCCCCTATAATCTTTAAATTTATGACAGCCAGAATCTACTATTAAGCATTCTCTTCGAAAGTCAACAAAAGTACACCGTCTAAATAGATACAGGAACACAATAATTGAGATAGCGTGCCTGCTACGTCGTAGCTCGTAGCTGACGTCACGGCTACGCTTGCTACGCCGTAGCCGAACTTCTTGAACTCGTTAGTGTTCTATTTGCGGAAGTCTTACATTGTGACACATGTCTTGTCTTGTCACAGTAGGCAATCTATAAAGGATGTTTTCCTGGGTCAAATTAAATTATCTAGCGACACTAGATAGACGTGACTGGTATTGATATTTGAACACAAAACAAATAAAACGGATTTCCTTATCACATCCTAAAAGTTACTACAATAACTATTGTTATTGACCCCAAAAATAAATAATTATATAAACTTTATTTTATGATGTTACATGTCGATACATAACTAGCGAAATGTGTGTAAAGTTTTAGGTACTCCTCTGCCTAACCATTCGGGGATTTCAGGCGTGATGTTATATTACGTTATATGTCAAGACCCATATCGCCATACAATAGTTTAAATAAGCGAGCCATAGAGCAAACTTTCCTCTATCTTTATATTTTGTGGTTATTTCGGCTGCCATTTTGTTTCTGTTACTGGCTGGCATTGCGTAGTCAAATTAGTCCAATTAGTGTTTGTTGAAACACAGAAAGATGGCGGTTTGGTTTGTAACGGATATTGTTCGCTGACGTACATTTTAAGTACGTACAAGTTTATAAGTGTTTTATGTATTTATGCGTATAAGTAAAAAAAAAACATGTCAGCTAATTTGTATGTTCCTTTGACTTTGAATCACTAATTTTAATACCTCAAGTAAAAAGCATCATTTCCTTACTTAGCATTTTGCCTAGGGGTCAGAAGTTATCCCAAGGCAACGACCTACCGGGATAAAAAGTATCGTACCTCCTAACCCAGGTTATACGGGGTGGAAGACACCCCGACACGAAAACTTTTACCACGTATTCAGTACATCATTCAGAGCACGCTCCATAGAAATTTTTCACCGGTGATTTTTAAAAAAAGCGGCTGTTTCCTACAAAAGTGCAATACCTACGCGGTCAAAATGTATGGAACAGCTGATTTCTTATGTAGAAAAATGAAAAACTCAGAATGATGTACTGAATACATGGTAACCGTTTTCGCGTATGTGTCCCTTCAAACTCAAAACTCAAAACATTTATTGCAATTAGACCATCACAGGCACTTTTGAATGTCAAAAAAACATAAAAAAGCGAAGCTACAGTCACAGTCACAAGGCATAATAACTTGAGAAAGTACTGTAGTTGCACATTCCAAAGCATAGATCTCTCTACTCTTTTAAATCAAAATATTGTTACAAAATCTTGGTTACATCATTCTTCTTCTTAGCGTGTCGATGGCAAATTTTTAGTTAAATATGTTTGGCCCAAAATTCAGCTACGCGAACTCCGCTCGCTGTAGCAGTCATAAGATCGTCAAGTGCGCAGGTGTTAGGGCATGCAGCGCAAGTTGGAAGATCATTCATGTTGAGATTATACATATATGTGAGAACGATGTAGAAAGTCGTGCACATTAAGATCGTCCAGAGTAAAAGATTAAGGCATAACGCCTTCCACTCTGTATAGTCTGCCTGTGTGCCTCTCTGTGATATCCGTTAAGTCGAAATTAATCAATATCGCTAACTGCAGTAGCTGAAAGTTATCCCCAAAACCTCAACTAACACAAAAGAGAAAACAATTCGTCAATCCAAACTTTACAAACCCGAAAAGTCAAACTCAAACGAACCACGAAAATCAAACAACGAAAAATCGTTTCGGAAACGTCAGTTTTCCTGTTTTATCGCCCGAAATAGACCTTCGGAGAATCCGTAAGATCCGGATTTCAAATAAAGCTATCAAAGTTGATTCTGACCGGGGAAGGATCGGAATAGTTTTTTGATTACTTCACAAAGGACCGAGTGATAACAGACACTTCGGGCGAGCGGTCTTGTCGACATTTTATTGCCTCGCCAAGTCGCTTCTGGTTTGTGAGTAGGGGTGTCCCGATAGTTCGACGGGTTGTGAACACAAACGCATGTGTGTACGTGTCATAAATGAAAGAGGTGTATTTATATGACTTTTGAAACTGTTTTTCGTTTTTGTTTCTTTGACTCAGATTTAATTGACCAGGTGATTTCTGGTATGCTCTTTTAATTTTACAAACAATGGCCCACCTTCCATCTTGCCCCAACTGCGCTCTTGATGATTTATTTACTGCATCAGTGATCTGGTTTCGCGTGGCTGAGTTTTGGGCTAAACATATTGAAACTTTTTGCCATCGAAACGCTAAAAAGAAGAATTGGCCGAGGTCTCAGTCTTTACAGTCGTTGGTATTTCAATGTTATAATATACTAAGTGTTGCCCCAGACCTTTTTCCTCGTGAAATTATTATAAAAATATCCCTTCCCTTTTTTAATCGGATTTTGTTAACAATCACATGGGTTTTAATTTTTTTGCACGGTACCCTAATACTTTTTCTAATATAGCCTAAGTTACTCCATATACATCAGTTACCTGCCAGTAAAAGTCCCGTCGCGCGTTGGTCCAGTAGTTTTGGAGATTAGGAGGAACAAACAGGCAGACAGACAGACAAAAATAAATTGAAAAAAAAATTGTTATGAGTACCAGAATATACTTTCATATGCATTCAGGAAAAAGCTGTAATTTTGAAATTACAAACAGACTTCAATTGTATTTATATATAGTATAGATTAGTTCTTCAGACTTCATTTCGTCCCTGGCGACCGGTTTAACCCAGCAGAGACTAACCATCGCTATAGATGATGTCATAGTATATAGACATAGACACAGGTGCATAATCTCTTTCCTAACCCTCGAAGTTCAATGGGACGGAAATCCAACGCAACAGGAAACAGATGAGGCGCCTATTCCAATTAACTGTGAAGCTTACATTTATTTACACACAAAATACTAGCAACAAGTATTTTAGACAGTTACATATACATAACAACAAGTACGATGATTTCTGAAGAAATCTTCCAGATGAAGTATAAGTATTTGATTAGCTTTAATTAATTTTACTATAACTGCAATAAATAACCAGTCTGACACCTATGAACAATAACGAACCTATGAATCATTATGCAGCCGTAATATATTGTTACCTGTAATAATTAAACATAATAATGTTCAGCAAGTCGGCACTGTAAACGAAATATCGTACTAAACAACCCTTTGTGCTAACAGTGCTTAACTCACCCTTAACCAAGGATATTTAGTTACATGTGTATACCCTTCCGTCGAATACAAACCATAAATACACTCTATAGATGGGAGTTTTACAATCAAGGATAATTTAAATAAAACCCGGCAAACCCAATGTATAAAGGGTGTAAATAGACCCTTAACATAACCGAAAGGCACTTTTTTTCCCCGTCTTTGCGATTTTTTTTTTGTTCTAGACCATAAATGTGATAGACCATAGCTGAGAACCTTCTAGTTACGGAGATATTGGGGGTCAAAGTTCCACTCTTTTTTACAAGTTTTTTTTAAATACATGATTTAATGTAAGATTTTTTTACACACCTCCACGGCCCTCGTACTATTCAATCTATCCACTAGCACAAATCTTCGAGTGCTTTCCATCGAGTCCTACCGTAAAACGTGATTTATCACCCCAAAAAAAAACTCGATTCCCAGCAATAATTTTTGCGTAAAGTTGCTTAGTTTGATGTACAGAATGCTTTGTTGACGGCTATGTGAAGGATGTGTTTACACCCTGTATACCCAGCTGGTTTATGTTGTAGATATCACAGTTATACAGCCTTGAAAAATAATAAAATCAGCCTGTAATTTGAGATATAAAAAGCCTTTCATGATATACAAAAAAAATAAAATCTTTTTTTTTCAGTACCTACTTCAACAGTTACTGCTTTTCATTAGTCAGAGAGGTCATTAAAAATGCAACGCCTCACTCTTGTAGGTCATGTCTAAGCCCGTCTAAAAAGTAACAGTTTGAAAAGTTCATGTACAGTCGACTAAAGCTACGCCTGCTCATTTTTAAAACAAAATCCCGTGCACACGAAGAGACCACATCTGTTTATCGCCCCTTTTTTTGCAAACCAATGTAAAACAAAAAAAAAATGAAAAATATGCGAGCTTTTTTTATTAAAGTAATACTTCGATTTATAAACAGCTAGACTTAAAGCGTGATAACCTTAAAACTAGGCCACCTGCAGCTATACCCTACAATTTCGTCAATGGTGTTCTGACATGTCCGCTTTGTGCTCGGAGTTTTTCGGCCAAACTTAGGTATGCTAGCTACTTGAGAGCACATGATAGAGCAGCACACCAAAGCTCTCGACAAGCTCCCTAGAAAGCCATCGAATGCAGTCGCTGTGGCCGAAATCGGCTAGATGGCATCATCATCATCACTTCTATTAAAAAATCTCAGTCTCTGTTAATGATCACAGATGTTTGACCACACTTTTTCAAACGTTGGGAATAAAACAAAAAAAGGACCAACAGAAAGTTTTAATGTGTTATAGCGGCTGGGCGCTCTGCAAGCAGGAATAGTCCTTATGGTAGTCAAACGCAAGTTTGGTGGACTGTACCTATTTGTAAGTTCAAGGTTCTAATAATAGATTTCCTGTTCCCGTAACATAGACAAGGACAGAGATAAGTCCAGACGTATCTATGTCCGGCAGCGTTCCATTATGTAGATGACAAAAACGTCCTGGGTTCCATGTCGGGATTTAAAATATCCTTGCGTGACATTTTAGTCCGGCGTGGGTTTACAGCTTATGTTTTTTATGTGAAATCGTGAGCTATTCTTATTCATTTTGTAACTGAAGAAGAGAGAGAGAGAGATTAACATGAATGAGAAAGTGATCAATTAAAACTTTACGAGTTTGCAAAAGTCCAAACTCTCACCAATTTATTCAGAAGCGTCAATTTCCCTGTTTTATCCGCTTATTCTCTAAAATAAATATTTTTCGGGTTGTCAGGATTTATTCCGTTAGGCTCGTACATCGTGTGGGCAGAAGATGGGTTTCGTGTAATGAAAACACACTGGGTGCGATACACTGTTTCTATTAAATTAACAAATTACTTGAAATTACAATTTAACACAATAACACGGGGCACAATGAATCGGGTACAGTTCCAGGACGTCTCAACTCCGCTACGATCAGACATTGAATGTCGTCCTCGCCTCGAGCTGTAAACATCACGGCTCTGTAGAAGCACGCTGTGGTGTGGGTAGACTTGTAAGTAGGTCGCGTGATGTCACCACTGGCGCGCTTGGTACTTTGAAAACATTTTATGTCCGTACCAATGACCGGATCCGACATATTCGTTACATGGACAACGTTAACTGAATCATTCTGTAGTTAAAAACACGAATCTCGCGCGCTTCGATATAAATTTTATTAACTTTGCTTGGGTGGTTTATGAGTTGGCTTCTATAAATGTATTTTTTCGTTTTTTTTTTATGTTGATGTAGTCCTAATAATATCTTCTAGTTACAATGTAAAATAAACGTATCACAAGAATTTGTGTGGAATGCTTCAACTAAAAATTTTGCAAAAAAACGCAATAATGTGATAATTCTGTAGTTTTTTTTTTATTACTGGTCGTATATCAAACCTTATCTATAAGGGGTGGAAGGAACATTGACGTGAAAACGGTTACCACGTATTCAGTAAAAGAAAAATTTCTGTGTAGTGGGGGCTCCGAATGTTGTACTGAATACGTGGTAACCGTTTTCGCGTCGGTGTCCCTTGGAGCCTGTATTGATGAGCTCTATTTTAAAAAGCAACTCCTAAGGATGATGTTGCATTTTCTAAAAAAAGATACAACCCTCACATACGTGAGAAAACAGTTTTTAAACTGGGAATAGGGAGCGAGATAATAAATCACTTGGACACTAATATGCCTTTTCACTCTTGGGTCCATTATGTTTCGGCTTTTACGATGATTTTCATAGTACCTCGTGATTTTTTGTAGCGAAGGTACTTTCTGATGAATATGGTGGTGGTTTTTAACTTAAGAGTTCAATCAGAAAAATGTGAGGTTGTAACTAATTTTTAAAAGAAAAACAGCCACAGCCAGGGTGTAAATAGACCCTTAACATAACCGAAAGGCCCTTGTTCTTCCCGTCTTTGCGATCATTTTTTTGTTCTAGACCATACCTCTAGTTACGGAGATATTAGGGGTCAAAGTTCCAACTTTTTCAAATACATGTTGTAATGTAAGATTTTTACTTTACACACCTCCACGACCCCCGTGCTATTCCATCCATCCATCAGCGCAATGTTTTGAGTGCTTTTCATCGAGTCCTACCGTAAAACGTGATTTTTCACCCCAAAAAAAAAGTTGGTTCCCAGCAATAATTTTTGCGTAAAGTTACTTAGTTTGATGTACAGAATGCTTGGTTGACGGCTATGTGAAGGGTCTTATTACACCCTGTATAAGAAAGAAAAAGAATTTATTAGTCTCGCACAGGACAAAACAACAAAAAAATGTTTAAATTAACAATAAAATAAAATTATATAAAAAAGTAAACATAAGAAAAAAAAAAAAAACGAAATTGGTTCTGTACGGGGTGAAAATGATCCTATCTCAGCATGCTGCTAAAACATTAAAAAGAAAAAAAAGTCTCTGCCTGGCTTCCAGTGTAACACGATGCTGGTGTATACCCCTATTTTACATGAAGCTACTGCTTATCTGATTTTCTCCACAGCCCTTTGGTAAGACTGGCAGTCACACTTTCTGACTTCTGACTAGCAAAGGTCCACAAAGGACAGCCGGGACCAACAGCTTAACATGCTTTCCGAGTCACGTAGGGGTCTCGATTGATGGTCACCCATCCACGGACCGACTTTGGCAAGAGGAGTGGAGGGTATTTTAATACTAAAACCGGCCAAGTGTGAGTAGGACCGGCGCATTAAGGGTACATCGTAGTAGAGGACCTCCCTTTAATTTTTAATTTATTTTTATTATTTGTTGTTATAGAAGCAACAGAAATACATATTCTGTGAAAATTTCAACTATCTAACTATTATGGATCATGAGATACAGCCCGCTGACAGACAGACGGACGGACGCACAGCGGAGGCTTAGTAATAGGGTCCCGTTGGTTAAGGAAACCTAAAAAGTTTCAATGATTATGGCAAAAGTAGAAACATAGCTACGTTTCCAACATCTATCACTAAAACATAATCCTATTCGGGTCACCGCACAAGTTTTTACTTAAAGGGCGTCCTAAGTGTATCCCGGTGTTGTGGACGCAACAGCCGACGGCCGGCAAATAGAATAGCCTAATTAAACAAGTTGGGCCGCTCTGCAAATGCACGGATTTTGTTACGTGATTAAATTAGTTAAATGTTTACTTTTCTTTGTGTGTGTTTGGTTTATGTTTTTAGTGATATTGATCATGATTCTTCGAAGTGTTCTGGATTGACGTGGCTTGATTAATGATCATGGCCAGATATCGCACAGGACAGAGAGGTTTTGAAGGAGAAGAGGGAGGCCTTTGCCCAGCAGTGGGACACTCAAAGAGGCTAACAAAAAAAAATGTTAATCGTGTGATCTCGGGTTATATTGAAAAAAAAAACAAAAAGTCGTTTGATTTTATGATTTTTTAATGATTTTTTTTAAGTTAGATTTTTAGATACTTTGCATAAAATCATAAAGATATTATAAATCTACGTAGTTAGCATCCTGCCTCAGAAGTCCGGTCAAATAGTTTATTTGGTCCAAATAGGCCTTGAAATAACGTTCACTAATCACTTAATCAGTCCATACTTTCTCATTTCCCAAAACAATCAACCTTTTTATAGTATTTACTCCTTCCTATTCTATTTAAAAAAAGAAACACCGAATACGCAAGAACATTTTAAATGAAACCTTCTTTCCGCGATACATTTGTTTCTCAGTCCCGGAGTTATCTGGCCTTTTTCGTACTTAGTTGCCAGTTTTATTTTTTCATGTTCCGAACGTTCGCTGTCTTCGCTTCGGGATTGTTCGGCTTTGGCAACGTGCCCGAAGTGAAAAAAGGATTCTTTCTCTTGTGGGTACTATGTAGGTACTTACGTATAAGTTATTAGGTAGGTGTAGCTTGAAACTTACTATAATAAATTTGTTGTTGTATGTGTTCTATAGTTCTTACAACGACTCTTATAAGTTTTTTCGGATATGAAGGCAATATTTCCTGCTTTTTCTATATGTGAGTATGTTGTCGTTGATAATTGGGTTATTCTCAAAGATTTTCCACGTAAATAGTCACATTCCGCTATTAAGTACTTACTTACTTAGTTACTAAGCATGGTCTTCAGGTCGGGCAAAGCGTTATTGGGTTTTTCCATCAGGAATTTCTCAATAGCAGCCACGGAGTCTGGATTTACGCCCGGTCGATGGCAGTAGGCTCTCTCCCTATTACATGGGACTTAAACATAACTGGCGAAATGTGGGTGTACTATTAGTTACACCTCTGTTGTTATGTTATGTTATAAAAGCTTGGTACTTGACTCGTAAAGCATTATCAGCGTATAATGTTCCCACTGCTGGGACACCGGCCTCTGTGTAAGGGAGGAGGTTACACGTGTAAAGCGACACTATAATTACCAGCTTCTGTTTAACAGAATTACGTTCTCCCAGTCCTTATTGAGTTAGCATGCAGTCGCCTCGAGGTCTAATTTAGTTGCCTTTCACGACACCTACCAGGGTCTAATGATGTTAAGGGCCTGTTTCACTAGCTTCGGGCCGGGTGGCTGTTCCTAAATGATCTGAAATTGTTTCAAAATTGATCAAAACTCATCCCGACGTTCCTATGTCCGGGTGTCTGAAACAAACTGTAGATTTTCGTAAACACAATTCTATGGTTAGAAAGATGACTTGACATCACGCTTGAATTCTTGACAGATTGAGCAGAGTTGTATTAAATTGAAACCCGCATTTCGCCAGTATTTTTATATCAAAATAAATACGTCTATAATTCATCATCATCTGCCTAGCCTTTTCCCAACTATGTTGGGTCGACTTCCAGTCTAACCAGATGCAGCTTAATAGCAGTATTTTACATCGAGCGACTGCCTATCTGACCTCCGCAACCCAGTTAAAACTGGGTAATATGATACACCTTGGTAAGACTGGTTGTCAGACTTTTTGGGCCACTGACTACCTAACGATTATCAAAGATCTACAAATGACACTCGAGACCAACGGCTTAACGTGCTTTCCGAGGCACGGAGAAAACTCGGTGTGTAATGGGTAGTCACCCATCCACAGACCAACCTAGGCAAGAACGGCTTAACCTAAAGATCAACCCGATTGGCTGTTATTATTTAGCCACGAGCTCCTCAAAATAAATACGTCTATAATTATGATGTTTATTTGTTTCGGATGCTGAAACCAAATATATATAAACCTGTTGACTCAAATAGTCGTCTGCCAATATTTGAAGCGTTTTGCCACATCTATGTTGTCTCTATAGCTAAATACAAATATATCTGTTTCTGAAACAACATTTCACAAGCAACAGTGTGTCGATTCTGTAAAATTCGAACAACAACTCGCATCTCACATCGCTATTCACTCTCACTTCGCATAAGATTCAAAATGACCTTGATTTTGCATTCTGTAAGCATCACCTAGTCACTTGCGAAGTGAAGTGAGTTTCGAATCGACCAATATATTACTAGTGAAGTACCACATTCAACTAAATGTTAGTTTAATTTTATCGATTCCTGTTTTTTGACACAATCGTTCAGTTTTTGGCATAGAATTTTAGCTAACATGATATTTAAATTAAAAAATCCTTATTTGAAGGAATTTGAGGCAGTTAATATGTAAAATACAGTAAAAATTGTGATATGAATATAATCTATGCTTCTTTTACGAAAAAAAAAATGTCACTGTCAGTGTCAGACAGACAATTCACAATATTTTGATAGTGTGTTGCGTTGTTTTGTTTGTGTTTGATTTGATCGTGCAGTGCCGAAAATAATTGTTAAATAATCATGAAGTAAGTTTATATTTGTGGTTGTGAAGTTTAAAAATGATATTAATTAAAATAGTATTAATTTTGTTTTCTAATCCAACAATAATGTTCCAGTCCAAATGAGACACGTTCCTGTCACCCATCGTCGGCTCAGGTTGAAACTCTGAAAGAAAAAGAGAAAGAAACCCTGGCATGGCGAGGGGTTTTTTGAGAACTCAAAATGCCAGAGAGCGAAGTCGACGCCAGTGGGAGGAACTAGCCGTGCGCCTAAATAGCATAGGTGGCACAATAAAAAATCACAAACAGTGGACCAAGGTTAGCATCGCTTTTTTTAACTACAAGTGTTAGTTAGAACCACTTGACATTCCTCAAAACCAACCACTTAAAATGTGCGACGAATCTTGGTTTAAAGTGTGTTCCTTGGTGTTAATTTTACTCAATCAATGACACATCATAGTAATCGGTGTTCTTTTTTTCAGCATCACGTCACACGCCTTCAGTTGCTGCTCCTCCACCATCTCAACGTCGAACGGAATTCTCCACCATTACTGAGAGATTCCTGAGAGTGGAAGAACAGCAGCTGGAGATACAACGATTAAATGCACAAATCCTGCAGTCCTTTCTGGAGAGGAGTGTGGAAAGAGAAAGGGCCATGGATGAAAGAAGTGCAGAGAGGGATAGGGTCTTAGCTGAAGCTGTGGCTGCAGTGGGGAAAGGGCTGCAAGCATTGGCAGAGGCTAAGAATAGAGATAGGGTGTAGTAATATAAGTTAATATAATAAATAAAACACTTTTAAACGGATACTAGAGCGGTTTTATTGAAAGTCCATTGGTGATTAGTTTGGATTTGGTTTGATTTTATACATTTCCCGATGTGCTAAAAATAGAAATCTATTGAATCTACCACCATTTCACAAATTGGGAGGCCTCTCCAAGAACGAAATGGCGAAAGAAAACTCAGAAAGGGTTGTTGACCTCCGTCTTTTATATTTATCTATTTACAAAAACAGAGTTAGATCTTGCAGTGTGTTTTAGGGTGGGGCTTTAACTTGTGAATTTATCACTTTTAACGAATACTAGCGCAGTTTTATTGAAAGTCCATTGGTTATTTGGTTTAATTTGACACTGCAGACTTATTATCGCACGGGAGCTCGTGTTAACGCAAATCTAGTTTATGACGAGTTCACTTGAGCTACTTGCTACTATCACATTAGCATAATTACCGTATTTTTGGGCACTTTAGTAATCTGACATTTTTAAATCACAGACACACACAAACCTTTCCGATAACCGAATTTCGCAAAAAAAATAGAACACGTACGCGGTCACCGTTAACAAGGAACTAACTGACAAAAATCTTTTAAAATCGAGAAATGTTTCCTGTGACTCCAGTTTGTTTAGCGTCGTCCATTCGTACGGGTAGCTTTTAGGCATATGCGTTTGCGTTGACCTTTAGTTTGAGCTCAGCAAAACAGCTGACCTATTTCTAGTGTTATTTTTATAGCTTTTTTTAGTGAAAGTAGTGAATTCATAACTTTTTTATTGAAAATCTCATTGGTTTAGGTTTGAATAAGGATTTGAACAGTCTAAAGTAAAAAAAGCACATAAAAAAAATTAAAAAATTCTTGAAAAAGCCGACGAAAAATTCCAACGCGGGTGGGGGTCCAGAATCATGTCCTGGATCCATGGTATTCGTTTGCGCGTCGATGTCCCTTACACCCTATATAGTTAATTAATTCTGACGTGAACGCCAAAGGCTATTTACTAAGTTCCGCCTACGTAATTGCCCTAGAGCCAAATCGGCGTTAGATGGCAAATCCCTAGTTTGCCTCCTTTGAACTGCAGCAATTTTTTGGGACTCTAGCCTCCTTTGAACTGCAGCAATTGTTTGGGAATTATCTGCAGCACCACTAATTGCCGTCATAAGGTAGGCGCGCAGAGCATATCCTGAATAACCTGAAAAAATTAATAATTATCAAATAATTATGTAGTTTTTATACCTAATTAAGTAATTAGGCTTATATTCTGAAGTAGGACTAGGGAGGGATTAACTAACCGAGCAAAACAACTTCTTCACCAGCATTTGTTAATGCCTCTAAGTGGGCTTTTATAACACTATTGTTAAAAATGAAGCTATCATGAGTAGCTCCACCATAAGTTGGATCCACATTTAAAATATTTAGATCTGCATCTGTTATCTGAAAACAATATATATAAAAAACAAATATTATGAAGAATAATTGAATACTTTAGTAATAGATTACAACGTTGAAATTCATTTTACCAATTGCACATTTCTTGCATGGTAACCTTTGCGGCAGTAGAAACGTTCTTCATTCTCCGCTGGTTTTTTCAATGCCACCAGAGTGCCATCGACACACCCAAGAGCTGCTGGAAAGCCAAACTTTTTGTAGAACCTGTAATTTAAAGTAACCACTAACATGATTAACTATCACAAAAATGTAAAAATAAAAGAAAGGTCACTTTAATTATAATATAACTACTAACCTTTCTTTTAACATTTGTCTTTCTTGTATATTTTGAGGGAACTTTATATATTTTTTTACAATTGTCGGATTGTTAAGAGCTTCCACTACTTCATTTATGCAACGAGATGCTGATGGTTGTGATAAATATGTCCTTATATTTTCTTTTATTATTTTTTGATAACTGCCACTAGCCAAGAATGAGAAGGTGCATAATATCTGTGAAAAAATAAATTAAGTAATCTAGATCTAGTCAAAACAAAATTGGGACCAATTTGGTTATTAACATGCATAATAAAGATACCAAGTACTTATATTATAACTATAAATATAGGGTCCTTACACTTACATAAAATCATAGCTAGCAGGGAAACTGCTTATAGGGAATATTCCATATTATGAAGTGTTTTCATGATTTTTGAGCGATAATTTATGTTAGTGTGCTTGGTTAATAAACTGTGTAAATACTTATAAAAGTAACTTTATACTTAGTAAAATGAAGCACTTACTTTTACACGAGTTGAAAGTCCTTTGCCTCGACGTTTTGTGGGCTTTATCAGAGGCAGTAACTCAAACTCTAGTTGGTCAATTAAGTCCTTTGACAATCTATATACGCTCACATAGTCGTCATCTCGGGTTAATAAAGATAAACTTCGAATTTGGTTAGATTGTCGACGCTTTTCTAGTTTATCCAAAGCATGAGCCTCTTCTAATAAAGATTTATACAAAAACATTCTTGCCATCGTTATCGCTGTTTTCACTTTACACTAACGCCCAAAAAATAGTTTTAACCACAAATTATATAGGTATTGTTTAACACTGACATAAAAATATTATTTTAACACTGTTTTTAAAGGATTTCTTCTATTTTCACTCGTAAAATAGATGCTTTTTATTTGACACTTTGAATCGGGTTCGAGTGCGAAGCGAGTGTCGAAGTGAGGGGGGAATTCCCTTACAGAATGCCACTTCTTACGTCATCTCATACTTTATCTGTCAAAATCTCACGGTCAATTTAGTTCAACTCGCTGACACGCTCGCAAGTGAAGCGCTAGTGTGAATTCGAATTATCAAGCGAGTTTTTAGAATGCCAATCAAGAAACTCACAGCGGATTCAGATTCGAAGTTTAGAATGAGATCTTACAGAATCACACTGCTGGAAAGGCGGTTAACTTTTGGTCAGCTGACAATACTGTCGCTAAAAGTGCTGCCTGAAATAAAAATGTTTATGTTTAAAAATTAAGATTAAATTATTCGAAAAGGTATTAGGTAATTAAAAGGTTACCGACGTAGCCCGAAGAATAGCCAAACTTAAGTGGCAATGGGCAGTGCACATTGCTCGCAGAACGGATGGCCGATGGGGCCGAAAAGTTCTGGAGTGGCGACCGCGAACCGGTAGACACTGCGTTGGAAGGTCTCTCACTAGGTAGACCGATGACCTGGTGAAGGTTGCATGGATCCGCTGGATGCGAGTCGCACGGGACCGGTCAATGTGGCGACACTTTGGGGAGGCCTATGTACAGCAGTGGACGTCTTTCGGCTGAAATGATGATGATGATGATTAGGTAATTAATTTTTGAAAAGAACTGCAGATTTAAAAAAAAAAATGGTCATTTTCAACTGGCCGTTATCCCAATTTATTTGGAGTCGGCGCAGCATGTCTTCTTCTTCCATACTTCTCTATTACTCGTCATCTCATCAGACACCTCCAATCTTGCCATATCATCCTAGAAGCACTAGAATCATGCACTAAAATTTAACACGACGATCACGTATTCGTCTGCCAAACGCTTTGGTTAGGATTCGGCCTGTTTTCTATTTGAAAATTCTCAGCAGTCCTTAATTCATGTCGGCCAATGACAATAAAGGGTGTAAATAAACCCTTAACGAAGCCGGGAGGCACTGGTTTTTCCGTCATTGTGATATATTTTTTGTGATAGACCATAGCTGAGAACCTTCTAGTTACGGAGATATTGGAGGTCAAAGTTCCAACTTTTTTACAAGTTTTTTTTTTAATACAAGCTTCTTATGTTATAACGTTACTTACTTTAAATACTTCCATGATCCTTGTACTATCCAATGTACCCATCAGCTCAATGTTTTGAGTTCTACCGTAAAACGTTATTTTTCACCCCAAGAAGTAGTTTCCCAGCAATAATTTTTGCTTAGTGTTACTTAGTTTGATGTACAGAATGCGTGGTTGACGGTTTCGGGAAGAGTCGGCCGTTTGCATCTTATATACTGGGCCCTTTTTAAATTGAACTTATAAAATTACTCGCCATTTGTAGTTCTACTATACAATATACACCTGTCAGCCGTTTTACACCTACAAAAAGCGTGATGTTAATATCTTCCATTAAGCTAATTCTTCCGAGAATTTAACGATGTTTAGTTCACAAACATGAACGACTGATACGCGGAGTGTTTCATACATACACCATATGGAGCGAGTGGGTAGCGTTGAACGGGGATCCACTTAAAACTTAAGCTCTTAAAAACTTTCTTTGGACCTTTTTGTAATATGAAAGACTTTGTTGTCAGTTACATTTTTGATGAGACACGAATTTTATGCCGAGTGAATACCACAAAAGGGAAAACCGGCTAAACCAATAACTTTTTAAACCAACATAACCGTAAACAAAAAGTTAAATCAATTGTAAATCATTCCTTACTGCTTGAGATAGATTAATACACAGTCCCCATCATTACATCTTGTCTCGTTGTTTCTTCTGATCTGTCTAGCCTTTTCCCAACTTTGTTTTTTTTTTATTTTCGTATGGGAAATCATCAAATGACCCCAAGCTCTGGGCGGAGCGGGTGGGAGTGTCAGACTTGTACTGACTAAAACCCATCCATGTTCCTTCTTTGCCCTTTGTATTCCAGGGCCGCAGTATCTCTTTCGAACAGTCCCGCAGCCCTGGCAGACTGGCATAAAGCTTAATTATGCGTGGGTCCCAACTATGTTGGGGTTGACTTCAAGTCTAACTGGATGCAGCTGAATACCAGTATTTAAGACGGAGCGACTGCTTATCTGACCTCCACTACCCAGTTAGTACTGCGTCACACGATACCGCTCGGTTAGACTGGTTGTCAGACTTTCAACCCACTGACTACCTGTAACGACTTCCAATCTCCAATTGATAGCCGGCACTAACGGCTCGACGTGCTTTACGAGGCACTGAAAAATCGGTATGTAATGTTTTTTCACCCATCCACGGACCAACCCTGGCAAGCGTGGCTTTACTTGAAGATCCGAGCGGGTGTTATAATTTCGCCACGAGATCCTTGTTCCTTCCTGTTCATCCTCTTGCTCCGTGGTTCTTCTTAACTACCATTTCACCATCATTTAGATAATTTATAATTATTCCAGATAATTACTGTGCATAAAAACAACTATTCTGTATGGTGTCCGGACGTAAAGAATAGCACCATCCCATATCTTCCCGTGGGTGTCGTAAGAGGCGACTAAGGGACTTACCAGAGAATGGGCAGCAGCGTTCTCTGTGTTTTATAACAACCATACTGCGATCGCCAACCCGCCTGCCAAGCGTGGCGATTATGGCAAAACCCCCCTTCTTGGGGGAGGCCTATGTCCAGCAGTGGACGTCTTTCGGCTGAAATGATGATGAATGATGATAAAAACAACTGTGCAGAAATCTCGACGCTTTGACAAGTCACAAAAACCGTGCGATGCAGAATCTTGTCGCTATTTTTACATAATTTGATTGAGAATCGATTAATTAAGTACTACACCAACATTTCTAGCAATATCTCGTTTGAAAATCTGCTCATATAGAAGCCGTTTGCTGCAAGCTTCTAAAATTAACTTGGTTCGGCCAAGAGAGCCCGATTTCAGTCATGACTTTGATCGATCGAGCAAACAGCCAGGGTAAATAACAAACCACAAGTAATGATGGATTGTGAACGAAAACATTTTATTGGCTGTAACGAGCTTACGTTAATATTGGATAGTTAGTGCGCTTTTGATTTGTTGATAAGCAACACTAAGTAAGCTAGCTAGTAGTTAGCATTGTTTTATGTACCTAGAAGGTTGTAGTTAGTAGAATTTACGTCCCAGAAATAAAACAGCGGATAGACATGGCTATAGATGCTATGACACGCCTCCAGAACATCTGAAAAAATCGTAGTATAAGCTACAAAACGAAGGCCCGCTTGGAAAGATCACTAGATTTCCCGATTTTCCTCTATAGAGTTGAGACGTGGACAATCCGCGCAAGAGAAAGACAGAGACGCATTTGAAATGTGGTGCTGGAGGCGGATGCTCCGAATTCAATGGACTGCCAAACGCACAAATGTCTCCTTTACCAACTCGATATCAAGACCCGATTGTCTACGGTTTGCCTACAGCGTATTTTGAGATATTTCGGCCACATAATGCGAAGCGGAAATAGCAGCCTTGAAAAGCTGGTCATTGTTGGCAATATACCGAAGGCAAGAGAGCACGAGGCCGGTCGCCAACACGATGGTCCGACCAAGTAAAAGAGGCTATGTCCTCAAGCTAATTTCAGCAGGTGGTGATGGCAACTTTGGACCGGAGGCAGATTGTCCGTTTAAAGGGGTCCAGTGCCCACGATCCTGAGTAATGAGGGACCGATTGAAGAAGAAGTAGAATTTAACTTCCTTTGGCTTCGCGGTCGTAAGCGCGACTGCTAAGCGTGGGGTCCTGGGTATGATTCCCAGATCGGGTAGAGTGTCATTAAGTTTTTCCATTAGTTTTCTCAGTAGCAGCCACCATTTCATTCATTCATTGCATTTATATATCCGAAAATTTGAATTTGAGTTGTCACCCCGAGCGGCGTCAACTATTTCTCGGTAATCTAATTTCGATATCATAACGCAAATCACAACTTCTCTAAATTTAACTCTCACTATCCATTTCCGTAAAGCGATATTTTCGGTCAATGCAATATTCACGAATTTGCATGTTAATTAACTAACTCCCATTTACTTGGAATTGTTTCCAGAATTAATTTTAGACCGTCTTATTCGTTTGGTAGTCGTTCGTCTACCTCGTCGGTCTAGTGATTGCAAGCGCAGCTACTGATCGGTCCTGGGTTCAATTCCCAGGTCGGGCAAAGTGTTATTGGGTTTTTCCATCAGGAATTTTTCAAGGAGTCTGGATTTTTTTTGATTCTACCCGGTTGATGGGAATAGGCTCGCTCCCTATTACATGGGACTTAAATACAACTGGTGAAATGTGGGTGTACTATTAGGTACACCTCTGCCTAACCGTTCGTTGATTACAGGCGTGATGATATTATGTAGTCGTTAGCATGACTGCTGAGTCTAAGATTCAATCAAAATGGCGGGAAAATGTTGTCGGTATTTTCATCAGGAAATTCTTAGTAGCAACATGGAGGCTGCATTTGTGCTCGGTTAATTCAGACAATAGGCTCACCATCTACATGGGGCATAACATAGCATCACCGAGTTTCTACTGAGCAATCCCTGATAGAAAGCCAATAACTCATTGTCCGACTTGGTAATAGAATCAAAAACCTCAGGCTCAAAGGCGCTATTCGACCACTGAATCAACAAGGCAGTTGAACATAATTATCGTCAAAATCAATCAGAGACTATTATGTACATTATATGCAGACTAAAAAGAACTAGAGTAATGATACAAATAAGACTAAAAGCAAGAAAATATAAACATCTAAACAACGACGACAATAGGACACTTAGGCGTCAAAGTATTCCTCCGCATCGCTGTCATCTGGAAACGTGCCCAGAAGACTGGCAGCATTGCCACGCTGAATAGCAGCTTCACCGCAGTGACATCGATGCAGGGCAACACAAGGTGCGCCTAAGCGTAGACTCGTAGCGACCCGGAACGATGCGTCATCCAGCATTGTGCCAATGGTGGATGACGAAGTGCCTGAAGCCACAACCCGACGGGCACGCTCCATAGTATTGAACGTATTTAAAAGGGTATTCCGTACAATACTGCAGAGGGGCACGTCCCACTGTTTCTGGGAGGACAGGCTGTCGGGTAAATTCGTATTGGGACAAGCCATTTTCCAAGCGTTCAACGCATCGGTCAAATACGGCACCTCAAAATCAACCAGTGAGGAAGACAGAATATCCCTGGTTATTTTTTCAGTACCGTAGACCGAGGAGAGGAAGGCTGGTAAACAGGGACTCGAACGTTACAAACGAAATGACTGACCTACTACGAAATTCTTGATAAAAGATCTTTATACTCCTCCGGCGAATATAAGCGCAATAATCATAATCATTAATCTTTATTTATCTCAACATGAGAAGTAACAGGCACTGGAATATGCACAATCTTAACCTATTGACCGCCACGGACGTCTATGGACGTCAAATCAAAAAGTGCTCACTATGCCCTGGACGGCATGGCATGTCGAAAATAACACTTTTTTAAAGTGCTTGGCGTAGAGAACACATATTTTCGTTATTGATGTGGCGGTCGAAAGGTTAAATAGATAAAGGTGTCTGAAGTAGGTCCTGAGGTACAGATCACCTCTCCGGCTTAGATATACTATTTCATTTACAGCAAAAATTTAAATCAAGATTCTAGAGCTAAAATTGGAAGGTTACATTGTTTCCATTTATTCTAAAATTCGACGACAACACATTTCAGTAATCTGTTCTTGCAGACAGACATAAACAAAATGTTGAATGTATTTGGTTTCGTTACAAGACAAACAATAGAGTTTACTGCTGAAAACATTGCTGAAAACGTGCTTTTATTTATTTATTCTTCGCTGTAAGACTAATTAAAACTTGGTAATGTGTTTAAACGCTGAATTCTGTTGTTGACTGATTAAATAAGCTTTTCTTAGTATTGATAGGTTGATGTAGTATCGCGCTAAGCAGGTATAAGTAGGTGTTCTAATACATTCTTATACTTAGACATGTACTATAGTAGCTGCAATGATCTTCTGGCGTTTGACTGATGTTAACAGAGGAATGCTGTTGGTATATATTTTGTGAAATGTATTGAAAAAAACTGCCTCGTTGGTCCAGTGGTCGCAAGCGCTGCTATCCTGAATTCGATTCCCAGGTTGGAGTGTGTTATTGCAGTTTTCCATCAGGCATTTCTCTTTAACAGCCACGGAGTCGGATTTTCGCCCAGTTGATGGCAATAGGCTTGCCCCCTATTATTATTATAATATTTGTCCCAAAGCAGGGCAAAGACCTCCCTTCTCTCTTTCCACATTTCGCGATCTAGTGCGATTGTAGGCCAATCCTGGGCGAAAGACTGCAGCTCATCGTGCCATCTCCTTCTGGCCCCCTATTACATGGAACTTAAACATAACTGGCGAATTGTGGGTATACTATTAGGTACGCCTCTGCCTAGCCCTTCGGGGATTACAGGAGTGATGTTATGTTATAAAAAAAATATGGCGTCGTTGGTTCTTTTTTTTGGGTTATGCGCCAATAGATTCTTGAACTTCACTACACCTCTGGAAATCATGACTATATTACCAAAAGATTAGTGTGTGTATTGAGATGAAGAGAGCCCTCTAATATTACGAAAAAGAAAGCAGTTAACTTCAAAGCTTATTTAATCAACTGAAGAATTTGGCACATTCCATTATGAATTTAAATTCAAAGAGTACATATTTAATTAATCATTTCTACATTATCCCGCAATATAATTAAAACACCTCTTTGTTATCATCGTCCATTATGGAATTACCTTAACACGCGTCACATTTCAAGGCAAATTGTGCTCCAAAAACCATAAGCTTGAACACAAATTCAATCGAAGGATATTATTTTTGACATACTTCAGTAAGCCTGCCGAAATCTGTCACAACGTCACAACCACGCGACAGAATCCCGTTTGACAAGTCTGTTAGACCATAAACAAGACGCTGCAAATGAATTTCAACCTTAAACGGAAAGAAATAAGTTTCAGTATAGGTGCTAGGATGCGGTCCATTTTAAGTCTTCTCAAAACGTCAGGAGACCTACTGTCACCTCTTATAGTATAGCAGTATTATTTTGAACGAGTTGAAGAATGAAAAAGAATGAATCTCCCACACTGAAGTGAGTGGCATTAAAGTAATCCGCTATAAGAGATGGTGGTACTGACCCAGACTGCGGACAGAATTTATGATTTCATGTGAAAATTATCCGTTCATAAATTGAAGCGTGTCCGTTGCAGGCATAGACAATGGCGGCCATTTTACGCTTATTCCGCTCACACATGGCCTGTTTTGTTGTCTATGAGTTATGATCTCGTGAACATGTAGCCGAACTTTGTATAAAGTTCATGAACGAGAAATGGATAGGAGTATGATATTGATGAGATACTGTACTATACTACTCCCTTTTCATTGACGGTTTATAATTCAATCTTATTGTGCCTTCTTCACTTCAACGTGATATATATTTTTATTTATAACTAAGTTATCCTGAATTTATTTTATTATTAAGGTTGGAAACCGATACGGAAGATAAATAGTTAGTTATGGTGTTTTCGTTACAGTTAGCATAAAGCATAATCATCATATAATGCTGGGACCCAGACCTGTTCTCAATGAATGGAAGTGGGCTGTACGTCATCACGCAGGCCAAGTGAGGGTTGATGTCTTCTAATTTGACCTCTTTCAATATCGACGCTGGATACATTTTGATCCACGTAGAGTAATGTTACAAAACAACTTACTGTTCTGGTGGTAAAATAAGACTCGCAAGAAAGAAAACCATCGTCATCATACTTCTACCCTTATCCCAATTCCAATCCACACCAGGAACAAAATGCTAGCAAAATTTTACTCAAGGCACACATTACTCTTTCTACTGAACTACAGCTATTTCTTGCCGTCACTAATCATCGAATGATCGACGCGTCATTAGCTCGGCGCTGAAATCGTTCTAGTTGGGAAATTCACATAGAACGATCAATTCCAAGTATCTGTGTAGTATCATTTTGTACCTACTAATGTTGCTACAAGAGTAGATATAACCACGAGGAGCTCGTGACTAAACAATAACAGCCGCTCGGATCAATCTTCACATTAAGTCGCGCTTGCCTAGGTTGATCCGTGGATGGGTGACCCATTACGTCCCGAGTTTCCTCCGTGCTTCGGAAAGCACGCTGAACCGTGAGTCCCGGCTGTCAATTGAAGATCTTAGACAGTCGTTAAGTAGTCAGTGGTGGCACGAAAGTCTGACACCCAGTCTCACCAAGAGGTATCGTTTTACCCAGTACTAACTGGGTTATGGACGTCAGATAGACAGCCGCTCCATGTAAAATACTGATATGTAGCTGCATGCGCTTAGATTGGAAGCCGACCCCAACATAGTTGGGAAAAGGCTAGGGAAAAGATGAGCAGCTACGACGTGCAATGGTATTCGTTGACGAAATTTTCAAATTCATGTCAATACATTGCAACAGAAAGAGCATGAACTTCAATTTAAAATAATGTAGTTGTCACATTGCATCAAAACGATGTAGGTATTACTTTTACAAAAAAAACAAATTTTCTATAAATATTTTGTTAGATATTGCATACAACTTTCACATTATATGTACATAGATACCTGCGTATAATGTGTAAAGTCTAATAAAGCCGACCTTGACAGTTATTATATTAAAATATCAGTCAGTGTCAAGTGCCCCGGGCCGTGTCCACAGTAAATCTTTACCGGTTTCACCATACCTCAATACTGTTTCCCCAAGAAAAAAATAAATAACAAGTCTTTGAAAGAGACTGTCACACAGGTATGACCGATAGAGATGCACTTTTTCTAAAACTCGATGTATCATATCTGTCATATTTATGGCTCGGGCCCGGTGACTATGCGATACGTCAATGTCACTTCGAAATTATTTTGCTAGTGACTGAACTAGATTGGTATAACTCCGCCCCTGAGACGACCCACTGACCGATTTTAATTGTTCACTGTATCCCGCACTATTATTACTATTATTTTAATGTCGGAATATGGTTGTATCAGTCCTTGAATGAAGGACGACCATTTTGTTTTGCAATCATTTTGAAGGCCCATAAGCTTCCATACTACATGAGTATCTACTGAATATATATCTGAAATTTGCAGACGGACAGCTGAAATCACGCACAAAAGATGTTCACTAAGGAAGGATTTCTCAAAATTAACCACTTAAACGAGTTTAATAAGTGATGAAAGATTGTATGGAAGTAAACCCCTCCCGAAGGATCCTGAGAAATCAAGATTATTTTATTGTAACTTCCCGATAAAAAATCCCATCAGATACCCGGCTTATTGTGCGAAACTGTCAATACATACATGTGAAAATAAAAAACAATCATAAAAAACATAATTAATTATGAGATTAAAATTACAATTAATACACATTACAAACGTCACAAATAAAAAGTAAACGAAAACTAAACGAAACAATCAATGCAAAACGATTCAAGAAGGTTATTCGGTTATTATAAGTACAATAACCGATTAACACCAAAAGTAAATATTTAACCACACAGAAGTATTGATTAACTAACTAACACAGTTTTTCACAACACTTGAACTCTACGGCAGAGCTTAACTTGTTATAGGCGTATTAACCTAATTCTTAGCTAGTCCGACAATAAACTTAACGATAATATACTACGTTGTAGCGTTTTGTTTTAAGCCAGAAAGTCTCAGGACTGAAATAAAAATGTGGTCACAATTTCTTTACTTCCAATGCTTTTCTATAAATTCAGAGGATTCTTCTTCTTATTCAACCTTTGGCCACCCAATGCTGACTGTAGGTCTCTTCCAAATCTCTTTTGGCGGTTTTGTGTCATGGCTAATGTTCAGAGCATTAATGCCTGGTAATTATGTCAAATTGGTATAACTTACCGGAGGGTAATCTGCTGAAAATATTTTTTGTCAGCTTTCAAGGATGATATTTCTAATACTGATTTAAAAAATAAAAATTTATTTATTTCAGGTAAATAACACCCATTGCCACTCATAAATTAATAGAAATCCGAAGACACGGACAAATAATATCTGATAAAATAACAAAGAATCAAAATAAAACCAAATACAATAAAATAACACTAAGTCAAATTGAATCAATTAAAACCAAATTAAATCAAAACAAATCAAGTATTCAGCAGCAGTTTTAAGCTTTCACGGTTCATAGCTAAACATACACTGTCACGGGATATCTTCCGTGATTTTCAATTATTTTGAGCTCCCGATTATTTCGACTCTGTTGCAAGCGCCATGATCGCGAGATGACTGGAGAATGCGGGTGGATGGTAAATAAATTGTTAGGTGCAGACAAATCTGTCTACCCTCTTTCTTAGTCTTTTGCTACGTGCACTTCTGGAACTCGATACAAAGTCACAGCAAACACACTCACAGTATCACTAGGTTTTGTGGAGTCCTTATTACGACGCCGGCTGTTGCTTTTGAGCATACTAACAAGCATACTTAAAATCACGGACGATATTAAGTGTAAGTTTTGATCATCATTTTCGAGGTCGACGAAGAATTAATTTTCTTCGATACTTTTCTATAAGTCGTCATCTGAGTTTGCACTCCATTCCAAACGATGTCGTTAAAATTTCTCTATTTTTGCCACAATTTGTAAATTCGTCCTCGTTTTATTATACAGGATGTTTGGTTAAACGTGGACAATACTTTAAGGGTATGAAGTACTCATAAATATGAGCAACTCTTACTGCGGGACTAACTATCTGCCGTTGCCTACATTTTTTCGAGTTACGCGACCAATAATGTGTAGAGCAGCTGATATTTTTTTCGCGATTTCATGGTCGGTACCTTAGTAAAAGTTGCTTATTTTCATGGGTACTACACGCCCCTAAAGTATTGCCCACGTTTAAAAAAAAATCCTGTAGAGAGTAAGTACCATTAAACCATTCTGCAAAGCCTTAATATAAACACCGATATCTTTAGTCACTTAGCACAACACAACTCCATCTTTAATGGACATTCCATGTTCCACAATTACACAGAAACCAGAAACAGCAACAGTTGTTTCAGTAAACAGCTTAACACCAGCGAAATTGGAAAATACACCGACTCTATAGCGAATTGTCGCACTCTGGGGACAACTAGACCAAAGTATTCCGGCATTCCGAGTATCCCAGGCTACTATATATCACATTCTAAAGTTTATTTTAACAAAACTACTATGATGAAGTGGAATAGTTGCAGACAGCTCTTACGGGCTAATAAAGTTAACAGAGATTTACTCGAGCGCTACTGCATTCAGAGCTTCGCAAGAATATTCATTTTCATAATTAATATTTTAAGTTTGAATATAATTTAATTAGATTTGGATGAATAAGGGTTTATAAGGTTTGTTCGGATGAGTGAATTCTTTGTTCTGAACTGGAGCATAGATTTATGACCATCGTTTCTTACTAAAAAAAAATTTCGACCTTTATTATTGTAACTAGATCATTTGATATCATTCTTTATTCTAAAGTAAATTACCTTGATTAACCTAATTAAGACTTTAAATATAATAAATTCAAAGTGGAAAATGGAAGGAAAGACGTACCTACATATCTTCGTTTAATTATTTCGGCAGCAATGAAGTCTTAGGGAACTTGAACTCAAACTTCCAATTCAAATTCAAAAAAAGAATCCGATTGAAAAAGTCTGTCCTTGGTTAAGTCTCTGAGGAGTTGTTGACTTGAGATTGAATTCACAAGCAAGCCCCGTTAAAAATCCATACTAATCGAAATGAAATTCTTTCTGTCAAGAGACAGAGTTACAGACCGGGAGGTCAGTTTCTCTGTTACATTTCACGCCTCGCTACAGCTGAACGAATTTCAATTAAATTTGGCACAATTGGTTACTCTTAAAGTCGAATAAAGAATGTACCTCCATGCGAATTAAAGCTGTGAGTATAAAAGCTTGTCCTCCAATGAAATGACAGGACCAAGAATTTCAATTTTCGAGCCCAAAATTCGACCATAGTTCTAGTTAAATTCATTTGCTCTATCTCAGTGTAATTAAATTCTGTACCGCTATGTGAGTCCAGCGCTATGAGTAATTCAGTTATATTGTGGTACCGCTATACCGCACACTTTAGGCCCAACACTAGTAATTCAATTCACTAGTAACCAACATTACGGTCTACTAAAATCCATGTTTTTTCCACGTAAAGTAATATCAACTTTATGCTAGTTTAAATGAAGTTGGACGTTGGTTATAAAGTAGATATTCAAAAAAAATACATAAATGTTTGTTTGACAACTAAATCAAGAATAGTAACATATCTGTGAAAAAATTTAAATGTTTTGACGAAAGGTTGAAACGTTATGGTATTGTTTACGTTATGTTCTCGACACTAACCACAATAATACAAAGTGTTTTAGTAATGGTTCATGTTTTGTAAGCAATCTTCAGGCGTTTCAGGTCTAAAATTCTCTATTTTTTAGGGTTCCGTACCCGAAGGGGACCCAATTACTAAGCCTCGGCTGTCCGTCCGTCCGTCTGTTTGTCTGTCAGCGGGCTGTATCTCATGATCCGTAATAGGTAGACAGTTGAAATTTTCACAGACTGTGTTGCCGCTATAACAACAAATAATAAAAATTAATTAAAAATTAAAGGGGGCTCCCCTACTACGATGGTACGGAACCCTTCATGTGCGAGTCCGACTCGCACTTGGCAGGTTTTTTACAATAGATGATGAATAGATAGATGTGTTCCCAAAGTTGAAATCGATCTTGCTCGCTCTTACAATACTATAACGAAACAATTTCGTGACAATTCCACAAATGTAATTCAAGGCTCAAAAAGTCATATAGCACTGTACTTGTATTGTGAGATAGAATATCTAAAATTAGAACTCTTTTCTTTAAAAAGACTGGCTGATATCGATCAAAAAATTATGAAATGCACTTTACACTTTTTTTTTTTTCTAACTTCATAAATAGCTTCCAATTTTTTTACTGCAGAAGTGGCCAGCCTTTTGACTAGAATTGTTATAAAACCTTTTTACGTAAGCCTACACGTGTGAAAATAAATCGAAGGTCATTTTCATTAATATTATTAAGGCGTATTCACACAATGCCTTTACTTATAAAATAAAAATGATAACCAACATTTTGGATTACCAAAAAGCCTTACAAAACTGTTACTAACCTACTAAGTTGCCTATTCAACGTCGATGATAAATTACACGGGACCACATTATAATCCTGTGTAGGAAAGTAAATTACGTCTAAGTGACGTAGGTATACATACCTAAACATGGAGAAACACGGCTCCTTCATTACTTGTTCCGATGCTAGCACTGTTAACGACGACATTGCATGTCTATTAACCCGGCTGCATGTAGGAAGCACAGGTTACGACACAAACAAGTATTTTCGTGGAAACAATCGTTTATTACACTGAATGGAAAGGAAACAATTAAATGCTCGCACGTTTAGTAGTCTTAAATGTTGCTTTGACATATTGTGTGTTAGGTTATTAACACTAGAAACAGGATATTTACCATGTTTACTGGTTGCTTTGAGTTCCCGATATTCAGTATTCAGTATTCGGTTTCGGTTTCGGTTTTCGGTATTCTTCAGTTTCATGGTTTTCCATGATCATGGTGCTTGGAACAGCGCCGAAATATCGGCAACGCAATCAGTAAACATGGTAAATATCCCGTTTCTAGTGTTAATGATAATTTTATTGACATTTTAGTTAAAAATGTTATATTTTGTACATAGGGTGCATTTTATCTCTTATCTTTTCACATTACTGTGGTAATACTGTGTTGTGTACACTAAAAAAATAGAAACTCGAGCACTAAATTTCAATGATCTTATCCATAACAGCACTTAGATTATTTTGAACTATTAATTCCATAAAATAGTTCGATTTATGGATAGGAAAACTTTGGGCAGCATATTGCAATTAGGGCAAAATTGATTGGGTACTTTTGAGTAAAATCTAACAGAAACATTATTTTCATTATTAGTTTTTTTTCAACATCTGCGTATGTTTAATCATATTCAAATACACATTTTTGTATACATCGCGTTGGGGCATATTTTGTCAATCTCCTTTCTGCTATCAAAGTTAAATTAACTATGACAAAATTTGATAGTAGAATCTGTTCACATTATACTTCGGACATTTAACATATAATCAGTTAAATACTTAATATTTTCATACTCAGTAAATATTAAAAGTCAAAACGTACCCAAAAGAAAATCGAATAAATATTAAATCCAAAAAAATCATGAAAGCAATTAATCAAATCATGTCATACTCAGAAGACGTCATTTGCATAACTTCATTAAAATCGCGGGAAAATGAGGGACCCAAGATGGCGACGATCAATGGCGGCCATCTTCAAAATTCTGTTGACCCACGAAATAATGAACCTTAATTTTTTTCTTTATCAAATTAACCACCAAATTCTTGAAAATATTCCCTCCGATGGCTTATTGATGGTTTGATAATGTTTGGACAGATTTTATGATGGTCTTTATGAGGATATTTAGTACTGATAAAGGCATTCTGTAAATCGGTCTGACGATATTTTATAATGTTGTAATAATGTTTTAATTTCAAGAGACTCAAAATTCTATAACGATTTTGTGTTTTTTTTTAAACTAATAAATAGTCTAGGCGAGTTTTATAATTATTTTCTTCGATATTTCAGAACTCTTACAGAAACTTTGACTTTTGGCAACATCTACTACCTAATTTATTAAACTGAATTGTGTTAAATATAATAATTTTTGCATACCTATGAGACGAATAACGCTATGCTAATCAAGACCCCATACAAAAAAATAACCGACTTCAAAAAACTACATTAAAAAAAGTGACAAATAACTTTACTTCGGAAGTCAGTTACTTTGTTTGTTTCATTGACTTTTTTGCCAACGACTTCCGAAAGTAAATCTATTTTTCACTATTTTTTTTTTTTTTTTACTTTCATTGAAACTATAAATTATTTTGATAATATCAACTTAGCAAAGAAGAAAAATAGAGACATTTTACCTAAAATAAAATGTGTATTAAACCATACTTACCTTATTCGAAACCTAATAAAACATGAGAGTAGCATTCTTGACTTCCGGCTAGTGCTAGCCGTGCGGAAACAGCCCCACCACTGTCTGCCTCTCGCTCTAACGTCTCTCTCATCATCCCCACCACCACCTAAGGCAGCTCGCGTGCCGATCGCGAGTTAGGCGTCATTGAGTTTGCTCATGTTTTTATACCACCAGGCAGGTATTTAAGTTATTAGGTTTCGAATAAGGTAAGTATGGTTTAATACACATTTTATTTTAGGTAAAATGTCTCTATTAAACCCACTTGACCGTTATTCGAAACCTAATAAAACATGAGAGACGTGTTTGTTATCGCCTGGTGGTGGTGTCGCCAATGTGATCTAAAGTAAATGTGTATTATATTTGCAGTGAAATAACAGAATATTGAAAAATCAAAATTGTGTTTTTATTTGTTAATCACAACAATGAGTACAACCATCGTTTTACTGTTAATATACATTTTGTACGTATGAGGATTAATGGGAGAGCATCTCGAAACTTACAAATAAGCTATAATTAGTTAATAATGACTCGATTAATGAGTTTTTCTATTCTACAGGCTCAAAGAGAGTAGTAATCAAATCAGTCTTTGATGCATCTGCTCGAATCTCACGGCAATAGAATTTCTTAAAAGAATTGGCTGATTTCCAATTACTTCTTAAGAGTATGTAGTCTAGATGGAACCGTTCCATCCAGTTCTTTGAGGCTACTGCTGATCGGAAGCTGCCCGGTGTGCCCTGTATGCCAGCGTCCTTTAAAGTTTTCTTCATCCAACCGGCAATTATGGTGCGGGTCGCTGGTTTGGGGTCTCCAAAAGTGCTCAGAAACAAGTTGTCTGACGATATTACTTTCCTTCTTGGGCGTGACAGATGGATGAGATGTTTGACCCAATGGACTGGGTCTAAACTTTTATTTTCTTTATTTTGTTGAAGTTTCCAGCCTGATTGTCTCCGGTTAGCTGTTTCTGTCTTTGATCCAAAAGCCGGCCAGAGAATTATATTGTCTTCGGATTGAATATAGCATTCTGGTGAAATCCGAAGGAGTGAACACGTCGCCCAGAGCAGAGAAGTAGGATTGCGGCAGTTTGACAGGAAGCTTCGTAGAAGTTAACAGTTTCAGGATTTTTCTGACTTAAATGTGAAATGAGCGTATTAATATCCCAAATCGGTGGCTTGAGTAGTTTAGGATGAGCCAAAGAGATCGATTTTAGAACTTGTCTTACGAGGGTGTGCGAACTTATTTTTGTTTGACTATCCGGGTCACAAAAAGTCGAGACCGCCGATTTATGAACGAGAATAGTGCTCAGGGAAAGCCCCTCTACTTGATGCAGATCAGCTAGGAATCGTGCAAATTGAGAACCATTCGGTTGTAGTGAGTTCACCTCAATATTTTTAGCCCAGTTCATCCATCTTTTCCAAGCTGGTCTACAAGTGCTAAGAGTAGAATTACGCCAACTGGATGAAAAAAGAGACCTTTGTTCTTCAGACCAATCCATCAATGTTGGCTCTCCCACCCCCACATCTCCAAACTTCGAGCGTCATTGCTGCCACGTTTGGTGGCGGGAGACCGGTTGAGACATCTACTAGTACCTTGGGTAGGTTCCTGATGGTGAATGGGGGACCTAATGCTCTACTCTTCAGATCTGGTCTCCAGTATACTTTGTCACACCGTGGAGCGACTATTAGGTAAACGCCTCTTGCCTTGTTTAGGTGTGCTAGTACCCTGGGGATCAAGTGGGGTGGTGGGAATACCCAAGCCAGCGTGTAGGTCCAGTTCGCTGCTAGAGCATCGTACCTCCTGGCTCGCGGGTCGGTTCTGTAGAGTGTGCAATAGTCCTGTAGGATATGTGCCCGTCGAGAGGCCAAGAGGTCGATTTGTGGTTGGTCCCATTTTGAGAAAATTTCTTCTGTTGCCGTTGGCAGAAGGTGCCATTCTGAAGGCGTCTTCCGACGAGACAGGTGATCCGCTTCCGAGTTGTAACTGCCTGGCAAGTGATAAATCGTCATGTGGATGTTGTGCTGATCTAGGATTGCGAAAGCATCTGCTGCAAGGTTTACTAGGGCTTGAGATTTCGTGCCGCCTTCGTTGCGTAGGTACGATACCGTGGTTTTGTTGTCGCACTGGACTAGTAAAGCCGAAGAGCTCAGGTAACGACAGTGATCTCGTAAGACGTCTATTATGGTAATGAATTCTTTTTGGTTGAAATGCAACCTCTGTTCCGTCGCTGACCATGTGCCTTGTAAGCTCGTGTTGTCTAGCAAGGCTCCCCCGCCGATGTCGCTCGCATCGGTTGTCAGATAATGTGATGGTAGAGGACAGTGAATAGTTGAAGGGACTCTGTAATTCGTTAGCCACCACAGGAGTTCGTTTTTTGCTTTTGGGCTTAGCTGAGTTTTTGTGCAGGAAGGTGTCTTCAGTAGAGCATTTGCATGCATTTGAAGGCTTCGATAGTTTAATCTTCCTCTTGTCACGGCAAAGCTGGCGAAGTTTAGTACCCCTATAAGTATCTGAAGTTGTTTCAATTCCACCGAACGAGATTGCAGGGAATTCGAAACGTAGTCTTTCAGTTTGGATGCTGTTCTTTCTGGGAGATATTTGACATTTTTCCATGTGTCCCATACGATGCCTAAGAACTCCAGAGACTTTTGTGGGACTAGAACTGACTTTTTCCTGTTTATTATCAATCCCAGGTGTTCGAGCAAGTTTATTGTGCTTGCAACATGGGACTGTAGAATGGAACGGTTCTGATGGACCAGGAGGCAATCGTCTAGGTATACTAGAGTGCGGATACCTTGTTCCCGTAGCATCTGGGCTACTCAGTTTGTCAGAGTGGCAAAGGTTTTGGGAGCAGAACTTAGACCGAATGGCAAGCAAGTCATCTCGTACAGTAGATGAAAATACGCTTGATGCAAATCTATTTTGGCCTCGTACATATACTCGTTTAGGCTTTTCAGGTTAAAAATAGGCCTCATCGTGCCGTCGCTTTTCGGCCGAAGAAAAATTGTTGATATGAAACTCGGGGATCGCTTGGGATCGTTTCGGAAATGTTATCACACCTTGTGATAACATTTCCGAAATTATCTTTGACATCGCTGGCGAGTGTGTAGTTAGACGGTGGCGAAAATGTTGACAGAGCGGTGGTTTCCTCTTGAAAGGAATACAGTAGCCTTTTATAATTTTTTGAATGTAGGGCGGTGCCCCGAGCGCTTCCCAACGACTGTGGTAAAATTGAAGTTGACAGGCACGAAAAGGCATTCTCGAGTCAATATTTGCGTTTATTTTGTTCTCTCCTATCCCGGCGGGATGAGGGAGAGTTTGCCCTGCGGCCTTTATGACCCTCGTTATGTCTTCCTCCTCTTCCACCTTTGCCTCGAAAGGATTGATGATTTTGGTCACGGATGTTCCTTTTAAAAGCAGGTTTGTTGTCCCGTTTTGGGGCCTGGGATATTTTTAACTGAGGACCGTACGACGTACTTGGTCGCTGCGATGGCCCCGGATCGTTCTGCGGTGCAGAGTTTGTGCGATCCTTATTTTTGGGCCAAAATACGCTTTTCACGCCTCCTGATTTTTCCAGGACAGCTGTAAACTTGTCGCTGTCAAATAAGTGGGAACATGTCGGTGGAATTTTCCGCAATGCACTTTTATGATACGGGTCTTTCACCGAAGCTATAATGGCCTCTCTTCTGTATTGTACAAGCTCAGCTCTGTGTCCACAAACTAGTTGAAATATGTCACTTGTTATTTTTGGATACTCACCTTTAGTGAAGACTTCGGTTATTTTCTCAACAATATTGGCATGGCTTAACTGCTCAGATTACTGTGCCCATGTTAAAAAACTACGCATTTCGTTTTGCATCACATCCCTTTGCATTAATAAGGCATAAGTTATACATGAAAAAGCTTTTTCCACCTGTGCTGTAAACTTAGAAGTATCATAACGCTTTATTTCTTCATTAAGTTCGAGGTTAGTAAAACCTGGATCATGAACATACAGCTTTTGTACATCCGCGTAGCGCACACTGTTCCAATCGGAAAGCCCAAAGCGTTGCAAGATTGTTAACTGATCTAAAAATGCTGATGAAGCATGAGGAACCGATGGTTCCTTCAATTTTGTGCTAATGTTTAGACTAAACGTATTATCATAGCATGTTCCGGCATCAGCAGCGGATGACGGGGGTAAGGGGGGTTCATTGGCCTCCCCTTCAAATAAGTCACCGCTAATGTTAGGATCTACATAAGAACTACATTCTTCTTGATAAAATTCTCTTGGAGTGCTAGTTTGCCGCCGGGACAGTTCGTATTTTAGGTTAGACACTTCGGTTAATAATTTGTTTAACTTACTTGAGTCATGTTTCCATTTGGATTTGTGCTTCCTACGACGTCTGTTATTACGGTTCGTATGACTGTTTGACGAGGAGCTTGAGCATGTTGATGAACTACTGCTCGAGCTCGATTCTGTACTTGAAGATTGTTTACGCTTCCTTACAGCATCGGCACCATTACGATTCTTCTCAACCGCACCTTCCTTCCTCGTTGCAGTGGATGGGCCTGCCTTATCCATGTTCGTATTCGAAATCACAATTTAGATTTACTATACTGATGAATATAAAATGCAATATCAAAAAACGTCAGTTTATAACGTTCAAAAAACCAAGAACAAAGAAAAGTTTTACACCGTAGGTATCGATACCTACTAAAATATACACTTATAAAAATAAAAATGCTTCGAATACCAAACAATATTACCATTAGGAAATAAAACACTTAATAGGTTCAAGAAACCTACATAAATGAAAAAAAAAAAAAATAAAAATCTAATTCAAATAAGTATATCGAACGGTATCACCGTTTAAAAATATTTTGCATTACTATAGGTAGGTAAATTATAATTAAGTTAATTTTCAAATACGATAATATTTCGTACGTATACCTACGTAATTAGAAATCGAATTCAAATAACAATGAAATCAAACTGTTACCGTTAAAAACAAAGTAGGTATTTAACGGATCAAAAATTTGGAAATTTTTTAAAAGACAGAAACAGTTTAGGTACCTATGTAGGTATACAGAAAAGGCAATGGTACTTACCAAGACAGTGAATAATTTACCTTTGTTAATCATTAAACACTTTGCACTGTTGCACAAAAATATTATCACCGCACGACACAATAGTTTTAACAAAGTGACTTGTAGGACAAGCACTTTTTACTAGCGACCTATTTGGTCGGAAATCAAAACGCCAATGACGCCTAACTCGCGATCGGCACGCGAGCTGCCTTAGGTGGTGGTGGGGATGATGAGAGAGACGTTAGAGCGAGAGGCAGACAGTGGTGGGGCTGTTTCCGCACGGCTAGCACTAGCCGGAAGTCAAGAATGCTACTCTCATGTTTTATTAGGTTTCGAATAACGGTCAAGTGGGTTTAATAATGTATTAAGCTCACTCGTAAACGCATAGTAAATAATATTTATATGGGACCTAATTTATACGGGTCACTAATATAAATGTGTATATTTACAAAAAAAAAATATGACGGCCGATACTTCTCCTTTTAAAAAAAAAAGTCGGTTAAAAGAAAACATTTTCATTCAAAAATACCATTTGGAAGGATAGTAAAGAATGCTTTTCCCCTATTTTTTCTATTTTTTTTTAAATATTTCTTTAGATTTGCGTCTATAAGCGAGGTTTTTTGTCTCATTTTATGAGACAAGTATGCAAATGAGGGACCAAGTCTGGATAGTTTTTGGTTACAGGTTACCTTTATTAAGGTAAAGCACTTTGTCTAAACTAGTGTTTAATGACAAAATATTAGTTTCGGTGCGCCAGACTAAGAACGGGTAAATATCGTTAAGTTTTATGTGTTTAAACATGTTTTTAGAGTTTAATAGTAAAACCGACCGTAAAATTCGAATCATCTGTTTTTTATTACGCGAACTTCTCTCAAAGTTTATTTCTTGTAGATGTTTTTTCTCGTTTATTTAATACGCCTGTAATCTCCGAAGGGTTAGGCAGAGGTGTAACCATTACAAACACATTTTGTCACTTCCCCAGTTATGTTCAAGTCCCATGTAATAGAGTAGTGGCGAGCGTATTGCCATCAACCGGGCACAAATCCAGACTCCGTGGCTGCTACTGACAAATTCCTTATGGAAAAACTCAATAACACTTTTCCCGACCTGGGAATTGAACCCAGGACCTCATGCTCAGCAGTACCACTAGACCAACGAGGCAGTCAGGCCAGGTCGTTTATTTAATAGTTTTCGTATATTGCATTCATCTCGATAGACATTAAAAGAAAAATACCTATTCTAAAATCTTTAGAAAGGAACTCAAACGATTGTGAACGGCCATAAACCTTTTCCTGCTTGAAAGAGTTCCTGTTTCTATTTGAATACAACCACTTTTGTCCCCCAAAAAAGGAAATAGGCCTCCTTTCCTACGGCTCTTATTTTTCTCTTGATTAAATTCGTAATGATTACAGACATTCAAACAGTAAGGCAACGTTTGGCGACACCTCAAAGTATCATAAATTTCAGGGTGACCATAAGATCTTGGCCTACAAATGGTAATTAAGCCGTAGAATATGGCGCCGCGCCGTGTGGTGGTTCCGTATTAGGGAAGGGTATACCCAACCCTTTAAAGGTAGGATTAGACGGGTAGCTACGGCACAAGGTTTCACCTGTGAACTTATAACTTGAAACAACTGTACTTTGGCTATGCGGTTGAAATTGATTTATTTCGAATCGCTGAAGTTTAACTGAAACTTGATTTAGTTAAGTTCATCGAGAAATAACACGTTTTCATTTCTAGCGTTTATGGATGCTTCTTATCGTTATATTTATATATTATTTTTATTGTGAGCCTTAAATTGTGTAATGCCAATCTTACTTGCCCTTTTATCATTCTGCGAGTGCTGTGCACTTCTATAAGAGACAAATTCACTATAGTTAAAATAGTTGTGATTTATGTTTATGTATGTTTTACTAAGTAAGTCCTTGAAGTGCCATTTAAATAAATAAAGAATAAAAAATAAAAATAAAATATTGCCAATGCCATATCCACCAAATCTCGGTGTTATACCTACTCATTTAACAAAACCCTATTGAAGGATTTTGCAATGAAAGATGTCTACGTTTGGTGGTGGTTTTGGAATTCCAAATCAAGTTAGAGATCAAAAAGATAGGGATTATAACACATACATTTATTGTGCGAACCGCCATCGCCAGTCTGTGGAATTCAGTGCCGGCTTCTCTGTTCCCTGATCATTATAATATTCTGGATCTATTCAAAGTTCGAGTGAATCGGTTTCTTCTAGACAAGCGTGCTCCACCCTAGGCCGCATCATCGCTTTACATCAGGCGAGT
This sequence comes from Noctua fimbriata, assembly GCA_905163415.1. Taxonomy (NCBI): domain Eukaryota; kingdom Metazoa; phylum Arthropoda; class Insecta; order Lepidoptera; family Noctuidae; genus Noctua; species Noctua fimbriata. The sequence continues at coordinate 12,788,243 of LR990939.1, forward strand.
TGCGGCCAAACGCAAACCTACTTAGTATTTTTAAAAACATGTAAAAATAAATAACTGATTATTCTATGGAGTTTAATTGAAATAAATTCTATGTGTGCTAGTTTTATTTTTATCAAGGTTATTGTTTCTTCTATTAAATCATGAATCACAATGGCAGTCCATTAATAAATAAAGTAGGTACTTCGCAATATTTACCGGAACACCATTTTGAAAATATAAATCATAATGTCACTTTGTGAAATAACCTAATGATGTTCTTAACGGTAGAACACGCAACTGCTTTGTTATTTTTACCAAGTTTCTTGACAAATTATTAATAATGCTAATACGAATAAGTACCTAACTTAGGGGAAATCATGGTCGACCTCAACTGAACTTTGTTAAGACAAAGTTTACCGAACACCATAAGTTGCTTCCTTTCTTACGAAATTCGAAACAATTTTTTTTTCTTATGTTTTTAACACTTATCTCATTTCCAAAGCCAGGATTAAGGATGATTTTCACCAAACGGCTGGCATCGCATCGAATCGGAACGGATTTTACAAACTTTAACCGATATTAAATCGTGTACACAGTATTTAAAGTCTATATTACCAAGCCGTGCACAGCAACTTGACCGAGGGCGTCTTCCGCGACAAGCGATCGTAGCCTAAAGCATGCTGCGACGCGCGATCGGCTCTGTTCACCTGTCGCGGTATCCGACACGGCAGAAATAAAACCATTTGACTAGGCGCAGAAACGGATACATTCGCAAGAGACGGCAGACGACGACGGAGCCGATCGTATGGGTCGACATCCTGCCGGACGATATCGGATGTGGCCGCATCCGTTCGTATCCATTCCGATCCGATGCGATGCGAACCGTTTGGTGGAAATCATCCTTTACTGTATCATACAAAAAAACTTGTAAAATACAAAATATGTTACAAGTTTAGATGCTGCAATAAACTTAAAGCGAGAATAAAAATTAAACCAACATCAACAAAAAATGTGAAATCAAATTAAACGTGAAAATTATTTGTATTTGACCAAAACATCCATATCTAAAAATAGTAATTTTTATTATAAGTTAATAAAACTATAATATGTACATTATATACAAACTACAAATAGAACTAAAGTAATGATAAAAGTAAGATTAACATATAAACAACGATGACAATAAGACCCTTAAAAGGCGTTAAAGCACTCCTCCGCATTGCTATCATCTGGAAACGTGCCCAGAAGAATGGCAGCATTGCCACGCTGAATGGCAATGCTAATTCTTTGGCCAAAGAAAGAGCCAGCCCTGTGGTCACGCGAAGTGTCGACCAGTCTATAGATAGATAATATAATAGATTGTTCAGAAAAACCCTGCTTTGATTTTCTTCGAAAAATAAAACATTTGTATGACTCACTATGTTTTTCTCTATTTCAGATACATTTTCCTGGCGATATACACGGCGGAGATGATAATTAAGTGTATAGCTAAGGGGTTCATATTAAATAAGTACACATACCTACGGAATCCCTGGAACTGGCTGGATTTCGTGGTCATCACTTCAGGGTACGCCACGATTGGCATGGAGGTCGGCAACCTGGCGGGTCTGCGGACTTTCAGAGTGCTGAGGGCTTTGAAGACTGTTTCTATAATGCCGGGTAAGTGGATTTAATTCATTGTTTTTCGTGTGGTTAGTGTCTAACCTGGTGTCAGTTTTTATGGACCTCTGACTTGACTTTACATGCCGTCGAGAAATATCTCTCTGGCATGCTGGTTTGGTTTCCACACGATGTTTTCCTTTACTGGAGCAAGTGATAATTATACAATATGCACATGCATCCGAAAAGTCAGAGGTGCGTGTCTAGGGTTCTAAATCGAGACCTATGATTTGGCAATCCGACGGTCACACCACTATAGGCTATCACTGTTGATATTGATTATGATTTAATTCTGAAAGATTGTTTTTGAATAAATTGCTTCTTGCGAAACTAACATCAAAGTTTATAAAAATTCAAAAGAGTCTGTTAAATAATTACATAGTCACATTTAAATAACTTGTATATTTTCTGGAAGACAAACGAGAGTAAGAGAAAAAATACAGCGGTAGGATTTGCTTTTACATTGCATAATTTTTCTAAAAAAATGGCTAGTAGAATATGGTGAATCATCACCCCGTAACTGTTTAGCAGAATAACAAAAACCTCCAGGTTTTATTATTAGAAAACAGCAAAATATCAGCTTGTTATTCACATATTTTGCCGCGAATAATATTTTGTTCGACCTAAAACCTGATACTGACCGGCAAATTGCAAAAAAAACGTAAGAAAATTTGAATTTCGCGCTTCCACTTTAACTGATAGACGTAAACAACACACACACACACACACGCACGCATTCAATTACGCTTAGAATACAAACGCAAAACTACAACCAAAACTCATTCAGCCCAGATTAGGTGTCAGGGTATAAAAACTCTCTGAACGAACGAGAGGAAAGAGATACTCGTATCTGTGTTTCTGAAGTGTGAGCGAGACAACACGAGGACATTGAAGACGGTAATTTAATGACTCATTAAACCTTATCGTACTTAATAAGAGCCTCAACGGTAAACTTTCAGATTAAGATCAAAAGAAAGTTAATGAAGATTGCCCAAACAAGGAAGATTTAAAAAGCCTTGTCTCGTTAAATCCCTCTATGTACCTACCACTAATATACTTAAAAAAGAAAGACAGAAAAAGTATTTATTAGACTCACACAGGACAAAACAAAAAAAAAATGGATGAGATTACAATAATACAAAATATTATATAAAAAAGTAAAGATAAGAAAAAGATAAAACAAATTAAATTGGTCCTGTACGAGGCCAAAAGGTCCCTATCTCAGCAAGGTGCAAAACTAAACACAACTTTTAAATCAATATAAAATCAACAGATGTTATATTATTTAAACTAGAACAAAAAGTTCTTAATTAGTACATAACATCATGCCTGTAATCCTCCTCGGTTAGGCAGAGGTGTACCAAATAGTACACCCACGTTTCGCCAGTTATGTTTAAGTCTCATGTAATAGGGGACGAGCCTATTACCACCAACCGGGCTCTAATCTAGACTCCGTGGCTGCTACTGAGAAATTTCTGTTGGAAAAACCCAATAACAATTTGCCCGACCTGGGAATCGAACCCAGGACTTCTATCACTTACTAGACCAACGAGATAACGAGAAATAAGTAATTCTAAAGTAATTTTAAATTGCACAATAATTCGAAATTGATTTACAAATCGGCCAAAGTCACAAATCACGAATATAATTTTATAAAAGAAACTTTAGCTAGGAAAGAAGATCGGTTACTAAGAAACTTGCTGTCTGGCTTAAAGGCTAAACGCGCGGCTTGACTTACCTGCTGGAGACCTAAGCTACTAAGGATCATAGGACTTGCTTCATTTCTCTCTTAAAGTCTCTTTGATTCAGCACTTGGAAAGGTTCTTCTGAGGAGCTCGTGGCTAAATGTTCTGAGCTCGTGGCATTTATCTGAAATGATTTTAAAAAATAAAACCATATTGCCCAAAAAAAAAATTATCATCAGCCTAGCCTTTGCCCAACTATGTTGGGGTCGGCTTCCAGTCTAACCGGACGCAGCGGAACACCAGTATTTTACATGGCGCGACTGCCTACCTGACCTCCACAACCCAGTTAGTACTGGGTAATACGATACCCCTTGGTAAGACTGGTTGTCAGACTTTTTGGGCCACTGACTACCTAACGACTGTCAAAGATCTACAAATGACAGCCGGGACCAATGGCTTAATATGCTTTCCGAGGCACGGAGGAAATTCGGTATGTAATGGGTGGTCACCCATCCACAATCCAACCCAGGCAAGCACGGCTTAACCTAAAGATCGACCCGAGCGGCTGTTATTATTTAGCCATGAGCTCCCCTTGCCAAAAAGATTACTAAAGGATTTTACATTGGTTTAGAATGACACGTGATACGTGGTAATCGTTTGTGAGTCGATGTTCCTTACACCCTGTCCACTGTGCAATTTTGCACCGACAATATTCTAAAAACACCCTCTTCACCAGGTCTAAAAACCATCATCAACGCGCTGCTGCACTCGTTCAAACAGCTGGCAGAAGTAATGACGCTGACCATCTTTTGCCTGATGGTGTTCGCGCTGTTCGCGCTGCAGGTCTACATGGGGGAGCTGAGGAACAAGTGTGTGAAGAACCTCGTCGTTCCACCCGGGGAGAACTTCACTGATGAGGCGTGGTCGGCGTGAGTAGAAAGTATTATAATAAGGTATAAATTAAGGGCGAATTTCATGGACATGAGCACACCTTCCATATGCTACTCGCATTCAGTATGGTGAAATCTGCTCTTAAAATTATGGCAATTAATAAATGTTCAGAACAAGCCAAAGTTTAGAGAATCATTTGATGAGAAAAAAATAATTTATTTGTTTTATAAGTAGGTATGTGTTAAGACTATTAAAACCAAATAAAAATTTATTTAGTCGTTGTTTAAATATTTTAGTTTCAATAGGTTGGTACGACCTCTACTCTCTCTACTAAATAAAGTTAATTCTGAACATTAACTTAAACGAGAGGTCAGAAACATTAAAGTGGTTACTGGCTGGTTAGAAAGTTAGTTCCATAGAGCCATAATAATATGTGACAAAAATAATGAAAACTTTTTTTTTCGAATTACAAATTACTTTTCTTCCTTTGTTTTGGCATGTGGTATCAATTTTGTATTTTAGTGACTTTATATAAATATACCTCTACCATTAGAAATTCGAATACGAAAGAGAAGAATTATAGTGAAAACCACTTTCTTGTAATTTATTTTTGGTCTATTTACAATTGTAAATAGAAAATAAAACTTAACAGTTACAAAAAAAAGGTAAGCCCGTCATTTTTAAATTACTCGCCATCTAGATAAAATATTTTTAAGCGTTGATGAAAAGGAAGTAACGATAAGTTTAAATTCTTCAGCAATAATTACGATTAACGAGAATGTTTTCCACTCTGACGAACTTAAGCAAACGGTTTATCTTTCCGCCAAGTTCAGGAATCAATTGCTGTAAAAACGATGAACACCATTTTGAATTATGAGGCTGTTCCAAGAATTTAAATGATGGAGTTAACATTCGTAGTTAAATATTATAAGTGAGATTTATGCAGTCTTGTGGAAATATATCGGCGATATTATATTGTATTATTTTTTTAAAAGCAATAACAAAATTTAAAAACATTATATTAAAAAAAAATATGCACTTAAAAGTGGAAAACCACTTTATATGAGACCACCAAACATTCTACCAAAAGAAAAAAAAATAACTTAAATCGGACTTGTAATCACGGAGAAATCGGTGAACATACTACTCCTCCTTATTTAGAAGTCGGTTAAAAACTGATTGAGATAACTGATTTTGTATCTGTAGGTAAACATCGTCTGAATTATTATAATTTCTAAATATAGTTTTAACCTTAGATATAGATGAAAATCGTCTTCATGAATGATTTTTATTTTTTGATAACATCACTTAACCATGATAAAATAAAGCCATAAGCTTAATCAGCACGTTCTCAAAATAGACGACGATTGCAGTTCAGCTGTTTCTAATTATATTTATATACAACATTATTTTTAGTATATGCGAAACCTGAATATAGTTTGTTCAGAATAAGTAACTGAATCGATTCCAATAATTTTTAAACCATGTTATATTTTTTCCCAAAAATATTTAAAAAAGTTGAAAGTTGGATACCGAGCGACTTTGAGTACCTATCGCAATAATTTAGGTACCTACTGCCAAATTATTATTATCAATGAGCTCAAGACGACGCTGGAGGCGCGCGCTGCATGGTGACAACTTTTTTGTGCGGACAACTAGGTAACAGAACAAGCTTATAACTTTGAGATTTTTCAAGATACAGTTTTGAAATTTTGTACATAGATTCTTTACATAAAAATACTAGACACGTGTATCAGGTTTCGCATATACTAAAACTAATGTTGTATATTATTATTTATATTTTCACATACACAGGTGGATCCAAGAACCATCAAACTGGATGGTGAATACAGACGAAGTGCCTATAATCTGCGGCAATCTGACCGGGGCGAGGCACTGTCCGGAGGACTGGACCTGCCTTTGTGTGGGCCCCAACCCCAACCACGGGTACACCAACTTCGACAACTTTCTGTGGTCCATGCTCACCACATTTCAGTTGATCACGTTGGATTATTGGGAGAATGTATATAATATGGTGAGTTTGTTCATTATTGTCTAGCTGTATTACCTACGTGTCCGCGAAAATGGAACGTCGAATTTTAGAAAATAATTAGGCTTTGTTGAGAGTCGTATTATTACCATCGTTCACACGGCGACACATCAAGCTATACATTTCCAGTATAGCATGCCTCGCTTTGTATACATTTCACAGTATAATGTTTTTTGCCTTCGGTCCTCTGAAAAACAGTTCAAAGATAATAGGTGAATTCACTGTCACTGTAAATAGAAAAACAAAAAAGTGAATTATTTTCAAGCTCCATAAAAAAATCTTAGTTCATCAAGCATGCACCCAACTAAACCCTTAAAACGCTCCAACGGTTTTGAGGTCCGAGAATTTTATTACAAAGGGTCTGCCAGACCGTAGGTAAATGAAGTTTACGTGAGTTGCGGGTGCGGTCATAATGTGAGGGTCGTTTACCGGTCTCCCCTTAATTAATTCTAAGAGAACCGCTTTCAAGATGGCATTGCCACTGAAACGCTTTCAAACGAAATTCTGTGACGTAGATGAGAAATTGCGAAATGTATTAGTGGATTCGTGTAGTTTGGGGGACTTTAATGAATGTACCTAGTACCTATACCACATTCTAGTGCAGAAAATGATAAGAATTAGACGGTAGCGATAGCTTGCGAGTTGATAGAGGGTTAAAAAATAACGTGTAGCGCCAAACACAAATAACTAAGAACAAGGACAGGAAGATGATGATGATAATTATCTAATTCTAATAGAAATTAATTTTACGAGACTGATTTATTATTTCCTAAACTGACATTACAATGGTAATTGCTGGAAGTACGGATCCTATTACAAAAAATCTTTCACTGATAGAAGGTTACAATATTCCCGCCCGAGTGCCATTAGTTGACTTACTCGCGGACGAATGTCGCAAAAAACAAAAAAGTGATAACCCGGATTTCACCAAAGCGGAGACGAGAGAGGAGATGCTTAGGAGCTAGGGTGTATATACCGAAGCTGTGCGGAGATGCGTATTAGCTAGACTTTTTTTTTTTTTTAGTATGGGAAATCATCAAATGCCCCCCCCCCCGGTCTGGGCGGAGCGAAAGGGAGTGTCAGACTTGTACTGACTAAAACCCATCCATGTTCCTTCTTTGCCCTTTGTGTTCCAGGGCCGCGGTATCTCTTTCGAACAGTCCCGCAGCCCTGGCAGGTATTAGCTAGTCTGGAGCAGAGATGTGTGTACAGGCTACTTACGCCCAGATTAGCGAGCGCCGCAGGCCGCTCACCACACGCCGCTAACGTATTTTCTCATATCCGCTGCGCGCTGTTGCTTGCTTCGCCTAAACAAATATGAGACATCTCATCTCCTCTCTACTCAACCGTTTCCTTTAAAGCTAAGCGGAGACGAGAAGTGTAAATAACGAAATAATACTGGTGGTTTACAACACATGTCCTCTCCTCTCGTCTTGTCTCCATTGTATTAGAGTCCGGACCTTAATGGATTCCGTTTTTAGGGTTCTGTACCCAAAGAGTAACCAACGGAACCCAAGCCAAACCCTAAGCCAAGCCTAAGCCTCCACTGTCCGTCCGACCGTCTGTCTGTCAGCGGGCTGTACCTCTTGATGCGTAATAGGTAGAAAGTTGAAATTTTCACAGAATGTGTATTTCTGTTGCCGCTATAACAACAAATAATAAAAATAAGTTAAAAATTAAAGGGGCACCCCTACTACGATGGTACGTAGTCTTCTCTTGTCCATGCGCTGGTTCGACTCGCACTTGGTTGGTTTTTTCTCTTAGGGTTGGTACTTTTAAAACAAATGAAGAAAGTCATAGCCCATAATTTAACACATTGAGGCTTTCCACAAACTAACTAGACCACTCTCGTGGGACTAGAAATTGCTGCATAGCAAATGATGCAACGATTCTCATCAATCATTCACACATGCCATTTGGGATGTACATATCTGAATTCGGAAATCAGATCCACGGTAGTTTGGTTAGACAGCTTGAAAGCAAAGTAAATTGACTACTTCAGTGCCGTAGCAATTAATCAATTCATAGTTCGTTGTCTTCACACTAGTCATAGAAGTTAAGTTAAATATAAATGCGAAAATTTACAAAATATGTCAAGTCAGAGAAATTCATTGTCCAGCAAGTTGATTACCAACTTGGATTGTCCTTATTTAAAATCACAACAGTACTGTTATTCTTTAACAGTTGTATGAAATAGCTGTAATACGGCGAGTGTCAAGTTGCTCAGTAAATAATTTCCCTGTCTGTACTACATAACTCATGAAACTCATTTGAAACTAAATTACAAATAGCAGTCAACTTTCTAGAAACGGTAGCACGAAGTAAAAACTCAAATAAAACTTGTGGGTGTATTTAATAGTCCGGTATGAATTTGTGGCACTGTATAGTAATCATGTTTGGTTGAGTAAATAATGTTTACTCAAGCAAATATTATATTACATTATTATAAAAATGATGATAGTGACAGTCATAGCCTTGTCGTATGACCGTCATACTGCCAAGTCATAGTTCTCAAGTTCGAACGCAAGACACGCACCTTCGATTTTTCAGATTCATGTGCGTTATAATTATCACTTGCTTTGGTAAAGGAAAACATCGTGAGGAAACCAGCATGCCTGAGAGATATTTGTAAAGCCAAGTCAGAGGCCCATGGGCGGCATAAAAACTCTGACACCAGGTTAAGCACTAACCGCACGACATAGATAAAAATGATACAAAAAATTTCAAAAAAAGTTAGTTTCATATACTTTCCATACACCTGTCAACAAAAAGTTTTTAGTAACTCAGAATAGAGACTACATACTAGTCCATCATATGTGTCTAAGAGGTGCTCATGATCGTTTCGTAGTACGTGTGTACGAAAAGAGCTGATTTCGCGCTGCTACGTCATAAGCTCGTAGCACGTGTTTGCTACGACGCAGCACCTCTAAAACATGCTTTTGTGCTACTACAAACCCAGCAGGTCTACGAGTATTCTAGGTTTTCAGTATACAAACTATATATCAAGTTGTACATCCCACTAGCATGTTCCCAAGCAAACACAGTACACGTGCTTATCTTACGGCCGGTCGGGCAAGCGGTTACACTAATAAATTACTTTGCACGATCTTCTACAGCGGTTAGAGGACAAACGATTAGAGGCGGCGTCTGGAGACCTACTAAGTAACTTTATGTTTGTTTTCTCTCTTCTGCAGAGAGAACACGACACGGTTTGACACTAAAGAGATGCTGTTACAACTGTTTTTGTCATTTGAGTTAGTTACTGGCCGGTTTAATTAAAGCTTGGCTTCTGTTTCCGGGAATTAGTCGTTAGCGAGGCGACTTGCGACAATTGACCCTCGCAAGCGTCACCTGCAGTCAGCATGACGGTATATTTTGTCACTTGTCACAGGAGAAAGCGCTTGCCAACTCTTTCTTTTTGCATTGAAATGGCCAGAGAAATGCTTTTAAAAAAACCGTCACACTACGGCTACTGATCCGTCACGTCACGCTGACTCACGGCATGCTCTACGACTTGTTCAATTGGGTTTTTTTCGCAATCGACATTACGGCTTAAATACCAGTCGACATTTTGGAACATGTCCAAATTAGTTTTAGAAAGACTGAACACAGACTTATAGCACGCACTCGTTACAGGTGATTTTAAACTTTTAATACCTGCTTTTAACAGTAAAAATACAATCGGCTCAAAGCTCTTCAACCACGTTATAGCGTCGAATCAATTCCTTTAAGTATATTATTAATCAAAATCAGCCTTAAAAATTCCTAGTGCTAAAAGACATGTCCCCGCTGTGAGATTGGTCCATAGGCCATAATCCAAACGCGCCCAGTGCGGAATGTGTATGTATAGTTACTACCAATATCTACACGTATTACAATTTGCAATGCAAAGCGCAAGAGTAGGTAATATCCGACAATAATGTTGCTGAATATCGCTCCCAATACACGAGAGTTCAAATTTTAATATAAATACCTACTAGAGAAGCGTTGTTGCATCCAATTTAGCTCACATAGGTACTAGCTGCACATACAACTTGTTGAATACTTGCCTATTGCTTGTCTAACGCCCGTTTTCGCTAGCACTAACTGAAACATAAATGAAGCATCATCTGCTAGCCTTTTCCCAACTATATTAATGTCGATTTTCAGTCTTACCGGGTGTAGCTGAATACTAGAATATAACATGGACGAAAATCTTAATGAATTCCCAAATAAGTGTACAGCGAGTGTCGAAAATCCTTCGCTTTTATTAAAAATAGAAGGTCTTTTTAGTTTAAATGTACCTTACCATAATATCATATCAAACCATCAATATTAGAAACTGTTTCAGTAAATAATGTCGTAACCAATCAAGTTACGGAACTTGCTTTGCAAACTAAATCAGGAGCTGGTCAATTTATCAGTAGAACAGCAACAGCCGTCTTAAATAATTTAATGTTAAAATACGTTAATTATAACAATGAGGTTAAGAACACCGCAGAGAACGCACTTTCTGCTTTTCATGCGATTGATAACCAATATTATCCTACAAAGAGCTACAGAGAGATATTTCATCATCATCATCTGCCTAGCCTTTTCCCAACTATGTTGGGGTCAGCTTCCAGTCTAACCGGATGCAGCTGAATACCAGTATTTTACATGGAGCGACTGCCTATCTGACCTCCACAACCCTGTTAGTACTGGGTAAGACTGGTTGTCAGAACTGGGTAAAACTGGTTGTCAGCCCCTTAGTAAGACTGGTTGTCAGAATTTTTTGGCCACTGACTACCTAACGACTGTCTAAGATCTACAAATGACACCCGGGACCAACAGCTTAACGTGCTTTCCGAGGCACGGAGGAAACTCGGTATGTAATGGGTGATCAACCATCCACAGACCAACCTAGGCAAGCACGGCTTACAGAGAGATATTTATGATATTTATTATATTTATTTATAATATTAGGTAAGTAATACATTAGAACAGCTGTTCCTTTGCCATCATATCGATGGTACTATTGAAAATTGATTGGGCCAATACTTCGCCGATTCTTGGGCATCAAAACAGCGGAATATTTGACAGTTAGTTGAGACGTTGCCAACTTTCAGAATGCACCCTCTTAAACATAATGTACCAAGTCTTAGATATTTTCATAACATATAAATATCCGTTTACCATACGAAACACTTATTATTATAATACCTTTCCATAGTCTATCTATGTTTTAAAACGTTACGCTGCAATTTAGCAGCAGGATTTATGAGGTAGTAGTCGAAAATCTCTAGAGAATAATTTACTCATACTCAAATACAATCGCCCCCCCCCCCCCCCTCCTAACTTTATCAAGTAATAAATATAGCCTATGTTACTCAGGGATAATGTAGCATTCTATTGACGAAAGAATTTTTGAAATCGGTCCAGTAGTTTTTGAGTTTATTCGTTACAAACATACAAATCTTTCCTCTTTATAATATTATATACTAGCGGCACGTCCCGGCTTCGCTCGGCTTTTTTTTTAATTTTATATGGCCTATGTTACTCAGGGATAATGTAGTATTCTAATGGTGAAAGAATTTTTGTAATCGGTTCAGTAGTTTTTGAGTTTATTCGTTACAAACATACAAATCTTTCCTCTTTATAATATTAGTGTAGATTAAATAATGCACTGCATATTCCGGCGGTTTTATAGGCCGCCTTTACTTTGATTTGAACATCAAAATAAATGGAGGTTAACTACTTGAGCGATTCGATATACGGAGGTAATGTAGGTTAATTTACCGTTTCGGCTTTCATGTATTTTGGGACAATTATTTACTGCCTATTATTATTATAATGTTGGGTTTATTATAAACCTGTTCCCGGTTTAAACGACCGATATATGCTGTACTCTTTTCTCAAAAACTTTACTCTCCGTGTGGGGTCCACTCCACCACAGACGGGTAAAAACTGAGCAAAAGAAATCTTTTAAAAGCGCTGGATAACGCCTTTTAAAGCGCTCTTATAATTCAGGCTTATAAGAAAAAACACCATCATAATTTAAAGCTAATTTGGATGTAAAACTCAGTTATAAATCAGGATCTTATCAATTAGAGCCCCGCTGTTTCCACAGCTATATTGTGCCGGGCCGTCTGTTTTACCGGTCCGTTGAAAGAACCGGAACTCGTAGTGACAACACTATTTATACGGGCCCGTTTGTTTTAGGACGGCGCTAGTTAATCCGTCTATCTTTAATGTACTTGGTTTTAATCAAAGTAGCCTGGAAAAGGCCGTATTTACATCAAGTTTTAAAGTAAAATATCAGGTTAATCAGTAAAGTTTGTGAATTTCAGAAGACTTTGCATCGTTTGATGATATTAATATCCCACTTAGTTAAGACTTTGAAAATAATTATGAAACCAATCAAAACAATGACTGCTAATAAAAAAAAAAAGAAAAGCCCACGAGCTCCTGTTACCCCCTTGCGTCCTCCTCTTCGCAGAACCGTACTTGGTGCTAATTCGCCTATCCCCCGCCTATGTAAACTATTAAATAGCTGCAGTGATCTCGTAGATGTGCACTCTGACTCACTTGGTAGGTTCAAAAGCATTATTTATAAAAACCTGTAAAATAATTTTAGTGTTAATTTTTAATTTTTTGTCTCTTGATTTTAATTTTGATTTTGTTTTCTTATTTAAATTTTGATTTGAATTTGAATTTTGATTTTTAATTTTATTTTTTAATTTTTAATTTTTAATTTTAATGTTTAATTTTGAATTTGATTTGATTTTGATTCTGATTTTAATTTTGATTTCAATTATGATTTTGATTTAAATTTTGTTTTTGTTTTTAATTTTGATTTTGATTTTAATTTTGATTTTGATTTTAATTTTAATTATGATTTTGTTTTTGATTTTGATATGGATTTGATTTTGACTTTAATTTCTATTTTAATTTTGATTTTAATTTTGATGCTGATTGTGATTTTCATTTCATTTGATTTTAACTTAAATTATGTATTTAAAAACCATAGTTGTGTGCGGTGAGTACCAACGACAAATAAGTAGTGCATGATGTGCTTACCTGTAAGAGGTTGATACACTTGTCTGTGACTCTATTGAATGTATCTCATATGTTTGAAGCAGTGTATTCAATTGTTGGTGAGCCAAATAAATAAATAAAATAAATAATAAAGCTCGAATAGCGAAGTGGCTTGACTTGCTACGTTAAAGATTGTTAATCTCTTATTCCGACTTTCACATTAATACTATCTTTTTAAATAAAACACAAACAAATAAATAAAATTGAAGTGTCTGTTTGTAATATCAATATAACAGGTTTTTACTGAATGTATAAATGAAAATATACAGGGTGGAAGGGACACCGACGCGAAAACGATTACCACGTGTCCAGTACATCATTCTGAGAGGAAGCTGTATGTTTATTACATTGTTAAATTTAACACACAGGTAGACCTGCGTCAGGACATAGCATACTTTTTATCCCGGTAGTACGTCCCCGTAATATTTTTCGTGGAAACAAGCTACTATAAAGTACACATGAGACTTTATCATAATAAGAAACAATAATAAAATACTGAATGTATCGTTTGATCGAATTATTACGCCCAGTTCCAAATTAATATTCTTATATCCAGGTGCTGTCATCGTGCGGGCCGATGTCAGTATCTTTCTTCACGGTGGTCGTGTTCTTTGGCTCGTTCTACCTCATCAACCTGATGTTGGCCGTCGTGGCGCTCAGCTATGAAGAGGAGTCGCAGATCACGCAAGAGGTATGTACAGCTTCTATTTACAGACAGGATTTTAACAAGTAGGCCCCTAAGACCTGCTGGTTACCTGGCTAAGATAGTTATGTCTGAAGTGGGGTTTAACAAAATAGTAATGATTAAACTTAAAAAGGCTAATTAGAGTCTTCTTGACCGCTTTCGGTCATGACGGCTTTTCTCAGGATATTAGTGTACACAACTTTATGCGCACAGCTGCACTTTCTCCACCCTGATGCTCAATGCTCATAGTCCAAAGGCATGTATCATGGTCGGTATTATTTTCGTATATAAAGTCTATCTTTTCATACACGAAAAATTTTAAGAGTAACTTCTTTAAGTCGTAAAATCGCCATAGCAACGAAAAAAAAATTATCTGAGTGTTTTTTTTTACGAAATTATAATAATTCTAAATTTTTTTGAGACTTTTTGCACAAAACCTTTACTCCCATATTCTAACAATGAGAGAAGGTAAATACGACGTAGTAAACTAGGCTAACGGATGTTCAAAAATAAGGAGCCGATATTTATTTTGTGGGTCAAGTAATTTTAAATTATTTATTTTTTATAAAAATATACTCAGTTAAAAAAAATCCCTTGAAATGGCTTCGTTATAGCCGTTAGATGATTCTCTGAAAATATCTAGTGTATGAATAGTTAGACCTTATATACTATAACTGTAGGTATGTATCGTATCTTCCGGTTCTAATTTTGACGTCGTTTCGTAGAAACTACTGACAGTTGAAGGTTAATATGATCTGGAAAAGGACTTCCTCACATTCTTCCTCATAAACCCTTCTTACTCCTCACCCAGGAAAGGAAGAAAGACCTGAACGAGCACCGCGACGACTCGACGTTCAGCTTCGACCCCACCTCGCTGGCGGTGCGCACGCTGGCCAAGGACTCGCGCAAGCGCATCGACGCGCGCAAGGGGCTGCTACTGGCCTCCTACTCACGCAAGCGCACTAGAAGACGTAAACGAGGAAGGAGTGCTATACATCATGCTGCTGCGGTCGCTGCTGTTGCTGAGTAAGTAGACAGCCTTATTGTATTTATGTCTGAATAGGTATAATTAGTTTCTTTCAGATATTTACCGTCAATGTTGAACCTACAGTTTCACAAGGATGCATATTTTTGTGTCTTTTTTGTGAAATTGTAGGTATGCATAAAACAAGATGGCGACGTTAGTTCCGATTCGGCTACTCGCCAAAAGATCGTCGTCGATCGTAGTTAGATCAATCGGAAGTTATTCGGAGGTGGTTCGGTATAAAGAAATTCATTTCTCAAAAAGACATACCTTTTAGTTCACTTAAATATGAGAAACTTAACAAAAATATCTCAAAGTAATAAATATAGTTGTTGTTCGATTTATTGAGTACTTTATAGTGGGAAGTGAACTATTCATGGTTGGCTAAATACATAAGGTTGGTTAAACAGGGTCAATCCAATAACTGTAAATTCCCAAGATTTTTATGAAGAGATTTCTAGTTTAATAAGTCTCACTAACTGACACATGTACAGCAGCCAGTTAAAAATTAGATATTACTTAAGTTTATCAAAACTGCAAACTGAAACATTAAAATTCTCTTCACCCGACAACGAAAAGACACTTTCAACGAATTTTTAGACACTTAATTTGACAAACAGAAATGGATCGCTACCGCAAAACTATGTACAAATACAGTCGCATATGTCCCGCTGCAACATTCAGCGAGACATTAGGGTAATGTATGTGACTGGATGCCGGCGGCGGCGGCAGAACAAGACATCTGGAATCGCTTGAACGTTCTCAAACGTGAAATTTTAGGAGCTGTAAAGTTCGGTTAAGAGATTTTTTTTTGTAAAGATTTTTAGAAGATTACCTAGTTTAAACATGAGTGTAACTGTATTACCCACTAGCTTTTAATTTAAAATTTAACAATCAATTCGAGCTGTACTCTGCTTGTAACAACATAATTCTATCATGATTCGAAAGACACGTGACGCCATCTATTATCATAAGAACTTTATTGTGTTTTTTTTCGGGATGAAAGGTACCCACCCTATGTCCGTTTCTGTACACCTGACAACGTAAATACAAAATTTCAGAATGATCGGTTCAGTGGTCCAGGCGTGAAAAGGTAACAAACAAACAAACAAACTTACTTTCGCATTTATAATATTAGTATGGAGTATGGATAGGATAGTACGGATTACTTACTGGGTTGTGGAGGTCAGATAGGCAATCGCTCCATGTAAAACACTGATATTCAACTGCATCCGATATGACTGGAAGCCGACTCCAATAAAGTTGGGAAAAGGCTAGGCAGATGATGATAACCTATCAATGAAATTAAGGGTTGGGTGCATTAGAGTAACCTCGATTCACAAATAAATAGTAATGGAATATACGAATACTGGCTGCGTATCTCATAAAAATGGCCACGAAAACCATTTATTAATTTAACCAAGTATGAAAAAGTTAATTTATTACTTTGAAAACAAAATTAATATAGAAAAGTAAACTTTATTGACAACAAAAGGCCAGCTTTCGTTTTGGTCCGACTGTAGTACGAATTTTACGCATAAATTCGAACAAGAGAGTTCCATTATTTGTGGGAAAATCTAATATTCTCGTACATCACACATGGGAAAGTTCCAAGGCAAAAGTTGCATGGATATTTGCATGCCACTAAAGTTTTAAAAGTCAGAAGCGGGAAGAGGAACACGCCTGATTGTTCGTTTTCGTTGAAAGTGACGCTGAACGCGACTTTGATTGCAATTAGTGTTCGGACCTGCTCCTGACTTCTATTCATCCTTTTTTGAAGTACACGACGTAGAACTAACTAAAACATAATTGCTTCATAGTATTCCAGGTCGCCAGGAACATTACAAATGTTAATATTCAACGCGAAACTCAACGCAAATTGCAATTTCATCACTTCGCAAAAAATTGCTGGAATTGCAACCATGAAAAAACAAATGAATACATTATTAACTCTGGTTTGCAGAAATCGAGTAGGTTTTTCATTTATTTCTCAACTCCATCTCCTAGTGAAATACAACGGCTAAATATAATTTTCATGAATATATTTTCAGTGGTCCAAAAAATTGGTCTTAATTCTGATTACCAGTTTCATTCAGTTTAAATTCTAGCTCTCCACAGTTTTGAGCTTAATTCCTTTAAAGGTTATTTTTCCTTAGGGTAAAATATTCTTTTACGAGCTTATCTATCTCATATCCGTATTTCCATTTCATACGGAAATCCAACGGGACCTAAGTCACGCTATCGTAAAGCTGCTGGTAATTGAACAACTTTATCCTTGTCTCATCTGTGCCTGTATCTACATCACAAAACCAAAGTACGGTCTTACAAACTATCAACATCGGTCGATATCATTTATCTTGTCATATCAACCCTATAATAATATCAATTTTCTCATTTTTCCTTGTAAGTAAGGGACGCACGAACAGATGGGTTAGGAAATCATAAGAGGTGCCCCCGGGCTCAGGGATAATACCAAAGTCAATGGGCAACAATGACCGATGAATTGGATTTGCCCTGAGGCTACCACACGAAGAAAAATATGTTCTCCGATATATTATGTACACAAAATTTCTAAGAAAAACAAATCTTTCAATTTGGAGGCAGACATAAAATTCCTAATATAAAACTCAGCTAGTCTAGGTATTACCTACCTCTTGGCCACGAACTACGCGCTCAAGCGGGGAAACAAATGAACGAAGTTGTTCAGAGCGTGCTACGAGACACCGCGCGCGTTTTGTGGAGTGACGGTATTCACGTGAAGTGTGACGCTTATCGCTTGACGCAAAAGACCGCAAGTCACATCATTTGAGGTCGTGAATGTGGCCTAACGTTTTTTGAAGTGAAATCTTTTGAAATAACAAAGTAACTACAATGTACAATGAAAGCTCAAGTAGAACTGAATTACAGAATACAAGTACCTGATGCTAGCAATATTTTATACAATGCGATTTCTCTGAATGGCTCCCCAGAGCTCCGGAGCGAACACTCACAAGAGGTCATTTTCTAACTTAAATAAAAGTTTAAACTGCATATTTGTGTGAAATACTCCTATTTTCTAGACAGCTGTAGTGCTGAAGAAGGAAAGAAATATTGTAGAGAAAAGTGAGAGAATTTAATTTAATAAGCGCCAGTCTGTTTAAATTACACTGAAATACTAGCTCAGAAATCCGACTTTTAAGACTAAGGTTCAAGTCGTCGGACTAGTAGCGGTTCTGAAATAGAGGCGGGCAGGACTCTTGCCTCAAAGCCCTGAAAGCCCTGACGGAATGGTAGCCGTGTCAGTGTTGGTAGATCACAAATTCTTACAAAGTATTTTTTTTTCATCTACATTATAGAGGGTAGGAGAGAAGGAGAGGGGAGGGGGGTGGATGGTTTTTACATTATTTAGTATATGGACTACGTCTGAAATAAATGTCTTCTATTCTATGAGAACCTGTCCTGCGCAGACGACGGACATTTTGTCCGCCGGATAATTTCTATCCTGTTGTAGACCGTTCCTGTTCATTGTTTGTTGTGTTGCTTTTTCATCTATTGGTTGACGTCATTGGTTGTTGCGAATTGTTTGCGGACAAATTTTCCATCACGCGGCCTTAAACTATACAAAAAAACGATACTTACTTGCTTCAGAGTAAATTGTTTAAAGAAAACTGTTTTTATAATTACAATTTTTATGATGGTAGTTTTCTCACACTAATTAATTTTTACTTCATCTAATGAGGTTGTAAAAATAATTGTAATTAAAAGTAAGATCCTTTAATAACGCCTTTTTTTCTATTATGGTGTGGATTACACATCTTTTACAAGTTTCATGAAGGAAAAGAAAATTAGTTTGGGTCGCTGTCATCGGATAAGTACGGTGAAGACGAAATAAAGATGATTTCCACTAAACGGCTCGAATCGCATTGGATCGGAACGAATTTTACAATATTTAAACGTTATTAAATCGTGTACACAGTATTTAAAGTTTATATTACCAAGCCGAGCACAGCAGCTTGACCGCGGTCGTCTTCCGCGACACGCGATCGTAGCCGAAAGTATACTGCGACGCGCGATCGGCTCCGTTAGCCTGTATCGTATCCGACACAGTAGGAAAGAAACTATTTGACTAGGCGCAGAAACGGATACGTTCGCAAGCGACGGTACAGAGATGATCGTATGCGTCGACATCCTGCCAGACGCGATCGGCGGTCGCCGCATGTTTTCCGATCCGATGCGATGCGAGCCGTTTGGTGGAAATCATCCTTAAGTATAACATAGTATAGTAGCTACAAGCTTTAATAACATATGTAAGATGTAAGTACTTTATTTTGCCTGCGGTTTAGCTTGTGGTCGAAAATACAGCCTATGTCACTTGGGGATAATGTAGCCTCCCATTAGTGACAGAATTTTCGAAATCGGATCAGTAGTTCTGAAGATTACCCCTACAACCAAACTTACAAACTTTACCACTTTATAATTTTAGTATAGATACAACAACATTGTTTCAAAGAAAGACGAATCCAATAAAATCCTCACTGTGATTGTCGTTTTATATCATATCGTTTTGGTCCAAAATTATCTTGAAAGTAGACATAGTTATAATAATTGTATTGATATCATACGTTCCGCCGAAATGATTTTGAACAAAAGGTAATTATCTCTTCAAATATCAATCGAAAACAAAGCAGCTATAGGTGAACGAGCAGATCAATACCGCTTCTAATGTGCCTACGAATTTATTAATGTCATCGGCAAATGTTGTTCCGAATAATAAATATCAATTCTGACGTTTATTGAATATGTATCATCTTACCGGTATCCTTTGTTAGTCATTATTCTTTTCTCATTTAGTTTGTGAGTTTCTTTGCACCTTATTCTTGCTTGTTTTTGGTGACTAGGCTCTTTCTTTATTTCGATCTGTGCGATATTTGGGGACTAGACTGAATCGAGATTATGGTCTATGACTTATCTGTGAGTCAAACTCAAAAAACTGTAGATAATATTGTTCAGCATGATCCTGCTGCCACGTGGCATGTGCAAAGAAATGAGCTATAAAAAAAAACAAAACAAAGTTAAACACACATACACAACACACACACACACATACACACACACGAACATACACACATTGTATAGCTTTATAAAAAAAGCATAATCAACGCGAAAACTATTTCAACTTTCCCAATTCGAAAACGCAAAAAAAAAACAAAACGTTCCATATTCATATTTTAAAAACTCAGCAATAAAGCGAATCAAGCGTGACATCGACAATTGTTGATTGTTGGGAAGCTGTCGACGGCATGCGGCTCTACAGTCGTTTCACAGTTTACCTCTGACAGCTGCAGTCCAAAAGCAATCTTATTTTCACTGGAATAAACATCACTGTAATCTTGGCAGACTTGTCCGTGATAGCGACCTAACATCAACCTTATTGCTACGTGCATAAAGAACAATGTGACCATATCTACCGCGTTATAGCCGTCGCAATGTCAGCTGCCAACTGAAGTATATCAACGATGCATTCGCTTTGATATCGAGCTCGCTTTTAAACGAGATTCAGCGTTTTGCTGTACTCGCTGGATACGAAATTGTCCCGCTTACTTCGGTACGTAGTATGGAATTCTTTTTTTTTTAGTTTTGCACTTTTGATGATCTTTGTTTTTTTTTATCATTAATGGCTATCAATTTAAGATGTCCATGAACTAGATAATTTTTTAATATAAATTGAACGTTCAGCTAAAGATAATTTTCAAATCAGCAGCTGTAGAGCCACATCTTCATAAAAAAACGGAATTATTTTATTATTAATTATTAGTTGGAAAAAACGGAAAACGGTTGGAAAAAAGGTAACCGACGTAGCCCGAAGAATAGCCAAACTGAAGTGGCAGTGGGCAGGGCACATTGCTCGCAGAACGGATGGCCGATGGGGCCGAAAAGTTCTGGAGTGGCGACCGCGAACCGGAAGACGCTGCGTTGGAAGGCCTCCCACTAGGTGGACCGATGACCTGGTGAAGGCTGCAGGGATCCGCTGGATGCGAGTCGCACGGGACCGGTCAATGTGGCGACACTTGGGGGAGGCCTATGTCCAGCAGTGGACGTCTTTCGGCTGAAATGATGATGATGAATGATGAGTTGGAAAAATCTCCTAGAATATACAGCAAAATCATCAAAGTAAAATTGACAAAGACATCAAATCACACTCAGCCAATCAAATCAAAATAAGCTCCATAGCAAGCATTAAAGTTATCACTAAAACAAGCGTGTCACAAAACTAATTACAAATCTCGTGCTACAAAGTAATTATACAAAGAAAACACAGAGACAAACAAAGGAATGCAGTCAAAGAGCAAGGAGGCAACTAACAAGATTCCAAAGGCGGGATTATCACGAAGTTAAGCCTGGAATTAGGACGAGCAAGGAATTATCTGAGTCAGCCACGGGACACTTCGCCGCCGACGCGACGTTCCACAAAAAATAAATATCTGCTTTATGAGCGATAACATTCAACGGATTTGCGTTTTGTACTCGAAATAAGCTATGAATTCTGAGTGAGAGGCTTTGAATTTAACCAGCTCGTTGCTTTAAAAGATGATAAAACGGATGAAGAAATACAGATAAAAAACGTGGTTCTTTCAACGCAGATTCTTTTAATTAATTCATCAACTTCGAAGTTTACAGCTATTTTGAAAGACAATTTCTAAATAGAAGCCAAAGCAATGAATCACAAAGGCCATGATGAGAAACATGCCGATTCAATCAACGCCTTCCACCATAAATAAACTGAAAACAACATATCACTAACACACAGTAATTACATCGCAAAACAAATTGAAATCAGAAATTTATCTGTTTACTGAAATCTGAGTGAAAGGTGCGCGACTAGGAGATCAAATAAGCCAACCTGCGCGGCGTGCGCCAACAAACTTACTTACGGAACGAGTTTACTTGCATCCACAGAGAAAACTCTGGGATAAGTTGACTGAAATGCAGCCCGTATTGTATTGGCAGACTTTGTTGAACTAAGCTGATGTTCCTTGTTTATGAAAGAGGCATGCAAACTTTAGCTGTGGTGCCAAGTTTCAAAGGTAGTCGGAAAACTCAATTTTATTTAAAGAAGGAAAGCAAATTTAGTTACCATGTTTTGGACACTTCAAGACAGTGTATACAACATTAGTTTTAGTATATGCGAAACTTAAAACACCTGTCGAGTATTTTTATATAAAGAATCTATGTACAAAATTTCAAAACTGTATCATGAAAAATCACAAAGTAATAAGCTTATTCTGTTACCTGGTTGTCCGCACAAAAGCGTGGTCACCACGCAACGCGCCCGCGCTGGGCCTCCAACGTCGTTTTGAGCTCATTGCTAAACATAATTTGGCAGTATGTATCTAAATGATTGCGATAGGTACTTGATGTCCCTCGGTGTAACTTTTTTTAAATATTTTTGGGACAAAATATAGCATGGTTTAAAAATTATTGGAATCGATTCAGTTACTTATTCTGAACAAACTATATTCAGGTTTCGCATATACTAAAAATAATGTTGTTTATTCTAGTAGATGCTTTTAAAACAAAAATAAAGTATCTTTAGTATTTTACCAATCCCAAATACTCGTAATACAGTGTCTAACCCTGTGAAATTTTACAACAAAACCGTAATCTCAATCGATCCGCAGTTATCCAATTATGAAGCGTAATTCAATAAAACCAAACGATTCCCGATCCGTAGCAGATTGTAAGACCCGAGGTGATAATGAAAAAGCTCATTTAGTCTGGGTTCTGCCGAGCTTTGTCTGCTGTCTGGCTATTGACTCGACTTGAAAATCAAAAGACTGTAGCCGAAACATCAGGCTAAAAAGACAGACTCGATATTTTAAAGTAACTCTTTGAAGTATATATTTTGAAAGGGATATTTTTAAAGAAGATCCCCCGCAAAGAGCACTGTTGGATTTCATCTCAACATATTGCTATGACGTTTCTAACGTACAAAAGTTACTCGTATGATATCGAGAAATGCAAAATATGATTTCCAGTAACATAGATGACATAACTGAAACAAACCCGATTGAGTTGGAGTTATATCGAGTTTCGCCAATCGTAATCCAATCTTTGTGAAACTCCATTGAGTAAAGTCTCTTGGGAGACATATGGGGAACAGTAAAGCAATTTAAGGAAAGCGTCAAACAGATGAAATGAGCTCGTTGCTGGAGCAACATTGAACCTATTTATAGGTAACGTATTTCGAATATAAGAAGATAGATATCTGTAAGACGATAACAATGATTAAACTAGTATGTATGTATCAACTTGGTGTGTGTGTGTGTTTTCGTCTGTATTTTGTTTCCGAGCTAGTTAACTCGAACTTTCTCCATTTTCCTTACTTAACATTTTACATTCCAGCTCTTAATTAAATGAAGAATCTCTAAGCACTTCATTAACTTGATGCGATTTAAAGTTCAAAGCACTTGGACGCAACACTCTTTGAGCGAGTTGTACAAAGTCTTAACCTTTTCCTCTTGAAATATTAAAGCAGCAACTCCTTACATTAATGTAATAAATACTAAACTCGCCACATTACAGCCACAATAAAGCGAAACTATTAATCTAGAGAAGCCGACGACAAATGTAGTTCCCGCAATCCACAATACATATTTCCGTTTGAAAGCCAGCTCACCTGTTTGACCCAATTCCGGAAAAGTAGGAGTCAACACGTGAATTTACATGATAATGCTGTTTGCTGCGGGACCATTTACCATAGCGAGCGGTTGCCGCTAAGCCGAGTATCCATTAACGGCAGAACTTGAGAGACCATACATTTTTGAACATGCCACGATGTATGTTCAGTTATTGACGGTATTGAGTGGTGATAGTTCGTGTTTCTGGTTAGTAACAAAGATAACAACAGTCTTTCTCAATTAAAAGGTGTGATTGAAGAAGAGTCTATAATGTCTTGGTTTGGCTATAACAATCAACCTAGACTCAAAACGTTTTTGGAGGTTGTCTTCCTTACCTACTTGCAGATAAATCTTAGCGTGTCGATGGCAAATTTTTATTAAATATGTTGGCCTTAAATTCGGTTATACGAACTCCGCTCGCTGATGCAGTCATAAGATCGTCAAGTGTGCAGGAGTTAGGGCTTGCAGCGCAAGATGGAAGATGGGTCATTGTCTGTGGAGACACGCCACATACACATTTGAGATCAGATAAATGATATAGCCATGCGTTTTGTTACAGCTATGAATTCCTAAAAACGACAAGGATAAGTAATCTAAAGATTAATATTAGATCGCATTTCGACAGCGTGCACACGGTGGTTAGACGTCATACCTGCGTGCGGGAAAACAATTTAGAATTTAGAGCAATGGCAACTTGTGTACAATGCACACTAATGTTACCATAAAGTTAGGTCACATGAAGCGTGCAGCTTGCATACTAACGTTACGGAATACTGGACTTTACATCCGTACATTTCTGACAGGTTACAACTTTTTGATTTACATGTGCAACAGTAATATTACGTTTACTGCTCCAGTTATTAAGCTCAAGGTTTCCTCATAAGTTCGTTTTCAGTTTTTGTTTTGTACTGGCCAGTTACAGGTCACATTTTAAACGCGGAATTTTAACTGTGTTTGTTTGTGAAGTGGTTTGTTAACGACCAGGCTGCCAAGATATCTTGACAAGTGATTCTTATTGCCTGTTTTACCACCCTCTGATAACTTCATACATCATGTTCTGTAACTGGCCCAGACAGGACAACTTGCACCAGAATCCAGCCTTCAGCGCTAAACGAATTAATTTAAAACAGCATTCTCTTTCTGTCAATCGTTTGACGGAGACAAAAAGATGTTGAAAATGTTCAGAGCGAAATGCATTTTGCATTTAGTTATCTGCGGTGCAATCATTTCAGCCGAAAGACGTCCACTGCTGGACATAGGCCTCCCCCAAGTGTCGCCACATTGACCGGTGCCGTGCGACTCGCATCCAGCGGATCCCTGCAGCCTTCACCAGGTCATCGGTCCACCTAGTGGGAGGCCTTCCAACGCAGCGTCTTCCGGTTCGCGGTCGCCACTCCAGAACTTTTCGGCCCCATCGGCCATCCGTTCTGCGAGCAATGTGCCCTGCCCACTGCCACTTAAGTTTGGCTATTCTTCGGGCTACGTCGGTTACCTTGGTTCTCTTGCGGAAGTCCTCATTTCTGATTTTATCACGCAAAGAAACTCCGAGCATAGCCCTCTCCATTGCCCTTTGGGTGACTTTAAGCCTTCTGATAAGGCCCATTGTGAGCGACCATGTTTCGGTCCCGTAAGTAATCACTGGCAACACACACTGGTCATAGACTTTCGTCTTGAGACACTGCGGTAAGTTGGACGAGAAGATACCACGCAACTTCCCGAACGCTGCCCAGCCGAGTCGGATTCGACGATTGACCTCTTTCTCGAAGTTAGACCTACCTAACTGGATCGTTTGTCCAAGGTAGACATAATCGTCTACAACTTCGAGTGTAGAGTCTCCGATCTTGATAGGAGTGGGTGTTACATGGTTATTCAACATGATTTTGGTTTTGTCCATGTTCATTTTAAGACCCACTCTTTCGGAAGCTCTACTAAGGTCATCGAGCATTGTACTGAGGTCCTCCATGGTCTCAGCCATGACCACTATATCGTCGGCAAATCGAAGGTGAGATATGTACTCGCCATTGACGTTGATGCCTAGCCCTCTCCAGCCCAGAACCTTGAAGATATCCTCCAGTGCAGCGGTGAACAGTTTCGGAGATATGACGTCTCCCTGTCTCACACCTCGCTGCAGAAGAATAGGTTCCGAGGTCCGGTCCTGAAGTCGGACTGACATGGTGGCGTTTTTGTACAAACACTTCAGCACCTCGATGTACCGATAGTCGATTTGAAGATTTCTGCGGTGCAAGATGACTTTAAATAATTTCTTTAATTTTAAAAGACACAAACTATTCATGATTTTCTTTTACATTTCAGATGGAGGACAATTTTCTTTTTTCTTTCTTGCTTTCTCTACAGCTGCCATGTTGTTTCAGTGACGCTAACCGCCGGTCGCGGTCTCGGTCGCGGTCTGTGACCCCGAGCAACTCGCCGCCCCCGATGCCCGTGCCTCAGCCCCCGCCGCCGCCCCACACCTTGCACCCAGACAATGCATTAGGTACAACATCATTTTATACTTCTTCGCAGCCTGTGTTTATTTTTCTAAGAACTATTGAGGTTCTAAAGCTAAAAGTAAAAGATTGGATTGGAAATGTTTGAACTTGACCAACAGCTTTGTAGAATCAAATGTTATTTTCAAGGTTCAATATGTTTGAATCCTGATGTTTGATACTTCAGTATTACTTGAAAAGTTTATAATTTTCGACTGAGGCATAAAACTGGAGCTGAATAATTTAAAAGCTCCCTGACCTTGACCAGCAAAATTATTAGAGCTATGCTTAATGGTCTATTTCTCAACGATGATCATAGACAAAGATTTGTTGAAACAAGAATTGAGTCCAAAATGCTCTTTCTAATCTTCTATGCACATTTAATATTACATTTATTATAAGGTACACCCTGTACACGACATAATTATGTAGCAGACTCTGCTCTGTAGTACGTCTGTACCATTTACATCGCACGTCGGACTAAAAGCTTCCATATTAATATGAATCTTGCGATACAACGACAGAAAGATTGATTCGCCGTCGAATACCGACTACTCTCGAATATGTTAATATTTTCCTTGAGCAGAAACTTATTGGATAAACATTTTCAGATGCTCCTACAGAAGACGAAGAGTTTTCTCTCCAAACATAATTTGTAATAGATGAGAAAGGAATAGATATGAAAATGTATTTGGTAACAGTTAGTTTTATTAGAGGTAACGATATTTCTGTTGGAAAATTCCGAATTATTATTGGTAAGATCGGAATGGAGCTAGGTAATATACTCGAAAAGCCTGTAGATAAAGTTTTCTACAATATTATTAAATGGGCTGTGAATATCCCAGGTCGAGGTGCACTAAGTGCAGCGGGTCGCCAGCTAAGTGACCACAGCAACAACAGAGAGTCTTCCCTAGATGACTCGGGTGTGGTGGATGACCACGATGACGGAGAGCATACGTCGGACGACCAGGCACCACACCCGCACCCACGAAGGCATCTGCTCATACCGCAGCTGCCGCTACCGCCAAACCACCCACCAACACCGATGCCAATGCCAATGCATATACAAATGGCGATGCCGATGCAGACGCCAATACAAATGCCGATGCCAATGCCGATGCAGATGCCAATGCCGATGCCCACACCAATGCCTACACCGATGGTTATGCCGATGCCCATGCCCCAGATTCAACAGGTATGTCATTAAATGGGTCGGTTTGGTTTCGCATTAGTAACAAAAGATATAGATAGATGTCGTCACTGTGAAGATCTTTGTCAGAACTAAGGAGTGCCGTTGTCTCCGAAAACTGACTACTATCATCTAAGAATGTTATCAAATAGAAAATGTTGAGACAAAATTTATATTTTAGTTATAATAATCGTACCACATACCAAAGATATCCCCTTTTACAGGTTACCCAAGACACACAAACGCAAGAAATAAAACTTAGACAACCAACAAAAGGTGAAAAACCTGCTGTGAAACCAAAAAAGCCTGTTAAAGGCTTTCAGGACAAGTATCCACTGAACCCTGACTACCTCAACCAGATCGTGGTGCTAGGTAAAATCAATTTCGAACTTTAGCACAATTTTCACTTCCTAAAAACTTTTCGGGTTCAGTAATGCCATCAAATTTAACAAGGTTTCGAAACGAATAGTTTGTCAAAACATATTCGGGCACATGTGATAGAGAAATTGGAAGGCAATCAAATGTAACTCAACAATTTGATGGCACTACACAACCTAATCCAATTTATTGGCACGGCTTCAACACTGAAAAGCACGAGACAAATAACACTGAAACTAAACGATGCTGCCACTATGTATCAGAATGAACGCTTTGCAAACACGAAGGGCTAACTATACTATGACGACGAATGCATTTTATAGGGGTTCGGTACAATTCTTGATATTAATGAACTTGCAAAATTAATTTTGTAGATTTAGATTACGGACGTAAGTTTATTGGCTCTAATTCTGCATGTTCTTCAATAATTCTTGTCAAAATTACGTCACTTAGAAGTTCATTATTTCGATTTCGACATCTATCAAACTTTAAATGCTTGCGTTCCAATTTTCTACTTTTCTAAATTGAAATTACAGTGTACAGGTTAATTTTAAATTTTCTAAATTAAATTATTAGGTAGTTTGAATTTAAGTACTTTTTCTTCTAAAAATTCTAACTATTCTTCAACTCTCATTTGCAACAGATGATATTTTCTTTGGATTTCAGAAGCATTATGTAAGATTCCACTTTGATTTTTGAACAATCCTCGAATACGTGGACCGTTTGATTGGAGAGTATTTCTGCGCAACACTCGTGTATTTAAATTCCTGATCAAACGGTTTCACATTAATATTCTTTGGTAGCTTTACGAATAAATTCATTCACTTAGTACATCACATAATTCAATCAAATAATTCAATTCACTCTCGTAAAAGCTACCAAAGTTGTAGATACTGCAATTACATTATGCAATTAAAAACAGTTTTAGGTACTGCTAATATGTCATAGAATTATCTATTCCATTTCTGCGATTTCAATTCATTTATTTTCAAATCATAAAGAGATGGAATAGTTATATTCTATGGTTGGTAACATTCACCAGTAGCTTCACTTCTCAATGAGGAACACTTCATTGAGCATTTAAATACGACACGGTTGCAATCTCGCTTCTACCCTCATTAATATCGTCAGGGGCGGACTGGCCATACAAGCGCGCGCCCGACCTCCCGCAAGCGGAGACGACGAAAATTAATGAGCTCAGTTTATTGGCAGCCACGCACAAAACTCATATGGGCAATTACGAGCAAAATTGCACTTACTTCACAGGTTAGTAAACACAGACGCAAACGCTTCTACCCCCCAGTCCACCCCTGTCCCCACAGGAAGACTGCAGGGTGACTGCGATTGACTAGCTGTCGTCTTGTCATAGCTCAAGAATCGCATTCAAGTCTTTCCACATTACAATCAATTACTTTAACAAATACTTTGAACACTTGTGCATAACTTTTATGCGATTCGTATCTGGAAACATCAAAATTCATATCAGTGTTTTGTCGAACTTTCAGTGTAACCACTGTACCGGTAACTGCACCGTTTGTACACATAATTGGCATATCAAAATTTTTCGTACTACCATGCTGGTTTTCCTTGCATTTTTATGCAATTTTCCTGCATATTTTCTTTGTCCTGACTTCGCTTTCAATGCATGATGAGTTGTTTAATGTTTGATAAGTGATAGATTAATTTAGTAAAACGAAAGCTTTGCATCGATGAAACTTGAACTTGCCTCACTATGCTTTCGCTTATTCTAATTGATCTATTTCTTCACTTCTTTCTTTCTTCTGTTCGTGACGTATAAGTGTGATATTTGTTGTTTTTGTATGTGTGTATATTTTGGTGACTGGTTTGAAATTTCTGGCAGATGAGCTGGTGGATAGAAATTGTGAGTGCTGCGTCACTTGCTGTATAGACTATGAAGGCTGGCTGCAGTTCCAGAATTGTTTATATGGGATCGTGAAGGATCCCTTATTCGAGTTGTTCATTACAACTTGCATTGTTCTCAATACACTCTTCCTTGCGTTAGAGCATCATGGGATGAGTGAGAACGTTAGATCGGCCTTAGATATAGGAAATAAGGTAATCAACGCTTTACCGTAGATACACTCATGAGAAATCATTGTGATGGCTTTTAATCGCATCAAGAAACTAATATTACTATTCTTACACATAATTATGCTTTATTACATTCACTTCTAATCTCAAATAATAAAAAGTAACGTAATTAATGGTTTTCAGGTGTTCACGTCGATATTTACATTAGAATGTATAATGAAAGTGATGGCGATGAGCAAAGACTTCTTTGCGTGCGGCTGGAATATATTCGACTTGATTATAGTGTCAGCAAGCCTTCTAGATCTAATATTTGAGCTCGTCGATGGCCTATCAGTGTTGCGAGGTCTTCGTTTGGTAAGTCGTTAAAAAAAAACTTTACTTAATGCATTTGCAGAATTTTATTGATTGGAAATATCTACGAACTTAATGCCCAACTTTGATTATTTCCTGTTTCTGTGTTTTAATTATAATGATTAGGTGTGTCATCTTCTTCCACAATTCAGGTATAATAGTTAAACTAACTGTAGATAGCCTCATTTTTTTTCTATTTTTACTAGGTAATTAATTATATCCTCACATCTGGAAGTAGAACCCATCGTAATAATGCCTTAACTCTGTTTCAGTTACGAGTGTTAAAGTTAGCTCAATCATGGACTACAATGAAAGTGTTATTGAGTATTATAATATCGACAATCGGTGCTCTTGGTAATTTGACGTTCGTGTTAGTGATAGTTATATACATATTCGCTGTGATCGGTATGCAGCTCTTCTCCAAGTCCTACACGCCCGATAAGTTCGACCCGGATCCAGTACCCAGGTATGACTTCATCGGATATTGCATGATATTTATTCAGAACTTTACTTTTGCAGCTAGTATTATAACAGAATACTAAGTTACTTTTTTGTGTATTATTTCTTATCCATTGAGTAGTTTTAGTGTTTTTTATTTCTATTCTTAATCCCCTAAGATCTCTTCTGTTGCATGTAAACGTTCATTTATCAATGTATTAACTGACAATCCTGACTCATCAATATACAAAGGTGGAACTTCAATGACTTCTTCCACTCCTTCATGATGATATTCCGGATCCTATGCGGCGAGTGGATTGAGCCTCTATGGGACTGCATGCGCGCGGAGCAGGAGAACGGGGCAGAGACTTGCTTCTTCATATTCTTGCCCGCGCTCGTCATGGGCAACTTTATGGTGCTCAACCTCTTCCTTGCCTTGCTGCTCAACAGCTTCAATAGTGAGGAACTTAAGAATAAGAAGGAGGTAAGTAACTATATCTGGTTGGTCATCAAACTGTCTTTGTTATTTTTATTTGCATATTAAACAGTTGAAGTTGAGATTGTATATCTGTTCAATGATTCATAGGTATCGAATTTGGTACCTATGCACAAAAAGATAAAATTCAAACCAATATCACAAAATAAGTACATAATGGCAAATATCTATTCAATACCCAGTATATCATTTAAAATTCAAAAGTACGTTGTCGCTTCTCGCCAGACATCCATTCTTTACAATCCCTTTTTGCAATGCCTGAAGATGATATCGCACTACCGTTTACCGGGCGCGCAGCGTAGGCGTTCGTCGGCGCCATTATCCATTCTTCATTAGCGAGGCGTCTGTGCGACGCATGTGTACGATAAACGCCGCCTACACCGCAGATATTAGTGAGATAGTACCCTGAAGAAGCAAGGGAAAGTGAACCTTATTCAAAAATATAACGGTATAAGTAAGAACGGTAATGATCCCATTAATAATTTTCAGGAAGTTGGTGAAGATTCAAAATTAGCTAAAAGTTTCGATAGAATACGTTCTATAGTAAGAAAAAAAGGTTTCCTTATATCGAGAAGTAAAGAGACTGACAAAAAATCTAAGTTAGAAGAGCTAGTTAACGAATTTATGACACAACAGCAAGCCATAAAGGAGAAAAAGGTGTCGATACCATCGATACCGAGCGAGCAGAGATTCTCTGCGTCGATACAGGAGACCATCCTGTTCCCACACGACAATATTTATAGTCATAGTTATCAAGAAGCGTTAAATAGGTTTGTAAAACTATTTTTTATCAAAAATAAGAAACGGGAAGTAAACAGAATAATGACAATTTATTTCTTGTTAAATTAAAGATTATAATTAACATACCTACTCAAGAGATAAGCCGTATACTTCAAAGCAAGAATTTAAATCGACGATATCTCAAACTTGTTCATAAGACTTGTTATCTAACTTTACAAAAATATTTCAGGCCAATATCAGTAGGTTCCGACATCGCGTACCCACAGCTTTACCAAGCTCCCAACAACTTTAACCACGGCAGTCAAGAAACTTTAAAAGACGTGCGTGACTTAGCAGCCGAACATAAGATAACTAGTATTAGGGAAGACTCGAAAGAAAATCTTGACACAACATCGCCGACCGAGCAAGTCGCCGCTCAGAAGTTATTAAACCAGATGTCTTCGGGATATCACACACAGCCATCTGATTCGAGAGGTACGATATTTTTGTAATAGTTATAGTTACAGTTTTATTATCCATTTAATCGTTTAATTTTAATACACACTTAGGTACAGAAGTCTATTTATTGGATTATTTTAATGCACTTAGAAACGTGTAATAGACAGATATCTTAGTATACTTATAAAAAACTCGGAAATGATAAAAATTTCAGATGAAAACGAACACTATGAAATGGCACAATTGTCAACTAAAACAACGCCAGAAAAGCCGAAGAGGCAACACCAGCCCAGGGAACAACTGCCAAGTAACAACCTAAGTAAGGAACCAGACAAAGGAAATGACGAAGACATGAAGCGTCCGTGGCAAACTTTAGTCTCATATGTAGATGAATTAACCGTAGGTGGGAGAAAAAACTCACAGGGTCAATATGTTGATGCGATGGGAAACTTCCCCGGATTTGGGAAACAGAAAGAGCCGAAAGTACCCGAGAACTGTTTCCCTCGCCAATGTTACGATGCGTATGTATTCATTCAAGAATGTCTCGATGCTCAATGCCATATTCGCTTCCATTTCTATTGTAGGAGTTTGGTAGTTATCCAAGCCTTTTTAAAACCGATTTTTACGATTAACTCTTCTTCCTTTGACATTAATCTTCATGCCCTTACGAGTTGTGTATGTCTCTTAACCTTTTGCACTTCTTAACTACCTAATGCATCCCGTAATGTAATGTAATTATTATGTAACTCATCTAACTTTTTTGCTATGACCATTGCTTCACAACATTAATCTTACTAATATCCCTACAATACTACGGAACCAAGGTAACAAATAAAAGGTTCCAGGGATCGAAATTAGAATCACGACTCTACGTATGTAGGATATCCAGAAGTATGTAGGTAGGTACAGGGTTGTAATAGTTGCTTGTGACCCGACTGAATGCAAATACGCTGTCCTTTTAGGAGTTCTTGTTGGGATGCATGTATTCAGACCAACGTGGGTCAACGTTGGATGTTTCTCCGAACCTACATCCTGCGGTACGTAGACACCCCAGCCTTCGAGTGGTTCGTGTTGGTGCTGATCTTCGCGTCCAGCATCACACTCTGCTTCGAAGACATCCACCTTGAAAAAAACAAGCCGTTGAAGAAAATACTGTACTGGACCAACTTGGGGTTCTGCATGATCTTCATCATCGAGATGTTTCTAAAGTGGATAGCGTTGGGGTTCTTCAGATACTTCACTAGTTTCTGGACGCTATTAGACTTTACTATAGTTTTTGTAAGTATCAATTCTTCATACATTTTTTATTGACTCTTTCATACTTCTCTTTTTAACGCTTCAATTCCGCTTTCAGGTTTCAGTATTCAGTTTGTTGATAGAAGAAAATGAAAACCTAAAAGTGTTAAGATCGTTAAGAACTTTACGTGCATTGAGGCCGTTGCGAGCGATATCGCGGTGGCAGGGGATGCGTATCGTAGTGAACGCTCTAATGTACGCGATACCTAGTATCTTCAACGTATTGTTAGTGTGTCTAGTGTTTTGGTTAATATTTTCTATCATGGGAGTGCAGTTTTTTGGTGGGAAGTTTTATAAGTGCGTCGATGATGAAGGCGAATTATTACCATTAGAGGCAAGTATTCCTACATAAAGACCAATATTTCTTTTTTTTTCTATGGAGTCTTTAATGGTTTCCGTTTGATTTTAGATAGTGAACGATAAATGGGAATGTTATTACAACAATTTCACTTGGATAAATTCGAAAATATCGTTCGACCACGTGGGCATAGCCTACTTGGCGTTATTTCAAGTAGCCACATTCGAGGGTTGGATGGAGGTGATGGCCGACGCTGTGGACGCACGAGGAGTAGACTTACAACCGGCGAGAGAAGCCAACATCTACGCATATATTTATTTTGTCATTTTCATCGTATGCGGTTCATTCTTCACCCTTAATCTGTTTATAGGAGTAATTATAGATAATTTTAATATGCTCAAGAAGAAGGTAATTTATTTTTCATTCATAATTCCAACCTTATGTTCAATACTTTTGTCCAGTGTTAATGTTATCAATTCCCTTTTCAGTACGAAGGTGGAGTTTTAGAAATGTTCCTTACCGAGAGTCAAAAGCATTACTATACAGCAATGAAGAAACTCGGTAGAAAAAAGCCCCAGAAAGTAATAAAAAGGCCGAGGAATCAATTCTTAGCGATGTTCTACGATCTCTCGAATTCGCGAAGATTCGAGATCGCCATTTTCGTTTTAATATTTCTGAATATGCTCACTATGGGCATAGAACATTATGATCAACCGCATTCTGTTTTCTTTATATTAGAAGTTAGTAATGCGTTTTTCACGACTGTATTTGGTTTAGGTACGATAATCGTTTCAATCTATTTAGTATCAACTACGCCAAACCCTTCAATTCTTTTAAAGTCCATTAGATTGTCATAGAATGAACCCGAATCATCGTGTTTTTACACACTGAACTAGACTTGGCTTATTGAACTTCAAGAACCATGCTATTTCTTGATTTGAGTTTGAGGGTATGGCGCGGTTACCGCTTATAGTTTACCCACTATCATTCTCTTTGCTCCTAACGTCTTTAAACCTTACAGAAGCGATAGTAAAAATAGTAGGTCTTCGGTACCACTACTTCACGGTGCCGTGGAACGTGTTCGACTTTCTGCTGGTGCTGGCTTCGATCCTGGGCATCCTGATGGAGGACATCATGATCGACCTGCCCATATCGCCCACCTTGCTGAGAGTCGTCCGGGTGTTCCGGATAGGGAGAATTTTAAGACTGATTAAAGTAAGTATTGTTCTAATTGTCTGGCTTGTAGTCATGTCTTTTAGACACTATGTACAGTTGGTTTCGTTATCCACGAGATTTCTCTTTATGTAGCCAAATAGGCTCTGAAAAGATCTGTCTGAAACAAATCAGCCTCGTTTTTCTAGTGGTTGGAAGCGTAACCGTCGAGTGAGCTTTTATTCCTACCAACCCTTTTATTAAATGAAGCTTAAACTATGCATTATGAAACTGTTTTGTTAGTAGGTACTCATCATCTCATGTAACAACACCCTCTCTATCTTTCTTACAGGCCGCTAAGGGCATTAGAAAACTACTGTTCGCGCTAGTGGTGTCATTGCCCGCGCTGTTCAACATCGGCGCGCTGCTGGCCCTTATCACGTTCATCTACGCCATCATCGGCATGTCCGTGTTCGGCCACGTCAAGGAGCAGGGCGCGCTCAACGACATCGTTAACTTTCAGACCTTCGGAAGAAGCATGCAGTTGCTTTTTCGGTAAGTTTCTACTAGTAGTTGATGTTTCTAATGTCCGTATATACTAAAACTACCTACCATCGGTTTTTTTTAAAAGACATCTGTGATGATTTGTTGAATGAGTTGGTGTGAGTTTTATTGCACAAACAGGTACTTATTGTTGCTAGGTACATTATAATGCTTGTCCCGTTGTCGTCGATATTATTCAAGAATGCTTCATGGTGGTGGGAAATCATTACTGGCTGTGTTGTAATTTATGGGTCTCAACACATCATTTTATTCTCTTGGCTCAACAATAACTATTCGTTCTCTCCACATTCCAGTTTGATGACATCAGCTGGTTGGAACGATGTACTAGAATCCCTCATGATCCAGCCTCCTGAATGCGAGTTAGGAGAGCATCCTGGCCAGAACGGCAACTGCGGGAGCCCCCTACTGGCCATCACGTACTTCACGTCGTTCATAATCATCAGCTACATGATTGTCATCAACATGTACATCGCCATCATCCTCGAAAACTTCAACCAGGCACATCAGGAGGAAGAGATTGGCATCGTGGAGGATGATCTCGAGATGTTCTATATACGGTGGTCGAAGTGAGTATATTTGCATGTACTTGACAATCATTTTCAGCCAATAATACAAAATGGTTTATATTCTTTCGTTCCTCGTAACTGCACCAAATTGACACCACCACTGGCAGAGTTATACTGTTCATTGACACATTTTTTTTTTTGAGCTTTCTTGTTATTTAACTTTTGATTGAAATAAAATTTCCGTACCTACGTAATCACGGAACGTAGTCAAAATTCCGCTTATAATACTTGGCTCAACGCTTCCAACATTAAACCATTCTGTAACCAATAGGCCACTTACAGTTATTAGAGCTATTTACAATTACGACAGTTCAGAACGGACACTTTAAACACAAATGACGTCGTAAAGGGAAGCTCGTAAATCTTGCCATCTATCTCGATCCCGGCTCCAGCTCAACACATTAAAAGTTACTCAAACCATTATTGCTTGGTATTAACCTCATCATTTGTGGAAACGGTATTTAGCAATTATTTTGTGGCTCTTGTTCGCTACGGAAATAAATGTATTTAGGGAGCAAGCACGTATCGTACGCATGTAACAGCTGTTTTATCTAAGATCTATTCAATCGGCAGATATTCGTGCAATCTTATATTTTTTTCATGTTTCAAAAAGCTTTGAGTATCAAAAAAACTAATACACAAATATTCTTTTTTCCAGATACGACCCCCACGCAACTCAATTCATAAGTTTCGCTCAACTATCAGACTTCATAGCTTCCTTAGACCCTCCGCTAGGCATTTCCAAACCAAATACAGTGGCTTTAGTCAGTTTTAATCTGCCGATCGCGAAAGGCAACAAGATTCATTGTTTAGATATACTCCATTCCCTGGTCAAACATGTTCTGGGGCATGTTGAAGAGACGGACACATTCAGACAGCTGCAGGAACAGATGGATATCAAGTTCAAGAAGCAGTTCCCGACGAGGAAAGAGCTGGAGATTGTGTCCTCGACTAGGATATGGAAGAGAGAGGATAAGGCGGCCCGCACGGTGCAGCGGGCGTTTAGAGATTATGTCAAGTGAGTATGAAAGCATTCTTACTCTTCGAGTGGTGAGCGGTGTGCGGTTTTGGGGACTGACTAAGGTAATTATGACCTTCAAAAGATGTTGATTATCAACCTAGTTTGGATAAATGAAAGGCTAAAGAAATTAAAAAAAAATATGAATATTGGTTAATTTTTTTAAATGTAGCAAAAGTCAGTTTATAATTTGATTTCACTTCATCGAACACCTTGAAAAGTAAGATGTAAAATAAGAAGCACTTACCACAATTCCAGGCGTAAGAACCGCAGCCCCTCACAAGAAGAAGAAGAAAGCACGAAGTGGTCCCCCGGCGGAGGCTGGGGTGGTCGGCTGAGCGCGCTGTTGCACGTGCGGCGCGGATCGCACGCGTCCAGTCGCAAGTCGTCGCGCGCTTCCGACGCGTCCGACATCAGCGAGCTGGGAGGAGCGTGGCTCAACCTGCCGCTGCTGCTGCTGCCGGGGGCCGCGCCCGGAGAACAGGTGGGTACCGACTACATAAAGTATTTCCAGGGCAGTTTCATATGCCCCAGCGTCTGGGTTGGCCGTTTATTGGTTCAAATGGCACCAAACTTATAACTAATTCCGTGTACACCAGCCTCGGTACAGGAATTAGATTTGAAGGGCAGACCACACTTTACACTACACAGTTAATATTTCTACACACACAGATCAGATACACAATTATGCTTAAACATCGTCCTAGTCCTTGATGATAGATTAGAGTTATTGATTCAGTACGATTTTATTTACGGAAAATAAACCGCCGGAGTAGTTGGTAATTTAAGTAGTCAAGTTGACTTTGTTCCATCTTTAGTTACTTAATATTTGCAGAACGGTAGTCAAGCTTAATTTCTTAGTAAAATACAGGCGGAGAGATTCCTCCAGGAGGAATCTTAGCTGCTTGTCTTCATCATATAGAGCTCTAGGTAGGTAAATCCCACCACACCGGTCATAACCAGCGTTGGCAATATCGGTCTCCGGCTCCTATCCTCTTAATTTTTAAAGCTAGTAACATTTGTCGTGGTACAGCCAAGTGGTTCTGAGTCGGCGCCGACCCGAAGGCGCTCAGCCTACGGGCTGCCGATCTTCCTTCGGCATCAGGACGCCATGGACGAAGAGACCGGCCCGAAACGAGCAGGTTCATATGTAATGTTTTGCTTTCCGTGTCTCTTCCTCAGTAGGTTTAGAGATAGATGCATTTTTGATTAGACTTCGGTTTGGCTGGGCAACGCGTTGCATTGTGTGTTAAAAAGTGTTGTGTTGTTTTAGCATTATGCAATGAGTTTCCTTTCGCAACGCCTTGCTCAGCTAAGACTTGGCTAGCACTGAGTGGTTAGTCACCAGTCTTTAAATTTTTCCCTAATCCTTTAGTAAACGGACTCGGAAAGTAAACCTATAAACAATATTTAGTCATTTCTTGAGTGTTTGCTTTCGTTTGATTGTCTTGTGCCTGTTTTACTGGAAATATATGTAAGTCAGTCTGGAAGTATTTGTAGTCAACGAGTAGCCCCAGAACCAACCACTCGGTCCTAAACTTCTTAGGTACCTACCTAAATTCATTTGATTCAAAATTTTAAGTGATTGAAGCTCTGATTGGCTTTTTAAATTCTACATACCGTCTAGGTACTCAAATCTATATCAAATGAGTTTATATTTCACCTATATTTCTCAGTTTTTAGATGGCGTGTCTTACAAGCATACCTAAGAACAGTTTCAAAAGTGTCCAGGACGTAGAGCTTTTGCATGTTTTAGTAGTAGATACCCCAGATTCTCGCTTCTGTAGCTATAGGTATCTTTGTAAGTGAATGTCGGCATGTAGTGTGTAAGTCTGAGTAGTTTGTTCCCCTATATAGTCTTTCCTTCACTTTTAACGCAACTCAGGAGTCCGTAAGTACAATTATGTATTTTATTAATTGACAGTGCCTATTTGGCAAAGGTGTTAACACTCGATCGCACTGATCAACACAATAGATGACACGAAATCAACACTAGCTGGCGTAGATGCCACCTTCATTATTACCGAGCTACTTCTACCGGAGGTTACACCGTTGAGTCTGTGGCGTTCTGTATTGCCATAGTCGATGTACTCAAGATACATTTTCTAAGTTACTGTGCAAGCGGCACCCGATTTGAATCACAGAATGAAAGAATCCAAAAACCACATCAACTAAATTTTAAGAAGTTTGCTTGATTTAATCAAACTGGGCGTCATATAAGGATTACCTAGATGGCTTTACCACCTCAACTGAAGCACTTCAATGAAAACACTGAAATCAACTCCTAGGAACTATTTGGGAAGTGGTGTGTTATGGTGTTGTGTGTGACGTCCCGCAGGTTCCCTTCGGCTGAGCAGCTCGCGGCGCAGCAGCATGCGGCGCGTGACGCCGCCGGCGCGCGCGCGCACGCCCTCGCCGCACGCCAACAGCGAGGTCAGCATCCTGGTGACGGAGGCGTCGCCCGACGCCGCGCCCGGGCCGCCCGCGCCACCCGCACCGCCCCCCACGCTGGTGCGCGTGCTGGTGCATCGCGAGTCGGACGAGCGCCCCAGCTGATCTCCGACTCCCGAGCTCGCGGCCCGAGCTCTGCCCCAGGACGTTCCCGATCCGAACGATCCCCATTGACTCTCCAACCGGCAGTGTTCCGGCGAATAATTGTGATTTTTAAATTTAACTAGCCCCGTTCGCGGTTGTCATTATGGTGGATACGTTGAGATAGATGAGCCCGTTTCTGTACATCTACCAGTAAACTTTAGGACACGAGTGATTTAATTTTGTTATTTACTGGTAGATTTTGAAATGTGCCCATTTATCTCAACACTTTATAATAATAGATAGTTAAATACAGTACTAACCGGAAACTTCCAGAGTCGTTACAATAACGTTTTCATTAGTATCTCGTCGAATTCAATAAGCTTTACGATACTGAACTGCGCTGAAATGCGCCACGCAAGTTGTATTACACGCAGATAGGTTTATTAGGTAACATTGGTTTGTAGACGCTTCGATAGATTAATGTTGCTGAATCCGGTTTTTTTGGATTGTAGAAAACTAGGATTTATGTAGGTTTTAACTTTTTGAAGATTTGTAAGACTCGTAACTATAATACAAAAAGAAATCGCAGATTTATCAAGAAACAATACGCCACCTATATATGTGCCTAAATTCTATCGCGTTACCTATTTACCATACTCCAAATAGGATGTACTTATGGGAAAGGTGTTTAGCTTTACAAAGTTTACATGGATAAAAAATTAACTACACGTAAAGTTTATACCTACATAATTACAAGATTGTCATCCTCAAACTTCTTTCGACTAAATAGTTCATCATCATCATCATTTCAGCCGAAAAGTCCACTGCTGGACATAGGCCTCCCCCAAGAAGGGGGGTTTTGCCATAATCGCCACGCTTGGCAGGCGGGTTGGCGATCGCAGTATGGTTGTTGTAGAATCAGAGAACGCTGCTGCCCATTCTCTGGTAAGTCCCTTAGTCGCCTCTTACGACACCCACGGGAAGATATGGGAATATAATAATAGTTCATACATTTCAATTATTCTAAAAACAAAACTAAATAGAAACTTGCCATATCCTTTTTCTACTATCCAAAATTCGGTAAGACAGCTTTTTTTTAAATAAATTTTAATATTTATTTAAGTAGATACGCGAGGCCATTATCAAGTTGTATGTAAATCAATTTGTTGTTGTAAATAGTATTGTATATGAGAATGACTGATGTCACCATGTCGATAGAATTAATAAAATGGAACTCATGAAAGCAAGCTGCACGCCAAATAATAATCATAGGCATTTTACTAATTCTGTTTATGATAAGATTCTGACAAAGTGACAATATGTTTTCACTGTAAATTTTTTTTTACCGTTCTTTTCGTGGCATAACATAATACCGATATTATCATGGTATGGTTCAACAAATAAACTGTTGTAATAGCAACGGGCCTAAAATATTACCCTGGGGAACTCCACAGCGATCATAGTTGTAAAAAAGTTAATATTACTGTGGGTGACATTTTCGTTTAATTTGTGTTTTGTATTGTATTTTTTTGCTTTTTAATATTGATAATGTTGTCCCTCAATTTGTATCTTTATAAATTATAATCATTATGATCAACACAATTGAAAGTCTCACTCAAATTCAATTAAAGGCGATATTTTCACGTATCGTTGTGAACTTTTTAGTCTATTTTAATTTTACAAAATAATTATATATGCCTTAATGCTTGTTTGGTGTGCGGCTTATCTAAAAGTAACTTAATCATCATAGATTTATCGCCTCAGTGAGTTCAGGCTTTCTAAAATAGTTGCATTTTTCCAGATCAAATGCCATTATATTGTTGAAAATTATTAGAAATTAAGTATTTGCAAAATATTGGTTCTAATACAATTATGAGTATTAAAATGGAGGGCATGTTGTTATGTATTAATTTTAAGTATGTTGCCATATTATTTAGGGAAAAGTGTGCTTGATATATTTAATGTAATTAAACCTCCTATTTCCTTATTTATATAAAATCAATAGGTATATTTCTCTCTTAAAACCTGTATTAATAAATACATAAATGCTATAACTAATATCCAGGCAGAATTTTTATACTCAGGTTGTGGAAAAGGCGTGGCAACGTCAAAAGACTTTAAGTAAAAATAAACAGCTCCCTTATAGTACTTTAAAATAGTAATGTAGTATACAGGGTGGATATTTCAAACTACGTAAGGTATTTATGAATTTGATTCAAAACTTCCACCACCAAAAGAAAAGTATTTAAGAATACATACCAATAGGCTCGACCCCTAACTTATCTCGACCTTTAGTATACACTACTCTATATTTACCAAAATTTTACAGCTTTAGGTAGATTTGACTGCTGTAATAGAAATGTTCAACTTCAAGATTTTAAATGGTCAGTTTCTTAGCGATTTATTTTATAACAGGTGCAGCTGTAAGTAGACATAGATTTTTTTAATTACCTATGTAGTTTTTTTCTACGACAAAAATTAATTATAGTCTTAACTACCTACTAGTCAATATGATCTCGATAGAGCTTTAATCTTTTTGACATGATAGGTAGATATTTAAAATAAGTGGGTATTAAAATGGGT
Organism: Noctua fimbriata; assembly: GCA_905163415.1. Classification (NCBI taxonomy): domain Eukaryota; kingdom Metazoa; phylum Arthropoda; class Insecta; order Lepidoptera; family Noctuidae; genus Noctua; species Noctua fimbriata. The sequence goes on from LR990939.1 coordinate 12,830,510, forward strand.
AAAGATTCAATGGTTAAAACCCAAATAATCATAATTTTACCTCACAATTTTATTTATTCAACAAGTTTCATGTAGGTATCCACAACAACGATTTAGAACTAAAAAACAGTAGAGTTGTTGCTTTTACACAAACGCATTGTAATTTGAATCGAATGTCAGTGTTCATAGAAGTCTTTATGAATTCCACTCCTGATTTGCAACGACGAAAGGCAAGTTTAAGTACACTTATGCACAATAATCTGACAAAAATCGTCATTTTTTTTTGGAAATGCTAGTTCTGATATAAATCATTACTTAATACCTACTAAAATAACATTTTGTAACCAGAGATTCCTTTCTCGCACAAAAAATGCAAGCTAAATGCATACAGACATGTACAAAATGAGCAAATATTCGCACAAATCTCAATAGGTACTGAAATAATACGTAGTTAGTTTTTGACGTTACATTAGAATTTATTTGTTAAAGACAGTTTTTGAATTTTGTTTATAATTGTTCTTTATTTATCCGCTATTTCCCTACAATATTTAATTTTATTGATTATAAACTTATGTGCCTACAATGTAAATTATAATTACCGATTACTTCAAGTGTTATATAATTTTATACATGTATGAATTCTCGTTAAGCGAAAGTGTATAATTTGTTAAATTTTGCCCGTCCACATGTTACTTTTGTTGATTGTTTTATAGTTGTAACATTAGCTGCTATTAGTGTTAACGAGTTGCTATATATAGGCGCACCAAGTGCTTTCGAATTATATTTTAGCTGCATTTATGTACAATCGGCCCGAAAAGTGATTACATTTTATTTGTTGGCGAATCAATTACCGCCACAAATCACTTTTGGAACCGATAATACAAGTATGACGAGAATTTACTTAGGAAGATTGTAAAGCATTCAATAAAAAGTTGATGCGTTGGTTTTAAATAGTTCATAATAACTATAGAATTAGCTTTTTTTCTAAAAGAAAAGTTTAAAAAGAAAATTTTAAGATTTCTCTAGAAGTATACTTGAGCAGGTAAATTTTAAAACCCCCAAATATTTTCCAATTTAGCAAGGACCAATCTTATTTCGTTTAAAAAAGATTATCTCAATTTACTAATTATATTCTTGACCAACTTTTGAATTCATTTTTACTTAGAATTTTCGAGGCCTGTATCAGATTATGCTAGAATTTTAGACGCTGACACCTTGTAACATACTAGTATTTGTACCACCTCGCTTTATGACAAGTTTTACACCATTTGCTTTGAACCCTTTGATATTTCAACAACCCACACTCACTATTAAATATTTTGAATTCTAAAAGGAAGAAGCATGATAAAATTGTTCTAATAGAATAGATAATATTTCTCAATATTGTTCATTACTATGTAAATAATGAAGAAGATGCAATAATTTTTCATAATTTTATCTATAGTTATAATCTTGAGAGGTTGTTAGTGGTTACTTTAACTATAATTTATAATTATGTACGATGTACATGTAAAACTATTGTAGTTAGTGAAATTGCAATGTTTAAAGCATGTGTTGAGCATGGTTCGATTTGTGTAACATATGTTTAAATTGTATTATATGTAAATAAAAACTTTAAATGAGACCTGCGAAATATGATTTTCTTCCGAGGTACAAAATATAAATTAACCATGTTGAAAACTATGATTAAATGAAAATATAGAAAATGTTGCATTTTATTACATACCTTTGTTAAGGTAAGGTAAGTACCTCCATCAAAAAGGAGGCGACCGAGTGTTTATGAGTGAGTACAAGAGTACCTTGCCCACTACTTTTGGTCGAAACCAGGAAAAGAGCTGGTCGCACAACCGGGCTACTGACCAGTTTTGTTCAAGATAGAAGCTGGTCAACAAATCGTGACCGCGTAGTGCGCAAGGTCCCTAACTCCCTTGCACAAAACAATGCTTTAGAGTTACCAATAATTATAATTAGATATAGTGGAGCTAATCAAAGTGATTTAACTTCTGAATTTGTTAGTAGCAAAAAGTGCTTGTGATTTAAAAAGAAAACAATGATCAAAACTAGGAAGTGACAATCGTCTTTTCAAAGTTTCTTCACATACCCACATATTTAATTACTTTTCCCTGACAATTTATCTCGTCATGTCAATATGCCATCTGATATTTGGATAAGTGTTGCCACTGTGAAATAGAAATACTATGAGTAGCGAAAATAGTAGAAATATGACTGGAGTGGAGCATCAGGCTCCTAGTCAAATAAAAACTACTGATGAATCGCTATCACCTAAGAAGTCACAAGCAGCAAAAAGGCCATGACTGAACAAGTGTTTCACCCTTCTCTCTTTACCAGACAGAGATCTAACTCATTCACTGAGCCTACGCCCAAAGTATGTAGTACAGCCTCCGTTCCTATAATGCTTAATCGAGGCGCAACATTAAACAATTCAGCCAAAACAACATCTGATTCCCAAATGCCAATCATAGAAAAGCATGGCAGCGTGTGTCATCATGTAAAAAATGAAAGGTCACGGAGCTGTCACCTCCACCAGCTTCAACCCAGAGAGAAAGCAGGTTTGCTGGCCTACCCATCGACCTGAAAGAGGATGAATCTGGCCAACCCAAGCAAGTTAGTAAGCCTCCACCGATACTGTATGAGATAGAAGATCTAAAGGAATTAACCAACTGGTAGAGACGGTCATAAGCCTGCTTGAATTTAAATACCGTATAGTCAACAAGAACAGCATACATAGTGTTATGATAAACACAACAGAAGCCTATAAAAAACCATTGATATCATAAGAGAAAATGGACTTATTGGGTATACATTCACACCAAAAGACGCTAAGTGCTACCGCTTTGTTATCAAAGACCTGCACCACACTACCCCTCATCGAGCTATAAGGGAAGCAGTTGAAGCCTCCAACAATGAAATCGTTGGTGAGATAATTAATGCTCGTTATGGCTCGGACAAAAGACCCCCTCGACTTTCGACTTTCTTTGTGAATGTCAAACACAGTATTCACAATCGCGAGGTCAAGAACATCCAATATATTTTCAACCAAAAAGTTAAAATAGAAGACCCCCGCAAATCTAAAAGCATTGTGTAGTGTCAGCGATGCCAACAATATGGGCACTCTAAGAACAATTGCATGAGACCTCATAGATGTGTCAAATGCGGAGGTCACAAAACTTCAGAATGCACAAAACAAAATAGAACCACACCAGCCAAATGCGCACTATGCTCTTGTGACTAGGGCTTCCAAAATTACGGAAATTTCAATTACGTAACTAATTACGCAACTTTTTTCTCCAATTCCGTAATTACGTAATTTTTCCTATTTTTTTAATCGATTATGAATTTTTGTAAATATTGTAGATAGATTATCTACAATTTTTACAATTATCTTTCACTATCTGAAATTCAAGGAATAATCAAAAGAAACACAATATTTAAACAAAAAAATATTTATTCAAGAACTTATCATCGTAAATCAGTTAAGTCAAACCATTTTCTTTCGTCCCGAATATAATCTTTCTTCTTGAAAATGTGATCTCATAAATGACAAGGCATTTAAAGTTTTGTCACTCAGGGAACTTCTTAGTTTTACAAAAATATCCGGCGGATGAAAAGGCTCGCTCGGCTTCACACTTGTAGGCGTTATCGAAAGCAAATAATTATACGCTGCAGTCAAAAAAACTTCGCGACCGCCGCCAGCGCTGTCGTAAATGCACATTTCTACCCTAATAATGGAATGGAGATCTGTGTTTACTGTTGAAATTGGTTTATTTACAGTCACTTTGTTTATTTCTTTGTCTAACTGTTGTGCGATTGTCAACTCCTCGTCATCATCGTCACTGGTGGCAATTGCATCCGATGTACTCGGTTGTTGTAGTTCTGAATTTGTACTTTTTTGAGTAGCATTATATTTCAACCGTTCCAACAGTTCCACTATGTACATTCGTATATCATCCGACGATGGTTTCGTGAAATATTCTGTGGCAGCAGTTTTAAAAAAATCCTCATTGTTATGCAAATATTGCAAAACACCGAATACATTTGTTCGCCTTTCCTTTATTCTCTTTCTAAGAGATGTGGCTAGTTTTCCACTGAGATCGTTTGACTGAAGATCAAGTTTCTCTAGCATAAATCGAAGCGCAGCGTCGGCCGTCAATAAGTTTGAATCACGGCGACATAATGACAAAACTGTAGTTTTTATTACATCCAAGCTGTAATGAATGTCGTGGCGGTCTTGGATGTCTTCGTCTGTAAATTTTGCATTTGATTTCAAATCTAATAACGCCTTAAAAACGCATGATTTTAATTTGAGAATCGGCCTACCATATCTGACAAGCTGTTCCATCGCGTTTTACAGTCTAGTATTAGGTCAATATTTTTCCCATAATCTTCTAAAATGCACTTTTGCAACAAGTCGTTTTTCAAAGGGGAGTTTTTAAAAGATTTTATTAGATCTCTTAATTTTTTTATCGTACCTATGTATAAAAACTCCCGATTCTGGAACTCTGGTCGATTCTACAATAAACGCATCCTCATCTTCTTCAATTTCCTCTGCTTCTTCAGCGCCGGTATTTGAGATATCCTCCTGGACTTCAGGTTCTGGAGATTTTTGTGTTTTATATAAAACATCCAGGACTGCTAGTTGTATCCCATGAGCCAAACACAATTGGTGGTGGCCGTCAAAATTTCTACCCATTTTGACCATTACACTTGCTCCATCTGTTGTGAAAGCAATGATATCGTCTTCCAGACTTAAACCGAAGTCACTTAAATGCTGCTGTAATATTGAGTGCCTACTTCAGCTGGCATTGATCCCTGTATCCGTACAAGTCCCAAATTTGTATATTTGGCCATATCAAAGTCTTTATTGTGGATATTTATATTCATATACCTTTTATTACGGGTAGATGTCCATCAAACGTGATTGTAAATCTTTTATTTTCAGACTTCATAATTTTCAATTGATTTTTCAATTTGGTTTTTGTGTTATCACTCTGTTCTAGAATTATCTGTGTTATAGACGTAGAAGATTTCGGCACATCGTAGCCAGAGTTTTTAAAAAGATATCTCAGTTCTTCTGAAATACAAAATGTGCTCAATGGTATCCCATCCAATGCAGCCATTCTGGCCACTCGTACCTCCATATTTTGAAAAATAATCAGTGAGTTTAATTTTCTTTTGTGAAGGTTCATTCGTACGTTTTCGTGTTTGAGTTTGACCACTATTAGACGTTGATGTACTCGGCCTTTGCGACTCCTGCTCTTGCGGCATCTCTCCGATATGCTTGGCACGCATGTGAGTGTGTAACGCTCCAGTTGCGCCACCAGGAGTTTTCAAAATTTTTTTGCAATGCTTACATTCAACACTCTGTCCATTATCAGCTCTCAAGAAATTTTCCCAGATAGAACTTTGTGTGCGTTTGTTCAAAAACTCCTTGTATACAGCCTTATTTGAAGAAGACCTGAAAAAAACATAAAAGGAAGTTAGGATAAGAATAATGATATTGGTTAAACATAGTTGCCTAGACAACTCATTACAAATACACAACAACACACTTATTTTGTAGCCAAACGTTTTTTTTTTTCTATAATAGGCGACAGAGCATGCTTAGCTCATTCATTCCTGATTTAGAGACGAGCTATGAGGAATTTCAAATTTTTGATAGATAACTTATTTTTCTTATAGGCAGTTACCTATTTTATGTTTTAATCAGTGTTCTTAATTAATATATATTTGGGAACCTAGATATTCTATAATCTAATCGGAATAAATACAACTTAAGAAAATGTTTGATTTACAAATGATTTTGTATGAACTATGCATGCTCCACGGGGTTTTTAATGCACTTTTAATACTACCTAAATAGACTGATTAAGGCTTTGGTTAAAGTACTTACATTTTTCAAGAGATAATCCACACATTCAAAGTCACGCACGATAAAGATATAACTGCTACAAATTGTTAATATTTGCGCGCATTTACCACCAACTTTTAATTGAACGATGTGAACTTTACAACCGACAATTGAGCAATGAAACTACACTTTGTTTTTAAATTTTAGTTAAGAAAGTGAAGAGCATAGTAGTTCCCCTAAATTCCCCGTGGTCGAAAGGGACTTTTCGTCAGGGATTCCCCGGCCCTGCCGACTCGCCAAGTTGATATATTTGAACTCTATTCTGTACGTCTTAGAACAATTTTTTGCAAGATTTAACAAACGATAAAATAAACTGCGGGGTATACCCTGTTTGTACAGTTTCGATGTAGTTATATCGTATAGTGTTGCCACATTATAAATGTGTACGTATAATGCTTTTTTATTGGTTTACCAATAATTACGTAAGTACGGAATTGACGTCTTCAGTTACGGAATTGAAAATACTTTAAAATGAGTTCGTAATTACGTAATTGCGTAATTACGTAATGAAAGCCCTACTTGTGACCACCCGGCCAACTATAAAGGCTGTGAGGTCTATAAAGAGATCTTAGCTCGGAGAAACAAAAGCCGCACTTCACGAGAAAGGGTGTATACCCAAACTACTATAAACGACTCGGCCGTTCCACTTACTACATCTGCCTTCAACATACGAGCCCCAACAAACACGCATGAGAAATCGTATGCAGAAGCAGTATCCGGACCAAACTCTACAACTCATGACCTACCACAAACTCACTAACAATAGAATCAGACACTACATCATATTCTGATCAAACAGAGCGAAAAGATGGACCTCTTAATTCTACAAATAGGCTCCTTCAATCACACACAACCGTAAGAAGTAAAATACGTATTCCAGGGTTCTGCGTGTACCTTACCTCTCATCCGGACGGTCGAGCACATGGAGGCAGTGCTATCGTAATAAAAAAACACCATCAAACACTGCCTACTGGAACCTTTTGTGACACCTACAGTCTACGGCTATAAGAGTAAAAGATCGATCAGGCCTTATCAACATCTCGGCGGTATATTGCCCTCCTAGGCACAAAATCAATGAGGAAATGTTTACTGATTTTTTTAAGAAGCAAGGCAACAGATTTATAACAGGTGGCGACTGGAACGCCAAACACACGGATTGGGGTTCTAGACTCACCGTAACCAGGGGCCGTGAACTAAAAAAATGTATCGATGCAAATAACATGTCAACTCTGTCCACAGGTGAACCTACAACCGGACCTCCTTGACTTCTTTGTCACAAAAAACGTATGCCATACATTGACCCAAATAAAATCTAGCCTAGACGGGTCTTCAGACCACACCCCAATCATACTAAGATTGAGTAAAACAACTGCAAAATGTAACCCAAACTATGACATGCTCTACAACTACAAAATCGATTGGGATAACTTTAGAGAGTACCTTGAAGACAACATTAATCTCAACGTACCTCTGAAGTCCCATGAAGACGTAGACGACGCGTGCTTGTATTTCACCAATCTTTTACAAGTGGCAGCGTGGATCAGCACCCCTGAGCTAAAACATTCTACTCATAGTACACCTACCCCGACCGAAGTCCGAAGAAAAATCGCAGAGAAGAGACGATTTCGTAGAATCTGGCAGTCATCACATAATGAACGGGACAAAACCCGTCTTAACCGTGCCATTAAGGAACTCAAAGACCTTCTTGCGAAATCTAATTATGATGAACCCCAGAAGCTAAAGGAATTCACTCCCTTTGGAAAGCAACTAAGAATTTAGCACAACCTCAGCAATGCCCTATCAGATCAGACAATTCATGGGCTCGTTCAGATCAAAAATCTGAAGCTTTCGCCACTCACCTTACCAATGTCTTCAAGCCGAACGAATCTGCAGTTCCTGATGAGATGACATTCTCAACTAGGACTTGCATCTTTGTGCCCCACTGCGACCAAAATCCCCACGGGAACTGTCTAGATTGATATGTAAGATGAACTCAAAAAAGGCACCCGGATTCGATCTGATTACTCCGAAAATTCTTAAGGAGCTGCCTAGAAAGGGAGTAGTCTTTCTTACTATTCTCATTAAGGCCTCTCTCAGATCTTCTCATGTCCATGCCCTCTGGAAAATATCACAAATTGTAATGATCCACAAGCTTGGAAAGCCGGAAAATGAAGTTTCATCCTAACGCCCTATTAGCCTTACTCCAGTACTATCGAAGTTATAGGAAAAGGTTGTCCTGAACAGGCTGAAACCTCACCTACAAGAAAGCCAAATTGTACCTGATCACCAATTTGGATTTCGCGAGCAACACTCCACGGTAAAACAGGTACACCGAGTCTACTGCACCATAAGACAGTGCCTAGAAAAGTATTATATACTTCTTAGTATTGCTCGGCAGCCTTCCTCGACGTCCAACAAGCCTTTGTATGGCATAAAGGACTATTATGCAAGATAAAGTTGCTCCTGCCCCATTCATTCTACTTACTAATGAAAACATACCATAATGATAGGCAATTTCAAGTAAAGGTACGAGACGCTAGATCCTCTCTCGTCAGGTACCTTGCAGGGCTCCGTCCTGGGCCCAGTTTTATATATTTACTAGCAATCTCCCTCAATGCCCTGACGTATTTGTAGCAACCTACGCTGATGATGCCCCATTCCTGGCCTGTAATCAGGATGCCAACATAGCGAGCAGCGTGCTGCAAAATCAACTTGACAGGACCCATGAGTGGCTAAACAAATGGCGTATAAAGGCAAGTGCACCCAAATCGCATCACATCACCTTTGCACTCAGACATGGAAATTGTGCCCCGGTCAAATTGGGTCAGGACACTACCACAGTCACCATGCGTGAAGTACCTGGGATTCTACTTGGATTGTAGGTTGACATGGAAGGATCACCTAAAGAAAAAAAGAACAGAAATTCCAACGATCCTAGAAGAAGCGAAGCACTACCTAGAGAATTACAAAGATAGATTAACCAACCATCCAAATCCCCTTTCACATTCACTATTGATGCCAAATTGTACTAAAAGACTCAAGAAAGCTGATATTGTGCTGCCTGATTAAGTAGAATTAGGACACTGGTCCTGATGCTATAAAAAATGTGATGCATCTTTCCACACATCTGATCATAGTCAAGGATGACTGATAGCAGATGAGAAGAGGAAAAAGAAAAAGAAAACTTCTAAATGATATTAGCAACTTATCTAATCTGCATCGCAATTTAGTTCCCAAGAAAAGTTAAATAATACCTAAAAAGAGAATATACATAGTTCCCAAGAAAAGTAACAATATTTTCTAAAGTTCAGTTTAAGCTATAACTTGAACTATTATTTTTAATATTTCAAAACACTAAGCTATCTTTTAATTAACTTAATTTATACACCCACCCAAATAAGTGGAAAAAACAAATTGGAAACATAAACCAAATATTACACCTTCAAAGGTGGTACTGAAAGATACTAATTTATGTAGAAATGCAGTTTGAAAAATAAACCCCAAGAAAATAAACCAAGATAAACTCAACAGTAGCTATTTATTTACTAATGGTTATACATTAACTCTTCTAATTTTGATTTAAAATAAAAAATTAACAGGATTTGAAATCATTTGGTATATTAAATAATCTTGGCTAAATAACAGAATAATCGAATTTTACTAACATTTTTACTTCGTAGACACCCTGGTACGTCGGTTCCATGAGAAATTAAGTCCATAGCTCTTAGGCCTAACTGGTTTGTCAATCTTAGGGGTATCTAGGAACCAGCACCATCCGTTCTTCTCACAGTGTTCAATAGCCTCTTCAGGAGATTTGAAGACTACTTTCATGTTGGATAGTGGGTCACCAGTAGATGTCCAGCCCATCAAGGGGTTCTCCCAGCGTTGGCGGTTGTCAAACTCCATCTCCCAATGATGGATGTTGTTGGTGCCACTCTGCATAGCATTCTTGGGAGGTTGATAGATGCGCACACGACGGGTCACAATATGTTCGTCTGGAACTCCACTGACAGGGGTCAGATCCACCTGGAAAGCATTGTACAAATATTTTTTTAATAAATAAGCAATGATAAATATCAAATATTAGTTATAAGTATAACCCACTCTTTTCAAGTTTAGAAATACCTCTGAAGTTTAATCAGTACACAGTATTTAACTGCAGGCAAGATCAAGGCTTATTACTTCAAAAACGGGAGTATCCATCACAACAAGTCTGTAGTAGGAGGTTTTAGAACTAAGTCAACATTGTCAGAATAATAAACCTATAAAAGAAATGGATTATAAAGATTCTTAACATTCCGTATGCCACCTTGTTTATACTTTAAATTCCAACTCAGACCGAAACCAATCTCACCTTAACTGGAACCTGAATGGTTGATTCCAAAATACTTTTTTGTTGTGCTTCGTCTGGCGTTGCGACCACAACATCATTTTCAATCTTGGGCGCCTCACGTCGAGTAAGTTGGTCGCGATCATTGAGGAACGATGTTGTTGAGAATGCGGGCAAGGATCTAAAAACAAAATCTTGCTGTCATTGAATTGGCTTGAGCTGCTAAGTTCTATTTGTATGAGCAATTGAATTTAATCTGGGGATTGTTCTGTTAATACACTTACCTAGACAGCGGAGCTCTTGATAAACTCGCTGCGCGGCTAATTACCTGAAACATCTTAATTTTTACGTAACAATCTCTGGAAATGAAAATTACGTTCAATCAGATTTCAAGTTTTCTGTCGTAGTTTTTTTTACGGTGACAAAAGTGACAGCGACACTGGCAGTATTTTTTCCACAGAACATTAATACTCTAGCGGGCACAAAGTAGAATCAGAATGGAAGTATTAAGTACTGTAGCAAAACCAAGACATTAATGATGCCAAAACAAAATAGGAACGGTGCGGTTTATACTCACAAAGTCAAATCTATAACTTTGTGACGTTTAAGTTTGTATAATACATATGTTTTTTTTTGCACCTTATTTATAAGACCTTAATGTACCATGTTTTGACACAAATAAAATTATTCTATTCTATTCTATCCTATTCCATTGCCACTATTTAAATTACTGTCGCGGCTAAAGGCTAAATAATAACAGCATCAAAGGTCGATCTGTGGATTGGTGACCATCATTACATGCCGAGTTCCCTCCGTGTCTCGGAAAGCACTTTGAGCCGTTGTTCCCGGCGGTCATTTCTAGATCTATCATCTTTGACAGTCGTTACAGGTAGTCAGTGGCCCAAAAGTCTGACAACCAGTCTTACCAAGGGCTATCGTTTTACCTAGTACTAATTGGGTTGTGGAGGTCATAGGTAATCGCTCCATGTAAAATACGGGTAGTCAGCAGCATCCGGTAGGTAAGACAAAAAAAGTTAAGGAAAAGTTAAAGTTAGGAAAAGACTAGGCAGATGAGTACTTATAAGTTCCATGCATGGCAATACTAAGTTCACTCACAGAAGTGGGGTGGTCCGTGAAAGAGTGTGGGGTGTGGGTGCATGAGCAATAATGAGCATGAATGAACTCAGTTCATTGTAGTTATAAGTCGTGCTTTGTGGAAACATGAGTGTTGAAAGCTAGTCAATATTCGAAACCGATTTTTTTTTTACAAAAATTCAAAATTGTTTTAAAAAGTTGAGTGATTTACTTTTTATACTTAAGGTGAAAACGGTGCGCAATAATTTATTTGCGTTCGATAGACTTCAAACAGCTTTATTCATGTAAAGGTAAGGTTTATTTTTTGTTTTTCTCTATACTATGAAGGTTCATATTCATATCGTATAGGTTTTCAGTTTATTCATCGTCTTGTTATCGATATAATATAATTTTATTTTTTTAATTATAAATAAAATTATAATTATATATTTTATTAATAATTTTAAAAAAAATTAAAAATTAATATTATATACCTAATAAAATTAATGAGGCTGCTCATTGATCTAGTGGTCGCAAGTGCTATTATCGCGCATGATCCTGGGCTCGATTCCCGTGTCGAGTGTTTTCAATTTTTCCTTCAGGAATTTCTTAGTAACTGCCCAAACTCTGAATTTTTGCCCGGTTAGGTAATGGCGGTAGATTCGCCCCTATCACATAATTATGTGACTTAAACATAACTAACGAAATTGGTACCTACACCTGAACCTTGAGGAAGCAGACGTGATGTTATATTGTTGTTTCATCTCGACCCCGGGATAACTCGACCCTGACCTTGGCAGTACTAACCCAGTTTCTGCACTAAGCAGTATAAGAACGAGCGAAGCTCATATGTGTACTTTGGGAATTTGTGGTGTGGGAGACACCACAAATTAGGCTGGAAGCGGATGTTGATGTATGTAGTGAGGGAGCAAAATAAGCCTTCTTTATTCCCGTTATACTCTTACAACTTGAACCCGAAGTTGTAAGAGTCGAAGTTTCCTAGTGTTGAGATGTCCCGGAATCGAAATGTCGGGGTCGAACTGTCTCGGAATCGATTTATCATAGATCCTATTACAATAATGAAATAATAAACAGGATATAACGGAAATGATCCATAGTCCATAGTAGGTACCTATTAGTATTTTAGTGTGACCATCCCCGATCTATGTATTATAATTTATTTTATTTTTATTCATTTATGTTCATACTTAAAATATCCGCCTCACGCATCTAGGAGGCACGTGAGTGTGTATCTAATTATCAAGAAACGGACTATCAGGGTTCTGAATCAAGGTCATTAGGATACCGTTCGGACTCCAATATGTTGCGCGCATTCTTAATAATAATAAATTAGCAGTGACGCCGCTCTCTTTAGAGGTGCGCTGCAGGAACACGGAAACCTCAACAGCATCCTGAAACCGTTATTATACAGAATAAGTAGGGCATGGTGTAAGTTAAAGTTTTTGTGTACACGCCTCTCACGGGCAGGATGTGTAATAACTCTGTGTAACTTGTTAAGACCTACGCCTTGACAAGATTCACTTTCACATCCCTACGAGCCGGCACGCAAACCTGTTTACACGGAGTAACACCCTACAAAGGTTTTCCACTTTTAGTTTACAGAAGGAGCGGTACAAGTGTGGTCCTAAAAATCAACATTTGCGACTTCTTGACGTTATAATAAATGAGGTAAGCCCATGTATCACCTCATAAAAGTAGTCAAACTGGCTCTGATAGACCGAACCGACACGATCCATCTCGACTGGTTCTTATGTAACTCTTCCGTAGATGCTGATCGCAGCGTTGCCTTTCTGTCATCGCGATTGTTACACGATTTACCTACGACAAGCAATTTCTGGAGTACCTTCACTGATTGATGGGCGCAGGACCATATCGTCTGCAAAGCTCAGACTGTTAACCTAGTAACACCATCTGCTGACTTTTGTTCACCAAGAGCTGACTTTGGTTCTGCTGAGCTCATCAATTAAGTCATACATGTGCAGGTTAAACAGAATAGGCGATAATGATCCACCCTGTCTAACTCCATAGTCCAAAAGATATGGTCAAGTTATTTCAACAAACACGGTACTAGAACTTCAATAAGGTCAAATGTTAGATACAGCCGATACAGGAGCTTCTCATAGTTGACGAGGTCAAACGCCTTTGAAAGACAACAAAAATGGGCATCTTTCCGTAACACGTAATGTTTGCTGTACAACAATACCTACATTTAGCTTGATTGAGTACACAGCGTTACGAAATAGGCTGGCCCATGCTAATAAGAAGAAAGTTCAAAAATCCCAAACTTTCGATTGGGTCAATAATAAAAAACCAGTTTTCTCGGAATTCTACACGAACCATATAATTCGCACCACATAATAATTGAGGATAGAAATAGATAGCAATTAACCCAGAATGTTATATAACTACATTAGTACCGCCACTTCTGCGCCATTGTCACGCTTTCATATGCCTAGTTATACAGGTGGGGATTTAGTCACCTGCATCCGTCAAGGGGCTGATTCATCATCATAATAAGGAACTTTCGCTATGATACACGTAATTGACGTAAAAAAAACCTTTTCGTAGTTGGATCCATTCTTATCGTTGTAAGTATAAGAATTTGTTTTTTTTTTCACGAATCGGTTAATAGTTCCAAGCGAAAGATGTTTTATGGCACTAAAAACTAAAACAATGAAGATACTTATTCACACAGTCATATTCATAATGGGCGATGAACACTTATCATTAGGCAGTCTGCTTGATTGCCGTACACTAAAGAATAGTGGTTTCTTATTGCGATTTGTTAGCAGCATCTGCAGCTTAATTTAAATTATAGTTTGTTTTGAGATGACCAACTTACCAAGCAGTATCTTGTTATCTAATAACCGAGCTTTAGACATCAGACAGGAACTAATACTGGTAATACCGGTTCAGCTGTTTAAGACTAGACTAGAAGCTAGCCCCAAAATAGTTGGGGAAAGGCAGGTGATGAATTCGAGATGACTAGGCAACATGGATGCCACATGGGATTGGATGGTTCACTTTGCAACGAACACTTAAAACTCGAAATTACGAATCCTCCAGATGCAGAAGGTGCCAAACGGAGAGAGAAATCAATGAATTCAGACAAACCTCCGTTTCTTAATTCATGTGTCATCACTGTCATCAGCCTGGCCGGATACGAACAAATAATCACAAAAACATTAAAAATAATTATAATGATAATGTTGTCACTGCGCATAACATGCGTACATTCGTATTTGTTTATGTCGACTTCAAGAGAGTTTATTTTTATTCATATTACCTACTTTAGATGCTTTATGTAATTTACAGTCAACTGTGGCTTGCATAATAATAAATTTATTATTCATTCTGTTCTTACTCAGTCCTATTAAAAATGCATTATTGTTCTTTGAAATGCTTCAACGTATTCTTTACACGTAAGAAAGCTACTTTCCCTGATTTTACCCGATTGCGCGACAGTAGAGCAGTGGCGGTGACTGAGTGGTATCGCCTCCAACTTATAAGTTATGGGTCGCGGGTTCGAACCCAAGGTGGATTTTCACTTTGTTCTTTGTAATTTATTTCGTAACCATTACCGTCAAAACGATAAACGTAAACATAATTATTGAGAAGCTTGCGCATGTCAAACTTTCGAAGATGATTATGTACCAATTAGTCCCCATACGTTATGACACCCATTATTACAATGTGTTTAACAGAACATTAACACCCATTATTACAATGTGTTTAACATTGTAATAAACAGTAACGGGACTGGTCTACTTCCGACGGCGATGGACAATTTGATTCCTCAGTCAGCAGCTCTGGTCCTGGTAGAGGGCAATAATCTCGCCGTATACCTACAAGGGATTTAAAGAAACCGGGCGAGATGTGGTTGTACTATTTATGTATACAGCCGTAGTGAAGGTTCCATACAACGCCATTCCTACCGGATTCCCTTTGAAAAATGGCTCAGTCAGTATTCTATAGACAATAATATAACCACGTTAAAGATATGTGTTCTCCGGCTTACCTCTTACAAAAATTGATTTTTTGCTACTTGTATATAGGTACTACGTCTACTACTTATGTTGTTATGTCACGGGCAAGTAGGCAAACTAAAAAAACCCGCCTTTTATAATGTTCGTCAACTGTATTTCAAAATATCAAAATAACATCTGATTTCTCTTTGTTTACAGAACCATGCGGGCCAGAATACTTCTAGCAGCTGTAACAATCACAGTTTTATTTACATCTTGCGAAGCTTTTCAACATCTGTTCCAAAGGAAATCAACCGCAGTTCAACAAAGGAGTATGGCTTCTGCAGTCATGAACTTCTTGGACTCTGTGTTCACGAAAGATGACTACGAATCCAGGATGTTGAAGTGGGTCTTCAATATTTTGACGGACAATGAAAGTATTATGGGTGGAATGACGGAATTGATGACCCTATAATCATCGAAAGTGTTGAAAGAAGCGATAATCGAACCAACTTTGACAGCTAGTTGGAGTTTCACAAAGAGGGTTGGGGCTTCTGCAGGCTTTAGGACGGTCTCGTATCCTGCCTAAAACGAACGTTCTGTTGGCTACAGACAGAGTCTTGATCTGACTCTGGTTTTGTATGAGCCGTGTTGATTTGCCTGTAAACGCGCCCATGCATGATACCCACATTTATCTAATTACTTAAATGTGAATTGAACATGATTGACTGTTTTCCAAAATATAGAATCTCTAGTGTAGGTCTAAAACTATTTCTAAGTAGGCATCTAATTTTAATAAAACATTATTTAGTACAAATTATTTTAACATAATATTGTAATAACTATAAATTAATTAATGATTCGAAAATGTCTATGATATATTGTACAATTTAATTTATTATGAATGTTTAGAGCTATAAAAAAAGTGCTTTCACTTTATTAGTCATGGTCTAATCTAAACTAACGCCCGGTTTCTGGAACGAATATCGATGCGTCAAATAAACTCGAGTGAAAATAGTGAAATGCTGTGATTGGTTGAATTAATTATCAACAGCCAACTGCATTAATTGACCTTGACTGACCTAAATAATAAATAACTGAGTAAAAGAAATCGAACCCACAGATTATAAAACTGTGTTTTTGTAATATTTTAAATGTTTTTAACCGTAACTGTGTTAATAGAATTATTATTTATCCAATTACTGTTTCCTAATAAAATTGAACTATCTATTAAATAAGTTTTACAAATAAATTAAATTATGTTTTCAAGTTATTATTTAATTGAAAAATCCATTTCCTGATAACATTTTTTTTTTAATTTACAAGCCGTTTATCTGATAGGAATTCACAACGGCAAAAATGACGAACTCCCATACAAACATTCATCCACTACTCATTAACTGATGATTAACTTTCTGACATCCTTCTTTATTGTCCACTCCTTTAAACTATACTAGCCTAATTCTCGTCCAACAAAATACACCTAGCGGATAAGACACGGCCTAAACGTCTACCTAGTAAAAAATAGATAACTGAGAACCTAATTTGTAGAAAGTAAAAATTATCCTCTCACTAGATCGCCATACAGAAATTACCTTCATGGAGCAAAAAATTACATAGGTATATAATTCACTACTTTCCATCCATCCTGTGCGTGGTGGACGTTGTTCGGGCGGCGGTGGATCACGCAGCGTCAGTCCAACACTCTTCCATAGTTCTACATGTATACTCTACTAGCTTTTACCAGCGGCTTCGCTCGCGATATGGTCGTCAATTTTCCCAAGGGAACGTCCAGTCCTTTTTAAATGGGAATGTTTGAGCTCGGAACGGTAGTCAGTTTCGAAGATTACCCCTACATTCACAAACTTTATTTCTTTAGAAATATTATGTACTCCATGTTGTGCAAATTCTTTGGGAATTTTACGATGAGATCGGAATGGTGACAGTTTATTTGCCCTTTCAAGGAAGTAAGTAACTTCGAAACTTAAAAATTACATTATACAGGGGTATTATCTGTGTAAGTGTAAACGAGCCCTTCACGCAGCCGTCAACCTAGCATTCTGTACAGTAAATTATTTAGCTCTAAACAAAACTTATTGATGGGAAACGAAATGGAATAATCATGTTCAACAGTAGGACTCAATGCAACGCACTGAAAACATTGTGTTGATGGATGTATTGAATAGTATGAGTGTGGTGGAGTTATTTAAAATAAGGGTAGAGCATCAAAAATGTTTAATTAAAAAAAAATTGTGAAAAAGGTGGAACTTTGACCCCCAATTATATGTCCGTAACTAGACGGTTCCCAAGTAAGGTCTAGCTCTAGAACAAAAAAATATCGCAATGACGGAGGGAACAAGACGTGCCTTTCGGCGTCGTTAAGGGTACTTTTACACCCATTAAAAGAAGTAAACATGATTGTGGATTATCCACATGTTTACTTCCTAAGTTTGGGCAAGTAAACTCTTATCTATTTCGATCTCCGATTATATGCATCAAACAGTAACTTGAGCAAAAATGTAAAATTGAATCTATATAAAATTTCGCGGGCTACCTTACCGCATCTCCCTAGAAGCGAAAACGCCAGGGTATCTCACGTCTTGTTATTTTTTAAATCAAAGTATGATTATGACCACAAACAGGTGTGTATATTTTACAAAATAATAGTCAATAGAATCATAAATACGAGTGTACGAGTCTCAAAAAACATAAGATTTGAATTTCACGTCTACCGGAACCAACCGGGACATATCATGAAGCTTCATAATGTTTACGTAAGTTTTATTTAGCCATGGAACTAATAAGTACACAATTTTACAGTTAAGGGTCCATTCCGCGGTGGGCGCGAGAGAAAATTAGGTATTGAAGCGCTACTCACACAGCGATAGACGCGGTCGCCCCACTCACACACACATCTATGATCGCATAGTGTTCAAGCGGGGCAGTAAGCGCGTACCTAACACAATAATATTTTGAAATATATTTTTATCTAAACTGAAAATTTTGTTTTGTTTGGTTGAAGGCGCTAATCTCAGGAACTACTAGTTGGAATTGAAAAATTCTTTTTGTGATGGATAGTCCATTTATCGAGGAAGGCTTTAGGCTATATAACATCACGCTACGACTAATAGGAGCGGAGCAGAAATGAAAATTGTTACAAAATCGGGAAATAAATATTCCTTTTGAGAGCTTCCGTTGTGTGCGCTGCGTAAACGGTTAAAGTTACGCCAAAATAATATATGACGGAATTGTTCCCCTTAACAAGTTCTAAAAAAAGTCCGCGACAGCATATGTCTATCTTTTAAGGATGACTCAATATAACCCTTTTTATGGCAATCTAATTTGTTCTAAAATAATGCATTATTTCCGAAGGTGTAAAAATAAACATGATATTAATCCTTATCCAAATAAATACGTTATTCATCACAAGTATTAAATTTTAAACAAAATTGCGCTTGACATCATTTGTTCTCAATTCCTGATTTCCAACCACTGTGCGGGGTGTCTTGTGTGCGTACACGCCACTATTTGCCGCGTATGTTTTTGCTAAAAAGCGACGTGCTCTCACATCGAAATCCAGCGGACGACTGAGCTCTGCAATTCGATCTCGAACCTAGGCCGGATAAAATACGCGGCCATAGTAAAATGTATGGAGATTTTGGGCCTAAAAATTCGGTTATCTTCCGAATTTTTTACGCAAAACAAAAACAATGTTTTAAAAAACAGAAAAATGCAAACGGTTCACTGTTCTTTGTTCTCTTTATTTATGTATAATATTAATTAGGTGTCTGCTTATTTACGCCAAAGTTAACACAATACGGCAGTGCTTTTTGCGCGTTTTTAGTGATTTTCAATATTTTTTTTAACGCTCCCAGCCCGGTTTATCCTCAATCCGATTTTTGTAGACCCCGGTGAAACTCTTAAGCTACCCAGACCTTTTTTTTCGTGGTTACTATTTTAAGTTTTATATATAAACTTGTGACAATGCCATAACACTATTTCCTATTACTGACCCTTAACGCCGCACCATCCGTGTGCATAGACTCCAACTGTGTCACGCGTGCACCTGCTTCTTACTGTGCGGTGCGCTTGGCGGTGCGTTCTTTATGTCCCTCTCTCTCTAAGTCCTACTAAGGTTTGGAGGGAGACCCAAGGTAACAAATACCAATACTGACAAAAAAAGAAGTATGAAATTTTTTTTGATTACAAATTGCAATTCTGAATTTGAATTACAATTTATCAAACATTCAAAAAGCATGGCAAGATAGCATGCAAGATAGTTACGAAGATAGTATTTCAATTATTTTCAGTTGGCAATAATGACAATATCGTAGCTCGTACGTGAGTGTCAAATGTCAAGTTTGGAATTGTCTCAATAGTCTGTCAAGTGTCAATACGAATACTTGCGACTATCGCAAAAATCTATTTTAGCTGCACTGTTGTTGCACTGTTTTCAACAAAGCTATTATATGCTTAGATAATTATTTATTGCGTATGTTTATGTGTGGTTTAATATTATATTTAACGTAAAAAATGGTTTGCAATGATTCTTTCGCGTTCCGTAGACTTCAAACAGCTGTTTTCATGTAAAGGTGAGTTTTCCTATATAATGTGACGATTTTTCAGGATTTTCCCCTTTAGTGCAGTCTCTTTATCGGTATTTGTTCATTATTGTAATATTACGAAATAGGTAATTAAACTGTTACAAGACGGGCACCGAATAGCCGGTGTCACCTATCATTCGACCTTGGAAGGCGATACGAAAATGTTTTTACTACGATACGGTAGTTACGCGATGTATATTTAAAAAAAATATTACCATCAGAAGTCGTTTTCTCTTAAATGACTTCTGATTTCATATCATCTTCATCTCATTGTAAATTATTGTGAAATACCAAATCAATTATTTATGTATTGTTACCAAAGCAATTACTGATAAGAATAATAGCGAAAAATGACTTGTTACTTATTTTTTTTTTTTCAATATTCAAAATGGAAAGTTGGGAATTCTTATTGGAAAGTATACAAAGGCCTAATTATTCCATGGCTATCAGTGGTTAGGCATTATAATTATGCAAAAATAAATTCTAACAATAAAAAATGTTACTATAATACTTATGTACCACTTTTGCTACACATAATGTGGTGCAATCACATGAAATCAAAATCAAAATTCATTTATTCAATTTATGCTGGATTGGAAATCAAACATGCATAAAAAACCCATACTTCATTAGTACCTAGTGTATTAGGTGGGATAAATGAATACTGCAACATCTCAAAATTTTTAAGTTATAGTAACTTAACACTCTCACACAAACACTCAAACATTTACACTCACATTCGCACACACACATCTACACACACATCTACTCACGCATTGCATCAATGCACTTTCAATCACCCCATTTCTATCCCTTTGATTTTAATTTTTGTTTTTGTGTATTAGTATGTACAATTGTACATACATACTTATTAACATCCTATCCCACTTTTTTGTACAATACATATTTTTATTATGCTTGCAAGCATAATTTATATAATTTTTTTTTTTTTTGTTTCTCATGTTTTTACTGTAGTACAACTTTTGAGCTATTAGTATTTCATGTTCCCGTAGTTTGTTTTTTATGTCAATTTTATAGTTTTTGTTTAAATGTCAAATTTCAAATAATTAATTTTAAGCACTTGTTTACCTACTTACAATTTTAACTCTAGAATCTTGATTAAAATTTTGATGTAAATAAAATAGTATATCTGAACCGGAGAGGTGATCTGTACCTCAGGACATACCTACTTCAGACACCTTTCTCTATTTAAGATTGTGCATATACCAGTACCAGTTACTTCCGATGTTGAGATAAATAAAGATTTATGATTATGATTAATACGATACTAAGCGTGTATCTCTTGCAAGAATTTGGAGTTAGAAGTTTACGACTTCCCAAATAAAATCATGAATCAGTAGTCAGACTAACCAGTATGTATGTTTGTTATAAACTGTGTCATGAGGTGCCTGGATTTGATTCCTTGTTTGTGCAAAGTGTTATTGGTTTTCACACAAAGTTTTCCCATACATTTTGTAGGAAACGAGATTTGAACTAAGTTTTTTTTATGTGTAAACAGGCTTTCTATTAAGTCTAAACATTTTATATTTTTTGAAGCCATTTCACTTTTTTCACTATAGATTTTGTTACAAAGCAAAACAAAATGACAGAAATTCATCATTATGATTTTTATCAAACATATTATTTCTCTTGCAGATTGCCACCTCCCCAATCATGTGCTGTTAAAGAGGGAACCGTAGCTCCTCCGGGAGCTACCGTTGAGCTGAGCTCTACACCGTACCTGTTTATTGCTCACTGATATTATTCACAACTACACATATCTACTTATTTACAAGAGAGAGAATCTAGTCTTTAACGCATAGCACAATAATATATTCAAGCGGAGAGAGAGGACAGAGGATAAAGGAGGTGCACCTGGGTCCGTACACACTTGTGCACTACAGTATCTTCTGCGAACTTGTCTGGCCGTCTTGACCAACTTTCGTATTAGAGGATTTTATTATTAATTTATTTTTGTGGTGTGAATTGAACGTTTTAAAATGAGTAAGCACAAAGTGGAAGTGGACTGTACTCCACGGTGCAGGTCTCGAATTCACGGACAGGCTCTCACGAGTGCTATAACGAAGAGATCAGTCAGTGATGAAGCGCTGGGCAGCTTTATTAAAGGAACATGCGCTAACTTTATCAAGGCTTTCGATTTTGAGGTAAGTAATTTAAATTTCTCTTTAGAAAAGATATTAATCTATTATTAATTTCTATAGTTTGTATTACAAAGAACTGAGTGATTTCAGCCACATTTGCTACCTATTTGCTTGGTATTGTGCAACATTTACGAAAATTTTCGAATGATAATGGCCTTTAGTTTTTCAATCATCACTTGATCTCTTCTTTCTGACGACACGCCAATCACTCGATTGGCTGCTGCGCTGCGTGTCGTGGGTTGTATCCCCGCACTGAACAAATATGTATTTGTATGACCTACAGATAGTTGTTCCGGGTGTTTGTGTATGTGAGTTTAAATGTTTGTAAAGGCACCCACGATACAGGAGACATTCCTAGTTGATCAGGGAAAAGTTCCTAAAAAAAAAACTTTAAGGACTTCTAAGAGAAGCCTAAGTATTATTGAACTGTTGGAATTTCCACTCTCGCGCATAGCGTTTAAAACACAACAGTTCGCTTTTACGAGTTGTAGGTTCGAACCCCGGCGTTATTTTGTGTAATTTATTGCATCACCACTGCTCTCAAAACGGTTAAGGAAAATATCGTGAGGAAACCGACAGGTCTTAGAACCGAAATATTCGAAGGCATGTGACACCTACCAACCCCCACTAGGCCGCGTGGTGGATTACAGCCCATTCCATCTTATAGGGAGGAGGCCGGTGGCCCAGGAGTGGAAACATAGGCTGATTATGCTATCGAAGTCCATCGCTGGACATAGGCTTCTCCCTACCTGCGCCACAACACCCTGAGTTCCGCAGTCTCTCGGTCTACCTTTTATGCTCGTCGTCGTTAAAGCAATATCTTTCGACAATGTTCTTTATTTCCCAAGTATCAAGGGCAAAAAGATGATGAACACGTCTATTCACGTTCATTTCATGTCCATTTCTCCAGGGTCGAACAGCCCTCCACACGGCAGCATCCCGCGGCCGCGTCGCGTTGATGGACTGGCTGATCCGCCACTCCTCAGTAGCCTTCATCAACGCGCGCGACCGCGAGTCGGGGTACACACCCTTGCACCGAAGCGTGTTCTACGGCCAAATACATGCTGCTGTCGGTCTTATGAAGATTGGTAAGATCTCTGTGGATTAATTAAAATTCGTTTCCTCAAATCTAGTTGAAACGTTAGTTTACTGTTTGTGTTATATGGTTGATGTGGTCAACCATTTTCACCCAATCAATCTCAGAATAACTAAAATTAGAAACGCATTAGCCACACTGACGAAAGCGTTGCGGCTCAGCGCGGTTCGCATTAGGGCTGGTTGTTATTACTAACGATCAGACGACCGGTCCCTGCACTAAATTGCACTATTTAAAATGAATCTAAATAAGTCGACTTCAGAAATGACTAAATATACCATTTTTATCAAGAGTTAGAACTTATACTAATGTAATATTTTGCCAGTTTCGTAATAGAGGGTGTCAAATTATGAGAGTAAGGGAAGAGAGGGTGCAGAGAGAGTACACACTTGTACACTGTAATACTTCTTGCGTCGATGGCTAGTCTCTGATGAGATTGGCAAAAAAATGGAGGACTATTAATAGGGGGTGATGGTGGACGAATTGCCATTAACAGATACCAACTTACGCTGACAGTTCGTAATTAAAACAACTTTACAATATTCCAGGTGTAAACACCGACATAGTAGACAAGGACGACTACAGAGCGCTGGAGCACGCTATGTTAGATCGCCAGTACATGTGCAAGCACGACAACACCCAGCCCAGCGAGGTGTACGTGTGGGGCAGCAACTGCAACTACACGCTTGGCACTGGCACGCAGCAGCAGCGCAACTCGCCCGAGCTACTCACCTGCTTCAACCGAGCTAACACTTGTGTCAAACAGGTATATCACTCATCATCATCTTCCTACCATTGTCTTAGGATCAGCGAACACGTTTTATTCTTCCATTTTCCTCAGTCAATTGTCACGCCCTTTATATTCATTATCATTCCTTACACAATCCATCCATCTTCTCTTTGACCCTCCTTTCCCTCTGTACAACCAATGTACGTGAACGTGTTTGTCTTCTAGTTCTATTTGACAAACTGAAAACTTTCACTACAACCTCATTGTTCTTGAAATTGTTAGAAAAAAAAAATCTCCTTTACTTACATAAAAAAATGCTGGCCTGCTAGAAAGACGTTTGACAATGTTGATGTCAATTTTGGAAATAACCTACATACTTTAATTTTAATAAAATTTTACTAATATGCACACAGTTGGGTTGCCGCGAACATGTCTAGGATTCACGAATTTATTGTTCTTTGTGTTCGGTATGATCGGGTTCGTGATCTGCGTGTGGTGTGCCACGAACACTGATTTCTTCCGCGATGTGAACTACACCATCACCAAGAGCCCGCTGGTCGATGTAGTCGCTAAATTCGTCAACTTAAGGCTTTGGGTGACGCCGCTGACGTCAATACTGATCCCGGTAGCCGGACTCGCTATGATGACGTCATGCTGTGGGGTCCTGGGCGCCGGCTGCAAAATGAAATGCGCGATAAAAGCATACATATTTCTCGCTACTACACTCTCTTTCGTCGCATTTTGGATATTCTTCATAACAGGAGTCTACAATATCTACACTAAAAACGAGAACACGCGGAGATCCATGCAGGCATCCGTTCATACGTCTTACGGTAAAGATAACGACTTCTTTACGTACATGCTAGACTACGTAATGGTGAAGTTCGAATGCTGCGGTGTAGTCAGCTATAGCGATTTTTCGAAGAGTCACTGGCAGAGTTTGCACCCTACACAAATATATCCTATCCAGTGTTGCAAACTTGCTAATGTGAGCAGTCTGGTGCCGGTGTCGAAGGAGTGCTCCAAGAGCCTGCATCCCGACATACAGTCGAACAAAGATGTGGGATGTTTCCACGCGCTGCGGATAGCTATAATCAAGAATAAAGGGACATTAATATTCTATGTCGTGTTAATAGTTTTCTTGTATACAATCGTGACACTGTTTGCGTATTGTATAATACGAGGAGAGCCGTTATTGGGGGCGATGGCGGGGCAATGGGCGGAACGGTTGCCTTCAAAAGCTCCTCGGGTGGAAGCGAACAATGTTGAGGCGCCGAGTGCGCCCCTGGTGTGTGTGGAGCAGCCGCCTCAGAAGGTGGTGCGCATGGTGTCGGCTGTGAACCCCTTCCAGTCCTACACGCTCACTCCGAGCGCGTACAGTCGCCCCGAGGACTACCGCTCCGACATCTATCGGACACATAGCATGAGGAAATAGATTTAATGTTCAATAAAATGTCTCGAATATATCATTGTTTAATTTGTTTAGTGATTAACATACGATTAAAGCAAATGAGATAATAGTGATTCCGTGGTCTGTCCTAAATATTGAGTCCCTCTTTAGATACAATCAAACATGATTCCCATAATCATCATCTGCCTGGCCTTTTCCCAACTATATTGGGGTCGGCTTCCAGTGTAACCGGATGCAGCTGAATACCAGTATTTTAAATGGAGCGCCTGCCTATCTGACCTCCACAACCCATTTAGTACTGGGTAATACGATGCCCATCATAGCATATAATTCTGCATTTCATGAGACGCATTCACATTAGAAATTCTGATTGCAGAGAGATACACTTAAAACGTGAATAAATTAATCACCTTGTTTATCACGCTTATGTTTAGGTGGACATGAAACTGGGTTTGTATTACATAACCACACTTGTATTGTCTTGCATACAAACGCGCAATGCTAGGTGCACTTACTGCAAAACTTGGCAGCTTTGCCTCTATTGAAGGATACTTTGTACCGCCACGTTCGTGCTAATACTCGTACATAAACACGGAGATAACCGAAGCGCATACTTTTTCTGGTTTAACTGTATCGTAATGTAGGAATATAGTGTACAAGTGACTGTTAAAAAGTACAATTAGTAAATAGAATCTTAATACTATGGTAACTCAAACTCAAAGCATTTATTTCAATTAGACCATCACAGGCACTTTTGAAAGTAAAAAAAATAAAAATATGCGAAGCTACACTCACAGTCACAGCCTTGTGACTGTGAGTGTAATAATAACTTGAGAAAGTACTGTAGTTGCACATTTCAAAGCGTAGATCTCTATGGAGAAGAATGGGCAAGAAACTCCATGGACACTCTTTTTAAATCAAAATATGGTAGTTTTACGGTTCTATTTACTAATTGTATTTTTAACACTATTTTAGTCTGTAAGGTAATATATCTATGGGCCAAAGTTGCTTAAAAATAAATAAAATATAATGTATTATGTATTGCAGGTGTGCCTGGGCAAGTTCCACAGCGTGTGGGTGTGCGGCGAGGGCGACGCGTGGTGTTGCGGGCAGCAGGCGCGCGCGGGCGGCCCGCTGGCCACGGCGCTGCGGCCCGCGCCGCTGCGGCTGAGCGAGCCATGCCGCAGCGTGGCCATCACCCTGAATTCTACCGTGTTCCTGCTGGAGAGTGGCACGGTATGTATAACACATCATCTGCCTAGCCTTTTTCCCAACTATGTTGAGGTTGGGTCCAGTCTATCCGGTTACAGCTGAATAACACTATTTTAAATGGAGTGGCTGCCTATCTGACCTCCATAACTCAGTTACTTACGGATTCTGACTAGAAGCTGTTTATCTCTGAAACGTGACGCTTTGGAAAATTTTGTTTGATACAATATTTGTTTGTATTGACACCAACTACAGATTAAATAAAGGGTGTAAATAGACCCTTAACACAGCCGAAAGGCACTTGTTCTCCCCGTCTTTGCGATCATTTTTTTTGTTCTAGACCATACCTGAGAACCGTCTAATTACGGAGATATTGAGGGCCAAAGTTACAACTTTTTCACATCTTTTTTTTTAAACACTTGTTTTTTATGTAATATTTTTACTTTACACACCTCCACGATCCCCGTACTATTCAATCCATCCATCAGCACAATGTTTTGAGTGCTTTCCATCGAGTCCTACCTTAAAACGTGATTTTTCACCCCAAAAAAAAAGTCGATTCCCAGCATAAAGATATATTGAATAGATAAGAAGAAGAAGAAGAAGAAGAAGAAGATATATTTTATAGATGATATTTGCGTAAAGTTACTTAGTCTCTGTACATCAAGCATCATCATAAACCAAGCATTCTGTACATCAAGTACAGAATGCTTGGTTGACGGCGGAAGTTAAGCTTCATACAAAAATATTCCAACCCCCTTTCGTTTTGACAAAAGAAAATGCTAAATCCTTTACCTTCAGGTCCTCCAATACGCCCTAAACAGCAACGACAACGTAGCAAGCCAGTCCACCACGAAAACGCCCTCCACCATCAAGCTACCCTCCGTGAAGCCACTGATGAAGCTGTCGGAGCCGCTGGGCGTGGTGGGCGCGCGCTCGCACTGCGTGCTGTGGAACACGCGCGCGGTGTACACGTGGGGGACCAACCATGGCCAGCTGGGACACTCCAATGAGGATAAAGTGGTTGCTGCGCCGAAAAGGGTTAGTGTGTACATATATAGTTATGATTAATGGATGGATGAATAATATAGCATTACGTCACCCTGTTTATCCACCACTGATATAGCTCATCCCAAACTCAAGACTGGGACCGAGAAGTTCCAAAGCGGTAATAACAGTTTGAGTTTACCTGACATGAAAATTAAACGCATCCAGTCTTACTTTCGACTACTAGACTAACAAGGCTGTTAGAACCGTATTACACAGTTTCTTAAGAAATTAAAAAAAAAATCCCCCCACCATTAATTTCTTCAAGTTGGGTAAGGTTAGTTGTAACAAGACAACAATACTTTTCGTGCTGTTATTTTATTTCTTCGAAAGTTTATTGAAAAACGTCGTTTGATACACGTGGCCTTTGTAACTGCAGTTCTCGGCTCCATAACAACCTCGCCTACGGCTCGGGTGTGATTTCCGCATTGATTGCAACAACAAAGTTTCTGCACTTAAACTTATACTGTCACTTACGTTATATTCCGTGATTGTTCATTATTTTAAGCTCCTGATGTTTCGGCGCTATTGCAAGCGCCATGATCGCGGGTTGACTGGAGAATGCGGGCGGATAATATAAAAAAAAAATTGTTAAGAGCAGACAAATCTACCTACCCTCTTTCTTTGTCTTTTACTACGCGCACTACTGGAACTCGACACTAAGACACGGCAAAACACACTCACTGTATCACGAGCAGCAGTATATCGGGAGCTCAAAATATTTTACAAACACGGAAGATATAACAGTAACGACAGTAGTGACAGTATAAGTTTAGTTGTAAACTGTGAAAGCTTAAAACAGTGTTCTCCACTTATATCAAAATGTACTATTTTTCACTCTATCTACCATTTTCCATGTAGTTTACCCTTTTTTATATTGTCTTCAGGTAGCAATATCGATGAACAACAAAGAAGAGGCCGGCATTCAGCTGGTGGACGCAGCAGACGCGGCCACAGTCATCACCACGAGTCGCGGAGACGTGTACCTACTGCACAAGTACATCTGCAAGAAGATCGCTATCAAGTAAGTGCGAGGGACACTCTTAAAATTACGAGTGTTGCGCAAAGGTCATCATCATTCTCTTGCCCTTATCCCAATTCATTTGGGGTCGGCGCAGCATGTCTTCTTCTTCCATACTTCTCTATTACTCGTCACCACATCAGACACCTCCTTTCTTGCCATATCATTCTTTACACAGTCCATCCATCTTTTCTTTGGTCTTCCTCTACTCATATACCCATCCACATTCATACTCAAAACTTTCCTCACAACATTTTCCTCATTCCTCCGCATCACATGCCCATACCACGACAACCGATTACCACACAACTTTTCAATCACCGGCGCCACTTTCAGACTTCCT
The DNA here is from genome assembly GCA_905163415.1 of Noctua fimbriata. Classification (NCBI taxonomy): domain Eukaryota; kingdom Metazoa; phylum Arthropoda; class Insecta; order Lepidoptera; family Noctuidae; genus Noctua; species Noctua fimbriata. Next base: position 12,859,431 of record LR990939.1, read on the forward strand.
CTTATATACTCATTTCTTATTTTATCCATTCGCGTAACACCACACATTCCCCTTAGCATTCTCATCTCCGCCACATGCAAATGCCTTTCATTCATCCCTTTTGTGGCCTAACATTCTGATCCATACAAGACAGCAGGTCTAACCATTGTTTTACAAATCTTCCCCTTAAGTTTAAGGGGAATGTGGGAGACGCAGATCGTTTCCGTGATCTGCCGCCATTTCATCCATCCCGTGTTAATTCTGTGCTTTACACTACGATCTATTTCGCCATCGCTTTGCACGAGTGTTGCACAAAGGTAGCTCGCGAAATTCATCATTCTCCTTCCCATATCCCAATTTATTTTTGATCAGCGCAGAGATGTCTTCTTCCATAATTCTCTATAACTCGTCATGTCATCAGACATCTCTTTTCTTGCCATATCATTCTTTACACAGTCCATACATCGTTTCTTTGTTCAAAGGTAGCCCGCGAAATTATGAGCAGCAAATTGAAAAAACGTGAGAAAAATTGAATTTAGCGTTAGAAACATTGAAGCACTGCTGTTCCATATAATTGCTGTTTCTTTCAGTTTATATCTTTTACACGTTTTGTTCTGACGTCTGTCGGTACTGCATAATGACAGTAGATGCCAGTGACCTCTTAGACCTGGCGCCCACTGGCGGCACGGCATGGCAAGGCTTTCAATGTTAACGGTCGTAAGTAACGATGGTAACATTGTAATTTCAACTTTATTTCCATAGTTTTAAGTTATATTTTTATTCGTCGCCTAAAAATACCTTGCCATGCCGTGCCGCCAATGGGCGCCGGGCCTTTTGTCTAGGACAACTTGCTTAGTTGCCTTTGTTATAAGATAACATACTATTACTACCAACCTTATTTTCCAGACAAATAAACCTTCGCCAAGTGTGCGTAGAGGCTAAAGTGAACGACCAGGGCGTGTACTCGCGAGTGACAGTACTACTGCTCACCAACGTGGGGCAGCTGTTCATATGGCAGGACACCACTAACAAACTTACTAGGTAAGTACAAAAATACAGGGCCTTCACGAAGCCGTCAACAGCATTCTGTACATCAAACTAAATAACATTACCATTTTCCATTTTTATTATTGCCTCAGGCGGCGTAAATATAGAAACCTTTGTGGTAACTATATTTTCGAGCCGTTTGGGGTTGAAACTCTGGAGCCGTGGGGTCCGAGTGCTCATAGCCTGTTTAAGGAAATTTCGAAACGCCTAGTTGACGTTTCCCGTGACCCAAGGGCTGGCTTTTACTTTGGCCAGAGGCTAAGTGTTGCCATACAACGTGGCAACGCCGCCAGTCTCTTGGGCACATTACCAGCTGACAGTGTTGAGGAGTTTTTTGATGCCCTTATATAGTTTGTTGTTAGTTTATTTATTTTTGGTTATTTCATAGTTTTTAATTAATAATGTATTTACTCTAATAACATTATTGCTGGGAAAAGACTTTTTTAATCACGTTTTACGATAGGACTTATAGTAACTCACTCAAAACATTGTTATGATGAATGGATTGAATAGTACGGGGGTCATGAGGATGTTTAAAGTAAAAATCTTACATTAAAAACATGTATTTTAAAAAAACGTTCTGAAATGTTGGAACTTTGACCCCCAATATCTCCGTAACTATAAGGTTGCCAGGTATGGTCTAGAACAAAAAAAAATATCGCAATGACGGGGAGAACAATGCCTTTCAGCTTCGTGGGTCTTGTTACACACTTTATGTTTATATTTGTATATTGGCGCATGGCTGAAATAAGAACAAACATCGCCATTTTGATTTTTCAAAACAATTTTACAAATGTTCACCAGCAGCACGTATACACTGTCAACGTTATTCGAGTAGCGACTTATTTGAAGACTGCCTCGAGGATCTAGTTATCATAATCGGAACGTCAGCTCAGATCAATATCCTGGGTCCTCCCATCCACAGGCCAGGCAGTGTTTTAATTTTTTCAGTTTTTTAGAGTGTATATTTGTGCCACGCTGATGACAACAACCTCACAGGGTACTTCTGGAATAAACATAACTGGCGAAATTTTGGTGTACAGTCACGAGCACCAACATGTAAACACTTGACAACTTTTAAAAGTGTTTTCCTCCTACAGTTCTCATTAAAATTTCATGTTGTTAGGAACAAGGTATTTTGGAACTCATATTTTTGTGAAAAAGATCCTATCTCCCAAGTTAAAATCGTTATTTCTCGCGAATCTTGCTTTTTAATTTAGGAAAGTGTATACATATTAATTCTCGTGACTGTACTATACACTTTTGCCTCACCCCTTTGGGCATCAGACACTTGACATACTCCGATCCAAAAACTTGCAAATCAGATATTTCCACAGATTATATCAACAATTTTCTTCATTACAGATGCGTATTCGGCCTCGTCCACCAAACAATAATAACACACGTAGCGCTCACCCACGACGCTCTCTACTTCACTACTAAATACGGCGAAGCGTTCATTGGCACGATCTCACGCAAAACCACGCCCAACACGCCTCAGCAGCCAATCAAAAAGGAGAAGGAGAGAGACAACAAGTCGGCGCTTGTGAAGTTTTTAGAAAAGGACGACTGTACATCTGTCAGGATCGCGAAGATACCGAATGTTTATAGAGCGGTGTCAATTGCTGTGGATAGTGAGGGACTTAATTTTGCGTGTCTACAGGTTCGTAGTAGTTTAATAGGTTTATACGCAGATTTACGTGATCGCTATCTTTTCAGTGGGGTCCATGCGGTGTGGGGCAAAAAAAAGCAAGCCCATAAGGCCAGCAGACTTTAGAAACCTTAAATTATGAAGAGTAGTATATCTTAAGCAAGCCAATTTTTTAAGCTTTAATGATAGTATCGCCACTAATCATTATCTATGGCCGTTAATATAAGGTTGTACTATAATTCATAACAGTCAATGTAAAGATAGTAATAAATAATTGTGGCCTTGCTGCAATTGCATCTCAGCCCCTCTTTCTTAATCAAAAGCATGTGGCATTGAACCACTCGCACCGGGCCCGAGTAGTGAGTAACGGCCCTCTCCCACCCACAGAGACAAGGCATGTGTTCCAACTGTGCAAAAATAAAGGCTGATTGTGCAGGTCAACGCAATATTATTTTCAATACACTTTCTCGGAAACTGGTTCTTATCGCACTACGATTAGGTTCAATATGCAATGTATTTCACACGCGTGGTTTTTTTTTCAATTATCACAACGTTAGCGGAAATAAAAAAGTCACTGACAACTATTCTTATACTAAGCCCACATTGATTCAATGCCTATAGTCGGCGGTGGTTGTTTATTTTTTTAAATCTCCTTACAGAGATATACAGGGTGAATTTTTCAAGTGGGCGTGGATGGCCAAATCCGAAACTATGAGGAATAGCGAAAAATACTCAAAGGAGTCTCGAGCCCGATTTTCATAAAAACTAAAACTGCATCATAACATTTTTGAAAAATCAGTGTTCGTAGCCAGGAATCGAACCCATTGATTTTGTAAAAAAAACACACCACCACACCATGTGTGTGTCGCTAATAAGGATCAAATTCTGGGAAATATCACTTGTAACTAATTCACTCAGTCAGTTACAAGCAAATGAGTTGACACCAATAATGGTTTTGTTCGAGGTTAAAAAAAAACAAGTTAAATCAGTTTCTCAATAATTCATGACAACAATAATTTTCGTTCTATTATTTTATTTCTTCGAAAGTGTATAAACGTCGTTTGATACACTCTCGGGTCCATCATAACCTCGCCTGCGGCTTGGATGTGAATTCCGCCTCGAATACAATAACAAAGTTTGCCCACTTATATCAAAATGTACTATTTCAACATAAATTGACATATTTGCTTTCACAGATAAAACCTACTTGCGGCCTGAAGTCGTTACCGCAGCTGTCACCGACCAGCATGTCCAAACACATGGAATCTCTGCGGGAATGTGCCTCCGAAGATGATCTGCTGCATGATGTGGTGTTCAAGGTAACTTATTTTATTACATACATGGTGGATGGGACATCGACGCATGGTATCCCTTTCACTCTCTATTCTAAAGTATTCTGAACTGTTATATTCAACTGCAGAGTAAAGGCCAACTTTTGAATAAAACAGCAGGGTTTTATTCAAAAGTCTCTTTTAACTTGACCTCAGTTTTTAAAACCCTGATGAAGTATCTGATCAGTGGACCTAAAAAATCAATGTTAGCAACAACGAATTACATTCGTATTTCTTTTTTAAAACTTTCTACTGACCTAAACCGAGACTTAAAATTAAAACCTCTTTCTCATTCAAGGTCGGCACAAAGCTGTTCCCCGCTCACATTTTCATCGTAGCCTCAAGCAGTGAACTCCTGTACAAACTGTACCAGGACAACATAACGGCGCCGGGCGATAAACCCGAGGTCACACTCGACAACGTCCACCCTGAAGCCTTCAAGAGAATCATGAAGTTCATGTACACCGGCACTTGTGACGTCACGGAATTGGGACCTTGTGGACTGCAGATTACGAAGGAAGAATTAGTGAAGAAGGTTAAGGATTGTGATGAGGAGGAGGAGATGATTGGTGAGTGTGTGTTTTGGTGAATTTAGCTTTAGATGTAACTGTTGACGTGGAGCAGTAGCGTGTAGTGTAGCAGCTAACAGTACTGCAATGTCTACGTGTAGCAGTAGCGTGTAGTGTAGCAGCTAACAGTACTGCAACGTCTACGTGGAGCAGTAGCGTGTAGTGTAGCAGCTAACAGTACTGCAATGTCTACGTGTAGTGTAGCAGCTAACAGTACTGCAATGTCTACGTGTAGCAGTAACGTGTAGTGTAGCAGCTAACAGTACTGCAATGTCTACCTATCATCATCATCAGTCTCTTGCCCTTATGCCAATTAATTGGGGGTCGGCAGCATTACTTCTTCTTCCATACTTCTTCTATTACTCGTCATCTCATCAGACACCTCCTTTCTTGCCATGTCATTCTTTATACAGTCCATCCATCGTTTCTTTAGTCTTCCTCCACTCTTATCTACATTCATAATCAGAACTTTCCTCACGACGTTTTCCACTTTCCTCCGCATTACATGCCCATACCACGATAACAGATTGCACTTTCAGACTTTCTCTTATGTACTCATTTAATGTTTTATCCATTCGCGTAACACGTCACATCCACCTTAGCATTCTCAGCTCAGCCACATGCAAATCCCTTTCATTCATCCCTTTTGTGGCCCAACATTCTGATCCATTGTCTACCTAACAATTACCTATGTAAATTACAAAAAACTACCCATTGTATGAATTTAAAGAAAGGCCTAAATCATTGTCAAATATTTTATTCGTAAAGCCAGACACTGCATTTAAGTTTCAAGCATTAAAATTTTAACTGCACCCGGTAAAATTTTACCCATATGATATTATTTCTAGAGAGACGTTTTACAAACAAACTTATCTCTTGTTTTATATTAGCGGAGATAGATTACAAAGTATCGTATTTATACTTTCAGAAAACCCCTCCGAGATATCAGCGTTTGAAGTGTACAACAAACCTGTGGATAAGTCTAAGCGGCAACGCAACCGACGCAACACCGACACACCGCCGCGCACCCATCTGTATTGTGACCCCGTGAAGCTTCTGCAGGCCTCCGCTAAGCGACTGCAGGTCATGAGTCTACACAAACTGCTGGATAAGTTCTAGTAAGTATGATCATATTTAAGGCATCGAACTGAACATTTTTCTCCATGGGACCAACATCGTAATCACGAAAAAATAATGACCAGCTGACCCATACATTTGCTTTTTTCATTTACTCATCATCATCATCATTTCAGCCGAAAGACGTCCACTGCTGGACATAGGCCTCCCCCAAGTGCCTAGCTGCCTCCTTCAAGCCTCGCCACATTGACTAGTCTCGTGCGACTCGCATCCAGCGGATCCCCGCAAAATCGTTCTATTTGCTGTTGAGTTAATATTAAAACTTGTATCAACTGCTAAGCTTTCGTGATTACGATTTTCGTCCTCTAGCAAAGTCATCATTCTCCTGCATTTATTTGGGGGTCGGCACAGCATGTCTTCTTCCATACTTCTCTATTACTCGTCATCTCATCAGACACCTCCTTTCTAGCCATATCATCCTTCACACAGTCCATCCATATTTTCTTTTGGGCTTCCTTCCAGGCTTGAAGTTACATACAAACATAAGCTTACGCCAATGAGGGTAGGCAGAAACCACAGAACGCCACCTGCTACGATCCTTGCATACTCCTTTTATTTCCTCCAAATTCATATATCGCACACACACACATATATTAAACACGTATCTTTATTAATCTCACATTCCTCTCCCCAGCTACAAGAACGGCTCTATATGTCTGAAAGAGAGCGCTCGCGCGACGTGCACGCGCAGCCCGTGCCGCTGGGAGCGCGACGCGTTCCCCGAGCTTGTGGACACCAGTGTGGTGTCCAAGGACGGCGCCAGGGTCGCCGCGCACAAGTGTGTGCTGGCGGCCAGGCTGGACTACTTTCAGGGGATGTTTATGCATTCTTGGACTGAGGTGAGCTGGAGTCTGTTGAATATCTTATTTCGAGTTGATCTTATTTCCTTTTTAATCAAGTTTAAAGTTTTTTGAAGGGGAATAAGATTGGTTTCAAAATTAATAGCACTTTTGAAACCTTATCTAGTATTATGTATTGACAATATTATTCTTTATTAACTCCCCTGAATGTGATTTGCATTCACATTCTGGCCGAATAATGTAAAATTTTAGTAGCTACCAAGCATAATCTCATGAATTCCTGCAATAAATACAATTACTTCCTTAAAAAATAAAGGTTGCCAAATTTTGGTGACTACTTTTTATTTCTTCACTAAACTGCATTTTTATCTCAACTTACAGAGCAAGAAGCTGTCAACAGTAACTCTCCCAATAAACTATGGTATCCTACTGCCAGTTATCAACTTCCTATACACCGACTTCTGCCCTGAACTAGAAAACTGTGACAGCATCGACTTCATATGCAACCTCCTTATAGTCGCCGACCAGCTATTCATATCCCGACTAAGAGAAATGTGCGAGATCGCACTCGCAAACCTAATCAACCTGAAGAACTGCACAGAACTCTGCCAGTTCGCACACACGTACAACGCAACCCAGCTCAAACAGTGCTGCATGGAATTCATCGCGTTAAACTTAAACTGTGTACTAGAAAACAGATCTCTAGATCTGCTAGAAGAAACCTTACTAGATGATATAACTCAGTATTACTGCAAGTTCAACCCAATCATGTCCTCCAGAGTGATCACTCCATTTTACAACGCTCCAGATGATGAAGTTATTGAAGAATTTGCTAAAACACATCCTGTTAACTTAGAGCTAACGGATGAGGATATCAAGAGAGACGACAGTATAATAGAAATAGTTGCTAAGAAGAAAAAAGGAAAGAAGATTGAATACACTGATAGTGAGAAGGAGAGAATGAGGTACGAATCTGTAAGCTCGGTGACATCATTAGACCTGTCTAATGATGCCTCTGGCGATATTACTCTGTCGTTGAGTAAGATATCTAAGGAATCTGAGAAAGGAACGCGGGATAAGCAGGAGAAGTGGACCGAAGTGTCATCCTCACAGCAGAAACAATTGAAGGTCGTCCAAGCAAGACTGAAAGCCATAACCATTGCGAAAGATATATTGAATGAGGCTCCCGCCGAATCGTTTACGAAACTGACGAAGAGTAGCTCTTCCAGTGCCATGACAATACAAGAAAAATTATCTACCTCATCAAGAATGTCTGTATCACCTAAAGATTCTCCAATTGCTGAACCTGCATGGAGTCCAAAACAGGGTAACGTAGTTATAAGCCATGTGGGACCAAAATTATCTCAGAAACAAAGAAAAAAGTTGGCTTTGCAAGGCAATGAAACAGCAGCACAAAGTATCGATGACTACTTTACGAAGGTAAATGTGGGTAGTCCACCAGAAAAGCCGAAGAATCCGTGGAAGATCTGTGAGGCACCGGTTGCTAGCAGCAGCCCTAAATCGAAATCCATAGAGTTTAATAAAATATTGACTGATCAGAGGAAACAGAAGGAAGATCACTCGAGAATCATGACCAAACCACTTCTTTTGACTCAGGTATGTAAACTATGTATTCATGCTCTGAGGAAAACTACCTCTCAGAGGTACTGCCTCGTTGGTCTAGTGGTCGCAATCGCAACTACTGAGCATGAGGTCGTGGGTTCGATTCCCGGGCCGGACAAATTGTTGGATTTTTCCATCAGAAATTTCTCAGTAGCAACCACGGAGTCTCGATTTGTGCCCGGTTGATGGCAATAGGTTCGCCCCCTATTACATGGGACTTAAACATATCTGGTGAAATGTGGGTGTACTATTAGATTGGGATTACAGGCGTTATGTTATGATGTTATATCATGTTCTGCGGAGGAATGATGAAAAACGGTTTTTACTTTTCTGTGATTTTTCATCATGAAACTTTGTGGAAATTCTTGATTTGCCAACTTCAATAATGGCAATTATAGGACTACACTGGACTTGGTATTATTCCCAGGTGGGGTAGTGTTATTGGGTAATTCGCAGTAGTAGCCAAGAGCGAGATATCTGTGCCCCGTTTATGTCATAGGCATCATAATCTCATAATATATGGGACTTCCTAGCAAAATTTTGTGTTCCATATAGGTTCACTGTGTCTAATACTTCTGGGTTACAAGCGTGATGTATGTAATTGCAATAATCATAATATTTCTTTCTTTACAGCTTGAAGACAAAGCTATAGAGCAACTGGAGAGATTCTACAACGTCCATGAGATAGATGATGAGTTGATAACAGTCCGCCGCATCGAGCTGCAAGTGTCTTCTCCACAATGGTTACACACTGCCCCTAAGTGAAAACTGTGCTATTTTATACACTTTACTACCATTCTATGATATAAGATTGTAATTGATTACTTATTTTTACTAATATAATGAAATGTGAGATGATGGGAGTGTTTTTGTTGCTCAATATTATCTGCCGTCTTCCTTCGCCCCAGAATTCCTAATTTCTTCTGATTTTGGTCACAATCCAGAGAAATTCAAAGCACAGTCCTATCCACTGTGTGTGTACATATGGCTTGTAATGAGCTTCAATTCTTTGGGTACTGTTGAAGAGACCATAAAACTGCTCTGAAGCTGGTTGTTATTCATACAAATTGAATGAGGGTTCCCTAAAATTCCTGTATGATCTCAGCCTGGTTGATCAGTGCGGGTACCAGGCAGTGATGAACAATAACGCACTGAATAGAATCCAGGCCAAAAAAGGTTCAGGAAGGGTGATTAGCTTATATAACTAAGACCAAATATATAATAACTATTTATTTCTATAATTATTTATAAATACCAATACAAACTACTGTAACAAACTACTTTTTGGGTGGAAAAGCTTTCAATAATTGGTTTAGTTGTCTATGTGTCAGTTTCTTCTCTCCTGGGACTAGGATACCTTTCTTGCCCTGTTCTCTATGGGCGCTCATTCTTTCACTGTATTCCTTGTAACATCCTTGGAATGCCGCAACTTCCTTCAAGCAGGCTGCCTGGTCAAACTCTGACTTCTTGAAACATGCAAACATAACAGCCATTTCTTGCATACAAGCAGCTTCTTTGAGCCTATCTCCTTTGCCAGAAACCATTTTCTTCAGCTCCAATGGTAACAATTGTTTGAATGGTACAGGCTCTCGTTGAGGCCTCCTGGCACTCTTCTGCGAAGGGCCCGCAAATAAGATATAGTTTAGCCTCATTATGAATGCCAAAACTATTCTAATTAATTCAAAATAAAACTAATTTTGCTGTTTCCTCTAAATTAAACGTAAGAGGTTAGGTTATACGTGCGTTCCAGTAGTTAAAGTTTTAATTGACAAATTGTCTACGTTATTTAAAAAGGGTGAAAGAGACAGCTATATTTGTATTTGCCAAAGTTGACAGAGGTAAAGATGAAAAGTGATGCAAAATATCGTAGCTTAGCATTTACTGAACTTTCCTATCTTTGACAGACATAGAATGACATAAAGTTTGGCATTGAAATTCTCGAAATCGTTCAGAAATAATAACTTGTTACGAAGCGCAAATCAAGTCGGTCCGGGAAGGAAAACAAATGGATCTAATGATTTGGGTAGTTAGCAGTCAAGGTTTTGAAAAACCGTCCTTTTTCGAGTCTATAGAGAAGTAATTTCCGAAACTTGGGTTATCGAACACCAATAGCCAAATACCCTGTTTTTCAACGAGAGGAATAAGCCATGAATTATTATAATCTAAAGCGTATATGTAGAGCGAGAGAAATAGGAACAGAAAAACGTTTTATCCATCCTACTCAATAGTACTAGGTAGGATTTGCTAGGTAAATCCCCTCAATTAGTTTTAATCACTCTACTCCACTTCACAATACTGCAGCGAGCTAGGCGCATGTCCGCCGACAGCAGAGTGCAAGCACCCCCCTTGTCGAGAAAGAACACATGGAAAATTTTAAGATTTTAATTTATTAAGTTTGAATAAAAACTGACTCATCATGTAAATTCCAATAAATGTAGTGTCCTCCTCTACTCTTTTCCTGTGAACATTGAGCTTGCACATGCCGCTTAGCCTCGCGTCTCCCATTCTTAGGGGCTATCTCGTCAAACCACAGAGAAACCAACCTTGCCGGGGTGGAATGCAAAATTTTCGAACTGTTTTCATTTAGCTGAAGATACACCTCCTGGAAATAATCCTGTCAACGCCCATGGCTGGTGTATACGATGATTTCTTCGGACATAATAGGACGGTCTAAGATAAGTAAGATAATTTCTTTGTGTTGTCATTAATTTTAGGATTATCATTGTTATGTATCAACCTACCTTAAAAACGTGTACTTACGTCACACCTATACCTAAAACGTGAAAATGTATAGTTTTACTACATTCGTCTAAGCCGTATCATAAAAAGCTACTACAGTTGAACAAGATAACTGAATCGTAATTATTGTATCTTTAATACTGGTATAAAATATATCTGATCTGGTAAATAATAGACGTTGTAAATTAAACTGATAACTTAATGTTTTGCAATGTTTTGTTATTGATTCCAAAATTCAACTGACAAAGACTCCTTGTAGAATTAAGAGATGAACAAGTACCTGCTGGTGTTGAGGATGAATGCAAGAGCCATCCCACCTGTGGCCTGGCTGCCCTGGAGGAATAGCATTCCAACCAGACCCAAGACAGAGTTCAATCTATACAACATTAGTTTTAACGTGTCTAATATTTTTATGTAAAGAATCTATGTACAAAATTTCAAAACTGTATCATGAAAAATCACAAAGTTATAAGCTTGTTCTGTTACCTGGCTGTCCTCACCAAAACGTGGTCGCCACGCGCGCGTGCCTCCAGCCTCATCTTGAGCTCATTGATAATAATAATTTGGCAGTAGGTACCTAAATGATTGCGATAGGTACTTAGTGTCACTCGGTGTTCAACTTGTAACATTTTTTAAATATTTTGGGACAAAATATAACATGGTTTAAAAATTATTGATTCAGATACTTATTCTGAACAAACTATATTCAGGTTTCGCATATACTAAAAATGTCAATGCATAAGGAATAAAATTAAAGTATCTCAAGATCTCTTTGGATAGATAGATTTTAAAACTGCTAACGTCGTAATAAATAAAAGTCCTTTAGCTGGATTGAGATCTGATAAAGAGATAAAAAGCTGCTCTTTCCATTACGTAATTTTATTAAGAATATAATACAGGGTACCTACAATAAACAAATATCTTGAGCTGTATAGTTTAAGGTCATTGCAGCATAATATCAAATTGATAAACTGCAATTTGCGTTTTAATACATAACATCTAAGATAATGAACAATATAAAAAGGCAACAAAAGTGCAGGTATTGCATATTTGTATCACAAATACAGACGGAAAAAGTAAGTAGTTCTTTAATATTTTTGTCAAACATCACCACACGTTACCACAATTTAACCTTGTTAGTTTTGTATCTACGATAATGCTCTCTGTTTATTCATAGATCTATCAAGATGAGATTCTTCGCAGCCATCGTTCTTATTGCCGCTGTGGCCACGGCCGAGCCCATCAACCACCCCAACGCCGCTTCCATCATCGGACACCTCCTCGAAGCCATCGCTGCCCTGAGACCTGAATCCGTCGCCGTCGGGCCTGCTATCGTCGACACTGAACCCATCGCCGTTGGACCCGCTATCGTAGAGTCTGACTACGAGCCTATATCTGTTGGCCCCGCTATTGTTGACTTCCCCCTTCCCGATGGTGGTGCCGTCTCTGAGTCTGTTGTCGCTCCCTCCCCTGTGGCTATCATCGAAGGACCCGCCGACGTCTCCGCCAGTTCTCCCCTTGTTCAGATCATTGTGAACATCAACCAGGCAGAGTCCAGCCCCATCGGTGTATCCCCCGTCGACATCATCGCCCCCGAGATCAATCCTGAGCCAGTGCAGGTTGTTGACTCCGCTCCTGAGCCCGTGCAGGTTGTTGACTCCGCTCCTGAGCCCGTGCAGGTTGTTGAGGTCGCTCCTGTGCCCTCTCCCATCAGCCCTCCTATTGCTGTGCACCCCATCGGTGTGGTCGCCCCCGAAGCCGTTGAGCCCGTCCAGATTGGCGTCCCCGTCATCCCTGAAGCTGCCGTCGTCCTCCCCGAAGCACTGAACTAAAAAGTGAAAGAACAATTATCTTAATTTATTGACCAAACACATTTTAAATACTCAGGATACCTGCAATAAAACAGTCATCAATTATAAAGCAAAATGTTTTTCATTATCCTATAATTGCTACCCGACAAAATATTAAATTTATTCAAAAACAAATAATAGGTTATTTGAAACATCTGATTTTCCTTACATATTGTAGGCACCTAAAGGACCGGAGCATTTGCCTGTATCAAGATTCGGTATTTGTACAGAAACGAGTGAATATGAACAGTGACATTACAGCTAGGCTAGGCGAATGCTCCATATTTTGTCTAATCTTTCTTTGGATGCAAGTGACATGTGCAGATGGACTGATTACATGAAGTGACTAGCTATCTGACCTCCAAAACATGGTTACTGGGAAATTAATATTGGTTTACCTAATAATCCCTGGACCAAACTGGTTGTCAGACTTTCGGGTTGCTGATTACCCGTAACGGCCGAATAGGTCTATGAATGACTGACACCATAAGGATATAATATAATCCTAATCCTAACTAAAATACTATAAATGCGAAAGTTAGTTTGTTTGTTACCTTTTCACGCCTAAACCACGGAAACGATCATCCTGAAATTTTACGTATACGTTGTCAGGTGTACAAAAATGGACATAGGGTGTGTTTCATCCTGAAAAAAAGTACTTTTCCCGAGGAAAACAACAATAACGTTCTAATAATAATAGATGGCGCCACGTGTCTTTCGGATCATGATTGAATTATATTATTACAAGCAGAGTACCTACAACCCGAATTGATTGTCAAATTCTAAATTAACGCGAGCGAAGCCGCGGGCAAAAGCTAGTAGATGATACAGAACTTAACATTTGGCCGTTTAATGATAAAGTAAAACAAATAAATAATTAAAAATGAATGGTCACCCACTCATGGATTAACTTAACCACGAGTCCCTTTCAAGTAAAAGACTGAGAATAGAAAAGAATAATATTTGAAATAGGTATGTTTTTAAGCACACATCAAGAATTTATTTAAAGAACGTCAAAAAATAAAAAAAATGCTGGTTACTATAGAATGAAAAGATGCGACAAGAACAATATGGTGGTCCAATAGACCAGACGTCAGTGATAATAAAACCCGTAAAATCTGACCGCATGTTCTATTTTTAAACTCCGTGCTACGCTAGGCTGACTTAATGCCAAACAGTTACCTACTACCGATTGACTGTACCCTATGACTGTACAGTCTACACCACGTCGGTCCTGTACCTGAACTCTCTCAGATGGTGTCCGACTGCCGTCCTATCGGACTATGAGAGTGAGGGAAGAGAGAGTGCACAGGACCTGTACATCTTATCTGGGCATACATTTATGCACTATAATACCTCCTAGGCCAAAGGCTAATTTACCGCCGATTTTGAGATTGACCGCCGTGACAGAAAACGTCAAGAGGATTATTAGTATACCCCACTGTGAAGCATACGTACTATCGTATTACCAGGAGGTCAGATAGGCAGTCGCTCCATGTAAAATACTGGTATTCAGCTGCATCCGGATAGACTGGAAGCCGACCCTAACATAGTTGAGAAAAGGCTAGGCAGATGATGATGTGAAGCATACGTACTATCGACCAAAGAGCTCTTTAACTATCTTGAAATATACCCATAAAATACCTAGCTTGAAATCTACGAAGGGTCAAGAAGAAGGATACCTATGGATAACCACATTTCGCCATGATGTACATTATGTTTGAGACTCGTGTAATAGGGGGCGAGGATATTGGCAATGTAGTAAGAGTGGCAATAGTGGCAGAGTGATAACGTAAGGGCCCGAGTCGAGTAGGTCGTGCTTTCAAACAGGCAGGCGCGATACTTTGTGTGATTTATTTCAACACCACTGCTCTCAAAACGGTGAAGGAAGACATCGCAAGGATACCGGCATATTCTAGAACTAAAAAAATGCCGCACTGGACACGCGAGGTGGCCCATTCCCTCTCACAGAGAACAGGCGTGTGTCCCAGCATCGGGAACATTCTAGGAAACTTATGCATAAGTTTATGCTTAAACATAAACAATTTATCGGCATTAAACTACAAGCCTACCAACTCTTTAAAACTTTGCTCGACTCTGAAATTTAACCCAATGACGTCTTGGGTTAAATTCAGCAGTAACTAGACAGTCAAGAATGTAATGAAACTTAAAAACATGTATCTCAATAAGATCCAGGGGTTCCTCAAGGCAATATTTTAAGCCATACTCTATCCTTCATTCAGGGCAGCTACTGAAAAATTGCTGTTGATAAAACCCAATAACTCTGTCTGCTTACTAATAAGTATGGCCTTATGTAGATGAATATCTATTTGATAATCTATATTAAAGCAATAAGGAACACGATACATATAATAACAATCCCAATAAAAGTAACTTTCCTAATCCGATCTGGTTGTAAAATTTATGAATAGTTTAAATCACAATCTCGTCCACAGTTAGATAATTTTCTAATTCATTTAGATAAACAATAATATAAAAAGTTCACGAAAACCAGAAAATATCACAGTCGTGTTCCAAGCTGACAATAGTAAGTACGCATACAACAACACAAATATGTATACCAAATTTTATTAGATTTTAGAGCATTTTCGACTAATATCCTAATTTAGTAATTTAGGCGAGGCGACGGCTATCTTCGTAGTCAAACTTTAACCCCTTGTTTAATTCAAACCATTATTTTTTAAACTTTTGTGATGCTTTTTGTCTGTCAATCAGTCAAAAACTTGCATAGATTACTAAAACTTATTGTGGAGCGAGATTTTTGCTAACATTTACTCCTTTTCCAGATAAATCAAAATGAAATACTTCATTGCCATCGCTCTCCTCGCCGCCGTGGCTTCGGCCGCCATCAGGCCCACCCCTGTGAGCGCTGAGACCGCCGAGATCCAGGAGATCATCGCCGCCATCCAGAGCCCTAGCACCGACCCCGCTACCGCCGCCGCCCTCGAAGAGATGCTCCTTGACATCCTCGGAGTCAAGCCCGAGCCCATCGCCGTCGGACCCGCCATCGTCGAGTCTGAACACGAAGGCATCTCTGTTGGCCCCGCTATCATTCCCTTCCCCCTTCCCGATGGTGGTGCTGTCGCTGAGGTGCCCGCTGTCATCCCTAGCCCCGCTATTGTTGCCCCCGCCCCCGTCGCCGCTGACAGCGCCCCCCTTATTCAGATCATCCTGAACATCAACCAGGCCGCCGCTGAGTCTAGCCCCGTCTCCGTCGGACCCGCGCTCGCCCCCGTCGAGATCAAGCCTGAGCCCGTCCACATTGTGGAGTCCGCTCCTGAGCCCGTGCAGGTTGTTGAGGCCGCTCCCGAGCCCGTGCAGGTTGTTGAGGCAGCCCCTGAGCCCGTTCAGGTTGTGGAGGTCGCCCCCGTACCCGTTGAGCCCGTCCAGATCGGCGTCCCCGTCATCCCCGAGGCCGCTGTCGTCCTCCCCGAGGAACTCAACTAAATGGATAAACATCACATCTCCGGAATAAAACTACTGAAATATTATGTAAATTGATGAAGACATGCTAATGATTTTGACACCGTAGCTATGTTTTTTTTTACAAATAATGCAATAGCAATAAAATATCCAATGCAACCAATGAAATGTTTTCTTGGGGTACTGACCCCGATTTGATTAAACAAACGTTGACGAACTTTGTTCTCACAGTTTCTTAAAATATGAATAGTTTAATTCCAGAATTAAATTTGACACTCCCGTAGGCCATAGTAATCTTTGAAAGGCTTTCTGGGTCTACCACTTTAAATACTTTGGAGATTAGAGCAAGTGAGACAGAATAATGTACCTACTAAACATGCATATTAGCGATAACATAGGACACGCTATGGGTAAATCCAGCTCCTTTTCATGACATTAATGTATTTTATAGTAACCTACCATCATCATTTATATGGCACACCTATTAATCCCCAAAGCGCAAGAATTATATCGATACTAGAGGATACCGAATCGAATGTATCTCTGTGAATAGTTCTAATCTTCTCTGGTTTCCTTCCCAATTATATTTTGAGGAAAGCTCATTCCGCAGTTAAAATAAATTCTTGTCATCAATGAGGTAGAGGGGCTGATTGTCTCGGATGCTCTTAAAATATTGATTATTACGAAGAATGCAATTTTAAAACACATCAAAAGATGACGACATTAAAGACTATTTCTAGCTGATGCTAACCATGTTAGGCAAGGCTGTATACCGTATACTGTGTTGAGTTCATCAATGCCCACATTCTGAATTGACCAATATCTATATTCTGCCGGTTATGACGAAATCCCATGGCACGAGATCTATCCAAGCATACTTTACGCTATAAAAATAAAACCAATGTACTGTGAACGATAATAATCTATTCTAAAATAATTTTCCTTTCTGCTTCTTCCCGTTTGGCCTTTCTGAAGCGAAGCAGCTCCTCCGCACTTTCTCTCTCGAGCCTGGCCTTCAGGTAGGCTTCCTTCGCTGCTTTTACCAGCCACTCTCTCTCCGCTACTTGGAGACGGTGCAGTTCCTCCTCTCGTTCTTCAATTCGCTTACTGTTCACCTGCTGCAAATCCTCTGTATCCACTTGATCGTTTTCCCCTTAAAAAAATTATTAAGTTTAGAATGACAAGTATAAGGATGGCTATAAGAGTAGGGGAAGATCAAAGGAACGATGGATGGACTGCGTGAGAGACGATATGTCTAGAAAGCGGATAACTCATGAGATGGCGACTAAAAAAGAAGTTGAAGAATATGTTGCGCTAGACTGGACCGCGCTGATGACTTGCAGCGTCCTGTTCGGCGTAATTTTATTTTTACATATCTGACCATGCCAGCCCCATCGTGACACATTTACATGAAAACAATAATTCTTAACAATAAAACTATTTTACTGATATTACTTATTATATACTACGTCACTTAAAAGAATTGTAAACAAACTTGTAAACTCTAATAGCTTCCCCACTACATGGATTCGATATGAGGCTTTGAAAAGCACCCAGATCTAACCTGTTGGTGTTTAATTCGGCCATCAAAGCGTCTCTTTCTCTGTTATTACGGACACATTCCACTAGCAAATGATGCACATCCTCTACAGTTCTGCACTGTTCGCAATTTGGGCTACTCACTTTTTTCATCAGAAGGCGCCCATACTTGTAAATACAAAAGCACGCAGAACATCTTTATGTTTCAAATTTCGTCGATAAACTAGCTAAACTGGATTAATTCAACAATCACTGGAATAATAATCATAATCTGCCTAGCCTTTCCGCAACTATGTTGGGGTCGGTTTCTAGTCTAACCGTATGCAGTTGCCAGTATTTTACATGGAGCGACTGCCTATCTAAGCTCCGCAATCCAGTTAGTACCGAAATAATAACGCTATTTATTATTTTGGTTCGAATGAATACAATTTATTAACTGGACGGATAAAATTTGAGCCAAGGACACGCAAAGAAGGAGAATGCATTCATGAAAGTTACTAAGTATAGCTGGTGAAGCACTGTTAAACGAAGGCCACACCATCAGCTGGCGGGCGGGCAAGCGGGTGAACGACGCATCGTTTCACCTCTTTTCTTTCATACATTGGTTCACACCGCGAACTATCGAAAGAGCCGAACAAAGTATGAAAAGGGCGTCGTTCGCGTCGCTCGCCCGCCCGCCAGCTGGCGGTGTGGCCTCCGCTTTATATTGTACACAGATTCAATTTACTTTCTGGTGGATTGCAATTGCTCGAGAAGAATAAAAACTATATTTTCGAGACGTACCAGACGACGGTGATGGCGCTGAAGAATGAGAGGGCTCATTTTTTATGTTAAGCGCCAGTGCCATCTGCTCTTGGACTATTTCTGGCGGCAAAACTTCCAGTACTGAAAGATAGAATTAAATATTGTTATTAATAGGCAAAACTGATGAAATAACTGTAGGGTCAAATAAAATTAGCTGGCGGGAGTCTGCAAACGTGCTGGGTCCGTACCCAGCATGTTGCAGGCTCCCGCTACCTAATTTGAACATGATCAAATAACTACAATTCTAAACTTATAATTAAACTAGCTGTTGCCGCATAATCGCATATCCTGTCTGTGAAAATTACCAACACAAAAAAGAACCATATTTTGATATTTGAAGTTATCGATTCGTTCGAGTTATCGATATCTGTTTTTATTTTAATGTTTATTGTGGTGATATGTCAATTATTATCATAGGTGGGTATACCGTCAGCAGGAGTTTCATCAGGTATACTGTCAAAATCGTCCTTTAGCTTAACTTCGTTGGCCAACGGATCTTCCGCATCTTCAATTACTGGATTAGAAATCTCACTTTCAAAGTTCGTACATTCATCCTCTGGTTGCGATCTCGCTTTTTTTAATCGCATTTGGAAGTTTTTTCTCGTTTTATGATTGACCCACCATTTTTTCAACTGGGCTTCGGTTCTCTAAAAAAAAAAGTATTCATTACGATCACCAAGGAATGGAAACTGCCTTTTATTTAGACGAGATGCTACAGTAACACGGAAGGTCGAAGTAAGAAAATGCAATAACACTGAAATTGCCTAGGAAAATAATGCAAAATCCGGCGTCGTTGTTTAAAAACGCCCTAAATAGAATACACATTCACTTCTTCATGTTGTGGATACCACAAAGCTCTGTTTATTATGCTATTCATGTATTATACCGAAATTCGGGACCGATCTTTATATAGGTAATATTACACAACACTGAGAGAGTAGATGGCGCCACCTTGACACCCTTTTTTTTTTTTTTTTTTTTTTGGGATGGGAAATCATCAAATGACCCCCCCCGCTCTGGGCAGAGCGGAAGGGAGTGTCAGACTTGTACTGACTAAAACCCATCCATGTTCCTTCTTTGCCCTTTGTGTTCCAGGGCCGCGGTATCTCTTTCGAACAGTCCCGCAGCCCTGGCAGGCATCGGCCCGTGCGGACCCCTACGTGGTTGCTGACATCTCTTTGAGGCGCGCGTGGAACACGAACGCGCCGTCGACACGGCCTGTCGTCATAAGACGGCTGGACGGCGAGCTAGCCCATAACTCGCCATCCACAGGCCCGCGCCTACGGTGGCCGGGGGCCACCACGTGACCCCCGACGCCCAGGGCGTCTCCCGCGGCGGCTGGGACCTTGACACCCGGTACTTAGACAACACTTACTAACTTCATGTTGTTCTGTTCATGTTAATTATTTATTTTTAGGTTTGATTACCGAATATGTTGTGTGTTACATTTTTAGCAATGTAATGGTTCCCTCTAGCGGCGGAAATTAGCAGTAGGTAACTTAGTTCCCTATTCGTACTACACGTGAACTGACTGTCATCCTTTTTGTCGAATGTTATTAAAATTATGTGATTTGAGTGACATAATTAATCATTGCAATTATGTACAAGGATTATTCAATAAGATAAGATAAGATAAAGATAAAGATTTATTTCTCACCACAATACATAGGTACATCATTAGGTTTCGTGAACAATACATACGTTTTTTATACTGTGGGAGACTGGTGCCTAAGCTAGACAAAAAGCCTGTATTTCAGGACACCAGGTCTCCACCCCAACGGAAGCACTTTTAAACAGAATTATGCACTCGTACACAAATTAATGTAGTATGTACAATAAACATTAGAAGACAAATTCGAGCAGTTGATAATAACGGTATACACAGTTATTTTATCTCTGACGTAACGAGAATAAAGATCACTTATTATGTCAATGGACTTGTCAGTGGGAGCAATCCAACATCAACCCTATTTTAACGATCATAAAGATTTTTGTAAATTTGCCAGTTAGAAACAGTCAGAAGTAAAATAAAATGTGAAGTAGAAACTGTAGGAACATTTGACAAGGTACTTACACGCGAGTTTGATTCGTTAGCGTTAAACTCTATGGTCACGCGATCCCATGCTTGTCTTTTGGCTGATTCGTTGTACAAATACGTCGAACTAAGATGCAAGCCGTACTTGCGGATAAGCCCGTTTAAGAACAGCTTTTCTCTTTCGGTGAAAAATGGTCTTCCTGCTGCAACTCTTGAACATGAGCAATGATGTTTGTTTGCCCGCTGGGGCTTCTGTTCATTAGTTTTTTCTGCAAAGTTATGGTACACGATGAAACTGTATGTATTTGACTGGTTTCTATCAGAATCGTTATTCAGTTAAAACGCATTTTCTCTGCTAAACTAAATGAACTTTAAAAGTAGCTTATTCTGCCCTATAGCTGGGCAAAGGACTTCGTCAAATTCATCCAGGAACTCTTATGCGGCGCCACCTCGAACCAGCCATACACAGATTACTTTTCTAAACTGCAATAGATCGACATAATCTTGTAAACAATTTTTTCAAGACCTACCAAATTATTGTGATGCGATTTTGAATGGAAAGGGGCAACTGGAAGTTAGTAGTAATAGTAGATATTCGAACTAGCTGTGCCCAGCGGTTTCATCCACCGTTTCTTTTTTTGCTCGGTTCCCAAGGGAAGTAGCGTGATGTTAATGCCTAAAATGTAAAAATAAAATTTCATATCCGACTGGTAGTTCCAGAGATTAGGGTGCTCAAACTAACAAACAAGCAAACTGTTCAGCTTTATTTCATTAGCAGAGATACACGACTAGAGAGTTCAGAGTACTCCTGGGAGGGTGTACCTGTGTTTTCCGGTACCAGTTCGGTTTTTTTCCTGCTTCTCAGATTGGACCAGCACTTTCTTAACTGATACTCGGTTCTCTAAAAAACACAAAGATTAAATTACAATCCATCAATCATATAGTATAGACGAGGTGGTGCCCAGCAACCAAAAATAATAATATGTACCTGCACCTCCCTAATTAGAGCCTCGCTAAATAATATACACATAATTAATAACAAATTCATTTTTTCAGGATGGCGGACTTACAGGAAGAGACACCCTGGTGTATACTGTTTGCCGACGACATTATTCTTGACTGTGTGTTCTCCAATCTGCTCTGGATCTCAGGTCTCTCGAGAGATCACCTGAGATCCATAGCAGATTGGAGAAATGGCAACAGACGCTAAGGAATTTTGGCTTGAAAATCAGCTGAACTAAAAGCGATTACAGGTTCTGCGATTTCGGCGGTCTCTCCAGTCCTAGAGTCATAGCTCTAAATGGCGAGTTTCTCCTTGTCTGCTACGACTTTCGGTATTAGAGTTCACTCGTGCAAAGCGAAGGTGAAATAAATTGGAGTGATAAGCTCAGAAATAACACTGGATGGATGAAGTGGTATCAGGTCACAGGAACAATCAGCGACTCCCGTATTCCCCTTAAACTTAAGGGGAAAATTTATTAAACAATGTTAAGACCTGTTGTCTTGCACTGACCAGAATGTTGGGCCACAAAAGGGATGAATGAAAAGCATTTACATGTGGCTGAGATGATAATGCCAAGGGGATATGTAATGTTACGCGAATGGATAAAATAAGAAATAAGAGGAAGTCTGAAAGTGGCGCCGGTGACTGAAAAGTTGTGTGGTAATCGGTTGTCGTGGTATATGTGATGCGGAGGAATGAGGAAAATGTCGTGAGAAAAGTTTTGAGTATGAATGTGGAATGTGGATGACTATAAGAATAGAAGAAGACTAAAAAACGATGACTGTATGAAGGATGATATAGCAAGAAAGGAGGTGTCTGATGGGGTGACGGGTAATAGAGAAGTATGCGCCGACCCCAAATAAAATGGGATAAGGACAGCAGAATGATGATGATGACTTTTTCATGCTGTCAATCTCCACAAAAAGTTTAATTAACTAGATAATCATCATTAGAGACGAACGAACAGATGGCGCTAACTTGTCACCCTGTAAACAAAGCTAGACTTCGTCTCACGAGCACGGTAATAATTGAAACTACGTACGAAAAAATTTGGTATTTTTATTATGATCATAGATACAACGACATTTTTATTCTGTTTAGGTTATTTGATTATCATTCCTATACTACTTAATTCAGCAATGTAATGCAATGGTTCCCTCTAGTGGCAGTTTTTTTTTTCAAAATTGTCTGTAAAGTTTCCGTTCGACCAACATGTCAAATGAATGTTATCTTATTTGTTTTGTCGAAATATATTTTTGTAATCAAGAAAAGTGATGTGCCATATTAATTGAAAAATAATAATGTGCCTAGGTAAACTTTATTAGCATCTAGAAAAAAAAATCTAAACCATGCCTGCTGGGTTTTTACGATTAGACGCCAATAGGGTATTTTGTTTATATCATTCATGAATATTTTTACGTTTTAGAAAATACCGATTATAAAAATAACAAAATTCATTGCATGGATGCATCTATACTTTTGTGATATCGATCGAGAGATCGAGAGCGCTATCTCTCTGGACTTAAATTCATAATTACCGCATCACTAAACCATAGACGATTTCGAGCAGCCATTGCTGTTTACAAAAGTGATGCATGGTTATTTTGGCGCGTGGTCATAGTCGGAACTAATGCTGCTATGTTATTTTTTTCAATATAATACGCACAGACAATATCACAAATGTTTAGTTTACCATCACAACGCCCTCAAATTGAACATGCTGCTCTATAAATTATAGGTATAGAAGCTATAGGTATAAGGTACTTACGTGCGAATTTGCTTTTACTGAGTTAAACTCTTTGCTCAAGCGAGACCAGGCAATTTTTTTATCTGACGGCTTGCCCATAAACATTGTATTTTGGTGCAAGTTGTACTTGCGGATAAGCTCCTGCAAGCACAGCAATTCACTTTCGGTATAAAATGATCGAGACATTTTAACTGCTACTCTTGAATGTGGACAATGATGTTTTAATAATAGACACTAGTTTTTTTCGAGGATTATTTACGTGTTTTCTTAATACACAAATTGACTCTGTCTCTGACAACTAAGTGACTCACTATAAAGTCAAACTCATTCTGAAAACTATAATGACACAATATGACATCTTTAACATTACTAAAGCAGCACGCAACATGTTTATTAAATGGGAGTGATAAGGACGGCATGCTTTAGAGCGTATACTATTCGAGGAAACTCCACATCGATATCGAGGGCGTAGTCATGGCAACCGGAACGGAGTTGTTCGCTCGAACTCGTTCGCGCCGTTCGCGGCATTAAATTACTTTCATTCTCCTTATATTGATGTTTCCATTGTTTATGCTTTTTAAGTTTTTTTTATACGCACTAATATTTTTTTATCAAGAAATGTGTCAGCCTCAGCGGCGTCCATTTCCTGCTAAAAAAGAAACTTGTACAATGGTCTACTGCCATTCCATATCGAGTTTACTAACAACTTACTGAGATCAATCATATAAATGCAAAAAAAAAAAGGAATTTGAGTGGTTAGATGTAGGTAGGTACTTATAGTGCCTACTATAAGTTCCTACGACGCTACCTCTCACCCATCGGGGATAATAGACGTGATTTTATGTTATGTACGAGTATTTCAACTGCCAAACTAGGAGTTTGAGTGGACATTGTTCCTCCACAGTGTAGAGAGAACGACAAGCACATGTTCTTGGCTATTTATAAACTAATGGAAAAGAAGCACAGCCTGCAATGATTTATCTACACTCATATTGCAGATAATATAATAGACAAAAAGTGAAGTACCTTGCGAAGCGTCAAATGATTTGAAGTTTTGTTGCATGTGGTGAAACTTTTTGTCGCTTGATGGTAATATTCTTACCCAATAATCTCAGACACGCCTTAAACTCATTGTCAATTATTTCGCAATATTTTAACATAAATTGAAGAAATGTAATTATTTACTACGTGAGAAAATCACATAAGATTTATGCACCCAAATAAAACGCAGATTCCTTATCCAATCAGGGTTGTAAACGAGGAATACTACAATACTTGCAGTCAGATAATTTTCTATTACCCCGTAAATTAGTAGATAAACCAACCATATAAAAAGTGCATGAAATCCAAATATATCACAGTCGGGTAAAAGCAGCCAAACGTAAGTACACTTAAACAAGTAATATTTTTAAGTTTCGTAGAGATTTTTCTATGTCCTTAAATTTCTATTTAAAGGTGCAATTTTTTTCGTATCTCATTATACAAACTTGAATATGTTGGCTATTTGAACACTGATTGAACAAAGTAGGGTTTAAATCGGTCTTATTAGAAACGATTGTCTGTATTTTATTATCTTCAACTTACGACTGTGTCCAATCAGGAACAGAAACTTCTGCGCAACCATATTTATGCCATTTAACATAAACTTTATTTTCAGATAAATCAAAATGAAATACTTCATCGCCATCGCCCTCATCGCCGCCGTGGCTTCGGCCGCCGTCAAGCCCACCCCTGTGAGCGCTGAGACCGCCGAGATCCAGGAGATCATCGCCGCCATCCAGAGCCCCAGCACCGACCCTGCCACCGCCGCCGCCCTCGAACAGATGCTCTTCGACGTCCTCGGAGTGTCTCCGTTGGAAGGCATATCTGTTGGCCCCGCCATCATTCCCTTCCCCCTTCCTGATGGTGGTGCCGTCGCTGAGGAACCCATCGTCCCCGGCCCAGCTATTGACGCCGCCGCCCCCGTTGCCAACAAACCTCTGGTCCAGATCATCCTGAACATCAACCAGGCCGCTCAGTCCAACCCCATCGCTGTCGGCCCCGCCGCCGAGACCGCCCCCGAGGCCAGCCATGTCGTCAGGCCTGAGCCCATCGGCCGCCCCGTGCCCGTCGGTGAGATTCCGGCTGAGCCCGTGCAGATTGTTGAGGCCGCCCCTGAGCCCGTCCAGGTTGTGGAGGTCGCCCCCGTGCCCGTCGAGCCCGTCCAGATCGGAGTCCCCATCATCCCTGAAGCCGCCGTCATCCTCCCCGAGGAACTCAACTAAATGCTCACTGATTGAAACCCTTACTATTTTTACGAGTAATGCAATAAAAAATGTATAGTAAAAAACAGTTTTTAAATCATCTTTTAAGCTACCTAGGTGCCTACCATTGAATACTATGTGGAAACAGATTAAGATCTTTGCAAACAAGTGTGGTGAGATTATGAAAAAGGAATTTAGAACTGCACAGATCTTCCTTCTTTTATGAACTCCTATTTGATGGAGAATGAACTTACGCTGGCCAAAACCATAGATTCCTATCTCTCCTGCCAACAACTAATGAGACTCAAGCAAGAAATTGAAAAAAAACGGCAGAAATTGATCTACAGAAAAGGAGCGGTCATCATAATAACGCCAGACCACACATCTTTGGCCACAAATCAAAATTGAGAGAGCTTGGTTAGGAAGTGTTAATGCGTCCAGTCGTCCACATTATAGTCCTAACCTTGCATTCTCTAATTTTCACCTGTTTTTCAGAATTCTTTGGGTAGTCTGAGGAATGTCAAAACTACTTGTCGCATTTTTTTTTTATCATGATTTCCATGGTTTCTACAGCAACGGGATTCTGGCACTACCTCTAAGATGGCAACAAGTTATCGAACAAAATGGCACAAATACAACATTAGTTTTAGTACATGCGAAACCTGAAACACGTGTCTAGTATTTTTATGTGAAGAATCTATGTACAAAATTTCAAAACTGTATCATGAAAAATCGCAAAGTTATTCTGTTAGTTGTCCTCACAAAAACGTGGTCACCGCGCAGCGCCCGCCTCCAGCGTCGTCTTGAGCTTATTGATAATAATAATTTGGCAGTAGGTACCTAAATTATTGCGATAGGTACTTAAAGTCGCTTGGTGTCCAACTTTTAACTTTAAAAAAAAAAAAATTGGGAAAAAATATAACATGGTGTAAAAATTATTGGAATCGATTCAGTTACTTATTCTGCTAACAACAAACAACAAACTATATTCAGGTTTCGCATATACTAAAAATAATGTTGTATTTATTATAATTAAAAGTAATTAAACTTTAAAACAAAAATGTCTTGAATTTGGAAACAAAATACGTCTTTCTACGGTATTTGGATAAAATGAGCGTACCCCAAGGTTTAATTGTTAGTCCAATCCGATTAACATTCCAAAATAACGCATTGAGTTGTAGATACTGACATCTTATTTAACAGAAAAATAATAAACACGAATAGATTTAAAAATAAGTGGGAACAAGGATTACTATACCCAAAGTAAAACAAGGTACTAGGTAACATTTAAACTAAGAGCATGGTCATTTATTACTACTATTTATTTTTCAGACCATATTTTATGGAAGACTATGGTAATGGTACCATACCAAATTAAAACAAATGAAGTTAGAGTGCAGGTCTTTTATGTCAGCAGCCGTCAAGTTCAGAGCAACAAAAATCGTAAGATGCTAAAAAGACACCGAAAGGGGGTGTTGTTGATAAACATTGTGCATGGAACATGAAACTAATAAAATTGTGATATTCAATGTTAAGCAAAATTATCAGTGTTAATTCCTCTTGCATCTTGATTTGATGATCGAATTCACTCTGATGAAGTTCAATAACACCTACCTAATACCTTATGTTGTCCATTATCTAATAATGTTTTGTGTATATCTTTTGTTGGAGATCATAAAATAAAAAAATAAATAAAACGTCAAGAGGTAGACAAAGAAATAAAATAAATCTCGCCATAATCCTGTAAGACTACAAAAATCAGTAGTCAATGAAAAACTTTTCCAAACTCAAAGATGACTTTACGGAAAAGACAGGAAATTGACGATAATGTCATAAATTATCTGTTTCAGATAGAATGTGTTCATAGGATTTAACACTAAGCTTCGTTATCTATTATCTATGAAACTCAAATGACCGCCATCATGTATAACAAAAACGGCGCGTGCCTTTGTTTCAAAACAACGACGAAATTGATTCTCCATGAACAGTGGACGAGAGCGATGGTTGTCATGCTGTATGGTTCTTCTGGCGGTTGAATTAAAGAGGGCCATGTTGGTACACTTCAACCAACTTATCTGTGCATGCGTGAAAACACAGAACTAAAATAAATGTACTATGTTTGACATATCGATGCATTTTTGCTTAACAAGCAGCGCCACCTTGAACTGCACACTTAAAGCGGTCACACTATATATTGTTGGTTGGTTTAAGAGGACTACAAGGGCTAAGTGACCTTGAGTGACGCACGCACACATTTACACAATAAACGTGAACGCCATCTAACGACGACGCCCAAAACAATTAACTCTCAAGACTAATCTCTAGAGAGATTACGCCCGAGTATTCAATAGATGGCGCGAAAGTAAGAACAGACAAATAAAAATGAATATTAATAATGAATTAATATGGTACACAGCAGCAGGTAATTGCGTTTCGTTTATTTTTTGTATAATAAGAGTTTGAAAAATTGTTAGCCACAAGTAAAAGATTAGGTACGCGCGGTAATCAAGCTATAAAAACCAGTTTATGCGGATCTCTCATTGTATAGAAAATGTATACAAAGCGAGGCCAAGTTATACTGGAAATGTATAGCTTCATGTGCCGCCGTGTCTACCTAACATTCTTACAATTTTATAATTCTTATTTATTAAAAACTATATCAATAAAATTAAACTCTTACTTGTGATAAGTAACATCGCAATTTTCAGATGAATCTGTTATTTCGCAATGCCCGTTACCAATAAGCTGCAGCTGCAGTCTTTCAACAAAAATATTAGGTAGGTATTTATCTGTTTTTTATTGTTATTCTAGTCAAAGAATACAAAATAGTACAAGGATGAACACACGGCGACACACCAAGCTATAAATTTCCAGTATAACTTGGCCTCGCTCTGTATACATTTTCCTTACAAAGAGAAATCCGCAAAACTGGCGACGCGGCCGGCGCGGCTAGTCCTTAGTCCAGCAGACGGACCTGCCGCGTACTTCCAAATTCATACCTAAACTGCGCAGTGCGCCTGGCCTGTTATAGCTTAGAAAAGACGTAGGTATTGAAAATAATTTCAGTGTCGATATTTTCAACTTTCTCCAGTAAAAATTAATTACATTTCAAATGTTTTTTTTTAGTTATTTATTATTGAGTATTTAATTTTATATGAATATACTGCGTAGAATTTTAGATCAAAAAGCAAAAACATAACATCACTTTCCTGGAATCGAACCCGGATACTCTAGATTGCAAATCCGTACCTCGACCAAATACACTGCAGTAACAGTTACACTACTGATCGAAATAGCTGAATGTATGCGAACTATACATCCATCCGTCAAATGTCCAGAAATACGTTTCCAAAATTCATAGTTTTATATCGTTATAAAAATTAATATTTAGTAATACTAAAATGTTCTTACGTTTTAATATCGTTCATATGTTGGGCGTTTGATTTATATGAACTTTTTTTAGTTCTCGTAATGGGATTCACTTTATTTCCCATACTTACAAATGACCAGAAGTACCTTATTTATTACGCTATTTTAACTTAAAATATTTTATATTTACACGAAACAAAAATATTTACGGAATAAAGACATAAAACAATGAATTTATGAATAAAATTATACAAAACAGTAAACAACCTTGGCGTAATAATGCGGCGAAAAATGCGGCAAAACGAGCGACATGTCCGTATAGCATCAGGCCTCGGCCGGCACTGTCGGTACACAGGCGTTTACGCACACATGCGCACGTATTTTGTTCAGAGATAAAAAATTTATGTGATTTGCAAAAAATCTATTGATTGGATTAAAAAACTAAAACAGTATCACGTTACTTTGTTGCGTGAAGAATAATTTGACAAAAAATCAGAATGATTGCATGTATATTAGTATGGTTTTACTCGTTAACAGAAATGTTTAGAGGCATCTTTGCGATTTTTTTCTATCGTATCAAATTTGTAGTATTATGTTTTCAACACAGTATCGAACTAGCATATATACTGAAGAATATCATATATTTTTCTGTGTTTTTTACTGCAGTGGATCTATATGATCCACGTATTGTAAAACATGCTTTTAGCTCTTGTAGTCGCCTTAATGGGGATGACAATTGTAAAACTAAAGGCGCTAGCATAGCTGGCTCAAAGCATCGTTATTGGTTGAAAGTCTGGTAATGTCATTTTATATTTCAGAATAGCTTGACTTCATTGGTCACATTGGGACCAAGCTATGGTTGCACCATCTACAATGAGCTTTTAACTATTTAAAATTTAAAGAAATAAAAAGCGTTCGAAGCCTGTGCCCAGCAGCGGGATGACACAGGCTAACAGGAGCAATTTTACTCTTAGCTGTATGTTAGTGCGTGTGTCTATTTTATTTGATTACTATGTGTACTGTTTTTAATTTAATCTGTAAGAATCTCTCTACAGGTGAAGTCCTCCTCTAAATATGACCACTCTGGTTTTTCAATACAAATTCCACGAAAAATTTCACAAATGTTTACCGAAAGCGCTCCTGGAGTCCTGGCAATGTTATTAAAAGCCAAGGCCTTGAGGACTGCGTTCCTAGAGATAAATGTAAGTCTGTACTTCTGAAATTTTATATAATCCAGAAATTACGTTACACATAGACAACAAAGAAACTTTTATTAAAATGTTGCAAGTAATCATTAAGATAAGGTTTTACAGTTCAATCACAACGTGCATAGTGCGAATCACAAAAAACACAAAGAGCCTGTTAACCTGACAACTGATCTATGAGCAAAGCATAAAGTTAAAGGAGGAACAGGAGGCCTAACTCCTGCTAACAGGAGTTAGGCCTCCTGTTCCTCCTAATAAACGCCTAGGTTATAGAGAAGTATCGGCTGATCCATTGACGCCATGAATCGACAAAAAAATATCTAAAGCCCTTATCTTAATGGGGCTCTAAACTTTTATACCCTGGCTATCATGAAATACGATAATCCAAATTGCAGTAGAATCAAAGATAAAATTCAATATAAATACTTTACAACAATTTCGAAAAGCAAGTCGTCTTCGAAGCGCGTTTCATAAAGTAAGTACGCACCTTTTTAAAATGATGTCTGGTTACTGGTTACTGTTAGCCCGCGTCATTCCACTTCTCCCCATGACTTCCAGTATTTTCTATCCCGGGTTAATGTGGACCACTACTGGTCGTTGATTTTATCCTGCTCGCTTGCCAACGTCCACAAGACGGGACGTGACACATTCCGGCTTTGTCAGGGCTTTTTACGAAGCAGCTATTTTCGCCTATAGTGAAAAGTACATTTTTAATATCGTTCACAGCCAATATTTTCGCAGTTATCTTTATTTATACAAATATTGAACTTTCAGATACTGTCAAAATGAAATACTTCATCGCCATCACCCTTATCGCCGCCGTGGCCTCGGCCGCCGTCGTCAGGCCTCTGAGGTCTGAGATCGCCGAGATCCAGGAGATCATCGCCGCCATCCAGAGTCCCAGCACCGACCCCGCTACCGCCGCCGCCCTCGAAGAGATGCTCCTCGATATCCTCGGAATCAAGCCTGAGCCCGTCGTCATCGGACCCGCCATCATTAACCCCGTTGAGGGCATCTCTGTCGGCCCCGCTATCATAAACCCCGTTGAGGGTATCTCTGTTGGCCCCGCCATGATTCCCTTCCCCCTTCCCGATGGTGGTGCCGTCGCTGAGGAGCCCATCGTCCCCGGTCCCGCTATTGACGCCGCCGCCCCCGTTGCCAGCAAACCTCTGGTCCAGATCATCCTGAACATCAACCAGGCCGCTCAGTCCAACCCCATCGCTGTCGGCCCCGCCGCCGAGTCCGCCCCCGAGGCCGGCCATGTCGTCAGGCCTGAGCCCATCGGCCGCCCTGAGCCCATCGCTGAGATTCCCGCTGAGCCCGTGCAGATTGTTGAGGTCGCTCCTGAGCCCGTGCCCTCTCCCATCAGCCCCCCTATTGCCGTGAACCCCATCGGTGTTGTCGCCCCTCAGCCCGCTGAACCCATCCAGATCGGCATCCCCGTCATCCCCGAAGCCGCCGTCGTGCTCCCCGAAGAACTTAACTAAGCAGTAGCCGAAGCATTGATCGACTTGTTGTATCTATAAAATGTTTTTTTCTACATGTGATGCAATAAAAGTGATATGCGGAATTTACAAAAATTGTTTTAATTTTATTAATGACATAAAATGCATGGCTGAATATAAACCAACAGTATTTTAAAGTAAGTACGTTTGTTAATTGAGTT
Organism: Noctua fimbriata; assembly: GCA_905163415.1. Lineage (NCBI taxonomy): Eukaryota > Metazoa > Arthropoda > Insecta > Lepidoptera > Noctuidae > Noctua > Noctua fimbriata. Next base: position 12,891,212 of record LR990939.1, read on the forward strand.
TGTATCTAATTGCTCTCATTCCCCGTTTTTAATATAAGAAACTCATGAAATTGACACCCGTAGTCCCGTATGGGCCAAGCCAAATAGACATCACACTGACAGATGAGATCTTTAATTTAGTCATGGTATTTAGCGGCAGGCTTCACCATCCCCAAAAATCAAGGATCACGGGACTTCATTATTAATGATCAAATCAACACAGCCAGCACCCTATAAAAGGGTCAAATGATGCTGTCAAACCTTTGATGGTACAGCTAACAGTGGCTACAGGATGAGGAATTAGCCTATTTTTTGATCTGGAGGGATACGGACTAATATCATATATTGTTCCTATACTGATAGATACGTTCTTGCAGTGAAAAAAAAGAATAATCTTGTTAATCTCAACACATTTCAATATACATTACACTACTTACATCCTCAAATAATGGTCATAATATGGACTTGGAGTCAGTGCCTACTATACAGGGTGGAAGGGAAGCCGACGCACAAACGGCTACCGTATACTCAGTACAACATTCTGAACCCGCCCACACAGAAAATGTTCATCGGTAATTTAAAAAAAGAATCAGCTGTTCCAGTAACCGTTTCTACGTCGGTGGCCTTCCATCCTGTATATGGGATAGAATCATTAAGGTCGCAAGAGCAGTGCCCTAATGCATTGTTTGTGACACACTGTCCAACTGTTCGATGTCCACAACACACAGGATAGCTAAAGAATAGATTGTTCTATCTGTTAGTGTAATGGTGGAATGCGTTCCAATTTGAGGCAAAATTAAACGGTACAAACGGTGATCTCATGGTAAAAGCATAATCTGAATGAAAAAAATCTGAAGAAAAATACTTTTAAAGGTTAATTAACATGTAAACTGTATGATTGTAAGGTCAAGGCAAAAATATGTTGTTAAACACTGTTTTTAGATTTCACGGTTTACAACTAAACTTGTGCACAACAACACAACACAAAACAACTACAACCACGGAAGATATCCCGTAAGTGACAGTATAAGTTTAATAAGTTGTTATTTATGTTAATGCATGTTATATAACACGCATCTAACGCATCCACCAAATCCTTTCCCGATAAGGATGGAATTAAGTTCAAGCAATATTTTGCATGTCAGCAAGCAATGTGTGGAACAAGGCTGCCAACGATGATGACAATTATGATTTTGTATGGAAATACTTTCATCCTATCTCAACAGCAGACATCATAACCATCATCATCATCATTCTCTTGCCCTTATCCCAATTCATTTGGTGTCGGCGCAGCATGTCTTCTTCTTCCATACTTCATAACATCATAGACATCATAACCACCAAGACAATATAAGTCTCTTAGTTTAGACCTGCTTGAAAGTTGAAGAAGTTACAACACCTAAAATGAACCGACTGAAAACAATCTATCAGTGGCCTTTGGTTTGGGATGCAACTTGCGTCGACACCCTTGCACCATCCCATCTTCCTAGAACAGTGAGCCGCGCTGGGGCGAATGCTGCAGGTGCTGAAAACCTCAAACGGCACAAAATTAAAAGTAATTTAATTGGTAGTTATGTGTTTGAGCCGTTTGGGGTTGAAACACTAGGGCGATGGGGTCCGAGTGCCCACCTAGTATTTCGGGAAATTCGCAATCGGTTGGTCGACTCTTCACGTGACCAGAGGGCGGGCCTATTTTTTGGCCAAAGAATCAGCATAGCCATTCAAAGTGGCAATGCTGCCAGCCTTATGGGCACTTTTCTTGTTGACAGCGATGTGGACGAATTTTTTGACGCCGTGTAACCCTTTTGATACTTGTACATATTTTTATTACTATTATAGATTTGTAGTTTGTAAATAATGTAGATATTCTGTGAAATAAACGTCGCATCTATCAGTTAATCCAGCTTATCCAGACGCTGCCACTCTCATACTAGCATTACTAGGTACTAACTGAACATATCATCACGCCTGTAATCCCCGAAAGGTTAGGTAGAGGTGTACCTAATATAACAAATTTCGGCAGTTATGTTGAAGTCCCATGTAATATGGGCTTATAGGGGGCGAGACAATTGCCTTTTATAGCATATTACGGGACAATGGTCGGCTAGAAGAGTCAACTTGATACGAGTCAGCATAACATAAGAATAATCGGCCTGTAACGTTCCCACTGCTGACACAGACCTCTCTATGAGGGATCCATTAGCTGGTAAATGATAAATGATGTTTATTTTATTTTGCAAATCAGTTTTTACAAACACTTTTACCCGTGATTTTTTTTAAACTAGTTGATACCGGTGTTTCGTACCTACCTGCCTACTCTGAAGAAAAGGCGGAAATAAACTCAAAGGTCACAGTCTATTTTAAAGTCCAGACATAATCTTGGTTGGACAATTGACATGTACCTACATGTCAATTGTCCTCGTATTTTTGGTTCTAGGACATGTCGGTTTCCTTACAATGTTTTCGTTCACCATTTTGAGAGCAGTTGAAATAAATTACAAAAAGTAACGCGCCTCCACGACCTATTACTTGAAAATTAGCGCTAAATAAATAATGACCACTGCATCAGCTCTGCTGTACCAGTCAGCTTGCTAGAAACTTTGAACATCATATACAAAGAATAGGGAATAAGACGAATAGCATGGCTACAAAAAGCTGAATACTGAGATGACGAGTAAGTAGACATTAAAAAAATAAAAAGAGATGCTCCGCAGACAAAGTGCAAAACTTGAGGGTGTAATAATTCTGAAAGTAAATAATTAGGAGATATCAATAGATGGGATAGAGCTCTCGAGAATAGAATAGTTATTTTTTTGAGATTTACACCTAAGATACTGCGCTGGCGCTCCATAGCACGTTGGCAAACCTCGGGTGTTCTAATTGAATTATATCTTTTTATAATAGCAACAGGCGTAATTATTTTTCAAAATAAAGGAAATCAGATAATCATTGGTTTTTCTCAATGTGGCTGATAACTTATTATAGTTATTATAAATCATTACATCTTATCCTCAATTAAAATTCTGTTTTGATTGTTATAGTTAATGTTTCCATGAAAAACTACTTACATAATAAAGGCAGGGCTGAAAAGACATGCACGATCTCCGGTGAGGCGGCAAGCCTCCTTGCCGGATTGCCGCCATGGGATCTGGAGGCGATAGTCGTCGCGCGCCTACACGAATGGCGCGCGGAGGCACTACGTCGGGGGGAAACTCCGCTGCCGCGGCAAATCGCCGCTCAGCGGACAGACCTCCGGCGCGATCTCATGGTGACATGGAGAGAGCGACTGTCGCAACCCCGTGCAGGGCACGCCACCATAGTGGCGATAAGTCCCCTCTTTGATTAGTGGCTAGAGAGGCGCCACGGCGCCCTCATCTTCCGCCTGACGCAGGTCCTCACCGAACACGGTGGTTTCGGGAGGTTTCTGCACCGAATCGGGCGGGAGGAAACGCCCGGGTGTTTCCATTGTGAGGATCGTCCGGAGGACACGGTGCAGCACACTGTGGAGGTCTGCCCCGCTTGGGCGAGGCAGCGCCGTGTCCTCGTAGAGGCGATTGGCGGCGGCGACCTCTCGCGCCCGGCCCTGTTTCAAGCCATGGTCCGGAGCGAGAGGGAATGGGAAGCCGTCACCTCCTTCTGCGAAGCAGTCATGCTAGTGAAGGAGGTGGCGGAACGTGAGAGGGAAAGAGCCTCACGTCCCAGCCACCGCGGGAGACGCCCTGGTCGTCGGGGGTCACGTAGTGGCCCCCGGCCACCGTAGGCGCGGGCCTGTGGACGGCGAGTTATGGGCTAGCTCGCCGTCCAGCCGTCTTATGACGACAGGCCGTGTCGACGGCGCGTTCGTATTCCACGCGCGCCTCAAAGAGATGTCAGCAACCACGTAGGGGTCCGCACGGGCCGATGAGTGCCAGGGCTGCGGGACTGTTCGAAAGAGATACCGCGGCCCTGGAACACAAAGGGCAAAGAAGGAACATGGATGGGTTTTAGTCAGAACAAGTCTGACACTCCCTTCCGCTCCGCCCAGAGCGTTCATTTGATGATTCCCCATTCCGAAAAAAAAAAAAAAATAAAGGGCTGAAAGGACAAAAAGAAGTACCTACGTAATATAATGAATCTATTGAAAAACAAAGAGTTTGAACAATCGACAATGATTTACTCAACTCAGTACCATGATTTGGATCAAAGGGAAACCGCTATGGATAATCTTTCTATCTTTGTATGTAAATCCTTATCATTTTTGCCGTAAATCAAACTACTGCTAACTAATGATAGTTCGCACAAATAAATTGAAACTACATGTAAAGGTCGTTCGGATTTACAAAACGTTAGGCCGGAACATGGCTTAGGCTAATCCTAAGATAATAACTAATCTCTAAGTAATACGTAGATAATGGTCTATATAAATAGTGTTCGAAAATTGAATGAGACAAGTCGTCTTCGATACGCGTCTTATTAAGTAAGTATTTCAATTAATCATTCTTTGTGTTCACCTTAATAGGAAATAAATTAATCATCAATAAATCATAAAATTACTTCTCTGTAATATCACACTAAACTTCATTTACAGATACTGTCAAAATGAAATACTTCATCGCCATCACCCTTATCGTCGCCGTGGCCTCGGCCGCCGTCGTCAGGCCTCTGAGGTCTGAGATCGCCGAGATCCAGGAGATCATCGCCGCCATCCAGAGCCCCAGCACCGACCCCGCTACCGCCGCCGCCCTCGAAGAGATGCTCTTCGACATCCTCGGAATCAAGCCCGAGCCCGTCGCCGTCGGACCCGCTATCATTGGCGGCACTGAGGGCATCGCTGTTGGACCCGCCATCATCAACCCCGTTGAGGGCATCTCTGTTGGCCCCGCCATCATTCCCTTCCCCGTTCCCGAAAGTGGCGCCGCCGCTGAGGAGCCCGCTATCATCCCCACCCCCGTGATTGTTGCTCCCGCTCCTTCCCCCGCAGTTGTTGCCCCCGCTGCCAGCACTCCTCTGATCCAGATTGTCCTGAACATAAACCAGGCTGCTGTTGAGTCCAGCCCCATCTCCGTCGGACCCGCCGTCGCCCCCGAGCACGTCGAGATCAAGCCTGAGCCCGTCCACATTGTGGACTCCGCTCCTGAGCCCGTGCAGGTTGTTGAGGTCGCTCCCGTCATTCCAGTGCACCCCATCGGTATTGTCGCTCCTGAGCCCTCCCCCATCAGCCCCCCTATTGCCGTGAACCCCATCGGTGTTACTAACCCTGAGGCTGTTGAGCCCATCCAGATCGGAGTCCCCGTCATCCCTGAAGCCGCCGTCGTCCTCCCCGAGGAACTCAACTAAGATGGGAATTGTTTGAAGTGGTTCTAATTCTTAATTACAGTATCTAGAAAATGTCTTTGCATGTGATACAATAAAAGAGATTTGCGAACAATTTATTATTTTTATTTTGCCTTTCCTATGTCGAAATTCTGTGACAAAAAATACATAACCACAATGATTTGATTCTCATCTCGTGTTAGTCTTGCTACACTTAGGTAATCATAATGTGTTTGGCAATCGGTGAGAGAAACAGCGACATATTTGTGGGGTAGTCATGTGGTTAAACAAACAGCAAATTAAGTAGGTCTAAGGTCGATGATCGGTGTATTCTACAGTCTAATTAAAAATGTCGGCCACCTCTTGAGCAGAAGGTGAAAGTGGATTTACCTTAGACGAATTTTGCTAAATGGGAAAGTGTATTTGTATAAATCATTAGGTAATTATCGGCAAAGCAATCCTTCCAACCATTTCTATAATTGTTAATAAAAAAATATACACACTAACTCGTAAACATAACAGTGTGTTAATTTTTTTAAATTATTTATTTCGATATGACCAAAGCTAATAGTGACTAGTAGCTTTGGTCATAACGAAATAAATAATTTCAAATGCATATTTATTCAGTACCTATTTTACGCTATGTAAATATGGGTATTAATTAGAATAAATATTTTAACAAAATTAGATTTTAAGAATGTTTTTGTGGGATGTACATACTATTAAGTACTGTAAGAGAGAGAAACAAATAAAAGATGGTTAAGAGCTAGAATCAATAATTATGAGTTTACAGATTCTATTTTCACACGAAAAACCCTGATAGTCGTCTAGGTCTGCCTACCATTTTCTATTCTTCGTACTATGAAATTAGTGTTTAAATCTCCTTTCCAGTCAAGTAATAAATAAAGAGATGAGAGGTTTTTACGTCTCTAAAGTACACCTCTGCTATCTATTACAGGCGTGATGTTATGTTATAACCACAAATACAGGAGATGCGGTACTTAACCGAAATTCTCGCAAAAAAAAATTGTCGGATGGAGGCTTTTGACAAAGTCCGTGATCCCACTCACCTATTAAACCTAGAATTTACATACACAGTAGACTGTGTGCTAGCTCGTGATATTTTCGGAAGTTAAAAGTACGGTATTAAAAGTACTTTCTCTACTGTCTTAAGACTGTATGTTTAAGTTCATGACAAGAAGAGTAGAATCTAGCACTTTCGGAATATCTCAGGGAAGTATATTGGGACCGACCCTATTCCAAATTTTTCATCAATGAGTTATGCTGCGTATGAATGCTTACGATACTGCAACTCTTCACCGGTGCGATCTATGTAGTAAACGCAGTGCAACAAATATGCAACAATACAAAAACAAGTAAAAGTTTGCTTAATTCGCTCAGATGCCGTCAATGTGGATTCATACCTTTATAAAATCATAGTTAATGATAGGCTATGTCGTTGGTCTCGTGTCCGCAAGAGCTAAGCATGATGTCCCAACTTCGGTTCCTAGGATAATGTTCTTAGGTAGTAGATAAAATAAAATAAAAGTTAAGAGCGGTCGAGTAATATAGGGTTTTTCCATTAAGAATTTCTCAGTAGTAGGAGCCAGGCGCCTGGACGTGTGCCCAGTAGATAACAATACCGAGCTGCCCCTGTTTACTAGTGAAATGTGAGTGTACTATCTGCACACCTCTGTCTAATCCTTCAGGTATCATAGGCTTCAGCTTGATAATATGAGATAATTATGTTACAGATACTGTTAGCAGATCATTAGTCAAATTAACACAATATGTAGCGTAGAGTTCCATAAGTAATCAAGAATCAATATGGAACAAACTTCAGTTATCTAGCACCTTTAAAATGAATTAAAAGATAGCTACGTAGTTAATATTGAAAATATATTGGTTGAATTAGTGTCAATAATTATGAGTCATTTCTAGATTAGCAATGAGGATAATCTAAGAGGTGAGAATTATCTCAGGAAGGCAGTATTAGTGATTGATTATCTTGACATCAATAATTTTAACATTTATACTTAATTCACACTTAATTTATACTTTAATTAATATCTTATTGTCTATATCAAGACTATCATTAGTCATGTCATAGTAGAAGGATTTTCTATTCACGATTTTATAGATATATCCAGCAACAAACACACTTTCGATTGCCATATCGATCATTTTGACAATCCAACAATATTCATAACATTACATCACGCCTGTAAACCCCGAAGGATTTGACAGGAGACCATCCACATTTCGCCAGTTATGTTCAAGTCCCATGCAATAGGCGATATTCATGGGTTTTTTTTAACTTTGGCGAGCATAAGATTTTTTGAAGCAGCGTTTTGCATTATGTTTCGCATAGAGATTGCAATTAAGTGCTGTTTTACAGAAGCAAAACCCTAATTGCTTCTCAAGCTACTTTAGATCCCAGTCTAGTATAATTTAGTCCTGGGCTATCAGTGTGCATCCACCCTGATTTGCTTATCCTTTCACCTTTAATCTGAATTCCACCAGAACGGACTGCTGATTATAATTCACATATTTTTAACTGAGTGACTGTTTTATTATTTCTCACGAGAAAAAAAAAGCTTATTCTGCGCCTAATTAGAATAAATTAAACTTTAAAAATTAAGCTTTCATTAAAATAAAAAGAAATAAAAAGAAAATTACATTTTTCTATCAACATTGAGCGCGTATACAAAGTTTCGTGTCCGTGCTATTGACCATTGAGGAGTCTTTTCATGAGGAGGCGATCCTGGCTGCAGAGTCAAGTCATGTCTGACATAAAAATGTATTGTCATCAGAACCACAGGTGTGTGCAAAATTTCAGCTCAATCAGTTGGAGGTATCTAGATTGAAATACTGTTGCAAGATTTGAACAATACACACTAACTAACATAGTAAGTTAAATAAGAGAAAATAACTTATAATAAAATAACGTTTCAAAACAGTAGTCACCATTATAAAACTACAAACGATCGCAAAATTAAAAGCAAGACGCTTAATCATAGACCGATAGCAATACGCTTAACAATACACCGATAGCTGACAATAAAACGCACAGTTAATTTATTGCAGTGTACTTTGCCGTCGCGATTAACTCAGGTTAATTCGGCAGGAATTAGAAGGGCTCATAAAACGATAAATTCAGATTAACATCATATCTATCGTGACGTCAGACTGGCGAAAACGTGATCGTAATCTTTTCCTTTGTGATTTTTTTAGGTGTATCATTGATTAACCGGTCAAATGCTGCTGCGACAGTATATTGAGAGATTGGTTAAATACTCTTTATTATACTATACACCATAACATCACAGTAATAAAATGATGACATAAAGACTGGATGCAAAGAACCTGATGATGTAACTTCATGTTGCAAATTAGGAAACGCCTATACTCAACAATGCACTAGGGTTAGGCAACTGAGAGGTGAATGATGATTGAAGCCCCAAAGACTTGCTGTCTGGTTTGAATAAAATAGTTACTCCGCAAAAGGGATGAATAAAGGCCATTTGAACGAAACTGAGGAGAGAAATTAAAAATGTTAAGAGGTTTCAGTTTTGTTTCTCGATTTATGACCAAAATTTGAAATCAGTTAATTTGAAAGTGACGCCCGTGATACATTTACTACAAATGTATGGAAAACGTTTCATACTGTAGATGTAATGCGGAGAAATGAGTGAAGAAATGATAGTTAGGATAGTTTTGAGCATAATGTAACCACAAGAATAGATGAAGACGAAGACGCAAAGGATGACAAAAATATGACTGCAAATAAAGATGTTTGAAAGTAGGCTGCGCTGACCTCAAAGAAATTGGGATGATGTAAGATGATGAAATTTTTTCAAAATTAGACTAGCATCGTCATGATGTTTTCATGATTATCTATGATTGTATTGTATTACAATATGCTTTATTGCTGTTCATCGATCATTCGTATTTACAGTGCATTTTATTGCATCTATATCTATTTCCTGTGGAGTATGTACCCTTGATAAAGAAATAGTATATAATGGTCAAAATTCGGTAAAAGCTGTGTATTTGTTGTCTGAACTAGAAAACAAACAGGTGTGTAAGTGGAAATTTTTCGGAGTTCTTTAAGTAATTTTTTACTTATTTCAGGATTTTAGACCATATTGATCAGTTTTGAAAGCCATGTCAAAGTATTCACGAAGTGTGTCATCATCATCATCATCATCAGCCTATAGCAGTCCACTGCTGGACATAGGCCTCCTCAATCGCACGCCATTTAACTCGACTTTCAGCAATTCTCATCCACGAAGTGTGTGTAAACGTGAAAATAATATGTGCTTGTGCCACCAAGTAACGGCTTAAACTTAATTATATGGGCCCAACTAAGTTATAATACCACGCTAAAGCGGATAAGCTTATAAAAAGAGTTCTAACACCTTAATTGAAATCATACTTATTTGCCCCCAGAAACCATGAAAGTGCTGCTTCTCGCCGCCCTGCTCGCTGTGGCTGCTGCCAAGCCTGGACTAGTCCAGCCTGGCCCCGCCGGACCCGCACCTGCTCCCAACCCTGAGGATGCTTTATATCCTATCGCGATTGGCCCCGCCATCATTGACTCCTTCGAGCCTGTTGCAATTGGACCGGCTATCGTTGACAACTTCGAACCCATTGCCATTGGTCCCGCCATCGTTGACAACTTTGAGCCCATTGCCGTTGGACCTTCTATCATTGACAAGCCCGTCCCTGCTGCTTCAGCTAGTCCTCTTGTGCAAATCATCGTGAATGTCAATGCGGCTGCCGCGGCTAGTGAACCCGGTAGTGCACCAGTCAGGCCTGTTCCGGTCCCATCTGTGCCCATTGAGATCCCTGCTGAGCCCGTTCAGGTGGTTGAACAAGCCCCGGAGCCTGTCCAGGTGGTTGAGGTTGCCCCCGTGCCCGTCGAGCCCGTCCAGATCGGCGTCCCCATCATACCGCAACCCGTGGTCCTACCCGAAGAACTGAACTAAGCTCAAAACTTTCTTTTATTCTGCAAACAACAAAAATAAAAATCGGCTAAGTAAAATGTGTAAATATTTTTATAAGATCACGAAACACACAAGCTTGTTTTAGTTTTTTATAGATCATTTCGTTTCAAAGCTACTACAATGTGATGTGCAACAAAAAATAAGCTCTAAAAACACTAACACAAGAAAGAATAAAGAATATTTTCAAGGTTCCATCTACTGTATTATTAGTTACTCCTAAATAGTCTGATTTAGATAAATTTATTTTTCTTGATTCTAGCATTTTGCTGTAGGTGACAGCGCTCTCCAAAAATGTTTATTTGCCAAGTTATTTAATCATGTTAATTAGTCCCAAGGAAGATTTATTGTTTCGTCATATTTTATTATTTTGTTTAGTTTTGTAATCTGAAAGGTGTGAATTACTTACTTACGATTATCTTAATAACAAGTTGTAAAAGGTAACGGATAACGATAATTCGCTATTATTAATTTTTGCCATGATAGTTTATTAAAAACTATACTTTAACCTGTAACCTAGATACTTGTAACTAAGTAATACTGCACAATAGAAAACTGCCTGATGATGAGTGATGGGCCACATTGCAACGTCCGTATCTAGATTTCGCTGAAGGTATAGGTAGTATGGTGGTGTGGTGGAAAGAAATCAGAATGAAGAATCTCTTTTAGATATGAATGACTAGTGAAGATGACCAGCACTAAGTAATGAAAATGAGGAAGAGGACATTACCACTAAGTAATGCATTTTATTGCTATTATCGAAAGTAATAATGGTGGAAATACCGATGTTAATACCATATTTTAAATTATCAGGGATGATACGGATGTAACGGAGATAGTAACTTGGAAATTCCACATTTTTTTTTACACACCTCGGTTTATATTGCAAGGTCGCTTCAGGCTGCCCTTGAGCCCAATCACTGATGTACTGTACGACGCTGGTCAGGATAGCAAAAAAGTTATTTTCTGTAAAGACTCCAAATCATAATAATGAAATGACCGACTATCTGTCATATGTGGCTTGCTAGAAACAATATCATTCATCAGGTTATAGGATTCGCTTCTGTTCGTGGTTGTTCTTGCCGTCGTAGGCGCATCTTAGGTCTGAAGCCGTAACTGCCACATAGATTTTGTAAATCTTAGGCGGAACCGCACTTAGAACTGATCTCGTATGAAAGCTTTTGCAACCTTGCATTGTAGATGCCTCCACTAGGAGTTACCATCTCTACTGAACGCTAGCTCACCCTACTTTAAGCATCAGCGATCCTGAAAATTCATGCCCTGCATGCACGGCCCTGCTAGGACTTTCCTGACTGTCTGACGATTTACCATTTTTCTCAAATAATTTATATATTGCGTACTAATGCGAAAATTTTTCTCCTCACTTTTTCGCAATTTTTCATTACAAACAGTCCATGAGGGGTATTTTTGTCATCCTTCAAGTTTTTTCCATACTAGAGGAACTAGAAGCATGAGCCGTTGGTCCTCTGCCGTATTGCAGGTCGTGTCAGTCGACGTTCGCTTCCCTCACTCGTACCTGTGACTGCATGCTTGTGCACAATGAGATTGAGATTGGCTACCATATCCAAAATTTAGTCTGTAGGAATGAGAATTAATCTTGCTGTTTAGACAAACGTAACTAATGATTACCAAGTTTTACCTCAATTTCATCAGCACGTATAAATCAACAAGACAAGTCATGAACCGATAACATTGAAAGATGTCGTAAATTAAGCTTACAATCAAAAACTTCCTTGTATTTATCTGTAAGTTTAGGCGCGAAGTATTATCTTCTATGATTACCAAAATTAAAAGTTTGAGCATACTGATTCGATAACAATTTCGTATAAAATAGCGGGATTTCTAATTGAAAGACATACTTTGTATTTTGCAAGTAAACCAAACACAAGTAAGTAAAGATTTTACTGTAATCTGTTTAATTTTCATCCTTGCCTTATATGTCTATTTGGGCCACTATCCACTATCCCTAATCAAAGATTTTGTGTACCGATTTACTCAAAGTTATATTTTGTTGACAGAAATGAAATTCCTGCTGACTGTAGCTGCCGTCATCGCCGTAGCCGTCGCTGTGCCCACACAGCGCGGTCTAGTGGTCCCTGGACCCGCCGGCCCCGCCCCTGCCCCTGAAGATTCCTTCGTGCCCATTGCCATCGGACCTGCCATCATCGACTCCTTCGAGCCCGTCGCTATTGGACCCGCCATCGTTGACTCTTTCGAGCCCATCGCTATCGGACCCGCTATCGTCGGCGGCACTGAGGGCATCGCTGTCGGACCCGCCATCGTCAACCCCGTGGAGGGTATCTCTGTTGGCCCCGCCATCGTTCCCTTCCCCGTTGAGGAGCCCGCTATCGTCCCCTCTCCCGTGGCCATTGTTGAAGGTCCCGCCTCCAGCGAGATCGCTTCGGGCACTCCTCTGGTGCAGATCATCCTGAACATCAACCAGGCTGCGTCCAGCCCCGTCTCCGTCGGACCCGCACTCGCCCCCGTCGAGATCAAGCCTGAGCCCGTCCACATTGTGGAGTCCGCTCCTGAGCCCGTACAGGTTGTTGAGGCCGCTCCCGAGCCCGTGCAGGTTATTGAGGCAGCCCCTGAGCCCGTCCAGGTTGTGGAGATCGCCCCCGTACCCGTTGAGCCTGTCCAGATCGGCGTCCCCGTCATCCCTGAGGCCGCTGTCGTCCTTCCTGAGGAACTCAACTAAGCCATAGCAACTAGTAGTTAAAAAAAATACCTGAAGTAATTTGTTGACAGTCTCCTGCCAACATGAAACGCTTGTACACCTTTTGAAAGACTAAAATACACGACTTGAATCATCAATGATGTTTTTTTCTTAATATTTATTATGATATTTTTAGATTTTTCGTAATATTTATTATTGATGCCAATAAATAGGCAAGAACGTCGCCAGCTTTTAAGCTAAGGGGGAGCAGAAAGATGAGGGGAAAAAAACGGTGAGTGATTTTTAAGGGTTAGATTGCCTATTTACAGATTTAGCTAATATTCTTCTAAGAATCTAAAATGCAATAGCCACCTTAAACAAACATTAGCACCTCGAATTCTTAGATTTTCTATATAGAAGTAAAAGTTACTAATTTTCTCGAGTTATTTGAATAGTCTAGGAACTAAAAGAAAAGGTAAACTCTGCACTCCAAAAAAAGTTAGTTATTCATAAGTCCTTTTATTCAAAAATATATGTTACTTAATTGTCTTATGAATAAAAGACCTAAGGCTCAAAGCGCAAGCGAAGCGTGCTCGAAAATTTTAGCACCGCACCCTGGAAAGGTTAGAATTGTTTTGACCCTACATACAGCAGTTACTTGGTCGAGAAGTTACTTGGAGAGAGGAATTAAGCTGCAAGAGCGAGCGAAGCGAGCTCGAAAAATTTTTTACACAATGCCTTGGACAGGTTAGAATTGTTTAGATCCTTCATACAGGAGTACCTTGGTGGGCTTTTAGACAAAGTCAAGATTCAAGAGAAAGTAGTCTACAAGAGCGGGCGAAGCGAGCTCTAATATTGTGAAACTACCTTGGACAGGTTAGAATTGTTTCTACCTTTGCAACCTTATACGTATGACATAATTGCCTATGAAGGCTTCAGGGCAAGTGGTTCCTAATATATTTCAGCTTCTGTCTATAGCGGTAGATCATGCGAAAATCCAACTGGAGTCCCAATCCAGGGGCAGAAAAAAAGGAGCCTCTGTGATGAAAGTTTTTTCCCAGGGTGCAAAATATATAAGTTTGTAGAGGCATTAAGATTACTCAGAGGACCCTCGGCTACGCCCATGTAACTAGCTACTATGTTTTAATATATTGGCATTTTTCAAACTATGAGAAGTATATTTAGTATATACCTTCATGTTTTAGAGGCAACAAAATATGAACCGACAATTTATTATTATTTATTTTTTTGTTCGCTAAGTAGGCTTGCGTTTGGCCGCAACTCGCCTGCAGGCCTAGCCAAGTTACAAACGTTATCGATTCTCTTTCTACAATCGTTGACGCCTCAGGGTAAGCGATTTGAGAAAACGCTAAGTTGGTAGCCAACTTGACACGACTCAGTCGATAGCTCGTTCTCCAATATTTGTAGGAAAAACCTATACTTTAGTCTATGGTGAGCGTTCCTACCCACGTCAAACTAACGTCAAAGTCATAGTTGTTTACTTTGTGCGCGGGCTGAACTTTTGTTTTGAATTGTTAAGAAAGGAATAATTATCTTTTAAGTGATAAAAGTAAGCGAAATAAGGAACAAGTTCTTCTTATAATTGGTTTATTATAATATCACAGTGCGGAATGTAATTTTAAACATTACTGTGACTCGAAATAACATGATATGAAACTGCATTTAAATGAAAGATACCATAAGGGAAGTGATAACTATTATAGGATGGAATCTAGATCTCGAGCAAGTTCACAGCTTTATTGGAAGTCATTCCATGATTTTTTTATTTTTTTATTTTTCTTTTCTTTTTACCGATGAGGAGATGACTTCACTGGAGGTCGCACTCATACAACGCACAACATACCTGCTTATAACTAATGCAGATTGCAAATAAGCAAAACAAAAAAAAAATTCACGGCGATGTATTCCAAGAGGCTGCCGTTCACTTTACGGTGAAACTGGGATTGTCAATCAGGATGAATAGGTATTGGCTATATTAGTGAGTTCTTAGTAAGTTTTTAACTTTTGCTAAATTATCAGTCTAAAACGCAAAATTGGCTCTGAATTAGTTTCTTTTTTTGGACCTACGAAGTTAAAATCGTAGTAAATCCTTATTTTTAGATACCTACTTGGAGTCGATACTCACATTGGGCAATGTTTATCTAGAGAAAATTCGGAAAATCTGGCCTAAGTTTAGATTTGTGGCAAACGGTATCATTATTATTTCGTGGGTAAACTGGATAACTAGTCAACTGGCCAAAAGATGCGATGTTCTAAGTAAGCACGTACGCCCTCGGGGAGTACATACAGGCGTGACGTACGTAACCTTAAAATTGAATATTAATCCATAAGTAGGTAACAAGTTTGTTTGGCTGTAGTATAACGAAAAACTTACCACAATTATTTTTTAGGTCCATGGTCGGATAACCTAAGGACCTAGATTTACAAGTGCAGTAGTACCGATGTTTATTCTTAGGCCATACTAACAGGTTTCCTTTATTAAATTTTATAGAACTTTGCCAACAGTATCTTTAATTTTATTCTTAGTAGATCTCCTACTTTGGTTGGACGCCACTTTTTCCGGTCCTGGGCCTCTAGCATCAACCTCCAACTCTTGCTGCAGTAACTTTACATCGTAATAAAGTCTAGGTCAGACTGATGACCTAGACTTTATTACCTACGATGTAACACGCTTGCTCAAGCTTGCTCAAGTCAGATAGGCAATTTCAGACTAAGATTATCCAAGTTTCTCACGATGTTTTTTCAGAAAGAAAGAAGAATAATACCATATACCTATTAACTTTAGAGCGCTTAATTATGTAACCATTGGCCAGCCCATGGTTACATAATTTAGCGCTCTATTTAGTAGGTACTGGATCATGTTGGACGCTGTTTCTAGCATACCAAGATAAGTAAGTTTTTGAACACTAGTTGTTAGGCATAAGAAGTTAGGAAAACCAAATATATTAACATTTTAGATATTTTAATGTATTTCAATATTTTGGACATACAAGCGTTTCAAGGTGTTGGTAGAAAGTCCAAGGAATATAAGTTCAAACAATTTTAGATGTTAAATTGTCATGCGCAGTGGCTTCGTCGCGATGATAGACGCTTAGTTGAGTTCCTCGGGAAGGACGACAGCGGCCTCGGGGATGACGGGGACGCCGATCTGGACGGGCTCAACGGGTACGGGGGCGATCTCCACAACCTGGACGGGCTCAGGGGCTGCCTCAATAACCTGCACGGGCTCGGGAGCGGCCTCAACAACCTGCACGGGCTCAGGAGCGGACTCCACAATGTGGACGGGCTCAGGCTTGATCTCGACGGGGGCGAGTGCGGGTCCGACGGAGACGGGGCTGGACGCAGCCTGGTTGATATTCAGGATGATCTGCACCAGAGGAGTGCCCGAAGCGATCTCGCTGGAGGCGGGACCTTCAACGATGGCCACGGGAGAGGGGACGATAGCGGGCTCCTCAGCGAGGGCACCCTCGGGCAAGGGGAAGGGAATGATAGCGGGTCCAACAGAAATACCCTCAAGTCCACCGACGATAGCGGGTCCGACAGCGATACCCTCAATTGGGTTTATGATGGCGGGTCCGACAGAGATGCCTTCAAGACCTCCGACGATAGCGGGTCCGATAGCGATGGGCTCGAAAGAGTCAACGATAGCGGGTCCAATAGCGACGGGCTCGAAGGAGTCGATGATGGCAGGTCCGATAGCAATGGGCACGAAGGAGTCTTCAGGGGCAGGGGCCGGGCCGGCGGGTCCGGGAACCACTAGACCGCGCTGTGTGGGCACAGCGACGGCCACGGCGATGACGGCAGCAACAGACAGCAGGAATTTCATTTCTAGAAATGGAAAACAATGTTGTATTAAATTAAGTAAACATATGAATTTCTAGAATTGCTTTAAATTTTTTAAATCTATTATTTACAAGAATATAATACTTACTTATGCTGCTTGTTTATAGCTGCGAGATACAAAGTATCTATTGATTTTAATTTAAAATTCACCCCATTTATAGTAATTTCTTATCATGCTAGCTGATTAAATGATTAAGTTTTATTTATTGCAACAAGATTAATTTAGGGCTACCCTCGTTTTACGGATTAACTGCCTCGTTGTCTGATCACGTGTTACTTAGTCTTCGCACCCAAAAACCTTTGGTTCGTAAACTAGGTTTATCGAAGTGTTATTTTTCAAAAACATCGGAG
The DNA here is from genome assembly GCA_905163415.1 of Noctua fimbriata. NCBI lineage: Eukaryota > Metazoa > Arthropoda > Insecta > Lepidoptera > Noctuidae > Noctua > Noctua fimbriata. The sequence goes on from LR990939.1 coordinate 12,908,381, forward strand.
TCTAGAATAAGCCTGGCTTGTGGCAATACCAGAATATTGCCTGTATTGTGCGTACGTATGTCGTAATCGTATCGGTCTGGCTGTGTCCGCAATTCCACGTCTGAGCGCGTGGCTTGTCGCCTATTACATGGACATTACTGGCCAGGTGAAAATTTGTTAGTGCTCTAAATAAAATAAAGCGTTTTCCCCATCATTACGATCACTTTTTTGTTCTAGACCATCATCATCTGCCTAACCTTTCCCCAACTATGTTGGGGTCAGCTTCCAGTCTAACCAGATGCAGCTGAATATCAGTATTTTTCATGGAGCGACTGCCTATCTGACCTCCACCCAGTACAACCCAGTTAGTACTGGGTGAGAGGATACCTCTTGGTAAGACTGGTTATCAGACTTTTGGGGCTACTGACTATCCGTAACGACTGTCAAATATTTACAAATGACAGCCGGGGCCAACGGCTTAACTTTTTTGTTCTAGACCATACCTGGAAAAAAGTCGTTTCCCAGCAATAATTTTTGCGCAAAGTTACTTACTTTGATGTACAGAAAGCTTCGTTGACGGCTTCGTGAAGGGTCTGTTTAAACCCTGTATGTATAGCCTTAGCGTGTCTCCAATACATAACTGGTACCCCAGTCAGTCACTAGATCAACAACTCTGGTTTTACAACGGGGATATCTAATGGCTGGAGAATTCTGGTCTTCTACTAGGTAGAAGAAGATATGGGTGCTTATATCAATACTGCAAGGGAAGGCACTACCTACCAAGATTAAAATGTTAATCAGCTGTATGAATTTTGTGTGCCTAACATTAAAAAAAAGAAATCCATATTTCGCGTCCTAACCTGAAGTCCTGTGTCGATCAGAATGTTCGGTCACAAAAGGCATGTACGAGAGATTAATGCATGTGACTGAGATGACAATACTAAGGGGAATTTATCATGTAACGTGACTGGATAGAATAAATAATTAGCATATCTGAGGAAGTCTAAAAGTGACACTTGTGACTCAAAAATTGACTAGTAATCGGTTATCTGGTATGATATGAAGCGTAAGAATTAAGTAAATGTCGTAAGGAAAGTTTTAAGTATGAATGTGGATGTCTATGAGATGGGTTTGGCGTTAGATGATTTGGCTAGAAAGAGGATTACTCATGAAATTAACACTCATGATGACTCAATTTCACAATTGAAATGACAATCCCTTTATGTAATGTTAACAGTAACAATTTCACTAGCTTAGATTAATAGTGTTCCACAAAACGTTCCCTAATACTCGTAGCACACAAGTATTAAGTAATTTAGGTCCCAGTTCATTAAAATTTAAGTGCTCTGCTATAAAAACACCAGCGCTGTGTTGCGTATATAAGTCCTGTTGTCTAGTTACCACAAATTACCTTCTATTTTCTGAACCAGACGGGCTGCATAGATATTAATGGTATTTACCCCAGAGCAAATGACCATGTCTAAGTAAGTATGTAGTAAGCAGTCCGTCTTAAACGTTTAAGAGGGATTAAAAGGCATCCGCACCGCACAGAAACATAGTTTATGGTATAGAGCAGTATTAAAACTTAAGTTTTCTGTTTCTTTATTATTTATTCATGAACCATAGCATCATGACTGTTTCCTCGAAAGATAAGGCAATTGTGTGCCTTAAGTACGTTTACAGGTAAAAGGTAAAGGGTAAAGTACCTCATCCTCTTTAAAAAACGAAGGACCCGGTCTGGCGGGTATGGTGTCTAGTGGGCTACTGCCGGTTATTGCATATACGTATTATTGTACTAATCTCGCGGATAACTTTCTTTACGTGATGTTGGATTTTACTTCATAAGTCTGTAGTACTTTTTGTAATGTCGCTATTACAAAAAGTACTACAGTAACATAGGACAAAAGTATTACAGCACCATCTATGACATAAATGAAGAACTAACATTAATATCCTAAATCGCGCAGTTAAAGCTAAAGTTATCCACGACTTAAGACAACATAGAAGAACCCGACAACAACTGTCGCGCAGTAGCCCACCAAACATAACACCCGTCCGGTCAGAGGATCCTCCCTTTTTTATGGGGGATGGAGAACTTTACACTCTGTTCCTCATACCCCCAAAGTCCCATGTAGGCCAGCCTATTTCCATGAACTGGAAGAAAACCCAGATTTCGAGCTGTACAGTTATTCTTAATGGAAAAACCCAACAGCTCGTTTTCCGGCTCGGGAATCCAGGTTCTCACACACAGCAGTCGTGCTTGCGACAACTAGACCAACCCATTTCTGATTATTTTTTAAGGTCTGTTGTTATAATATATATATAGACAATAAAAAGTAAACGTTTATGATGTCAACTCATAGGCAAATCGTTGATGTCAATTTGAAAAACAAAAAGTAATGGGCCCAATATACTTCCTCGGAGTACTCCTGATTAGGTTTGATTATATGTTTGTATTTGATTATGCACACGGACTGACTGTTTTTTGTTCACGAAAAAATTGATTCAATCAATATAGCTATTCCTTTGATTCCGAGGCTTGTCACAGTCACAATGTAAGTAGTTTATGGTCTATAATGTCAAAAGCTTTGCTTACGACTGAAGTCTCGCAAAGTGCTTTTAATGTGACTGATGTATTAATTAAAGTTAATAAGTAAAATATTTTAATGTAATGAGTTGCGTAAGGCTTAGGAGAGGCCTATGTCCAGCAGTGAACGTCTTACGGCTGATATGTTTCCTCTTTTATTTCAGTGCTCAAAATAAATCTAAATGTAATCTATACTTCTATAGTAACATTATAAAGAACTAAAATTTGTTTCTAAGTTTGTATGTAGAGGGTAATCTGCGGAACTAATGATCCAATTCTAAAAATTCCCTGGCATAAAGCTTCATTATTCGTGGGTGCTATAGGCTATACCATTATATTTATATCATGCATATGAGCCCAGTTATCACATGTTTTGCGGGTGAAGTGCTAGTAATTAATTTAGAAGGCAGAAAACAAAACAATAACATTTACATTTTTAGGTATTTTAATGTATTACAATAAATTGGACATGCAAGCGTTTCAAGGTATTGGTAGAAAGTCCAAGGAATATAAGTTCAAACAATTTTAGATGTTCAATTGTCATGCGCAGTGGCTTCGTTGCGATGATAGACGCTTAGTTGAGTTCCTCGGGGAGGACGACAGCGGCCTCGGGGATGACGGGGACGCCGATCTGGACGGGCTCAACGGGCACGGGGGCGACCTCCACAACCTGGACGGGCTCAGGAGCGGCCTCAACAACCTGTACGGGCTCAGGAGCGGCCTCAACAACCTGCACGGGCTCAGGAGCGGACTCCACAATATGGACGGGCTCAGGCTTGATCTCGACGGGAGTGAGTGCGGGTCCGACGGACACGGGGCTGGACGCGGCCTGGTTGATGTTCAGGATGATCTGCACCAGAGGAGTGCCGGAAGCGACCTCGCTGGAGACGGGGCCTTCGACGATGGATACGGGAGAGGGGACGATAGCGGCCTCCTCAGCGACAGCACCACCGTCGGGAAGGGGGAAGTCAACGATGGCAGGTCCAACAGCAATGGGCTCGAAACCTTCGACGATAGCGGGTCCGACAGCGATACCCTCAACGGGGTTTATGATGGCGGGTCCGATAGCGACAGGTTCGAAAGAGTCGATGATGGCAGGTCCGATGGCAATAGGCTCAGGGGCGAAGGTAGGGCCAGCAGGTCCAACGGGTACTAGACCGCGCTGTGTGGGCACAGCGACGGCCACGGCGATGACGGCAGCAACAGACAGCAGGAATTTCATTTCTAAAAACAGACAGATAAGGTTTAAAATTGTATTTGTATGGTGAAAGATTTAAGGATTCTATTGAGTTGGAAAATAGTAAGGCAGTAGATAATAAGAAACTTTGAAATGAGTTGTTGAAAAATTTATGTAACTGTTGAAATATTATATTCGTACTTACTTAATGCTTCTTGTTTATAGCTGCAAGATACAAAGTATCTATTGATTTTGGAATAGAATTCACGACATTTATACTGATTTTTATCAGCGTTGATTGTTATAATGATTACGTTTTATTGTTAGATACCCGGTTTATGGTTATTTACAGGTTAAGGAGGTGTGGAAGAACCTTTGTAGCGCATTTAGTACTTTGAATTTTGTGATAAAATGCTTGAAGACTAGTGTTTTTCCATGATATCTATCCTTTTTTCATCATCTGTCTTACATTATTCCTAAGTATGGCTTTATGGCTATGTCTACGTAATTGACCCCTGATCCTCATTTACAGTAATTGCATAATTTATGCTTGGACTACCTTTTCTTTTTCTTTTAACTACAATCTGCCATAAATAGGCATTTGTTTGACAACCGGTTCTTCTTTGGCCACAAAGCAGTACAGTTCTGTAGTTGCTTAAAAGTCTGCAATATTAGAAAACAGTTTTTCAATTAAACTAGGTCTAGCATCATCTACTTAGTTCTATACATATAACAAGAATGTATTTGTCAAGATTATTTTTATTGTTGCTCTTAATTTTTAATCAAAGTACGTGATATATTTGATCTTTTGTTTCAGTTTTATTACGTCATGCCCGCGTACTATGTAGTCCATCTACGTTTAAAAGACTGTTTTTGTGCTCCAGTTCCTCCACCAGATATTTTTACCACCGGGTCTGAGCTCTGGCTAGATCTGACATTTCTAATATTTTAATAATCAAGCATCCTATCAATAACCTCATTAGCTTCAGTAACATCAACCGCCCAGTAAAGTCTACCTACTGTAACTTGTACTAAACGTTTAGATAACAGGCGTGTGTTTGAGTAATGTTAAGCGGCAAACAAGCAAGGAGCCCGTTCGGATGGCAAGTGAGCACCGCCGCATATGGGTATCAATAGAACATAATAACTAGAAACTCATCGACTAGACGACTCTACAATTGCAAAGGCATCGCGTGTACTTTGGCCTTCTACAGTCACAGTTGAAACGTCTTTTAAAATGGCAGATTCAACAGAATCATAATAGGATAATATATGAAAGACGTTAAAATTCTTGAAATGTTCGCAGTTAATGTTATGAATTGTCACTTTGTGACCTTTTTAGAAATTGTAACGTAATTCATATTATTATCCTATTATTTATTTATCGCAAACACTACTAACATTACAGGGGATGATGAAGGATGATATGGAGGCATCATGGTTCTGCTGAAGCGGCCATTTTAAGCCCCCAGGCTTGTGCTCATATTCTTATTCTTTATTTTACACAAAATTAAAAGATATACGCAAAATAACAATATATGTACAACGGTGAGCTTCACCCAGAATTAGGTTTTCTTACAGCAAACCTGACTTCGATTCCTGGATTTGCAGAAGAGGATATACCTAGACCTATGCAGAAACAGTACATTTAAAAACTTAAATTACCTTTTTTTTATAGATCAAACTATACATGTGAATGTGAATCTATACATGACAATGCACATATAATACAATAATGCGCAGAAGCATGCTACTGATGCAACAATTCAAACGAATAAGGCTCCAACACGATTTTATGATTTTATGGTAATAAATTACTAAAGGAACGTAGTAAGCACACGTGCAGACTATCGTTTACTATCGCCACAGAAGGCGATATCAATTCGCAATCAGACATAATATATAGTGGCTGAATTATAAACTTTTCCGGCAACAGCTTTATACTACTATAGCTTCACGTTTTATTTATTGCCGATGCGATGAAACTGATTAGAGTTAGGTATATGATGAATAGGTACGTTGACATGCTGGTTGAATTCAATAAAAATATTAGATTAACATTCCTATTTTTCCCCTTCCTAGTTGTGTTTAAGTGCCATGTAATAGGGGGCGAGCCTATCACCATCAACCGGAAACAAATTCGGATAACGGGCTTCTTTTGGAGTAATTTCTGATGGAAAAATTCAATAATACTTTGCTTGACCCGGGTATAGAAGTTCATAAAACAGTAGATAAGCGGATAAGGCAGCTTGGAAAACAGGAGAAGAGCGTCGGGATTAGCACAAACAAAGAGAGGATTTACTTATCAGTGGGTTAAGTCGGGCTGTGGATGATGATGGTGAAACAAGTACTCAGCACGGCTGTTAGGTTCCCTGAACATCCTCCGTAACCTTACAGCTCTTCCAGATGCAGGATTATAAGATAAAGCTATAAGTGGTGCTATAAACGAGCCTATTGTATAAGAGAAGCGATTATAATTAGTTTTAAGTAAGCATGATTAAAAGGGTATGGCTCGCAGCTAAATAGTATTAGCAGCAAAGGTTTCGATAAGGTTTAGCATGACTAAGCCACCCATCACGTGGATGGATAACCCTCCATTGCAGACCGAGACAACCGTACCTGGCTAGGCAAATGATGAGTTCACTTTTAGTAGTTGGTTATAAAAAGAAGTAGACCAAAGAATGAATTACGTAAAAGATGATTATGACAAGATTCAAGATTGGTTAGGAAGAAATCGAAATTCAGATATAACAATATAAGATTTTAAACTATCATGGTCACGGAAACGGGATATTTACCATGTTAACTGTTTCTTTTGAGTTCCCGATATTTCGGCGCTGTTGCAAGCACCATGATCACGGATAAACTGAAGTTATTGCGGCAAACGGAGACAGAACGGCAGATGGAGATGTAGTTGGCAGAAAAGGACGTGCTGCACGGACACTAAATAAATTGAGATAAGGGCAAGAGATTGATGACATTGATTGGCATCAAAAAACTCCTCCTGAACGCTGTAAGCTGGTAATGTGCCCAAGAGACTGGCGGCGTTGGCACGTTGTATGGCAACGCTAAGCCTCTGGCTAAGGTAAAAGCCAGCCCTTGGGTCACTCGAAGCTTTAACTAGGCGTTTGGAAATTCCCAAAGGCTGTGAGCACCCGGACTTCACGAAATGGCTCAAAAATATATGTACAAATAAGTTTACTATACAGGGTCGGAGGGACAGCGCCGCGAAAACGGTTACCACGTATTCAATATATCACTCTGGGCCCCTCGACATAGAAATTTTTCATCAGTTATTTTAAAAAAAAATGTGCTGTTCCGTAAGTTTTGTCCGTATTGCACTTTTGTAGGAATCGGATGTTTTTTTGGGTTCTCCGCAGCCGCAGTGGGAGGGAGCCCCAGCACAGCACAATGGAGCTAGGAAGATGTGATGGCTAACTAAGTACAAGACAAAGCCTGTGTCAATGATTACAAATATTAGGTGAGTCAAAAGTTTTTAAACTTACTTTGTGCAATCAGGATTAAAACAGTTATCATTTCGGTATGATAAACTGATCATATAAAAGGTTGCGAATCCTATCCAAAATCATAATTTGTTGTCAACTACAAGAAATAACAAGTAAGTTTACATAAGAAATATCTCTAATTTATTTATTTGGATCTATTCCGAAAGTGTATTCCTTATTTTCGGGAAGAGATCATAGACTAGGTACTCGTACTCAAATAGTTCTATGAACCTTTATTTATTTATTTATACTTAGATGACTATATTTTACCTATACTAAAAACTATCCATATTTAAATCTTCTTTCGATAATCTCATCAGCGCTTGCTCGTTCCAGAAATGAAATTCCTACTGACTGTTGCTGCCGTCATCGCCGTGGCCGTCGCTGTGCCCACACAGCGCGGTCTAGTGGTCCCCGGACCTGCCGGCCCCGCCCCTGCTCCTGAAGACTCCTTCGTGCCCATTGCCATCGGACCTGCCATCATCGACTCCTTCGAGCCCGTCGCTATTGGACCCGCCATCGTCGACTCTTTCGAGCCCATCGCTATCGGACCCGCTATTGTCGGCGGCACTGAGGGCATCGCTGTCGGACCCGCCATCATCAACCCCGTTGAGGGTATCTCTGTTGGCCCCGCCATCATTCCCTTCCCCGTTGAGGAGCCCGCTATCGTCCCCTCTCCCGTGGCCGTCGTTGAAGGCCCCGTCTCCAGCGAGGTCGCTTCCAGCACTCCTCTAGTGCAGATCATCCTGAACATCAACCAGGCCGCGTCCAGCCCCGTGTCCGTCGGACCCGCACTCGCTCCCGTCGAGATCAAGCCTGAGCCCGTCCACATTGTGGAGTCCGCTCCTGAGCCCGTGCAGGTTGTTGAGGCCGCTCCTGAGCCCGTACAGGTTGTTGAGGCCGCCCCTGAACCCGTCCAGGTTGTGGAGATCGCCCCTGTACCCGTTGAGCCCGTCCAGATCGGCGTCCCTGTCATCCCCGAGGCTGCTGTTGTCCTCCCCGAGGAACTCAACTAAGTAACTAAACAATACACCTCTGGTATAGAACTACAGAAATGTTATGTAAATGAATGAAGAAATGACTTATAAATTTCAAATTATATTTTGCTAATGTTGATATAAGAACTATACCTGTATTACCATCTCACATGTACCAATTAAATAAACATCGATCTGAATGAAAAATTTGTTTAACTTGTCAAAAGACTACAAAACACCAAACCAAACCAAACTTGAAAACATTCCCTTTTCCAAAATAGTGGGTTTTAATGTTCTGGTTCCCTCTTAAGGGCTCTTACTTGCAACAGTTGCTCCAGATATTGGCAACTGTTGCAAGTCATACTGTACTATTTTCACTTTGGCTACTATACAATTGTGTAATGTAAGTTTTTGTTGAACTTATGGACCTTCGGTATACTGAGTTTCTTGATGATAATTTATGGATAATGTTGGCTCTTAGTGCATAATTCAGTATACAGACGCTGGCATTCGGATTAGTCCACAAATTCAAGGGAGCTAAGAGCGCTATAGAGCGGGCTATGAAAGGAGTAGCACCATGGTAGCCCGCGAAAATCAAACATTTAGTTTTTTGTAATTTGCAGGTCAGTGTCAGATTGTATGTTGAACAAAATATGATTCGCGACTGTAACACATATGTAGTTCCAGAATTACTTAATTAGGAGCCATTAAAATCATCAATACCAACCTCTAAGTTTATTTAATCCAAATCAATGACTATTTCATGAAAAAGTATCATATCGTCATCGCGTATTACTCAGGATTCCCGTTTTTTTTTTTTTCTGAATTACCTCACGAGTAGTGCTAGTACCACTATTCGTTAGTTAAACGAAGTAAAATAGTATCAATAGAGTAATCAAATTGTACAAGCACTAATTTAATCCCTCTAAAAACATTTTAATAACTTAACATAACATAATCCCCGAATGGTTAGGCAGAGATGAATCTAATAGTGGGTGTAGGTACTATTAGATTCATTTCGCCGGTTATGTTTATAAAAGTCCCATGTAATAGGGGGCGAGCCTATTGCCATTAGATGGGCACAAATCCAGACTCCGTGGCTGCTACTGAGAAATAAAAGCAGCAAACACAAACAACACACACACACACACGAAACATTTTAATATAGGTACTATACAGGGTGTAAGGGACAGCCCTCCACAAACTGATGGAGTGAATTCATCATCATCATTCATTTAATTTTTTTTTTTTTTTTTTTTGGTTTTTTTTTTTTTTTTTTTTTCTTTTTTTTGTTTTTTTTTTCATTCTAAGATGACCGGCAGAAGAAATTATTTCAGGAATGTTATGAGAATCAAATAAATTTGATTTGTTTTATTTCCTCATACGCAGTGTATCGTTTCGTGGCAAAACGCACGTAGTGAACGGCAAGCGCAACGACTAGTTCGATAAACTCTGCAGCTAGGCAGGAAGTGAACAGCTGATTTCACGCGTCGATTTTTTATTTTAGCCATATTATTTGCATGAATGGAGTGTTGTTTACAGGGAATGTAATTTACACTGAAATGAAGGAATAGCAACTGAAAAAAAAAAATTAAAAAAAAACCCGGTGAAAACTTCCAATGGAATGTGATTATTATTTATTAAGGAGCTGAATGCACCCTGTCAGTTTGAGGAGGGCTCTTCCTTACACCTTGTGTGTGTGTGTCTGTGTGTGTGTTACCTCCTGATTTAATTTGTGTTCGAAACTATCTTGTTGATCTCTGAGAAAGTTATGTACCTACCTATAAATACATGCATCCAACAAGTTCATTTTTAATACCTACCTACTTATTAAAGTCTTAAAATAATTTGAGTTTAATTGTAGCTTTAGTTTAAAGGCACTAAGATTGTTTATGACTCACATTAAAAAAATAATTTCACCATTTAGCAAATTGACCAATGGCCATGAATTGCTCGAAGAAATAAGTACGGCGTCAAAACATCTTATCACTACATAGTATAAAACAAAGTCGCTTCCCGCTGTCTGTCTGTCCCTATCTATGCTTCGATAATATGCTTCGATAAAACTACGATATCTATGCTTCGATAAAACTACGCAACGGATTTTGATGCGGTTTTCAGTAATAAATATAGTGACACCCGTGCGAAACCGGGGCTGGTCGCTAGTTTTTAGATATTTTGCTCTACCTTCTCAGTTCTTGAAAAATGATATCAATGTTCTTCAAATACTTATTTTTTACGTCAATGGTTGATGAGATATTCGCTTCTAATACCGCAAAAAGAAAAAGAAATTAAGAGGAAGAAAATCTTAAAAAAATGTGGGTTTTTAGTGAAACTGTGAAAACTTAATTTAGTTTTGTTGGCTGTTAAGTATATATACAGGGTGTTACAGGACCTTTCACGATGCCGTCAACCAAGAATTATATTTACATCAAAATAAGGAAGACCGCAAGCAAAAGCTAGTATTAAATAAAATGGGAGTTTAAACAGTTCCCCTTCGCCTCCAACCACATTATACAGGGTGTAAATGGACCGCCCCGTCAACCAAGCATTCTGTACATCAAACTAAGTAACTTTACGCAAAAATTATTTTTAGAAAATTACTTTTTTTTTGGGCTTAAAAATCACGTTTTACGGTAGGTCTCAATGTAACGCACATGATGAATTGAATAGTACGGAGGTCGTGGAGTTGTTTAAAGTAAAGTTCTTACATTAAAAAGGTGTATTGGTAAAAAAAATGGTGAAAAAGTTGGAAGTTTGACCCCCAATATCTCCGTAACTAGAAGGTTCCCAGGTAAGGTCTAGAAAAAAAAATGATCGCAATGACGAGGAGAACAAGTAGCTTTCGGCTTCGTTAAGGGTCTTGTTACACCCTTTATGAATAAGCTATTAGTAATAATAATAATAAGTTAGAAAATTAAAGAAAAAAACCAATACATGGAAGTGACACAATATGACATCTCACGTGTCTGTCAAAAATTTTGGAAGAATTGAATATATACCTATGAAGATAAATAAATGTTGACGAGATCAGCTGCACGACGCGCACGCCTATTGCCTCCGGACCCGTCGCTCAGCTCCGCCTCGCCGCCGCCGGAATCCAGCCCCGTCGTGAGTGCTGTGACACCGGCCGTGGCAGTTGCGTCGAGCTCGAGCGACGAGTATTTCTCTCCGCCCACGACGCCACCACCTGTTCGTCGACGGGGAGGACGCCGGCCGCCGGACGGTTTAGGACCTCGAGGCCCACCGGCCTCTGATAGGGTCCCAGCTCCCGGTGGGAGTGTGCAGCGCATGCGATGGACGCAATCCATCAATGCAAATGTCATGCGCGCATACTATGGGGCTACAGAGGGAGGAAACAACCTGACCGCGTACCGTGTTCGGATGCTCTCTCTGTTTCAGGTGCTTGAGCCAGCTGTCAACGTGTCGGCACAACGACTATCGGATCAGGTGCGAGTCATCCAGCGTAATCGTATGTTGGATGACACCGTACTTGATCGCTTGCGGACTGAAATGCAGAGTAGCCATGTCATTGCCACGCCGCCGCCGCAGGCTGTGGTTCCACCACAGTCTACAATAATACCAAATCGCGATAACGACGTGAGTAATGACATAGTTACTAATGTAAGTACCCAGTGCAATGAGGAAATGAGGAGTGCTTTGGAGGGTGCGATTCGAGAATATCGGTTCACGCAACCCGACCTTAGACCACGCATACCTCGTTTGCCCATGCATAACAAAAATAGGGCGCTGGTGGCTGTTCTGGATTCGCAGTTGTCAAACTATTTTGATAACTGCGAAGACCTCACCGATGCTCACTCAATCCTGTATTGTGCGGCTGTAGCGGCATGTCGTGTAGCTCATGTCAAATTTTCTGATGATAGAGCTACACGACCTAAACCAGCCGTACCGCCATGGCAGTACAGGATTGAACGACGTATTGGTGGGGCCAGAGCACTCATCGGCAAACTGATCTGCTTCAGGGAGGGCAATACTCGTCCTAGAGTGATGCGTTTTGTGAGGCGGGCGTTCTCGGGGACTGATATCAGTCCTCGAGACTACATGTCCCGTATCACAGAGCGCATCGACTTCCTGAAGCAGAAAGTGTATGCATGGGCAAACCGTATTCGTAGGTATAAGCGGCGGGTGGACCGATACACTCAGAATCGCACTTTTCAAAGAGATGAAAGGTGGGTATACAGGGCTTGGGAGCGACCGGACCAAGGTGTGGCTGACACGCGCCTACCGGATGATGATGCCATGTGTTCGTTCTGGCGCAGCATCTGGTCGGTGCCTGTTAGCCATACCGAGGGTGAATGGACTCAGGGGGTCGAGCGAGCGTGCGATCTAGTACCAGAAATGGGGGCAATCACTATCAGCCCCCAAGACGTAGTTCGTGCGGTCCGTCCGTTGCCTAACTGGAAATCTGCAGGGCCGGATGGACTGCACAACTTTTGGATTAAATGGTTCACAAGGTCACACGCTCGCCTGGCGATCCTGTTCCAGTCAGCCTTAGAGTCAGGGTCGCTGCCAGAGTTTCTGACAACAGGTATAACCCACCTGCTCCATAAATCGGGTAGTACTGCGGAGCCCAAAAATTATAGACCGATTACCTGTCTTCCGACGGTCTATAAAGTTCTTACATCCATTTTGAGAGCTAAAATTAACAAACACATTGATGACAATTCTATCATGTCCGCTTCTCAAAATGGATGTAGGAACGGGTCCCGCGGTACTAAGGAGCTACTCCTCATTGATATGGCCATTAGTCAACAGGTTCGCCGTTCCCGAAGCGATCTGTCGACATGTTGGATAGACTATAAGAAGGCCTATGACTCGGTGCCACATACATGGCTCATGAGGGTGCTAGAGTTGTATAAAGTTGATGCAACTCTGCGCACCTTCCTGATGTCATGTATGGGGCAATGGAGGACAGTCCTTCGCTATCCAGGATGTCGGCAAATCCAGAGGAATAGCGAGCCGATAAGGATAGAGCGAGGTATATTTCAGGGCGATAGTTTGAGTCCACTTTGGTTCTGCTTAGCCTTGAATCCTCTTAGCACGCTGCTGGAGGATTCAGGTCTAGGCTATCGGTTGAGGAGAGGTGGTCAAGTTATATCTCACCTCCTTTACATGGATGACCTGAAACTCTTTGCCCCCAACGATTTGCAACTGATGGAGCTACTGAAGGTAACTGAAACTTTCAGTAGCGCCATCAGGATGGAATTTGGTGTGGACAAATGTGCGGTCATGCATGTAAAGCGAGGGGAGATTGTGGAATCTGTGGGAACCCAGCTCTCGGATTCCATAAATCTTAGATCCCTCTCAGCAACCGAAACCTATAAGTATTTGGGTATGTCGGAAGCGCTGGGCATCAATGTTGCTGACATGAAGCAATCGTTGAAGGAGCGCTTCTTTGGCCGCCTGAAAAAAGTATTTAATAGTCTTTTATCAGGCGGCAATAAGGTACGTGCCTTCAACGGTTGGGTCATGCCGGTTCTGATGTACTCTTTCGGCATACTCAAATGGACTCAAACAGAACTAGACGCCCTGGATAGGAGGGTCCGTACATTGTTGACGGCATATCGAATGCATCACCCGCGTTCTTCTGTTATGAGACTGTATATCCCGCGGAAGTGTGGGGGTCGAGGCTTTTTAAACGCTAAGACTCTCCACAATCGCGAGATATGCAGTCTCAGGGAATATTTCCTTGAAACCGACGTGGGGATGCATCGAGATGTGGTCGCAGTGGACAAGGGCCTCACCCCGCTTTCCTTGGCTAAAGAGAACTGGCGCAAACCCTTAGTGCCTGACACTAACGACCGCATGGAGGTATGGCAGAGTAAAGAGCTTCACGGACGCTTTTTCCGGGCCCTGCATGGGCCCGATGTAGACCTATCAGCGTCCGTAGCCTGGCTACGTTGCGGGGACCTCTTCGGAGAAACCGAAGGTTTTGTCTGTGCAATTATGGATGAAGTTATGATGACGAATAACTACCGGAGATTTATTGTGAAGGACGGTACGGTTGACATATGTCGGGCATGCCACCGTCCAGGCGAATCAATCCGTCACATTATCTCCGGGTGTTCTCGTCTGGCTAACGGAGAGTACTTGCATAGACACAACCTTGTAGCCAGGATTATCCATCAGCAACTTGCTCTAAAATACAACCTTGTGGAATCGGAAGTGCCGTACTATAAGTATGTGCCCGACCCAGTTCTCGAAAATGGCAGTATCACATTGTACTGGGATCAATCCATCATCACTGACAGGACTATTGTAGCCAATAAGCCTGATATAGTGGTGGTGGATCGATCAGAGCGGCGCACAATGATTGTTGACATAACGGTCCCGCATGATGAGAACCTCGTGAAAGCCGAGAAAGATAAGAAAATCAAGTATCTTGACTTGGCTCGCGAGGTTGTCGACATGTGGGATGTGGACTCAGCGATCATTGTGCCGATAGTCGTATCAGCCCATGGCTTAATTGCCAAGAGCCTCGACCAATACCTGAGGAGGCTCTCGTTAGGCAGCTGGATCAAGGGCTTGATTCAGAAAGCGGTACTCCTAGACACGGCTCGTATTGTTAGGAGGTTCCTCTCTCTGGAGCCCTGACCGCCGGTAGCTTGGACCCTGTTCCCGATACCGGTGGGCTACTATTTTTTATATTTTTAAATGTTTTTTTATATGGTTTTTGTTAAGAAATATTTAAAAATGTAATTAGTAAGTAAGAAAATAAATAAAGGAAATAATAAGTTAAATGTTTTTTTATATGGTTTTTGTTAAGAAATATTTAAAAATGTAATTAGTGTGTAGGAAAATAAATAAAGGAAATAATAATAAGTTTATTTATTGCTCCTTAAAAATATAACATATTGGACAGTATTTAAATGCAGTTAGGATGAAGCACAAAGAAAAATATGAGCAACTGCGCCTGAGCTAGGCAGAGCCTGTATTTCAGGTCACAAGTTAATAATTAAGTAGTTAATAACTCTTCCTTGGCAGTCGGGTAAAAATATAGCTTGGGGATCACTGTCAACTTTCAATGTAACCTGCCTATAAATAACATTTTGTTAGACCACTAGCTGTGCCCCGCGGATTCATACACCGTTTTGCTCGGCCCCTAAGGGATTGCCCTTAGGTGATGTTAAATAATAACTGGCTAAATACTAACAGCCGCTCGGATCAATTTTCAGGTTAAGCCACGTTTGCTTAGGTTGGTCTATGGATGGGACCCATTACATATCAAGTTTCCCCCGTGCCTCGGTAAGCACGTTGAGTCGCTGGCCAAAAGTCTGACAACCAGACTTATCAAGGGGTATCGTATAACCTAGTACTGGGTTGTGGAGGTTAAATAGGCAGTCGCTCCATGTAAAATACTGGTATTCAGCTGCATCCGGTTAGACTGGAAGCCGACCCCAACATAGTTGAGAAAAGGCTAGGCAGATGATGAGTTCCAGATATTAGCCCTTTCAAACAAATTGACTCTACAGCTTTATGATATTTAGCATAAATTCATGACATCTCAATCTATTTATTTATTACCTGGATAATTAACGATTGCCTATTAATTGTAACTCGTTTTTTATTCAAAGGGTTTTTTAGGAGACGGGTATTGACCATGTCAATACTTTACAAAAGTAGTAAGTGTCACACACGTTTCATGTTCTGGTAGGTACCTATGTTGTTGGTAATTTTGTGATACATATTATTAACGTATTTAATAAAACATAAAAGTTTGTAGGTATTGACATTTATTAAAAATTTGGCATGTTAGATCATCGGAAAGGTGTTATGTCCACTGAGTTAACGCTTCAGGAGCTTAGTTGAGTTCCTCGGGGAGGATGACGGCGGCTTCAGGGATGATGGGGACTCCGATCTGGACGGGCTCGACGGGCACGGGGGCGACCTCCACAACCTGGACGGGCTCAGGGGCGGCCTCAACAATCTGCACGGGCGTAGCGGGAATCTCACCGACGGGCTCAGGGCGGCTGATGGGCTCAGGCCTGACAACGGCAACGGGACCAACGGGGACGACCTCAGGGACGGCGGGGGAGGCCTTGTTTACGTTGACGATGATCTGGACCAGGGGAGACTGACCAGTGGGGATCTCGCCGATGACGACGGGGGAAGGAGCAACGGGGCCAGCGACGGCGCCACCATCAGGCTTGGGGGGAAGTGGTCCACCGGGTACGACGGGGTTTGGGATGATAGCGGGGCCGACGGCGATGGGCTCGGGTTTGTCGACGACAACGGGGTTTGGGATGATAGCGGGGCCGACAGCAATGGGGTTGATCGCGTTGATGATGTCGGCGAGCTGTTCCTCTAGGAGGATGGCGGTGGCGGGGTCGGTGTTGGGGCTGTTGATGGCGGCGATGATGGCCTCAACCGCTGCGAGGTCAGTGTCCACGGGCTTGCTCAGAGGCACGGCGACGGTAAGGGCCACGAGGGCAGCGAAGGCAACGAAGAATTTCATTTTTCAGGCTTTTTTTTGGTCTGAAAAGAGAAACAAGTATGCATTTATATTTCTGATCCTTTTAAATGTAACCTCACCCGTACTATGTGAAGGGGTAGACATAGATGTACCTAATGTATCCAAATCGTCGTCCGACGGAGATATGGGCAGACGACATAGTTGCCATCGGGGATAAAACCTGGATGAGGCTGGCACAGGACCGTGGGGCACAAGAAAAGAGAGGCCTATACCCAGCAGTGGGTGAGTTCGGGCTGTGGATGATGATGATGAATGTATACACATTCACCTATCAGCAGTAAGTGATATCTTTACATAAAGTAGTACAATTTCTACTTAGAAATCAGATCGGCTCGGGATTTGAACCACGAACCACACTACTAGGAAGTCACGAACTCACTATGTGACCACTAAACCATCGATGAACCAAAGATTTTATTTTACGATAAGAATTTTTTTAAATATTGTAATTATTATAAAAAAATATTATTAATAGAAACTTCAGCTTACCTTTGCTGATTGCGATGCTCAAGAAGATGCTATTACAATCATGTCTTTCTGTTTTTAAATTTCACGTTTTATACCAAAACGTTATCATATCAGAAGAACTAAAATTATTGTTTATGGTCCAAATAAATTGATAAATGCGATGCGCCATACATTTTTATTATGGTTGTAATTGGTATTAATGGATGGCTTATAACCAGTTACGTCAACTACAAACTTAGATAACTAATTTGCTTCTTGGCTGGTCCTATGTGAGATCTTGTGTCCCAAACGGCTCGACCTGGGGCCATGCTGATCCCGAGCAGTAGGCAGGTACCTACTTGTAAGTTTACTGGTTTGGACCATGTACCGTCTTAAGTGCGTAAGCTATGAGGAGCGTATAGGAAATTTTCTTTTCAATTGCCCAGAAGGGCAAATGGACATTGAAAATAGGACGCGTGCGAGGGAGTAAGCTACTGTAATCCACACACAACGCGGACGCAGTGCGTGTTATCGATAGGTACCCGCTAAACACCAACTCACCAAGCCACTAAAAAACCTTAGTGGTTTCAATGAGACATAAGTAATTATGTGAAATGTTCATATCACAATTCTTAGTTTCTTTGTCAGACAGCCACGAGACAGGACCTTCTGGTAGTCTTCCGCAGCTAAACTAGAGTAGATAATATAATATGTTAAAGTTCTTTAGACACATGTTGGCTGAGCCAGATTCTGGTTGTAAAGACACATCCCACTGCTAGGACACATAAAGTCTCGCGGAGTTGGAGTGCCGTAATGCACCGAACGTGACGTGCTGTTACTTTTATCACTTTCGGCGCTGGACCGTTGCAGATCCAGGAGCCAGCTCAAAGTCCCTTACGGCATTTCAACGTTCCACCACTGACATAACTCCGAATAAATGTTTGTCATTCTAAAAAATGTCCCCGAATAGATTATGGTAAATTAAAAGCAGGTGCTTATTTATTATTTCATATAATGCAATAAACTGATAATAGTGATAACGTCTACACACTGTTAATACCAGAGATCTCCTACCGTCTTTCAGACTTAGACTGACTTGCGGGCTGATTGGACTTAGGTATATGTATACAACATTATTTTTAGTATATGCGAAACCTGAATATAGTTTGTTCAGAATAAGTAGCTGAATCAATTCCAATCATTTTTAAAACATGTTATATTTTTTCCCAAAAATATTTAAAAAAGTTAAAAGTTTGACACCAAGCTACTTTAAGTACCTACCTATCGCAATAATTTAGGTACCTACTACCAAATTATTATTATTAATGAGCTCAAGACGACGCTGTAGGCGCGCGCTGCGTGGTGACCACGATTTTGTGCGGACAACTACCTAACAGAACAAGCTTATAACTTTGTGATTTTTCATGATTCAGTTTTGAAATTTTGTACATAGATTCTTTACATAAAAGTATTAAACACGTGTATCTTTACTTTTAACTTTTTTTTCTCTTGGTCCATTCCTCTTGGTCCACATTAAATCCTCACTCGATGTCCTCCGCCCTGGGAAGAGCGGAGGGATCTGTCAGACACTGACTAAAACCACCCTGGCGTTCTCTTGCTCACGTGCGTCAGGGGGCAGCGGGCATATAATGCGACTTCCGCTGCCCCAGACTGGTGGCGGCCCGTTTGATTCGAGGGCCTCGTCCTTTTGTTGTCGTAGGTGGCTGGGGGAGTGGGGAGGTGCCTATGTCAAGCTGTGGCCTGCGACAGACTGAGTTAGTTGACGTACTTCAACAGCATGTAATGAGTGATTTAACATAGGATAAGTATCTTATCATCTGTCTAGCCTTTTCCAACTATGTTGAGGTCGGCTTCCAGTCTAACCGGATGCAGTTGAAACCTAGTTATTGCAAGGAGTGACTGCCTCTTGCTTCCACAACACTGGCGCTTTAATTAGACTGGTTCGCCTTTCATTAATCAGTACAAAATCATCATTCACCAGTTAAAATCCATCCTGATGCGTCTGTATTATCAATCCGCCACGTCATAGAGCGATTGTCTTCTGACCTTCATAACCCAATAAGAAAAGAAAGAAAAAATATTTATTTGTCGCAGGGCCATGACTTGCATCATACAAAATGACAAAAAAAAACAATAAATATACAACGCATAACATACATTTATAAATTCAACATGACGGAACATAAAAAAAAAGTTACAAGTTGGACATAGTGACTGCGACAAGCAGGTTGCCAGTCAGCATGATGCTGTGCTATGACATTACTTAGTAGATCGTACGTACCTACTTACGACATAACTTACCTACTTACATTTTCCATTAAAAAATCGACTTATATCTTGAGCGACTAGACTAAAAATAACTTAACATCACGCCTGTTTTACCAAAGGGTTTGGCAGACATATTGAGCAACACGTTCAAATGAGAATCGTCACGCGACAGCGACTCCTAAGACAACAAATGAAAGAAGTGAGCATGCGTCGAATTACCGCAACGTGCGACGCGACTACGAGACACGACATTCACGGATTTGTTAGCTTATGGACAGATTCGCTTTACGCCAGATTCGCGTTAGGTCAGATTCGCATAAAGAAAAAATCGCTTAAAGACAGAAATACAGTCGGATAAAAAGTAATTTTATTCATTAATACGAAACATCAGAGAAAATAAAAAAAAAAAACCTTACAGACATCGTTACTAACCAAAAATAACTGTACTTATTTTTAATCCTAACTGTTTTCTATAATAACCAAATTCGGTAAATGTTTTAAACATTCTAAAGTTGAAAACAATATAATTAATTTAACCATTCTTTTAATTTTTATAACAAGTAATTAACCAATGACTGCCTTGTTGGTCTAGTGGTCGCAATTGCAACTGCTGAAGATGAGGTCCTGGGTTCGATTCCCGGGTCGGGCAATTTTTTATTGGATTTTTCCATCACGAATTCCTGAGTAGCACCCACGGAGTCTGGATTTGTGCCCGGCTGATGGCAATAAGCTCGCCCCCTATGACCTGCGACATAAACATAACTGGCGAAATGTGGGGCTCCTATATTAGGTACACCTCTGCTTAACCCCTCGGAGATTACAAGCATCACATTATGTGATGCAATAAACCCACTGAAGCAACCATATTGCCGTGTAACGCCGGTGATGGCAATTTAAAACTGTCATGCATAACCTGTCGTCTATGGCCGGCTTAACACTCGCCAGTCGTCACCCATAAACTACAGTTAATGACATTAAGAAAATTAGCTATTGTGTTACTTGAACTATCTAAACGGTCTCATGCATGATAATTACCGAGTCAGGAACCTTTCAAATTACTTTAGTAAATTGTTGCTATTTCGATTTTCCGTGCAATTTTTCCATAATTTCAAATATTTTTTTACTACTGGCTTAAATAACAACTCCTTTTGGGTTTCGCCGCAGTCGGGTAAAAAAACCAGGCAAGTGCGAGTTCTTCTTCTTGTAGGTGTAACTTATTTGCTGCGGGACTATTCGAAAGAGATACCGCGGCCCTGGAACACAAAGGGCAAAGAAGGAACATGGATGGGTTTTAGTCAGTACAAGTCATCAATCATTTGATGATTTCCCATCCTAAAAAAAAAAAAAAAATACAAGGTGTAACTTATTTATGGCTTATCCAAAAAATATATGAAAAACATATGTTGAGGTACCGATGAGGTACATACCTAGTACCTATATTTTAACGAAAAGATGAACTAGTTATAACGCCTACAACTAGGTGAAACCGGTTTGATCCAGCCATTCTGAACTCAGAATGGCTGGCGACTTTCCTCGTAATAGTATTCCCTCTTTAGCGAGTTACTAGTAATTTGATGTCTGGTACCAAATAGTATAAAATAGGTATAAAAGCTTGGTAATGCTCAAAAAAAAGAAAAAAAAAAACGAATGAATGATAATATGAAAATGAAATGAATTTGAATTTGATTTGAATTTGAAAACTCCAAAATCATCCTTGGTCCAGTCATCCTGAAGCAGACAAAGTTTGAGATATGAGACTTTTTCATCAAAGCAGTTTGATGAAAACTTTAACATACTATGAAAAACAAATTTAGTTTTGCTGTTGAATGTAATACATTCCATGGTGTAAAAGAGATGGTGTTAGACGACCTGTATCTCATCATCATCATCATTTCAGCCGAAAGACGTCCACTGCTGGACATAGGCCTCCCCAAAGCGTCGCCACATTGACCGGTCCCGTGCGACTCGCATCCAGCGGATCCCTGCAACCTTCACCAGGTCATCGGTCCACCTAGTGGGAGGCCTTCCAACGCAGCGTCTTCCGGTTCGCGGTTGCCACTCCAGAACTTTTCAGCCCCATCGGCCATCCGTTCTGCGAGCAATGTGCCCTGCCCACTGCCACTTAAGACCTGTATCTAGCCTGCTTTAAGACGTCATAGTAACCCCCTGGTGGCCTACTATGACGTCTTAAAACAGGAGTAATTCCAGTGTGGGAAAGAGATGGCGCTGGACAACCTGTATAGCTCTGTCTCTTTCCCACACTGGAATTACTCCCACTTTAAGACGTCATGGGTTACTATGACGTCTTAAAGTGGGAGTAATTCGAGGGAGTAGTTCCCAGCTCTACGGAGTCCCAACCAAGTCTTACTTACCTGTCATCTTTCCAAGATAAGATTATTATTTTTTTAGGCTTTACTGTCCCACAACTGGGCTAAGGCCTCCCCCAATAACTTCCATGAGCTCTTTTGCCGTGCCTCCTTGAACCAGCCACCGCGGTACGCGTCCTGCTGCGTAGTTATTAACAAACGCTTCGATTCGATTTCAATTCGACAAGTCGTAAATATCTATCTATCTTTTTTAGGCATTACGAAAGCGAGCGAGATGGAAATACGACTTTCCGAATCGAAATTGAATCGAAGCGTTTGCCAATAGCGACTCGCCACCTCTTTCTAGTTCGGCCTCGGCCCGAGGAAATTCATTATTGATGGAAAATCTAATGGAATTTGGTAGTTTCTGCCCACTATCATGAGGGTGCCTAGTCTACCATCAAACCATGTGAAAAAAGGCATTAGCGTATGTATATAATCTCTAAATTCTGTCGCATTTTAGCAACCGAAGTACTAACGCTACCTATTGTAAAGAGCACAATAGCTGTTTTGTAATTCCATGCGTGATATCGCAACTAACCATTTACCAATATAATCCGATAACGACGAATATGTGATTCTGATAACAACTAGGTACTTACAACCATTTACCTGCATTCAGATAAGTACCTACCTAAGTAGCAAGTAATGCCTATGGGCAATAGGCCATAGTACCTACCTAATTGCACTTTCGTCGTTCGTTTGTCGTATGAGAAACTAGCTTTTGCCCGCATGCCCGCAGCTTCGCTCTCTTTAATTTAGAATTTGACAATCAATTCAGGTCGTAGGTACTCTGCTTGTAATATTATAATAAATGTAATTCAATCATGATTCGAAAGACAAGTGGCGCCATCTATTATCATAAGAATGTTAGTTGTTTTCCTCAGGAACACCACTTTTTTGGGGATAAAACCTATATCCGTTTCTGTACACCTGCCAACGTGTATGCTAAATTTCAGGATGTTCGCTTCAGTGGTTTAGGCGTGTAAAGGTAATAAACCAACAAACAAACTTACTTTCGCATTTATAATATTAGTTAAGACTAAATAAATTACAATATGTAACCACCAAGTCATCATCTTGAAAGACACACTTGAATAAACCGTACAATAATTATCAACATAATCGTAATATAATATGAGGTAGGTACAGACGCCAGCCCATCAAGCTACTACAATCTGTCAAAATTCTTTAATAGATTTTCAACTTTATCAGCAATTTATCATTTAAGGTTGATTGAGAAAATATGACAATTTCGGGTAGCTTGATGTGCTGGCGTCTGTACAAAGTCCGAGCCTGTACTGGATGAAAATTGCTCGGACTATCTCGTTGGTGCGGTACTGCTAAGCATGAGGTCCTACAGGGATCGCAGGAAAGTATTATTCGGTTATTCCTTTTAGAATAATTCAGTAGCAGCCCGGACAGACGGAGCAGAGTAGCGTTTCTACCGAGTCAATGGTTTAACATGGGCTTGTAGTACTTATGAAAATATACATGGAAAAAAAAGACGCTGGTGGAATGCATGTGGCAAATATAGGAAACAACAGATTTTTTTATCACAGTTCATAAAGTTAGTTCCATAGTAAAAAAGTTGGTTCATCTATACAAATAAATGAAATTGAAGTGTCTGTTTGTAATATCAAAATAACAGCTTTTTACTGAATTCATATTATGAAAATTTCACACCCACTCTCTTAAACAATTGATCGTATTTTCTTTTATTTTTATTTATTTATTTTTTCTCTTAGTTCATAAGTTTATAATGTAAGGGAGCGGAGCCTTCAACTACAGGCATTTTCTATGCCTAAATGGAGACTCCTCGTCATGCAATGTAAGCCAAAATGATATGAAATAAACGTATCTTTTTTTTTTTATAAAACATTTCTTTCAATTTTGTTCTGTCTGTCGTTTGTTCCAGCTAATCTCTGAAACGGCTGAACCGATTTTGGGGACTTATACTGGTAGATAGCTGATGTTATAAGGTAAAAAAAAACCCTTGAAATTGTTAACAAACTCCGATTTAAAAAGCAAAGTTTTTTTTTTTAAATAATTTCACGCGAACGAAGTTGGCTAGTGATAATTAAAATGAGTGCACTACCTACATCTCTGTGCAACCCTGCGGGTGCTGCGGGGAAAACAGGGATGAATGTAATGTTAAGGTCGGACGAAGAGATTTTGATCGTGGCGTGACAATGTTACTTAATCTCGTACCTACATAAAGAAAGACGATGGCTAGCATTCCCCTGCCGTGTCGAATGACACACGACACGTGGCTAAGCAATAATAACCACACGTATCGATTTCCGAGGTTAAGCAATGCTTGTCAAGGTCGGTTCCTAGACGGGTGACAGTTCATATGACATAACGACACCCGCCTGTGTTTCAGAAAGCATGATGAACCGTTGGTTCCTGTCGTCATTTGTAGATCTTTGACATTCGTTATGGGTATAGTGTAGATAGCAGTCCTAGAAAGTCTGACAACCAGTCTTACCAAGGGTTATCCTGTTACCTCGTTACTGTCTTAAAGTATTCTGTATTTGTTTTGACTGGAAGCCAACCCTAAGATACTCTAGTAAAGGTTAGGCAGATGCGTTGACACGAAACAGACTGGACAAACCTTTACCCAGGCACCCAGTTGTGGAATAGCAACGGCTGGTTGAAAAAAATTGTTGCAAATGCCGCTGATCCTAGATCCAAGACACTTAATACTCTGAGTCTCTGACATCACTCACAAAAAGACAGGATGTCCTATTCTTCACTGATAGGTGGCTACGTCACGTCCTGTTTTCGACCAACAATCTCAAGAAACGCATGAAGCACAATAGGGAAGAATACTAAGCCGACTTATCTAGATCCAACGGCTTTGTATTGTGAAGATTATCAGCTTATAAGTGAGTTCAAACGTAAAGTAATCGCAGCCGGTCATCAGAGTCATTTATTACGGGCGTAAGTCGGTGGCGTGTTGTGTTTCTTTATCTGTTTTTAGTTCCTTTATTTTGCATATAGTAGGTATGCCATGTTTCATTTGCATTTGTTTCCGATTTGATAAAACTGAAAAAGAAGTTTTTTTTTTAAAGAAAAACAAGCGATTTGTTTTTCGACATTGTTCGGATACCGTAAGTAAAAATAAAACCCAAACTTTTGAAACTCATAGGTGGCTCTTGCCATTTGGTGATCTATTGCCATAACCAGAAGGTCATGTCATGACATAGGAATAGACAGATTTATCCAACTTAATCTTCGTCATCTGCCTAACCTTTTTCCCCAACTATCTACCTATGTTTTGGTCGGCTTCCAGCCTAACTAGATGTAGCTGATAAGTAAGTACCAGTATCTTACCTTTAATCTAAAAGTATTTCCTATTTCTGAATAAACTACGTAGGTAGGTACCTACCTACTGTACTTTCTTAGAGGTTATCAGAGGTGCAAGAACATAATTGCCTACTTATTATAATAGTTAGGTCATAGGAATCTAACCTACTGACCGACAATGGCCGCGATAGTTACTGCATTGACGCATTTCTAGATTTTCTTCATGAACTCTACCGTCAGATCAAACAAAAACTATTTTTTTTACGTCGGCTATAAATTTTAATGAGGAATATTTATAATCAGATTCCTTAGATAGGTACTCATATTCTTATACTCCGAAAGTATCAGTTTGTTTCTTTGTAGGAAAAGGCTAAGAGGGCACTCAGGAAAAGGACTGCAATGTTATGTTCGAAATAAATAGGTTCATACATAATTAGCTACCTATATTAGGTACCTACCACACCAAATCCTGAGCTTTATAAATCTTCTTTTCTTTTTCGTGTAGATAGTGCCTAACCTGGTGTCACAGTATTTATACCGCCCATGGGCCTTTGACTTGGCTTTACATGCCGTCGAGAAATTTCTCTCAGGCATGTATGGTTTCCTGAAGATGTTTTCCTTCATCGAAGCTAATGATAAGAAAGAAAGAAAGAAAATATATTTAACCTATGATAATTATACAATAGATACGCATATAAATCCGTGCCTGCCTGTTTTTTTTTCGGGTGGGAATTCATCAAATGACACCGATCCATGTCGCCATGAGATCGCGCCGGAGGTCTGTCCGCTGAGCGGCGATTTGCCGCGGCAGCGGAGTTTCCCCCCGACGTAGTGCCTCCGCGCGCCATTCGTGCAGGCGCGCGAGGGCTATCGCCTCCAGATCCCATGGCGGCAATCCGGCAAAGAGGCTCACCGCCTCACCGGAGATCATGCGGTACCCCCGGACGAGCCTTAGGGCTTACCTTTTGGGGCGCGTTCAGGTAGGTAGTGGGCGGCCTCAAAGAACGCGCCCACACCGGGGCCCCGTAAAGGGCCATGGACCGCACGACCCCCGCGTAGAGCCTCCGGCAGGAGGCGTTTGGACCCCTCAGGTTGGGCAAGAGCCGCTTGAAGGCAGCCCCGGTCCGTTCCAGTTTGGGGGCCAAACGTCGGAAATGCTCCACGAAGTTCCACCGGCTGTCGAGGACGAGTCCTAGGAGAGGTGCCTGCCTTGGATTCGAATTTCTGTTCTGCGATCTCTTAGGACCCCCAACCCAACATTACATACCTACCTGGTACCTACCTAATTAGTTCAACTTGTAACTAGAAATTAATCAATTTAAAATTAATTAATTTAAAATTAAAATGCCTGCCCTAATCTGTACCCATCTTCTAAAAGAAAATACAAGCGTGAGTTGTGTTGAACCTAGGTGTAGGTAGTTTACTAATTTCTTCTCCTTACACCGTTTACATTACGAGCGATTGATATAGAACCAAGTAGGTAGGTACCTATCTACTAGCAGTTATCAGACTTAACGGGGCATAGTACAATCATTCGTGGCGATAATCGGATTGATAAATTAGCAGTCGAATCATGCATGCTACACGGGCCATAGCATGCATTCCTCTGTATCCAGGCAGGCATTCCCGGTTACACCAGAGAGTACCTACCACATTAACTACACATCAAGTTAGTTTTCTTTGAAAATCAGGATCTACCTACCAACTTATTTTAGAGCAATGGTGTACTGATCACTTAGTGGTATCGGTCCCGAACTCACGACTTATAGTTATTAGGTTATGGGTGCAAACCCCAGCCGGCTACTACCTACAATGCGTATCACCACTACTCTCAAAATAGCGAAAGAAAACGTTAAAATAAAACTAAAATTCGAAGACATGTGACATCCACCAACCCGCGCTGGGGTCGCCGGGTATGGATTATGGCCCACCCCTGCTCACATAAACGAGGCCTGTATCTCAGAAGTGGGATAGTATAGGTGTATATCCTACATTATAATTCTCTTTCCTACATAAGTACCTACTACATTTTTAATAACAAAATTATAGGTATAAAACTATTAAAAATAGTGGCCCATCAGCATCGGGAACAGGGCTCTTGAGACGATCCTCCTAACAATACGCGCCGTGTCCAGAAGCACCTACTTACTGCTTTATGAATCAAGACCTTGATCCAGCTGCCAAGCGAGAACTTAATTATTATCTATGGTCTATTGTTTTACTTTATCAAGAAAATCAACCTTATACCTCAACATTTATATCTCCTACTTAAATTGTAAACTAGCTATTTACGCATCTATTTATGTACGATTAACATCATTATAACTAGATAATTATCATCTCGCGGAAATACAAATCATAATGAGATACCTATATTCGTCATCAAAGTTACTTAGGAAAATAATAAGAATACACGGAAAAACAACACGATAGGTTTACAGTCGCTAGATTTTTAAACAACGGCCTAAATAAAGTTTGAATATTAAAAACAGTACCAACTGCAGTAACTGCACATTAATAAACTACATGGAGTACTTGGAGTTCACCCTAGCGGAAAATCCACTTGAAAACATGTCTGATGAAAATTTCAACAAAGAAAAGGGGGAGAAATAGTGATTTTGAATTGTTTTATTTGAATATTTCGTCATTTAGCAGTGTTACCAACCACTGCGCGAATGGGAGCAATCAAAATTCATTCAGCTAAGTCTGATAGATATACAGTTATCTACAAACAATAACATTATTGTTTGGTAACAGTAATAAACATAATAAAACAAAACTCTGAATTCTCAACATGTTTATTGACAATATGCAGTATAAAGGTCCATTTCATGGAATTTATTTTGAGATTTTTATGAATAATAATTTATAATTGCACTAATATGAAATACCAACTTAATAAATAATTACATATGAAATTACAAAAGGTACAACATGTCTCTATGTTGTTATAGGTTCTATAGCTTTGGTGTGATGCAAATTATATAACTTTGAGCTTTGCACATACTATAAATAAGAAATAATTTATTGAAAGTGACATTATAAAAGGGAACAGCAAGAACTATAACACTCATAACTTATACATAATTGTTTCTTTTATATCATTAACCCCTCACATACCACTTAAATATAGCCATTTAATAAATTCAAACCCCTCACAATTCATTTCTACATTGTGTATTTAAAATACATAATAAATGACTAAGGTACCAACACTATAAATACAAGTCATATATTTTATTGATTTTGTGTGCAAATGTACTGTACAAAGTACACTTGCTTCCTGAAGTTGATGTCTTATTTCGAGGTGAATGGGTCACAATAATATAAACAGTGGCAATTAACAGTTAGGAGCAGAATGTTTCACAAACATAATAGCAAACTAGATAGATAACAGTCTCAATTTCTAATCAGACTACAAAATAATAAATTTTAAACCAACAACACCGAATAGCTCCTGCACCAATTCACACAAAATTAAACTAATAAATAAATAATTACTTCAAACTTTCCTTGCATAAAAACGTCTTCTTAGTTCATCAATATCAATGAGGTAGTATGTACCGGGGAACAATACGTCTATAGAGCCAGATGGTTGATAAGGTGCTGTGTGGTAGTTCATAGTTCTATTGTCCATGATATCAGAGAACTTATTAGGCTCCACACATTGTCTCTCATCCAATAGAGACACGGTTTTATTCAAGGAATTTAATAATTTAGCCAATTTGGAACCAACACTCATGTCATCGCAAATATTTATAGAATACATTGTAGATGCAAGACCTGATCCATATGAAAATAATCCAAACTTCTTCCCGACCAGCTGTTCAGGAGATTTACTAATGAGGTATGATGCAAGGCCACCGTACAGTGATGGAGTGTACATGTTACCTACATTCTTAGCTATGTACAGTGATGGCTTGGTTTTCTCATCAAACAGAGCTTGGCTGTATGTCATGAATGCTTTTTCGACATCTCTGTCAAAGTATGTTTCTTCCAGTTTGAAGGAACTGAATTTTGATAAGCCTGGAAATTGTTTTTCTCGTTGTTCTGGTGATGCATTAAGAAAATCATTGAAGCATACTCTAGCCAGAGATTTCTGTACTAGTTTACTGTAAGGACAGTGGAACAACATACCGTCTAAGCTCAATAAGCCTTTGAAGTCAGGATCAATTTTTCTCATCTTCTTACAATATAAGTTGTAACAATTATCTAAAGCACTGAGGTAGCATTTTATAGAGAGCTTCCCGTCCACTAGGGGGAATTCTGATGACAGGTCTGGCTTGTAGAAATCATATGCATGGGTCATGTATGAGGCACGAACACCGCAGTCCAGCACTAGAGGTGCACCTGGCCCTATGAGCATGGCCACTGCTCCAGCACCCCCTGTAGGCCTTGCTGGGCCTTTACCATACACTGCAATGTCTCCTGCCACCACTATTGCCTTCCTACCGTCCCAGGAAGATGACTCCACCCAGTTCACAGCATTGAACAGAGCTGCAGTACCACCATAACAAGCATTTGTTGTGTCTATACCTTCAATGTCTGTAGCTCCTTCCTCAGCGAATAAGGTCATGAGGTAAGTCTTCACACTTTTACTTTTGTCTATAATTGTCTCCGTACCAACCTCCAGCCGTCCAATATCATGAAGATTGATGTTATTTTTCTCTATCAGTCTGTGTAAAGCTGTCATGCAAATTGAGTTTATGTCTTCCCTGTCCGAGCAAAAGCCCATTTTGTGTTGGCCGAGGCCGATCGTGTACTTGCCGGTTGACACTTCGTCGAATTTTTCCAGTTCCGTTTGGTCTACGTACTGTGAAGGGAAGTACAACTCCATGGCGAGGATGCCGACGTTTTCTACTCTTCCGCCCATCTTTGTTAGTAACTTTCACGCTCGAGATTAGTGTTCGTGGTCCGTTATATAGTCGGTACGTGTTACCCGTGCGATGTAACCGGCGCAAACTGATGCCTCGGGCCCGCGCCTGCCGCGTCTCGCACGGTGCCGACGTCAGCACCCAGCCTCACGTTACCGGCACGAATACACCATTGACCTAATACCAATAACCAGCTTTCTTTCGCTCTTACGCGAACGTCCGATAACAGTATTTACGTTGCGCCGAGCGCGCCACCGATTAGTACTCGTGTATAGCAATGTCACGATCAACTTGTCCGTTTTATGTTTACATTAACTTTGCGTAAATGTTTTGTTATTTTAACTTATAAATTTATGCCGCTTGATTCCATTTTCTTCCGGATTTTAGATTTCTAATTTGACACAGTTTTGACAGTAAGAGAAATCATGTGGTTACGTCAAATAGTTATGTCATGAAATAGCACCGTTCGGGAATGTGCCTAGAAAATTATCCCTTGGAAAATCGTTCATCATAATAAAAAATCTAAATGAAATAAAAACCAAACAATATCACATAAATGATTAACCTATACCTAGATTAGTGAACATGCAAACTTTCACTGAGAATAACGGTAGCCTAGAGCTTGAATGAGCGACATACCAAGGAGAACTGGTATTCAAAATAATGGAGATGAGTATTTAGGTACCTACTCACCTACTTAAATAATTAACAGTCGTTAGCCTATTAAAATATTATTAGATCATTGACCCGTATATTCAGGCCAGACGACCTTAATTCGGTAGACTGCACATTCTTATACTTATCAGTTTTATCTAATTAATGTCGTAAAATGACTTGCAAGAAGACCTGATAAAAATCCAAAGTGTGGTTTACAAATTAGGAAATCCTGTACTTATGTGTAGAAAGATTTAACTACCTACAGACCGTTTCAGACCGTTTCCGTACAGTTTTGTAAGTAAGTCGTAGGAGATGAAAAAAATGAAGTTGAATTCTGACTACTTAGATGTTAATCGGCTTTTTATATAATTCCGTCTCTCATCAACAGTTTCGCAAATTTTTCGTAGTGCCTTTTCCACCAATCACGCACTTACACCGACTTCTCGCACTTACCCAAAAAACGTCTAGGTACATATCGAGCCCTACCCGCCGACTTGTAGGGGGGACTTTGCAAATGGAGTTATTTGGAATAGCGGTCAAGGTAGGTACATAAAATGCCTAAAACAGTCCTTTTACCTATTGGTACATATAATAAGAACCCCGCTGATGGATTCACTCTCCCACTTTCTTGTCACTTTTTACTCAGAACGGAACGAAAACGTCGAT